>OZ002740.1:121462036-122062036 GCA_963924295.1 Dioctria rufipes
AAGGTCCTAGTTTCAAACCCGAGACGAGGCGGTTATTTTTGTTATTGCACTTATAAATTTGATTTATAATCATTAAAAATAAAAGTTCTTAAAGTTCATATTTCTCCACCATTGACCGATTCTAACAAGTGTAGATTCGATTCTCGTCCGCGGGAAAAAGAAATAAAATTGAATTTATATTTTATTTGTGCACTTTCATCGTTACTGGTTAATGCCAGCTGAAAGGAAAACGTGGCTTAGTAGGCTAGTGACAAAAGTAACAAATTGATAAATGCAACAGGAAAATCATCTGCCTGGTTAGCTCAGTGGTAAGAGCAGTCGCCCAGAAAGCGGAATGTCCAGGTTTCAAACCCCGGATGAGGCGGTTGTTTTCTCTTCTTGCATTTATAAATTTGATTTAGAATCATTAAAAATAAAAGTTCTTTTAGTTCTTCTTTCTCCATCATTGACCGATTCTAGCAAGTGTAGGTTCGATTCCCGTCCGCGGGAAAAATAAATAAAACTGAATTTACAATTTATTTGTGCGCTTTCATCGTTACTCTTTAATGCAGCTGAAAGCAAAACGTGGCTTAGTAGGCTAGTGACAAAAGTAACAAATTGATAAATGCAACAGGAAAATCATCTGTCTGGTTAGCTCAGTGGTAAGAGCAGTCGCCAGGAAAGCGGACTGTTCCGGTTTCAAACCCCGGATGAGGCGGTTGTTTTCTCTTCTTGCATTTATAAATTTGATTTCGAATCATTACAAATAAAAGTTCTTAAAGTTCTTCTTTCTCCATCATTGACCAATTCTAACAAGGGTAGGTTCGATTCCCGTCCACGGGAAAAATAAATAAAAATGAATTTACGATATATTTGTGCGCTTTCATCGTACTGGTTAATGCCAGCTGAAAGCAACACGTGGCTTAGTAGGCTAGTGACAAAAGTAACAAATTGATAAATGCAAGAAGGAAAATCATCTGTTTCGTTAGCTCAGTGGTAAGAGCAGTCGCCCGGCAAACGGAAGGTCCCGGTTTCAAAGCCCGTATGAGGCGGTTGTTTTCTCTTCTTGCATTTATAAATTTGATTTAGAATCATTAAAAATAAAAGTTCTTAAAGTTCTTCTTTCTCCATCATTGACCGATTCTAACAAGGCTAGTTTCGATTCCCGTCCGCGTGAAAAAGAAATAAAATTGAATTTACATTTTATTTGTGCAATTTCATCGTTACTGTTTAATGCCAGCTGAAAGCAAAACGTGGCTTAGTAGGCTAGTGATAAAAGTAACAAATTTATAGATGCAAGACGGAAAATCATCTGTCTCGTTAGCTCAGTGGTAAGAGCAGTCTCCCGGCAAGCGGAAGGTCCTAGTTTCAAACCCGAGACGAGGCGGTTATTTTTGTTATTGCACTTATAAATTTGATTTATAATCATTAAAAATAAAAGTTCTTAAAGTTCACATTTCTCCACCATTGACCGATTCTAACAAGTGTAGATTCGATTCTCGTCCGCGGGAAAAAGAAATAAAATTGAATTTATATTTTATTTGTGCACTTTCATCGTTACTGGTTAATGCCAGCTGAAAGCAAAACGTGGCTTAGTAGGCTTAGTGACAAAAGTAACAAATTGATAAATGCAACAGGAAAATCATCTGTCTGGTTAGCTCAGTGGTAAGAGCAGTCGCCCAGAAAGCGGAATGTCCAGGTTTCAAACCGCGGATGAGGCGGTTGTTTCCTCTTCTTGCATTTATAAATTTGATTTAGAATCATTAAAAATAAAAGTTCTTAAAGTTCTTCTTTCTCCATCATTGACCGATTCTAACAAGGGTAGTTTCGATTTCCGTCCGCGGGAAAAATAAATAAAATTGAATTTACAATTTATTTGCGCGCTTTCATTGGTACTGGTTAATGCCAGCTGAAAGCAAAACGTGGCTTAGTAGGCTAGTGACAAAAGTAACAAATTGATAAATGCAACAGGAAAATCATCTGCCTGGTTAGCTCAGTGGTAAGAGCAGTCGCCCAGAAAGCGGAATGTCCAGGTTTCAAACCCGGATGAGGCGGTTGTTTTCTCTTCTTGCATTTATAAATTTGATTTAGAATCATTAAAAATAAAAGTTCTTATAGTTCTTCTTTCTCCATCATTGACCGATTCTAGCAAGTGTAGGTTCGATTCCCGTCCGCGGGAAAAATAAATAAAACTGAATTTACAATTTATTTGTGCGCTTTCATCGTTACTCTTTAATGCAGCTGAAAGCAAAACGTGGCTTAGTAGGCTAGTGACAAAAGTAACAAATTGATAAATGCAACAGGAAAATCATCTGTCTGGTTAGCTCAGTGGTAAGAGCAGTCGCCCGGAAAGCGGACTGTTCCGGTTTCAAACCCCGGATGAGGCGGTTGTTTTCTCTTCTTGCATTTATAAATTTGATTTCGAATCATTAAAAATAAAAGTTCTTAAAGTTCTTCTTTCTCCAACATTGACCGATTCTAACAAGGGTAGTTTCGATTCCCGTCCGCGGGAAAAATAAATAAAATTGAATTTACATTTTATTTGTGCACTTTCATCGTTACTGGTTAATGCCAGCTGAAAGCAAAACGTGGCTTAGCAGGCTAGTGACAAAAGTAACAAATTGATAAATGCAACAGGAAAATCATCTGTCTGGTTAGCTCAGTGGTAAGAGCAGTCGCCCAGAAAGCGGAATGTCCAGGTTTCAAACCCCGGATGAGGCGGTTGTTTTCTCTTCTTGCATTTATAAATTTGATTTAGAATCATTCAAAATAAAAGTTCTTAAAGTTCTTCTTTCTCCATCATTGACCAATTCTAACAAGGGTAGGTTCGATTCCCGTCCACGGAAAAATAAATAAAAATGAATTTACGATATATTTGTGCGCTTTCATCGTACTGGTTAATGCCAGCTGAAAGCAACACGTGGCTTAGTAGGCTAGTGGCAAAAGTAACAAATTGATAAATGCAAGAGGGAAAATCACCTGTCTCGTTAGCTCAGTGGTAAGAGCAGTCGCCCGGCAAACGGAAGGTCCCGGTTTCAAAGCCCGTATGAGGCGGTTGTTTTCTCTTCTTGCATTTATAAATTTGATTTAGAATCATTAAAAATAAAAGTTCTTAAAGTTCTTCTTTCTCCATCATTGACCGATTCTAACAAGGCTAGTTTCGATTCCCGTCCGCGGGAAAAATAAATAAAATTGAATTTACAATTTATTTGTGCGCTTTCATCGGTACTGGTTAATGCCAGCTGAAAGCAAAACGTGGCTTAGTAGGCTAGTGATAAAAGTAACAAATTGATAAATGCAAGAGGGCAAATCATCTGTCTAGTTAGCTCAGTGGTAAGAGCATTATCCCGGCAAGGGGAAGGTCCCGGTTTCAAACCCCGGACGAGGCGGTTGTTTTTTCTTCCTGTATTTATATATTTTATTTACAATCATTAAAAATAAAAGTTCTTAAAGTTCTTCTCTCTCCATCACTGACCGATTCTAACAAGTGTAGGTTCGATTCCCATCCGCGGAAAAAATATATGAAATTGAATTTACAGTTTATTTGTGCGCTTTAATCGTTACTGTTTAATGCCAGCTGAAAGCAAAACGTGGCTTAGTAGGCTAGTAATAAATGTAACAAATTTATAGATGCAAGACGGAAAATCATCTGTCTCGTTAGCTCAGTGGTAAGAGCAGTCGCCCGGCAAGCGGAAGGTCCCAGTTTCAAACCCGAGACGAGGCGGTTATTTTTGTTATTGCACTTATAAATTTGATTTATAATCATTAAAAATAAACGTTCTTACAGTTCATATTTCTCCACCATTGACCGATTCTAAAAATGTAGATTCGATTCCCGTCCGCGGGAAAAAGAAATAAAATTGAATTTACATTTTATTTGTGCACTTTCATCGTTACTGGTTAATGCCAGCTGAAAGCAACACGTGGCTTAGTAGGCTAGTGACAAAAGTAACAAATTGATAAATGCAACAGGAAAATCATCTGTCTGGTTAGCTCAGTGGTAAGAGCAGTCGCCCAGAAATCGGAATGTCCAGGTTTCAAACCCCGGATGAGGCGGTTGTTTTCTCTTCTTGCATTGATAAATTTGATTTAGAATCATTAAAAATAAAAGTTCTTAAATTTCTTCTTTCTCCATCATTGACCAATTCTAACAAGTGTAGGTTCGATTCCCGACCGCGGGAAAAATAAATAAAATTGAATTTACAATTTATTTGTGCGCTTTCGTTGTTACTGGTTAATGCCCGCTGAAAGCAACGCGTGGCTTAATAGGCTAGTGACAAAAGTAACAAATTGGTAAATGCAAGAGGGAAAATCATCTCTCTCGTTAGCCCAGTGGTAAGAGCAGTCGCCCGGCAAACGGAAGGTCCCGGTTTCAAACCCCGGATGAGGCGGTTGTTTTCTCTTCTTGTATTTATAAATTTGATTTAGAATAATTAAAAATAAAAGTTCTTAAAATTCTTCTTTCTCCATCATTGACCAATTCTAACAAGGGTAGGTTCGATTCCCGTCCGCACGAAAAATAAATAAAATTGAATTTACAATTTATTTGTGCGCTTTCATCGTTACTGGTTAATGCCAGCTGAAAGCAAAACGTGGCTTAGTAGGCTAGTAATAAATGTAACAAATTTATAGATGCAAGACGGAAAATCATCTGCCTCGTTAGCTCAGTGGTAAGAGCAGTCGCCCGGCAAGCGGAAGGTCCCAGTTTCAAACCCGAGACGAGGCGGTTATTTTTGTTATTGCACTTATAAATCTGATTTATAATCATTAAAAATAAACGTTCTTAAAGTTCATATTTCTCCACCATTGACCGATTCTAACAAGTGTAGATTCGATTCCCGTGCGCGGGAAAAAGAAATAAAATTGAATTTACATTTTATTTGTGCACTTTCATCGTTACTGGTTAATGCCAGCTGAAAGCAAAACGTGGCTTAGTAGGCTAGTGATAAAAGCAACAAATTTACAGATGCAAGACGGAAAATCATCTGTGTCGTTAGCTCAGTGGTAAGAGCAGGCGCCCGGCAAGCGGAAGGTCCGAGTTTCAAACCCGAAACTAGGCGGTTATTTTTGTTACTGCACTTATAAATTTGATTTATAATCATTAAAAATAAACGTTCTTAAAGTTCATATTTCTCCACCATTGACCGATTCTAACAAGTGTAGATTCGATTCCCGTCCGCGGGAGAAAGAAATAAAATTCAATTTACATTTTATTTGTGCACTTTCATCGTTACTGGTTAATGCCAGCTGAAATCAAAACGTGGCTTAGTAGGCTTAGTGACTAAGGTAACAAATTGATAAATGCAACAGGAAAATCATCTGTCTGCTTAGCTCAGTGGTAAGAGCAGTCGCTCGGCAAGCGGAAGGTCCCAGTTTCAAACCCGAGACGAGGCGGTTATTTTTGTTATTGCACTTATAAATTTGATTTATAATCATTAAAAATAAACGTTCTTAAAGTTCATATTTCTCCACCATTGACCGATTCTAACAAGTGTAGATTCGATTCCCGTCCGCCTGAAAAAAAAATAAAATTGAATTTACATTTTATTTGTGCACTTTCATCGTTACTGTTTAATGCCAGCTGAAAGCAAAACGTGGCTTAGTAGGCTAGTGATAAAACTAACAAATTTATAGATGCAAGACGGAAAATCATCTGTCTCGTTAGCTCAGTGGTAAGAGCAGTCTCCCGGCAAGTTGAAGGTCCTAGTTTCAAACCCGAGACGAGGCGGTTATTTTTGTTATTGCACTTATAAATTTGATTTATAATCATTAAAAATAAAAGCTCTTAAAGTTCATATTTCTCCACCATTGACCGATTCTAACAAGTGTAGATTCGATTCTCGTCCGCGGGAAAAAGAAATAAAATTGAATTTATATTTTATTTGTGCACTTTCATCGTTACTGGTTAATGCCAGCTGAAAGCAAAACGTGGCTTAGTAGGCTTAGTGACAAAAGTAACAAATTGATAAATGCAACAGGAAAATCATCTGTCTGGTTAGCTCAGTGGTAAGAGCAGTCGCCCAGAAAGCGGAATGTCCAGGTTTCAAACCCCGGATGAGGCGGTTGTTTCCTCTTCTTGCATTTATAAATTTGATTTAGAATCATTAAAAATAAAAGTTCTTAAAGTTCTTCTTTCTCCATCATTGACCGATTCTAACAAGGGTAGTTTCGATTTCCGTCCGCGGGAAAAATAAATAAAATTGAATTTACAATTTATTTGCGCGCTTTCATTGGTACTGGTTAATGCCAGCTGAAAGCAAGACGTGGCTTAGTAGGCTAGTGACAAAAGTAACAAATTGATAAATGCAAGAGGGCAAATCATCTGTCTAGTTAGCTCAGTGGTAAGAGCATTATCCCGGCAAGGGGAAGGTCCCGGTTTCAAACCCCGGACGAGGCGGTTGTTTTTTCTTCCTGTATTTATATATTTTATTTACAATCATTAAAAATAAAAGTTCTTAAAGTTCTTCTCTCTCCATCACTGACCGATTCTAACAAGTGTAGGTTCGATTCCCATCCGCGGAAAAAATATATGAAATTGAATTTACAGTTTATTTGTGCGCTTTAATCGTTACTGTTTAATGCCAGCTGAAAGCAAAACGTGGCTTAGTAGGCTAGTAATAAATGTAACAAATTTATAGATGCAAGACGGAAAATCATCTGTCTCGTTAGCTCAGTGGTAAGAGCAGTCGCCCGGCAAGCGGAAGGTCCCAGTTTCAAACCCGAGACGAGGCGGTTATTTTTGTTATTGCACTTATAAATTTGATTTATAATCATTAAAAATAAACGTTCTTACAGTTCATATTTCTCCACCATTGACCGATTCTAAAAATGTAGATTCGATTCCCGTACGCGGGAAAAAGAAATAAAATTGAATTTACATTTTATTTGTGCACTTTCATCGTTACTGGTTAATGCCAGCTGAAAGCAACACGTGGCTTAGTAGGCTAGTGACAAAAGTAACAAATTGATAAATGCAACAGGAAAATCATCTGTCTGGTTAGCTCAGTGGTAAGAGCAGTCGCCCAGAAATCGGAATGTCCAGGTTTCAAACCCCGGATGAGGCGGTTGTTTTCTCTTCTTGCATTGATAAATTTGATTTAGAATCATTAAAAATAAAAGTTCTTAAATTTCTTCTTTCTCCATCATTGACCAATTCTAACAAGTGTAGGTTCGATTCCCGACCGCGGGAAAAATAAATAAAATTGAATTTACAATTTATTTGTGCGCTTTCGTTGTTACTGGTTAATGCCCGCTGAAAGCAACGCGTGGCTTAATAGGCTAGTGACAAAAGTAACAAATTGGTAAATGCAAGAGGGAAAATCATCTCTCTCGTTAGCCCAGTGGTAAGAGCAGTCGCCCGGCAAACGGAAGGTCCCGGTTTCAAACCCCGGATGAGGCGGTTGTTTTCTCTTCTTGTATTTATAAATTTGATTTAGAATAATTAAAAATAAAAGTTCTTAAAATTCTTCTTTCTCCATCATTGACCAATTCTAACAAGGGTAGGTTCGATTCCCGTCCGCACGAAAAATAAATAAAATTGAATTTACAATTTATTTGTGCGCTTTCATCGTTACTGGTTAATGCCAGCTGAAAGCAAAACGTGGCTTAGTAGGCTAGTAATAAATGTAACAAATTTATAGATGCAAGACGGAAAATCATCTGCCTCGTTAGCTCAGTGGTAAGAGCAGTCGCCCGGCAAGCGGAAGGTCCCAGTTTTTCAAACCCGAGACGAGGCGGTTATTTTTGTTATTGCACTTATAAATCTGATTTATAATCATTAAAATAAACGTTCTTAAAGTTCATATTTCTCCACCATTGACCGATTCTAACAAGTGTAGATTCGATTCCCGTGCGCGGGAAAAAGAAATATAAATTGAATTTACATTTTATTTGTGCACTTTCATCGTTACTGGTTAATGCCAGCTGAAAGCAAAACGTGGCTTAGTAGGCTAGTGATAAAAGCAACAAATTTACAGATGCAAGACGGAAAATCATCTGTGTCGTTAGCTCAGTGGTAAGAGCAGGCGCCCGGCAAGCGGAAGGTCCGAGTGTTCAAACCCGAAACTAGGCGGTTATTTTTGTTACTGCACTTATAATTTGATTTATATTCATTAAAAATAAACGTTCTAAAGTTCATATTTCTCCACCATTGACCGATTCTAACAAGTGTAGATTCGATTCCCGTCCGCGGGAGAAAGAAATAAAATTCAATTTACATTTTATTTGTGCACTTTCATCGTACTGGTTAATGCCAGCTGAAATCAAAACGTGGCTTAGTAGGCTTAGTGACTAAGGTAACAAATTGATAAATGCAACAGGAAAATCATCTGTCTGCTTAGCTCAGTGGTAAGAGCAGTCGCTCGGCAAGCGGAAGGTCCCAGTTTCAAACCCGAGACGAGGCGGTTATTTTTGTTATTGCACTTATAAATTTGATTTATAATCATTAAAAATAAACGTTCTTAAAGTTCATATTTCTCCACCATTGACCGATTCTAACAAGTGTAGATTCGATTCCCGTCCGCCTGAAAAAAAAATAAAATTGAATTTACATTTTATTTGTGCACTTTCATCGTTACTGTTTAATGCCAGCTGAAAGCAAAACGTGGCCTTAGTAGGCTAGTGATAAAAGTAACAAATTTATAGATGCAAGACGGAAAATCATCTGTCTCGTTAGCTCAGTGGTAAGAGCAGTCTCCCGGCAAGTTGAAGGTCCTAGTTTCAAACCCGAGACGAGGCGGTTATTTTTGTTATTGCACTTATAAATTTGATTTATAATCATTAAAAATAAAAGCTCTTAAAGTTCATATTTCTCCACCATTGACCGATTCTAACAAGTGTAGATTCGATTCTCGTCCGCGGGAAAAAGAAATAAAATTGAATTTATATTTATTTGTGCACTTTCATCGTACTGGTTAATGCCAGCTGAAAGCAAAACGTGGCTTAGTAGGCTTAGTGACAAAAGTAACAAATTGATAAATGCAACAGGAAAATCATCTGTCTGGTTAGCTCAGTGGTAAGAGCAGTCGCCCAGAAAGCGGAATGTCCAGGTTTCAAACCCCGGATGAGGCGGTTGTTTCCTCTTCTTGCATTTATAAATTTGATTTAGAATCATTAAAAATAAAAGTTCTTAAAGTTCTTCTTTCTCCATCATTGACCGATTCTAACAAGGGTAGTTTCGATTTCCGTCCGCGGGAAAAATAAATAAAATTGAATTTACAATTTATTTGCGCGCTTTCATTGGTACTGGTTAATGCCAGCTGAAAGCAAGACGTGGCTTAGTAGGCTAGTGACAAAAGTAACAAATTGATAAATGCAACAGGAAAATCATCTGCCTGGTTAGCTCAGTGGTAAGAGCAGTCGCCCAGAAAGCGGAATGTCCAGGTTTCAAACCCCGGATGAGGCGGTTGTTTTCTCTTCTTGCATTTATAAATTTGATTTAGAATCATTAAAAATAAAAGTTCTTATAGTTCTTCTTTCTCCATCATTGACCGATTCTAGCAAGTGTAGGTTCGATTCCCGTCCGCGGGAAAAATAAATAAAACTGAATTTACAATTTATTTGTGCGCTTTCATCGTTACTCTTTAATGCAGCTGAAAGCAAAACGTGGCTTAGTAGGCTAGTGACAAAAGTAACAAATTGATAAATGCAACAGGAAAATCATCTGTCTGGTTAGCTCAGTGGTAAGAGCAGTCGCCCGGAAAGCGGACTGTTCCGGTTTCAAACCCCGGATGAGGCGGTTGTTTTCTCTTCCTGCATTTATAAATTTGATTTCGAATCATTAAAAATAAAAGTTCTTAAAGTTCTTCTTTCTCCAACATTGACCGATTCTAACAAGGGTAGTTTCGATTCCCGTCCGCGGGAAAAATAAATAAAATTGAATTTACGATTTATTTGTGCGCTTTTATCGTACTGTTTACTGCCAGCTGAAAGCTAAACTTGGCTTAGTACCCTAGTGACAAAAGTAACAAATTGATAAATGCAAGAGGGCAAATCATCTGTCTCGTTAGCTCAGTGGTAAGAGCATTATCCCGGCAAGGGGAAGGTCCCGGTTTCAAACCCCGGACGAGGCGGTTGTTTTTTCTTCCTGCATTTATATATTTTATTTAGAATCATTAAAAATAAAAGTTCTTAAAGTTCTTCTTTCTCCATCACTGACCGATTCTAACAAGTGTAGGTTCGATTCCCATCCGCGGGAAAAATATATAAAATTGAATTTACAGTTTATTTGTGCGCTTTCACCCTTACTGTTTAATGCCAGCTGAAAGCAAAACGTGGCTTAGTAGGCTAGTGATAAAAGTAACAAATTTATAGATGCAAGACGGAAAATCATCTGTCTCGTTAGCTCAGTGGTAAGAGCAGTCGCCCGGCAAGCGGAAGGTCCCAGTTTCAAACCCGAGACGAGGCGGTTATTTTTGTTATTGGACCTATAAATTCATTTAGAATCATTAAAAATAAAAGTTCTTAAAGTTCTTCTTTCTCCATCATTGACCAATTCTAACAAGGGTAGGTTCGATTTCCGTCCGCGGGAATAATAAATAAAATGGAATTTACAATTAATTTGTGCGCTTTCATCGTTACTGGTTAATGCCAGCTGAAAGCAGCACGTGGCTTAGTAGGCTAGTGACATAAGTAACAAATTGATAAATGCAACAGGAAAATCATCTGTCTTTTTAACTCAGTGGTAAGAGCAGTCGCCCAGAAAGCGGATGTCCAGGTTTCAAACCCCGGATGAGGCGGTTGTTTTCTCTTCTTGCATTTATATATTTGATTTAAAATCATTAAAAATAAAAGTTCTTAAAGTTCTTCTTTCTCCATCATTGACCGATTCTAGCAAGTGTAGGTTCGATTCCCCTCTGCGGGAAAAATAAATAAAATTGAATTTACAATTTATTTGTGCGCTTTCATCGTTACTGTTTAATGCAGCTGAAAGCAAAACGTGGCTTAGTAGGCTAGTGACAAAAGTATCAAATTGATAAATGCAACAGGAAAATCATCTGTCTGGTTAGCTCAGTGGTAAGAGCAGTCGCCCAGAAAGCGGAATGTCCATGTTTCAAACCCCGGATGTGGCGGTTGTTTTTTCTTCTTGCATTTATAAATTTGATTTAGAATCATTAAAAATAAAAGTTCTTAAAGTTCTTCTTTCTCCATCATTGACCGATTCTAACAAGTTTTGGTTCGATTCCCGTCCGCGGGAAAAATAAATAAAATTGAATTTACAATTTATTTGTGCGCTTTCATCGTTACTGGTTAATGCCAGCTGAAAGCAAAACGTGGCTTAGTAGGCTAGTGACAAAAGTAACAAATTGATAAATGCAACAGGAAAATCATCTGTCTGGTTAACTCTGTGCTAAGAGCAGTCGCCCTGAAAGCGGAATGTCCAGGTTTCACACCCCGGATGAGGCGGTTGTTTTCTCTTCTTGCATTTATAAATTTGATTTAGAATCATTAAAAATAAAAGTTCTTAAAGTTCTTCTTTCTCCATCATTGACCGATTCTAACAAGTTTTGGTGCGATTCCCGTCCGCGGGAAAAATAAATAAAAACGAATTTACGATTGATTTGTGCGCTTTCATCGTACTGGTTAATGCCAGCTGAAAGCAAAACGTGGCTTAGTAGGGTAGTGACAAAAGTAACAAATTGATAAATGCAAGAGGCAAAATCATCTGTCTCGTAAGCTCAGTGGTAAGAGCAGTCGCCCGGCAAACGAAGGTCCCGGTTTCAAACCCCGGATGACGCGGTTGTTTTCTCTTCTTGCATTTATATATTTGATTTAGAATCATTAAAAATAAAAGTTCTTAAAGTTCTTCTTTCTCCATCATTGACCGATTCTAGCAATTGTAGGTTCGATTGCCCTCTGCGGGAAAAATAAATAAAACTGAATTTACAATTTATTTGTGCGCTTTCATCGTTACTGTTTAATGCAGCTGAAAGCAAAACGTGGCTTAGTAGGCTAGTGACAAAAGTAACAAATTTATAAATGCAACAGGAAAATCATCTGTCTGGTTAGCTCAGTGGTAAGAGCAGTAGCCCGGAAAGCGGAATGTCCAGGTTTCAAACCCCGGATGAGGCGGTTGTTTTCTCTTCTTGCATTTATAAATTTGATTTAGAATCATTAAAAATAAAAGTTCTTAAAGTTCTTCATTCTCCATCATTGACCGATTCTAACAAGTTTTGGTTCGATTCCCCTCCGCGGGAAAAATAAATAAAATTGAATTTACAATTTATTTGTGCGCTTTCATCATTACTGTTTAATGCCAGCTGAAAGCAAAACGTGGCTTAGTAGGCTAGCGATAAAAGTAACAAATTGATAAATGCAAGAGGGCAAATCATCTGTCTCGTTAGCTCAGTAGTAAGAGCATTATCCCGGCAAGGGGAAGGTCCCGGTTTCAAACCCCGGACGAGGCGGTTGTCTTTTCTTCCTGCATTTATATATTTTATTTAGAATCATTAAAAATAAAAGTTCTTAAAGTTCTTCTTTCTCCATCACTGACCGATTCCAACAAGTGTAGGTTCGATTCCCATCCGCGGGAAAAATATATGAAATTGAATTTACAGTTTATTTGTGCGCTTTCACCCTTACTGTTTAATGCCAGCTGAAAGCAAAACGTGGCTTAGTAGGCTAGTGATAAAAGTAACAAATTTATAGATGCAAGACGGAAAATCATCTGTCTCGTTAGCTCAGTGGTAAGAGCAGTCGCCCGGCAAGCGGAAGGTCCCAGTTTCAAACCCGAGACGAGGCGGTTATTTTTGTTATTGGACCTATAAATTCATTTAGAATCATTAAAAATAAAAGTTCTTAAAGTTCTTCTTTCTCCATCATTGACCAATTCTAACAAGGGTAGGTTCGATTTCCGTCCGCGGGAATAATAAATAAAATGGAATTTACAATTAATTTGTGCGCTTTCATCGTTACTGGTTAATGCCAGCTGAAAGCAGCACGTGGCTTAGTAGGCTAGTGACATAAGTAACAAATTGATAAATGCAACAGGAAAATCATCTGTCTTTTTAACTCAGTGGTAAGAGCAGTCGCCCAGAAAGCGGATGTCCAGGTTTCAAACCCCGGATGAGGCGGTTGTTTTCTCTTCTTGCATTTATATATTTGATTTAAAATCATTAAAAATAAAAGTTCTTAAAGTTCTTCTTTCTCCATCATTGACCGATTCTAGCAAGTGTAGGTTCGATTCCCCTCTGCGGGAAAAATAAATAAAATTGAATTTACAATTTATTTGTGCGCTTTCATCGTTACTGTTTAATGCAGCTGAAAGCAAAACGTGGCTTAGTAGGCTAGTGACAAAAGTATCAAATTGATAAATGCAACAGGAAAATCATCTGTCTGGTTAGCTCAGTGGTAAGAGCAGTCGCCCAGAAAGCGGAATGTCCATGTTTCAAACCCCGGATGTGGCGGTTGTTTTTTCTTCTTGCATTTATAAATTTGATTTAGAATCATTAAAAATGAAAGTTCTTAAAGTTCTTCTTTCTCCATCATTGACCGATTCTAACAAGTTTTGGTTCGATTCCCGTCCGCGGGAAAAATAAATAAAATTGAATTTACAATTTATTTGTGCGCTTTCATCGTTACTGGTTAATGCCAGCTGAAAGCAAAACGTGGCTTAGTAGGCTAGTGACAAAAGTAACAAATTGATAAATGCAACAGGAAAATCATCTGTCTGGTTAACTCTGTGCTAAGAGCAGTCGCCCTGAAAGCGGAATGTCCAGGTTTCACACCCCGGATGAGGCGGTTGTTTTCTCTTCTTGCATTTATAAATTTGATTTAGAATCATTAAAAATAAAAGTTCTTAAATTTCTTCTTTCTCCATCATTGACCAATTCTAACAAGTGTAGGTTCGATTCCCGACCGCGGGAAAAATAAATAAAATTGAATTTACAATTTATTTGTGCGCTTTCGTTGTTACTGGTTAATGCCCGCTGAAAGCAACGCGTGGCTTAATAGGCTAGTGACAAAAGTAACAAATTGGTAAATGCAAGAGGGAAAATCATCTCTCTCGTTAGCCCAGTGGTAAGAGCAGTCGCCCGGCAAACGGAAGGTCCCGGTTTCAAACCCCGGATGAGGCGGTTGTTTTCTCTTCTTGTATTTATAAATTTGATTTAGAATAATTAAAAATAAAAGTTCTTAAAATTTTTCTTTCTCCATCATTGACCAATTCTAACAAGGGTAGGTTCGATTCCCGTCCGCACGAAAAATAAATAAAATTGAATTTACAATTTATTTGTGCGCTTTCATCGTTACT
Source organism: Dioctria rufipes (assembly GCA_963924295.1). NCBI lineage: Eukaryota > Metazoa > Arthropoda > Insecta > Diptera > Asilidae > Dioctria > Dioctria rufipes. The sequence goes on from OZ002740.1 coordinate 121,476,264, forward strand.
GGTTAATGCCAGCTGAAAGCAAAACGTGGCTTAGTAGGCTAGTAATAAATGTAACAAATTTATAGATGCAAGACGGAAAATCATCTGCCTCGTTAGCTCAGTGGTAAGAGCAGTCGCCCGGCAAGCGGAAGGTCCCAGTTTCAAACCCGAGACGAGGCGGTTATTTTTGTTATTGCACTTATAAATCTGATTTATAATCATTAAAAATAAACGTTCTTAAAGTTCATATTTCTCCACCATTGACCGATTCTAACAAGTGTAGATTCGATTCCCGTCCGCGGGAAAAAGAAATAAAATTGAATTTACATTTTATTTGTGCACTTTCATCGTTACTGGTTAATGCCAGCTGAAAGCAACACGTGGCTTAGTAGGCTAGTGACAAAAGTAACAAATTGATAAATGCAACAGGAAAATCATCTGTCTGGTTAGCTCAGTGGTAAGAGCAGTCGCCCAGAAATCGGAATGTCCAGGTTTCAAACCCCGGATGAGGCGGTTGTTTTCTCTTCTTGCATTGATAAATTTGATTTAGAATCATTAAAAATAAAAGTTCTTAAATTTCTTCTTTCTCCATCATTGACCAATTCTAACAAGTGTAGGTTCGATTCCCGACCGCGGGAAAAATAAATAAAATTGAATTTACAATTTATTTGTGCGCTTTCGTTGTTACTGGTTAATGCCCGCTGAAAGCAACGCGTGGCTTAATAGGCTAGTGACAAAAGTAACAAATTGGTAAATGCAAGAGGGAAAATCATCTCTCTCGTTAGCCCAGTGGTAAGAGCAGTCGCCCGGCAAACGGAAGGTCCCGGTTTCAAACCCCGGATGAGGCGGTTGTTTTCTCTTCTTGTATTTATAAATTTGATTTAGAATAATTAAAAATAAAAGTTCTTAAAATTCTTCTTTCTCCATCATTGACCAATTCTAACAAGGGTAGGTTCGATTCCCGTCCGCACGAAAAATAAATAAAATTGAATTTACAATTTATTTGTGCGCTTTCATCGTTACTGGTTAATGCCAGCTGAAAGCAAAACGTGGCTTAGTAGGCTAGTAATAAATGTAACAAATTTATAGATGCAAGACGGAAAATCATCTGCCTCGTTAGCTCAGTGGTAAGAGCAGTCGCCCGGCAAGCGGAAGGTCCCAGTTTCAAACCCGAGACGAGGCGGTTATTTTTGTTATTGCACTTATAAATCTGATTTATAATCATTAAAAATAAACGTTCTTAAAGTTCATATTTCTCCACCATTGACCGATTCTAACAAGTGTAGATTCGATTCCCGTGCGCGGGAAAAAGAAATAAAATTGAATTTACATTTTATTTGTGCACTTTCATCGTTACTGGTTAATGCCAGCTGAAAGCAAAACGTGGCTTAGTAGGCTAGTGATAAAAGCAACAAATTTACAGATGCAAGACGGAAAATCATCTGTGTCGTTAGCTCAGTGGTAAGAGCAGGCGCCCGGCAAGCGGAAGGTCCGAGTTTCAAACCCGAAACTAGGCGGTTATTTTTGTTACTGCACTTATAAATTTGATTTATAATCATTAAAAATAAACGTTCTTAAAGTTCATATTTCTCCACCATTGACCGATTCTAACAAGTGTAGATTCGATTCCCTTCCGCGGGAGAAAGAAATAAAATTCAATTTACATTTTATTTGTGCACTTTCATCGTTACTGGTTAATGCCAGCTGAAATCAAAACGTGGCTTAGTAGGCTTAGTGACTAAGGTAACAAATTGATAAATGCAACAGGAAAATCATCTGTCTGCTTAGCTCAGTGGTAAGAGCAGTCGCTCGGCAAGCGGAAGGTCCCAGTTTCAAACCCGAGACGAGGCGGTTATTTTTGTTATTGCACTTATAAATTTGATTTATAATCATTAAAAATAAACGTTCTTAAAGTTCATATTTCTCCACCATTGACCGATTCTAACAAGTGTAGATTCGATTCCCGTCCGCCTGAAAAAAAAATAAAATTGAATTTACATTTTATTTGTGCACTTTCATCGTTACTGTTTAATGCCAGCTGAAAGCAAAACGTGGCTTAGTAGGCTAGTGATAAAAGTAACAAATTTATAGATGCAAGACGGAAAATCATCTGTCTCGTTAGCTCAGTGGTAAGAGCAGTCTCCCGGCAAGTGGAAGGTCCTAGTTTCAAACCCGAGACGAGGCGGTTATTTTTGTTATTGCACTTATAAATTTGATTTATAATCATTAAAAATAAAAGCTCTTAAAGTTCATATTTCTCCACCATTGACCGATTCTAACAAGTGTAGATTCGATTCTCGTCCGCGGGAAAAAGAAATAAAATTGAATTTATATTTTATTTGTGCACTTTCATCGTTACTGGTTAATGCCAGCTGAAAGCAAAACGTGGCTTAGTAGGCTTAGTGACAAAAGTAACAAATTGATAAATGCAACAGGAAAATCATCTGTCTGGTTAGCTCAGTGGTAAGAGCAGTCGCCCAGAAAGCGGAATGTCCAGGTTTCAAACCCCGGATGAGGCGGTTGTTTCCTCTTCTTGCATTTATAAATTTGATTTAGAATCATTAAAAATAAAAGTTCTTAAAGTTCTTCTTTCTCCATCATTGACCGATTCTAACAAGGGTAGTTTCGATTTCCGTCCGCGGGAAAAATAAATAAAATTGAATTTACAATTTATTTGCGCGCTTTCATTGGTACTGGTTAATGCCAGCTGAAAGCAAGACGTGGCTTAGTAGGCTAGTGACAAAAGTAACAAATTGATAAATGCAACAGGAAAATCATCTGCCTGGTTAGCTCAGTGGTAAGAGCAGTCGCCCAGAAAGCGGACTGTTCCGGTTTCAAACCCCGGATGAGGCGGTTGTTTTCTCTTCCTGCATTTATAAATTTGATTTAGAATCATTAAAAATAAAAGTTCTTAAAGTTCTTCTTTCTCCAACATTGACCGATTCTAACAAGGGTAGTTTCGATTCCCGTCCGCGGGAAAAATAAATAAAATTGAATTTACGATTTATTTGTGCGCTTTTATCGTACTGTTTACTGCCAGCTGAAAGCAAAACGTGGCTTAGTACGCTAGTGACAAAAGTAACAAATTGATAAATGCAAGAGGGCAAATCATCTGTCTCGTTAGCTCAGTGGTAAGAGCATTATCCCGGCAAGGGGAAGGTCCCGGTTTCAAACCCCGGACGAGGCGGTTGTTTTTTCTTCCTGCATTTATATATTTTATTTAGAATCATTAAAAATAAAAGTTCTTAAAGTTCTTCTTTCTCCATCACTGACCGATTCTAACAAGTGTAGGTTCGATTCCCATCCGCGGGAAAAATATATGAAATTGAATTTACAGTTTATTTGTGCGCTTTCACCCTTACTGTTTAATGCCAGCTGAAAGCAAAACGTGGCTTAGTAGGCTAGTGACATAAGTAACAAATTGATAAATGCAACAGGAAAATCATCTGTCTTTTTAACTCAGTGGTAAGAGCAGTCGCCCAGAAAGCGGATGTCCAGGTTTCAAACCCCGGATGAGGCGGTTGTTTTCTCTTCTTGCATTTATATATTTGATTTAAAATCATTAAAAATAAAAGTTCTTAAAGTTCTTCTTTCTCCATCATTGACCGATTCTAGCAAGTGTAGGTTCGATTCCCCTCTGCGGGAAAAATAAATAAAATTGAATTTACAATTTATTTGTGCGCTTTCATCGTTACTGTTTAATGCAGCTGAAAGCAAAACGTGGCTTAGTAGGCTAGTGACAAAAGTATCAAATTGATAAATGCAACAGGAAAATCATCTGTCTGGTTAGCTCAGTGGTAAGAGCAGTCGCCCAGAAAGCGGAATGTCCATGTTTCAAACCCCGGATGTGGCGGTTGTTTTTTCTTCTTGCATTTATAAATTTGATTTAGAATCATTAAAAATAAAAGTTCTTAAAGTTCTTCTTTCTCCATCATTGACCGATTCTAACAAGTTTTGGTTCGATTCCCGTCCGCGGGAAAAATAAATAAAATTGAATTTACAATTTATTTGTGCGCTTTCATCGTTACTGGTTAATGCCAGCTGAAAGCAAAACGTGGCTTAGTAGGCTAGTAACAAAAGTAACAAATTGATAAATGCAACAGGAAAATCATCTGTCTGGTTAACTCTGTGCTAAGAGCAGTCGCCCTGAAAGCGGAATGTCCAGGTTTCACACCCCGGATGAGGCGGTTGTTTTCTTTTCTTGCATTTATAAATTTGATTTAGAATCATTAAAAATAAAAGTTCTTAAAGTTCTTCTTTCTCCATCATTGACCGATTCTAACAAGTTTTGGTGCGATTCCCGTCCGCGGGAAAAATAAATAAAAATGAATTTACGATTGATTTGTGCGCTTTCATCGTACTGGTTAATGCCAGCTGAAAGCAAAACGTGGCTTAGTAGGGTAGTGACAAAAGTAACAAATTGATAAATGCAAGAGGCAAAATCATCTGTCTCGTCAGCTCAGTGGTAAGAGCAGTCGCCCGGCAAACGAAGGTCCCGGTTTCAAACCCCGGATGACGCGGTTGTTTTCTCTTCTTGCATTTATATATTTGATTTAGAATCATTAAAAATAAAAGTTCTTAAAGTTCTTCTTTCTCCATCATTGACCGATTCTAGCAATTGTAGGTTCGATTCCCCTCTGCGGGAAAAATAAATAAAATTGAATTTACAATTTATTTGTGCGCTTTCATCGTTACTGTTTAATGCAGCTGAAAGCAAAACGTGGCTTAGTAGGCTAGTGACAAAAGTAACAAATTTATAAATGCAACAGGAAAATCATCTGTCTGGTTAGCTCAGTGGTAAGAGCAGTAGCCCGGAAAGCGGAATGTCCAGGTTTCAAACCCCGGATGAGGCGGTTGTTTTCTCTTCTTGCATTTATAAATTTGATTTAGAATCATTAAAAATAAAAGTTCTTAAAGTTCTTCATTCTCCATCATTGACCGATTCTAACAAGTTTTGGTTCGATTCCCCTCCGCGGGAAAAATAAATAAAATTGAATTTACAATTTATTTGTGCGCTTTCATCATTACTGTTTAATGCCAGCTGAAAGCAAAACGTGGCTTAGTAGGCTAGCGATAAAAGTAACAAATTGATAAATGCAAGAGGGCAAATCATCTGTCTCGTTAGCTCAGTAGTAAGAGCATTATCCCGGCAAGGGGAAGGTCCCGGTTTCAAACCCCGGACGAGGCGGTTGTCTTTTCTTCCTGCATTTATATATTTTATTTAGAATCATTAAAAATAAAAGTTCTTAAAGTTCTTCTTTCTCCATCACTGACCGATTCCAACAAGTGTAGGTTCGATTCCCATCCGCGGGAAAAATATATGAAATTGAATTTATAGTTTATTTGTGCGCTTTCACCCTTACTGTTTAATGCCAGCTGAAAGCAAAACGTGGCTTAGTAGGCTAGTGATAAAAGTAACAAGTTTATAGATGCAAGACGGAAAATCATCTGTCTCGTTAGCTCAGTAGTAAGAGCAGTCGCCCGGCAAGCGGAAGGTCCCAGTTTCAAACCCGAGACGAGGCGGTTATTTTTGTTATTGCACTTATAAATTTGATTTATAATCATTAAAAATAAACGTTCTTACAGTTCATATTTCTCCACCATTGACCGATTCTAAAAATGTAGATTCGATTCCCGTCCGCGGGAAAAAGAAATAAAATTGAATTTACATTTTATTTGTGCACTTTCATCGTTACTGGTTAATGCCAGCTGAAAGCAACACGTGGCTTAGTAGGCTAGTGACAAAAGTAACAAATTGATAAATGCAACAGGAAAATCATCTGTCTGGTTAGCTCAGTGGTAAGAGCAGTCGCCCAGAAAGCGGAATGTCCAGGTTTCAAACCCCGGATGAGGCGGTTGTTTCCTCTTCTTGCATTTATAAATTTGATTTAGAATCATTAAAAATAAAAGTTCTTAAAGTTCTTCTTTCTCCATCATTGACCGATTCTAACAAGGGTAGTTTCGATTTCCGTCCGCGGGAAAAATAAATAAAATTGAATTTACAATTTATTTGCGCGCTTTCATTGGTACTGGTTAATGCCAGCTGAAAGCAAAACGTGGCTTAGTAGGCTAGTGACAAAAGTAACAAATTGATAAATGCAACAGGAAAATCATCTGCCTGGTTAGCTCAGTGGTAAGAGCAGTCGCCCAGAAAGCGGAATGTCCAGGTTTCAAACCCGGATGAGGCGGTTGTTTTCTCTTCTTGCATTTATAAATTTGATTTAGAATCATTAAAAATAAAAGTTCTTATAGTTCTTCTTTCTCCATCATTGACCGATTCTAGCAAGTGTAGGTTCGATTCCCGTCCGCGGGAAAAATAAATAAAACTGAATTTACAATTTATTTGTGCGCTTTCATCGTTACTCTTTAATGCAGCTGAAAGCAAAACGTGGCTTAGTAGGCTAGTGACAAAAGTAACAAATTGATAAATGCAACAGGAAAATCATCTGTCTGGTTAGCTCAGTGGTAAGAGCAGTCGCCCGGAAAACGGACTGTTCCGGTTTCAAACCCCGGATGAGGCGGTTGTTTTCTCTTCTTGCATTTATAAATTTGATTTCGAATCATTAAAAATAAAAGTTCTTAAAGTTCTTCTTTCTCCAACATTGACCGATTCTAACAAGGGTAGTTTCGATTCCCGTCCGCGGGAAAAATAAATAAAATTGAATTTACATTTTATTTGTGCACTTTCATCGTTACTGGTTAATGCCAGCTGAAAGCAAAACGTGGCTTAGCAGGCTAGTGACAAAAGTAACAAATTGATAAATGCAACAGGAAAATCATCTGTCTGGTTAGCTCAGTGGTAAGAGCAGTCGCCCAGAAAGCGGAATGTCCAGGTTTCAAACCCCGGATGAGGCGGTTGTTTTCTCTTCTTGCATTTATAAATTTGATTTAGAATCATTCAAAATAAAAGTTCTTAATGTTCTTCTTTCTCCATCATTGACCAATTCTAACAAGGGTAGGTTCGATTCCCGTCCACGGGAAAAATAAATAAAAATGAATTTACGATATATTTGTGCGCTTTCATCGTACTGGTTAATGCCAGCTGAAAGCAACACGTGGCTTAGTAGGCTAGTGACAAAAGTAACAAATTGATAAATGCAAGAGGGAAAATCATCTGTCTCGTTAGCTCAGTGGTAAGAGCAGTCGCCCGGCAAACGGAAGGTCCCGGTTTCAAAGCCCGTATGAGGCGGTTGTTTTCTCTTCTTGCATTTATAAATTTGATTTAGAATCATTAAAAATAAAAGTTCTTAAAGTTCTTCTTTCTCCATCATTGTCCGATTCTAACAAGGCTAGTTTCGATTCCCGTCCGCGGGAAAAATAAATAAAATTGAATTTACAATTTATTTGTGCGCTTTCATCGGTACTGGTTAATGCCAGCTGAAAGCAAAACGTGGCTTAGTAGGCTAGTGATAAAAGTAACAAATTGATAAATGCAAGAGGGCAAATCATCTGTCTAGTTAGCTCAGTGGTAAGAGCATTATCCCGGCAAGGGGAAGGTCCCGGTTTCAAACCCCGCACGAGGCGGTTGTTTTTTCTTCCTGTATTTATATATTTTATTTAGAATCATTAAAAATAAAAGTTCTTAAAGTTCTTCTCTCTCCATCACTGACCGATTCTAACAAGTGTAGGTTCGATTCCCATCCGCGGAAAAAATATATGAAATTGAATTTACAGTTTATTTGTGCGCTTTAATCGTTACTGTTTAATGCCAGCTGAAAGCAAAACGTGGCTTAGTAGGCTAGTAATAAATGTAACAAATTTATAGATGCAAGACGGAAAATCATCTGTCTCGTTAGCTCAGTGGTAAGAGCAGTCGCCCGGCAAGCGGAAGGTCCCAGTTTCAAACCCGAGACGAGGCGGTTATTTTTGTTATTGCACTTATAAATTTGATTTATAATCATTAAAAATAAACGTTCTTACAGTTCATATTTCTCCACCATTGACCGATTCTAAAAATGTAGATTCGATTCCCGTCCGCGGGAAAAAGAAATAAAATTGAATTTACATTTTATTTGTGCACTTTCATCGTTACTGGTTAATGCCAGCTGAAAGCAACACGTGGCTTAGTAGGCTAGTGACAAAAGTAACAAATTGATAAATGCAACAGGAAAATCATCTGTCTGGTTAGCTCAGTGGTAAGAGCAGTCGCCCAGAAATCGGAATGTCCAGGTTTCAAACCCCGGATGAGGCGGTTGTTTTCTCTTCTTGCATTGATAAATTTGATTTAGAATCATTAAAAATAAAAGTTCTTAAATTTCTTCTTTCTCCATCATTGACCAATTCTAACAAGTGTAGGTTCGATTCCCGACCGCGGGAAAAATAAATAAAATTGAATTTACAATTTATTTGTGCGCTTTCGTTGTTACTGGTTAATGCCCGCTGAAAGCAACACGTGGCTTAATAGGCTAGTGACAAAAGTAACAAATTGGTAAATGCAAGAGGGAAAATCATCTCTCTCGTTAGCCCAGTGGTAAGAGCAGTCGCCCGGCAAACGGAAGGTCCCGGTTTCAAACCCCGGATGAGGCGGTTGTTTTCTCTTCTTGTATTTATAAATTTGATTTAGAATAATTAAAAATAAAAGTTCTTAAAATTCTTCTTTCTCCATCATTGACCAATTCTAACAAGGGTAGGTTCGATTCCCGTCCGCACGAAAAATAAATAAAATTGAATTTACAATTTATTTGTGCGCTTTCATCGTTACAGGTTAATGCCAGCTGAAAGCAAAACGTGGCTTAGTAGGCTAGTAATAAATGTAACAAATTTATAGATGCAAGACGGAAAATCATCTGCCTCGTTAGCTCAGTGGTAAGAGCAGTCGCCCGGCAAGCGGAAGGTCCCAGTTTCAAACCCGAGACGAGGCGGTTATTTTTGTTATTGCACTTATAAATCTGATTTATAATCATTAAAAATAAACGTTCTTAAAGTTCATATTTCTCCACCATTGACCGATTCTAACAAGTGTAGATTCGATTCCCGTGCGCGGGAAAAAGAAATAAAATTGAATTTACATTTTATTTGTGCACTTTCATCGTTACTGGTTAATGCCAGCTGAAAGCAAAACGTGGCTTAGTAGGCTAGTGATAAAAGTAACAAATTTATAGATGCAAGACGGAAAATCATCTGTCTCGTTAGCTCAGTGGTAAGAGCAGTCTCCCGGCAAGTGGAAGGTCCTAGTTTCAAACCCGAGACGAGGCGGTTATTTTTGTTATTGCACTTATAAATTTGATTTATAATCATTAAAAATAAAAGCTCTTAAAGTTCATATTTCTCCACCATTGACCGATTCTAACAAGTGTAGATTCGATTCTCGTCCGCGGGAAAAAGAAATAAAATTGAATTTATATTTTATTTGTGCACTTTCATCGTTACTGGTTAATGTCAGCTGAAAGCAAAACGTGGCTTAGTAGGCTTAGTGACAAAAGTAACAAATTGATAAATGCAACAGGAAAATCATCTGCCTGGTTAGCTCAGTGGTAAGAGCAGTCGCCCAGAAAGCGGAATGTCCAGGTTTCAAACCCCGGATGAGGCGGTTGTTTTCTCTTCTTGCATTTATAAATTTGATTTAGAATCATTAAAAATAAAAGTTCTTATAGTTCTTCTTTCTCCATCATTGACCGATTCTAGCAAGTGTAGGTTCGATTCCCGTCCGCGGGAAAAATAAATAAAACTGAATTTACAATTTATTTGTGCGCTTTCATCGTTACTCTTTAATGCAGCTGAAAGCAAAACGTGGCTTAGTAGGCTAGTGACAAAAGTAACAAATTGATAAATGCAACAGGAAAATCATCTGTCTGGTTAGCTCAGCGGTAAGAGCAGTCGCCCGGAAAGCGGACTGTTCCGGTTTCAAACCCCGGATGAGGCGGTTGTTTTCTCTTCCTGCATTTATAAATTTGATTTCGAATCATTAAAAATAAAAGTTCTTAAAGTTCTTCTTTCTCCAACATTGACCGATTCTAACAAGGGTAGTTTCGATTCCCGTCCGCGGGAAAAATAAATAAAATTGAATTTACGATTTATTTGTGCGCTTTTATCGTACTGTTTACTGCCAGCTGAAAGCAAAACGTGGCTTAGTACGCTAGTGACAAAAGTAACAAATTGATAAATGCAAGAGGGCAAATCATCTGTCTCGTTAGCTCAGTGGTAAGAGCATTATCCCGGCAAGGGGAAGGTCCCGGTTTCAAACCCCGGACGAGGCGGTTGTTTTTTCTTCCTGCATTTATATATTTTATTTAGAATCATTAAAAATAAAAGTTCTTAAAGTTCTTCTTTCTCCATCACTGACCGATTCTAACAAGTGTAGGTTCGATTCCCATCCGCGGGAAAAATATATGAAATTGAATTTACAGTTTATTTGTGCGCTTTCACCCTTACTGTTTAATGCCAGCTGAAAGCAAAACGTGGCTTAGTAGGCTAGTGATAAAAGTAACAAATTTATAGATGCAAGACGGAAAATCATCTGTCTCGTTAGCTCAGTGGTAAGAGCAGTCGCCCGGCAAGCGGAAGGTCCCAGTTTCAAACCCGAGACGAGGCGGTTATTTTTGTTATTGGACCTATAAATTCATTTAGAATCATTAAAAATAAAAGTTCTTAAAGTTCTTCTTTCTCCATCATTGACCAATTCTAACAAGGGTAGGTTCGATTTCCGTCCGCGGGAATAATAAATAAAATGGAATTTACAATTAATTTGTGCGCTTTCATCGTTACTGGTTAATGCCAGCTGAAAGCAGCACGTGGCTTAGTAGGCTAGTGACATAAGTAACAAATTGATAAATGCAACAGGAAAATCATCTGTCTTTTTAACTCAGTGGTAAGAGCAGTCGCCCAGAAAGCGGATGTCCAGGTTTCAAACCCCGGATGAGGCGGTTGTTTTCTCTTCTTGCATTTATATATTTGATTTAAAATCATTAAAAATAAAAGTTCTTAAAGTTCTTCTTTCTCCATCATTGACCGATTCTAGCAAGTGTAGGTTCGATTCCCCTCTGCGGGAAAAATAAATAAAATTGAATTTACAATTTATTTGTGCGCTTTCATCGTTACTGTTTAATGCAGCTGAAAGCAAAACGTGGCTTAGTAGGCTAGTGACAAAAGTAACAAATTGATAAATGCAACAGGAAAATCATCTGTCTGGTTAGCTCAGTGGTAAGAGCAGTCGCCCGGAAAGCGGACTGTTCCGGTTTCAAACCCCGGATGAGGCGGTTGTTTTCTCTTCCTGCATTTATAAATTTGATTTCGAATCATTAAAAATAAAAGTTCTTAAAGTTCTTCTTTCTCCAACATTGACCGATTCTAACAAGGGTAGTTTCGATTCCCGTCCGCGGGAAAAATAAATAAAATTGAATTTACGATTTATTTGTGCGCTTTTATCGTACTGTTTACTGCCAGCTGAAAGCAAAACGTGGCTTAGTACGCTAGTGACAAAAGTAACAAATTGATAAATGCAAGAGGGCAAATCATCTGTCTCGTTAGCTCAGTGGTAAGAGCATTATCCCGGCAAGGGGAAGGTTCCGGTTTCAAACCCCGGACGAGGCGGTTGTTTTTTCTTCCTGCATTTATATATTTTATTTAGAATCATTAAAAATAAAAGTTCTTAAAGTTCTTCTTTCTCCATCACTGACCGATTCTAACAAGTGTAGTTTCGATTCCCATCCGCGGGAAAAATATATGAAATTGAATTTACAGTTTATTTGTGCGCTTTCACCCTTACTGTTTAATGCCAGCTGAAAGCAAAACGTGGCTTAGTAGGCTAGTGATAAAAGTAACAAATTTATAGATGCAAGACGGAAAATCATCTGTCTCGTTAGCTCAGTGGTAAGAGCAGTCGCCCGGCAAGCGGAAGGTCCCAGTTTCAAACCCGAGACGAGGCGGTTATTTTTGTTATTGGACCTATAAATTCATTTAGAATCATTAAAAATAAAAGTTCTTAAAGTTCTTCTTTCTCCATCATTGACCAATTCTAACAAGGGTAGGTTCGATTTCCGTCCGCGGGAATAATAAATAAAATGGAATTTACAATTAATTTGTGCGCTTTCATCGTTACTGGTTAATGCCAGCTGAAAGCAGCACGTGGCTTAGTAGGCTAGTGACATAAGTAACAAATTGATAAATGCAACAGGAAAATCATCTGTCTTTTTAACTCAGTGGTAAGAGCAGTCGCCCAGAAAGCGGATGTCCAGGTTTCAAACCCCGGATGAGGCGGTTGTTTTCTCTTCTTGCATTTATATATTTGATTTAAAATCATTAAAAATAAAAGTTCTTAAAGTTCTTCTTTCTCCATCATTGACCGATTCTAGCAAGTGTAGGTTCGATTCCCCTCTGCGGGAAAAATAAATAAAATTGAATTTACAATTTATTTGTGCGCTTTCATCGTTACTGTTTAATGCAGCTGAAAGCAAAACGTGGCTTAGTAGGCTAGTGACAAAAGTAACAAATTTATAAATGCAACAGGAAAATCATCTGTCTGGTTAGCTCAGTGGTAAGAGCAGTAGCCCGGAAAGCGGAATGTCCAGGTTTCAAACCCCGGATGAGGCGGTTGTTTTCTCTTCTTGCATTTATAAATTTGATTTAGAATCATTAAAAATAAAAGTTCTTAAAGTTCTTCATTCTCCATCATTGACCGATTCTAACAAGTTTTGGTTCGATTCCCCTCCGCGGGAAAAATAAATAAAATTGAATTTACAATTTATTTGTGCGCTTTCATCATTACTGTTTAATGCCAGCTGAAAGCAAAACGTGGCTTAGTAGGCTAGCGATAAAAGTAACAAATTGATAAATGCAAGAGGGCAAATCATCTGTCTCGTTAGCTCAGTAGTAAGAGCATTATCCCGGCAAGGGGAAGGTCCCGGTTTCAAACCCCGGACGAGGCGGTTGTCTTTTCTTCCTGCATTTATATATTTTATTTAGAATCATTAAAAATAAAAGTTCTTAAAGTTCTTCTTTCTCCATCACTGACCGATTCCAACAAGTGTAGGTTCGATTCCCATCCGCGGGAAAAATATATGAAATTGAATTTATAGTTTATTTGTGCGCTTTCACCCTTACTGTTTAATGCCAGCTGAAAGCAAAACGTGGCTTAGTAGGCTAGTGATAAAAGTAACAAGTTTATAGATGCAAGACGGAAAATCATCTGTCTCGTTAGCTCAGTAGTAAGAGCAGTCGCCCGGCAAGCGGAAGGTCCCAGTTTCAAACCCGAGACGAGGCGGTTATTTTTGTTATTGCACTTATAAATTTGATTTATAATCATTAAAAATAAACGTTCTTACAGTTCATATTTCTCCACCATTGACCGATTCTAAAAATGTAGATTCGATTCCCGTCCGCGGGAAAAAGAAATAAAATTGAATTTACATTTTATTTGTGCACTTTCATCGTTACTGGTTAATGCCAGCTGAAAGCAACACGTGGCTTAGTAGGCTAGTGACAAAAGTAACAAATTGATAAATGCAACAGGAAAATCATCTGTCTGGTTAGCTCAGTGGTAAGAGCAGTCGCCCAGAAAGCGGAATGTCCAGGTTTCAAACCCCGGATGAGGCGGTTGTTTCCTCTTCTTGCATTTATAAATTTGATTTAGAATCATTAAAAATAAAAGTTCTTAAAGTTCTTCTTTCTCCATCATTGACCGATTCTAACAAGGGTAGTTTCGATTTCCGTCCGCGGGAAAAATAAATAAAATTGAATTTACAATTTATTTGCGCGCTTTCATTGGTACTGGTTAATGCCAGCTGAAAGCAAAACGTGGCTTAGTAGGCTAGTGACAAAAGTAACAAATTGATAAATGCAACAGGAAAATCATCTGCCTGGTTAGCTCAGTGGTAAGAGCAGTCGCCCAGAAAGCGGAATGTCCAGGTTTCAAACCCGGATGAGGCGGTTGTTTTCTCTTCTTGCATTTATAAATTTGATTTAGAATCATTAAAAATAAAAGTTCTTATAGTTCTTCTTTCTCCATCATTGACCGATTCTAGCAAGTGTAGGTTCGATTCCCGTCCGCGGGAAAAATAAATAAAACTGAATTTACAATTTATTTGTGCGCTTTCATCGTTACTCTTTAATGCAGCTGAAAGCAAAACGTGGCTTAGTAGGCTAGTGACAAAAGTAACAAATTGATAAATGCAACAGGAAAATCATCTGTCTGGTTAGCTCAGTGGTAAGAGCAGTCGCCCGGAAAACGGACTGTTCCGGTTTCAAACCCCGGATGAGGCGGTTGTTTTCTCTTCTTGCATTTATAAATTTGATTTCGAATCATTAAAAATAAAAGTTCTTAAAGTTCTTCTTTCTCCAACATTGACCGATTCTAACAAGGGTAGTTTCGATTCCCGTCCGCGGGAAAAATAAATAAAATTGAATTTACATTTTATTTGTGCACTTTCATCGTTACTGGTTAATGCCAGCTGAAAGCAAAACGTGGCTTAGCAGGCTAGTGACAAAAGTAACAAATTGATAAATGCAACAGGAAAATCATCTGTCTGGTTAGCTCAGTGGTAAGAGCAGTCGCCCAGAAAGCGGAATGTCCAGGTTTCAAACCCCGGATGAGGCGGTTGTTTTCTCTTCTTGCATTTATAAATTTGATTTAGAATCATTCAAAATAAAAGTTCTTAATGTTCTTCTTTCTCCATCATTGACCAATTCTAACAAGGGTAGGTTCGATTCCCGTCCACGGGAAAAATAAATAAAAATGAATTTACGATATATTTGTGCGCTTTCATCGTACTGGTTAATGCCAGCTGAAAGCAACACGTGGCTTAGTAGGCTAGTGACAAAAGTAACAAATTGATAAATGCAAGAGGGAAAATCATCTGTCTCGTTAGCTCAGTGGTAAGAGCAGTCGCCCGGCAAACGGAAGGTCCCGGTTTCAAAGCCCGTATGAGGCGGTTGTTTTCTCTTCTTGCATTTATAAATTTGATTTAGAATCATTAAAAATAAAAGTTCTTAAAGTTCTTCTTTCTCCATCATTGTCCGATTCTAACAAGGCTAGTTTCGATTCCCGTCCGCGGGAAAAATAAATAAAATTGAATTTACAATTTATTTGTGCGCTTTCATCGGTACTGGTTAATGCCAGCTGAAAGCAAAACGTGGCTTAGTAGGCTAGTGATAAAAGTAACAAATTGATAAATGCAAGAGGGCAAATCATCTGTCTAGTTAGCTCAGTGGTAAGAGCATTATCCCGGCAAGGGGAAGGTCCCGGTTTCAAACCCCGCACGAGGCGGTTGTTTTTTCTTCCTGTATTTATATATTTTATTTAGAATCATTAAAAATAAAAGTTCTTAAAGTTCTTCTCTCTCCATCACTGACCGATTCTAACAAGTGTAGGTTCGATTCCCATCCGCGGAAAAAATATATGAAATTGAATTTACAGTTTATTTGTGCGCTTTAATCGTTACTGTTTAATGCCAGCTGAAAGCAAAACGTGGCTTAGTAGGCTAGTAATAAATGTAACAAATTTATAGATGCAAGACGGAAAATCATCTGTCTCGTTAGCTCAGTGGTAAGAGCAGTCGCCCGGCAAGCGGAAGGTCCCAGTTTCAAACCCGAGACGAGGCGGTTATTTTTGTTATTGCACTTATAAATTTGATTTATAATCATTAAAAATAAACGTTCTTACAGTTCATATTTCTCCACCATTGACCGATTCTAAAAATGTAGATTCGATTCCCGTCCGCGGGAAAAAGAAATAAAATTGAATTTACATTTTATTTGTGCACTTTCATCGTTACTGGTTAATGCCAGCTGAAAGCAACACGTGGCTTAGTAGGCTAGTGACAAAAGTAACAAATTGATAAATGCAACAGGAAAATCATCTGTCTGGTTAGCTCAGTGGTAAGAGCAGTCGCCCAGAAATCGGAATGTCCAGGTTTCAAACCCCGGATGAGGCGGTTGTTTTCTCTTCTTGCATTGATAAATTTGATTTAGAATCATTAAAAATAAAAGTTCTTAAATTTCTTCTTTCTCCATCATTGACCAATTCTAACAAGTGTAGGTTCGATTCCCGACCGCGGGAAAAATAAATAAAATTGAATTTACAATTTATTTGTGCGCTTTCGTTGTTACTGGTTAATGCCCGCTGAAAGCAACACGTGGCTTAATAGGCTAGTGACAAAGTAACAAATTGGTAAATGCAAGAGGGAAAATCATCTCTCTCGTTAGCCCAGTGGTAAGAGCAGTCGCCCGGCAAACGGAAGGTCCCGGTTTCAAACCCCGGATGAGGCGGTTGTTTTCTCTTCTTGTATTTATAAATTTGATTTAGAATAATTAAAAATAAAAGTTCTTAAAATTCTTCTTTCTCCATCATTGACCAATTCTAACAAGGGTAGGTTCGATTCCCGTCCGCACGAAAAATAAATAAAATTGAATTTACAATTTATTTGTGCGCTTTCATCGTTACAGGTTAATGCCAGCTGAAAGCAAAACGTGGCTTAGTAGGCTAGTAATAAATGTAACAAATTTATAGATGCAAGACGGAAAATCATCTGCCTCGTTAGCTCAGTGGTAAGAGCAGTCGCCCGGCAAGCGGAAGGTCCCAGTTTCAAACCCGAGACGAGGCGGTTATTTTTGTTATTGCACTTATAAATCTGATTTATAATCATTAAAAATAAACGTTCTTAAAGTTCATATTTCTCCACCATTGACCGATTCTAACAAGTGTAGATTCGATTCCCGTGCGCGGGAAAAAGAAATAAAATTGAATTTACATTTTATTTGTGCACTTTCATCGTTACTGGTTAATGCCAGCTGAAAGCAAAACGTGGCTTAGTAGGCTAGTGATAAAAGTAACAAATTTATAGATGCAAGACGGAAAATCATCTGTCTCGTTAGCTCAGTGGTAAGAGCAGTCTCCCGGCAAGTGGAAGGTCCTAGTTTCAAACCCGAGACGAGGCGGTTATTTTTGTTATTGCACTTATAAATTTGATTTATAATCATTAAAAATAAAAGCTCTTAAAGTTCATATTTCTCCACCATTGACCGATTCTAACAAGTGTAGATTCGATTCTCGTCCGCGGGAAAAAGAAATAAAATTGAATTTATATTTTATTTGTGCACTTTCATCGTTACTGGTTAATGTCAGCTGAAAGCAAAACGTGGCTTAGTAGGCTTAGTGACAAAAGTAACAAATTGATAAATGCAACAGGAAAATCATCTGCCTGGTTAGCTCAGTGGTAAGAGCAGTCGCCCAGAAAGCGGAATGTCCAGGTTTCAAACCCCGGATGAGGCGGTTGTTTTCTCTTCTTGCATTTATAAATTTGATTTAGAATCATTAAAAATAAAAGTTCTTATAGTTCTTCTTTCTCCATCATTGACCGATTCTAGCAAGTGTAGGTTCGATTCCCGTCCGCGGGAAAAATAAATAAAACTGAATTTACAATTTATTTGTGCGCTTTCATCGTTACTCTTTAATGCAGCTGAAAGCAAAACGTGGCTTAGTAGGCTAGTGACAAAAGTAACAAATTGATAAATGCAACAGGAAAATCATCTGTCTGGTTAGCTCAGCGGTAAGAGCAGTCGCCCGGAAAGCGGACTGTTCCGGTTTCAAACCCCGGATGAGGCGGTTGTTTTCTCTTCCTGCATTTATAAATTTGGTTTCGAATCATTAAAAATAAAAGTTCTTAAAGTTCTTCTTTCTCCAACATTGACCGATTCTAACAAGGGTAGTTTCGATTCCCGTCCGCGGGAAAAATAAATAAAATTGAATTTACGATTTATTTGTGCGCTTTTATCGTACTGTTTACTGCCAGCTGAAAGCAAAACGTGGCTTAGTACGCTAGTGACAAAAGTAACAAATTGATAAATGCAAGAGGGCAAATCATCTGTCTCGTTAGCTCAGTGGTAAGAGCATTATCCCGGCAAGGGGAAGGTCCCGGTTTCAAACCCCGGACGAGGCGGTTGTTTTTTCTTCCTGCATTTATATATTTTATTTAGAATCATTAAAAATAAAAGTTCTTAAAGTTCTTCTTTCTCCATCACTGACCGATTCTAACAAGTGTAGGTTCGATTCCCATCCGCGGGAAAAATATATGAAATTGAATTTACAGTTTATTTGTGCGCTTTCACCCTTACTGTTTAATGCCAGCTGAAAGCAAAACGTGGCTTAGTAGGCTAGTGATAAAAGTAACAAATTTATAGATGCAAGACGGAAAATCATCTGTCTCGTTAGCTCAGTGGTAAGAGCAGTCGCCCGGCAAGCGGAAGGTCCCAGTTTCAAACCCGAGACGAGGCGGTTATTTTTGTTATTGGACCTATAAATTCATTTAGAATCATTAAAAATAAAAGTTCTTAAAGTTCTTCTTTCTCCATCATTGACCAATTCTAACAAGGGTAGGTTCGATTTCCGTCCGCGGGAATAATAAATAAAATGGAATTTACAATTAATTTGTGCGCTTTCATCGTTACTGGTTAATGCCAGCTGAAAGCAGCACGTGGCTTAGTAGGCTAGTGACATAAGTAACAAATTGATAAATGCAACAGGAAAATCATCTGTCTTTTTAACTCAGTGGTAAGAGCAGTCGCCCAGAAAGCGGATGTCCAGGTTTCAAACCCCGGATGAGGCGGTTGTTTTCTCTTCTTGCATTTATATATTTGATTTAAAATCATTAAAAATAAAAGTTCTTAAAGTTCTTCTTTCTCCATCATTGACCGATTCTAGCAAGTGTAGGTTCGATTCCCCTCTGCGGGAAAAATAAATAAAATTGAATTTACAATTTATTTGTGCGCTTTCATCGTTACTGTTTAATGCAGCTGAAAGCAAAACGTGGCTTAGTAGGCTAGTGACAAAAGTAACAAATTGATAAATGCAACAGGAAAATCATCTGTCTGGTTAGCTCAGTGGTAAGAGCAGTCGCCCGGAAAGCGGACTGTTCCGGTTTCAAACCCCGGATGAGGCGGTTGTTTTCTCTTCCTGCATTTATAAATTTGATTTCGAATCATTAAAAATAAAAGTTCTTAAAGTTCTTCTTTCTCCAACATTGACCGATTCTAACAAGGGTAGTTTCGATTCCCGTCCGCGGGAAAAATAAATAAAATTGAATTTACGATTTATTTGTGCGCTTTTATCGTACTGTTTACTGCCAGCTGAAAGCAAAACGTGGCTTAGTACGCTAGTGACAAAAGTAACAAATTGATAAATGCAAGAGGGCAAATCATCTGTCTCGTTAGCTCAGTGGTAAGAGCATTATCCCGGCAAGGGGAAGGTTCCGGTTTCAAACCCCGGACGAGGCGGTTGTTTTTTCTTCCTGCATTTATATATTTTATTTAGAATCATTAAAAATAAAAGTTCTTAAAGTTCTTCTTTCTCCATCACTGACCGATTCTAACAAGTGTAGTTTCGATTCCCATCCGCGGGAAAAATATATGAAATTGAATTTACAGTTTATTTGTGCGCTTTCACCCTTACTGTTTAATGCCAGCTGAAAGCAAAACGTGGCTTAGTAGGCTAGTGATAAAAGTAACAAATTTATAGATGCAAGACGGAAAATCATCTGTCTCGTTAGCTCAGTGGTAAGAGCAGTCGCCCGGCAAGCGGAAGGTCCCAGTTTCAAACCCGAGACGAGGCGGTTATTTTTGTTATTGGACCTATAAATTCATTTAGAATCATTAAAAATAAAAGTTCTTAAAGTTCTTCTTTCTCCATCATTGACCAATTCTAACAAGGGTAGGTTCGATTTCCGTCCGCGGGAATAATAAATAAAATGGAATTTACAATTAATTTGTGCGCTTTCATCGTTACTGGTTAATGCCAGCTGAAAGCAGCACGTGGCTTAGTAGGCTAGTGACATAAGTAACAAATTGATAAATGCAACAGGAAAATCATCTGTCTTTTTAACTCAGTGGTAAGAGCAGTCGCCCAGAAAGCGGATGTCCAGGTTTCAAACCCCGGATGAGGCGGTTGTTTTCTCTTCTTGCATTTATATATTTGATTTAAAATCATTAAAAATAAAAGTTCTTAAAGTTCTTCTTTCTCCATCATTGACCGATTCTAGCAAGTGTAGGTTCGATTCCCCTCTGCGGGAAAAATAAATAAAATTGAATTTACAATTTATTTGTGCGCTTTCATCGTTACTGTTTAATGCAGCTGAAAGCAAAACGTGGCTTAGTAGGCTAGTGACAAAAGTATCAAATTGATAAATGCAACAGGAAAATCATCTGTCTGGTTAGCTCAGTGGTAAGAGCAGTCGCCCAGAAAGCGGAATGTCCATGTTTCAAACCCCGGATGTGGCGGTTGTTTTTTCTTCTTGCATTTATAAATTTGATTTAGAATCATTAAAAATAAAAGTTCTTAAAGTTCTTCTTTCTCCATTGTAGTATCTTTTTAATTTTTAAAGAAAAACCTGGGAGCAGTCGTGTGACTTTGACTCCACTGGAGCGGCTATTAACAGCTCAGACTCCGAGATAAAATGGGGGTATGAATAGTAGGAGCAGCTGTACAGCTTAGTACTCCTATGTGGAATAATACACGACGGTTTGTAACTTTCTCGATAAATCAAGAGAACTGAATGAATTCAATTTATTGATCGTTCTTAGCCTATATATACATAATTAGTAACCTATGGTACCCTATTCTTACTATTCTAAATGCTGACGCTGGGCGAGTAAGCAATGTGCATAAAATTATGATGACATGCATTTACGCGTGAAACCCCTTGACGATGAATCGTTTGGGTCAGTGGTGCAATCGCTTGCTTGTTGCAAATAAATGTATGTCATTATTATCATCAATTATTTTCGATTATGAATGGTGTTGTAATAAATTTGTGCTGATTAATTTTAGCGTTTTACATTTGTTGTGAAATTTGTGTTTACAGCTTTTTAGTGTTTTATATTAAATTGCTTTTTGTTGTGCAATTTGTATTTATGGTATTAAATGTATATCACACCTTTCCCCCTTAGGGAAAAAAAAAAAAATTTGTGTTTACATAAATTTTTTTTTTTTTTTTTTTTTTTTTTTTTTGTATATTTTGTTTACGTTAAACCTTAATTGTTTGCTCGCCGCAATGAAGCATTTTATCGCTTATGTATACTAACAGTTCATATGGTATGTTTTTGTATGTAGCTGATTATAATGAGTCTTAATTCCTAGTCGTATTTACATATACCTACTTATATATAGTTTATTATTATAGCTCTTAATTGCTCAATGGCATTAGTAATTGGGATCTTTATTGTTTACGTTTACTTATCTAGTTGATTACAATAATTCTTATTTGTCTACACCGGTGTGTAATCTAATTTAACATGCTAGAGATAGTTAGAATAATAGTACATAATTTTTAATTTTCTATCTTTCTTAGCCTATTCTTATGTATTTTGATTTTGTTCTTATTTATATCTTCGATAATGCAATTTACGTTGTCTATTGATTTAATTATATAAGGTCCGTTGTATAGAGGATCTAGTTTTCGTCTATTTTGTACTGTCATTAGTACTTTGTCGCCTACTTTGATTGATATTGGTTTGCAATTAGCATCCTTGACTTGCTTTCTTCGCACTTTAGATGCCTGGAGGTATTGTTTTGCCTTACCTATGGCTTGTTGAAGTCTGTATTTCATCTCTTTACTATACAGGTCATAATTATACACGGGATCTGGTCTATCAATTGTGAGTTCTGAAGGTAGGTCTATATTTTTGGCAAATATGAGTTCGAATGGTGTGTAGCCATGTACGGTGTTTGGTGTGGTGTTGTAGCAGAATGCGTAATATGGAATCCATGTATCCCAATCGTCTCTATTGTCATTAACAAAACATCTAAGATATTCATTTAGGCACTTGTGGTTTCTTTCTAGTGCTCCGATCGTTTCGGGATGTGCGGCGGTCGCGAACAGTTGTTTTATTTTCAGTATATTACATACTTCCGCAAAAACCTGGTTTTTGTATTCCGTTCCTAGATCAGTTTTAATTTTGCTCATAGGTCCGTATGTTAGTATGAACCCATTCACTATGGCTCTTGCTATGGAATTTGCTTCCTTGTCCTTTGTGGGTATTATTACTATATACTTGCTTAGATCGCATTGCATTGTTACTGCGTATCTGTTATCGTTGGTGGTTTTTGTAAATGGACCGACTGTGTCAATGGATACAATGTCGAAAACTTTTGTTGGTGTTGTAGTTATTTCCATATGCTCTTTATTATGCTTTTGGTGCTTATTTTTCGCACAAAGCTCGCATCTGTTTATATATTTCGCTATTGTTTTCCTCATTTTCTTCCATTTGTACATTTCCTTCAGCTTTTTATACAGTCTTGATTGACCCAGATGTCCTCCTGTAGGTGTGGAGTGATAGTTATGTAGGATTTCGTTTATTTTCGTTGTTTCTGATATGTACCGTTGCGGTTTGAAAATTTTAACGTTTATATTTTTTAATACTTTGTTTCCTAGGATTTTAAATGCGGTTAAATTAATTATTTTAAATATCTCGCTTTCTGCAGAAAGTTTCAGAGTCTTGGTCTGAAATTGTTTATATATATCATTATCCAATACTTCGAGTACCTGCTCTAGTGCGGGCTCTACTGGTTGGTTGTTTTTTATATTTATATACCGCTTATATTTTATTTCATACTTGTGCACTATATTTATTTCTATTTGTGTTTCTTTATTACTGCAGTTCTCAATTTTTACTTTTAGTTCAGGTAATTTGGCTATCTTTGTTGGAGATGGTATCTCCCAAACGCGCAGTTGATCAGGCTGCGGGACTATAGGAGTATTTTTCATTTCATCGGACATTATGTTTTGTTCTTTTTGTTTTTTCATTGCTCGGGTTTGGACGCGTCGGACATTGATTTCCTTCAAATCATTAATGTCAAGTTGTATTCTTGATAACGCGTCGGGTCCGTTATTTCCTTTTCCTTTAATGTATTTGACTTCGAAATCGAATTCCTCTAAATCTAACCTCATTCGTGTTAGTTTAGATGATGGGTTTTTCATGCCAAAAAGATATGTTAAGGGTCGATGGTCTGTTCTTATTGTGAATTTTCTGCCATAAACATAAGGCTTAAAATGTATAATTGCCCAATGTATTGCTGCGAGTTCCTTTTCAATTACTGACTTATTTTTTTCTCCGGCAGTAAATGTTTTACTAGCGTATGCGATTGGGTGTTCTGTTCCGTCGACACTTTGTGATAAGATTGCTCCACATGCAGCATTCGAGGCGTCTGTGGAAATGATGAATTGGGTTTTGAAATCAGGGTGCTGCAGTATTATTGGGGATATCAAACTTGATTTGAGAGCATCGAAAGATTTTTGTTGGATTTCTGCCCATTCAAATTTTGTGTTTTTCCGGAGTAGTTTGTTTAACGGTAGTGCTATTTCTGCAAAGTTGGGGATGAAACGGCGGTAATAATTACAGAATGCTACGAATCGTCTGACTTCGTCGGCGTTTTTTGGGATAGGATAATTTTTAACTACCTCGTATTTTGAACTGTCTGGGCTTATGCCTTGTGCTGATATTCGATGTCCAAGATAGGTGACTTCGGTTTGGAAAAATTTGCATTTTTCAGGATTTAATTTGAGATTACGCTCTCGTAATCTGTTAAATACTGTTTGCAAGTTTTTTATATGGTGTGACTGTGAACATCCGACGACTATGATGTCGTCAATGTACAGAAAGGCTATTTCCGGTGGTAGACCCGTCATGGCGATGGTCATCATCCTTTGGAAACTATTTGGACTTATATTAAGTCCGAAAGGAAGTCGTGTATACTGGTAGTGACCTTGGTTAGTTGAAAAAGCTGTGAACTTTCTAGAAGATTCCTCTAATGGTATTTGGTGGAATCCGGACATAAGGTCAAGTGTAGAGAAGTATTTGGCTCGGCCCATTTGGTCGAGTATCTCTTCTATACGCGGTAAGGGAAATTTATCTGCCAGAACTTTTTTATTAAGATTCCTAAAATCAACTACTAAACGCCATTTTTTATTTTGGTTGTTGGATTTTTTGGGTACTAGTAGTATTGGAGAATTAAAATGAGAAACAGAGTTCTCTATTATTCCGTCTACTAGCATTTTGTCTACCTGCCTATTAATCTCGGTTTTGTGTGCTTCTGGTATTCGGTAGTTTTTTGTGTATACTGCTCTATTATCAGTTAGTTCTATATTTTGTTTGTAGAAGTTATTGGTTGTTAGAGGTTCACTTTCTAACGCAAATATGTCTTCATATTCTCGGCATAATTCTTCGAATTGAAGTTTGGCGTAGTTTGGAATGCTGTTTAAGTTTAATTTGGAGATAACTTGTTCTGTTCTTTTTGATTTTATTGTGTCTGTATTAATGACGTTAAAGTCTGAGAGTGGTTGTGTTATTATGTCGGAATGTTGTAGTGTGGTGGTTTTGTTTGTAGTGTTTAGTATCCTGACTAGTGGGTAATTTTGTGAAGTTACTGATCCTGCAATGAATATGCCTGGGTGGATTTCTTGTCCAATGATTACCATATCATTGGCACCTTCTTGTTTTTTAACCTTGAACTTTCTTATTATTTCACATCGGGGTGGTATGATAATAGAATTTTCGGATGGACCATTCAGTATTGGGATCTCTGCCGAACTTTCAGGTGTGTTTAATGTAAGGGTCCACGTATCATAATCGATAGTGGTCTTGAATTTTGTTAGGAAATCTAGTCCTAAAATTGCATCAGCCCCGAGGGAGAAATCATCTTCTACTATCTGGAATAAATGTTCGACCGCAAACTGGTCGTTAAAATGTAATCTTGTGTATGTTGCCCCAATCGACTGCCTCTTAGTATCCGTAACCCCTTGGATAATACAAGTGTTTTTAGGATAGTAAAGTTGGTCTTTATTAATTTTTCCCCTCTTGAATATGGATATTTCTGCCCCTGTGTCTACAATCAGAGTACATACTGACCCGCACATGTCGACATACGCTTTAATAAAGTTTGTTAAGGATAGGTTTAGGCAATGTATTCTTGGCTTGAATTCGTCGCAGCCCCCAACCGTGTTGTTTCTTCCTCTGGTTGGGGGGCTTGATATTCCCCCGATTCGAAGTAGTTTACATTTCTTCTTTGATTATAGGTATTATTATTATTTGTTCGCAGATTATTCTGGTAGCGACTACTGTTATTTGGTGCAGCATTACCGAAATATCTTTTATCGCGGTGGTTATATTGATTTCGTGGGTGGTTTTGTCTATTATTGGCTGCCATATTTCTATTGTACTGTTGTTTGGGCCAGCGCTCCCTGTTCCTGTTAAAATTATTTTGATTGTTGAACCCTTGCGTATTATTATAATGAAACTTTCTTGATGGGTTGGTATTATAATGCAGGACACTGCTTGGCTGCGGCTTATCTACTGCTATTGCCTTCGCTGCTAATTCTGAAAGTGTTCCTAGGCTACTAGCTTTTAGTATAATCGCTGTTTCTGTATTGGCAACATTGTTCATAAATGACTGTATTGAAAATTTTTCGGCCAATTTTTCAGCTGCTTCTCCAGCTGCTACTTTCTCTGTTATAAAGGCTCTAGTCAGCTGGCCTGATAGATTTTCTATCTGATTGGAAAAGTCTGCAAGTTTTCTGTTACCTTGCTGGCATGATCGCAGTTGTGCCAGAATAGCATCTGACGATAATTTTGCCGAAAATTTTTCTTTTAATTTGGCTTTGATCGTTGATACTGTATTTGTGCCCTCCGATATTACGTACTTGGCTTTTCCAGTTATACGTGTCTTGATGAATTTGATCATGATGGTTTTATGTTCGTTTGCTGTTAACTCGTCTAGTAGTTCCATAGACTCGATAAAAGAATCAGTTTCATCCAGCTTTCCATCGTAGGGTTGTATGAGCGATGTAGCTGTTTTTATGTCAAAACCCATCTTTGTTTGTTTTTGTGTATTTATGTTTTCTAAGATTTTGTTTGCTATACTTTCAATTTCTTCGTAGATAACTTTTATCTTCAATATTGTTTCGACGTCCGCTTGTTTAAGTGCGTTTTCTTTTGCCTTGGCACAGAGTTGATTTGTTAACTTTTCTTTCTCTTGCAGAGTTTTCTCAGAATATGGACGGTTTTTACTTTTCTTAAAATTGTCCAGAATATTTTCTAGTTCGTCCTTAATCTTTATAAGTGCTTCCATTTATCAGACGGTTGATATGTTTAATTTTGCTGGGGTACTGAGGTATCTTTTTCTTAAACCCCTCCTATGATCTTTGTACAGTATGTATACAAATTCAACGATTTTAATTGCAACCAATATGCATAAAATTATTATTATCTGATTATTCTCGACCGAAACTGTATCCTCTATAATTAGATTATTAACAATTTCCCCGTTGTTATCTGAAGTTTTGGATTGCGTTTTACCCATTACTGAAAATGTTTCGCTTATTTCCAACAACGTCAAGCAAACAGAAAAAAAAAATTTTTTTTTTTTTTTTTACATATTAATTATTTAATTATTATTATACCTTTATACTACGCTACTTCTACTTTATATTTTAAAAAAAATAAATTTTAAATTAGATCATTAAACCCTTATCTCTTCCTTTTGATGACGTTCAGTTGTTTTTTTGTCAATATTATTAGTTTGTTGTATTTTTCCCGTTCCTCCTCAGTTGCTGCTAACTCGACAAGTACCTTGTAATTTTGAAGTTCCTGTGCAATTTTTTGTCTCTTGCCTCCTCTTTTTCGTGGTTTTGTCTCCTGAGTTTTTACACTGCTTGTGTTTCTGCTTCTATACTCCTCGATGGTGATTCTTTTTGGACCCGCTTCGTATGGTGGAGGATTTTCGTTGTCCAGCCTTGATTTGGGGATGTACGGCGTCGGCTTCTTATTTACTGGATACAGTGTTATGCCTTCTATATTCCTCTCTGGTATCTTCTTAGTTTCTTCAATAGTCTTGAAAATGTGATTGAAGATGGCATCTATCTCGTTCATACTAAAATTTCTTCTGATTGGTACTGGTAATGGATGTAGTCGTCTTCGCAGTTTTTTTGGTGGTTGTTACTATGTCACCGTATAAGTTTCTATTATTTATGAAAATTCCCAGCTGCACTTTTGATGATGATATTATGGTCTGCAGATTCGCAAAGTTACAAATTTCGCAGTTTCTACTATGTCACGGTCGCCATGTAGTATCTTTTTAATTTTTAAAGAAAAACCTGGGAGCAGTCGTGTGACTTTGACTCCACTGGAGCGGCTATTAACAGCTCAGACTCCGAGATAAAATGGGGGTATGAATAGTAGGAGCAGCTGTACAGCTTAGTACTCCTATGTGGAATAATACACGACGGTTTGTAACTTTCTCGATAAATCAAGAGAACTGAATGAATTCAATTTATTGATCGTTCTTAGCCTATATATACATAATTAGTAACCTATGGTACCCTATTCTTACTATTCTAAATGCTGACGCTGGGCGAGTAAGCAATGTGCATAAAATTATGATGACATGCATTTACGCGTGAAACCCCTTGACGATGAATCGTTTGGGTCAGTGGTGCAATCGCTTGCTTGTTGCAAATAAATGTATGTCATTATTATCATCAATTATTTTGGATTATGAATGGTGTTGTAATAAATTTGTGCTGATTAATTTTAGCGTTTTACATTTGTTGTGAAATTTGTGTTTACAGCTTTTTAGTGTTTTATATTAAATTGCTTTTTGTTGTGCAATTTGTATTTATGGTATTAAATGTATATCACACCATCATTGACCGATTCTAACAAGTTTTGGTTCGATTCCCGTCCGCGGGAAAAATAAATAAAATTGAATTTACAATTTATTTGTGCGCTTTCATCGTTACTGGTTAATGCCAGCTGAAAGCAAAACGTGGCTTAGTAGGCTAGTGACAAAAGTAACAAATTGATAAATGCAACAGGAAAATCATCTGTCTGGTTAACTCTGTGCTAAGAGCAGTCGCCCTGAAAGCGGAATGTCCAGGTTTCACACCCCGGATGAGGCGGTTGTTTTCTCTTCTTGCATTTATAAATTTGATTTAGAATCATTAAAAATAAAAGTTCTTAAAGTTCTTCTTTCTCCATCATTGACCGATTCTAACAAATTTTGGTGCGATACCCGTCCGCGGGAAAAATAAATAAAAATGAATTTACGATTGATTTGTGCGCTTTCATCATACTGGTTAATGCCAGCTGAAAGCAAAACGTGGCTTAGTAGGGTAGTGACAAAAGTAACAAATTGATAAATGCAAGAGGCAAAATAATCTGTCTCGTAAGCTCAGTGGTAAGAGCAGTCGCCCGGCAAACCGAAGGTCCCGGTTTCAAACCCCGGATGACGCGGTTGTTTTCTCTTCTTGCATTTATATATTTGATTTAGAATCATTAAAAATAAAAGTTCTTAAAGTTCTTCTTTCTCCATCATTGACCGATTCTAGCAATTGTAGGTTCGATTCCCCTCTGCGGGAAATATAAATAAAATTGAATTTACAATTTATTTGTGCGCTTTCATCGTTACTGTTTAATGCAGCTGAAAGCAAAACGTGGCTTAGTAGGCTAGTGACAAAAGTAACAAATTTATAAATGCAACAGGAAAATCATCTGTCTGGTTAGCTCAGTGGTAAGAGCAGTAGCCCGGAAAGCGGAATGTCCAGGTTTCAAACCCCGGATGAGGCGATTGTTTTCTCTTCTTGCATTTATAAATTTGATTTAGAATCATTAAAAATAAAAGTTCTTAAAGTTCTTCATTCTCCATCATTGACCGATTCTAACAAGTTTCGGTTCGATTCCCCTCCGCGGGAAAAATAAATAAAATTGAATTTACAATTTATTTGTGCGCTTTCATCATTACTGTTTAATGCCAGCTGAAAGCAAAACGTGGCTTAGTAGGCTAGCGATAAAAGTAACAAATTGATAAATGCAAGAGGGCAAATCATCTGTCTCGTTAGCTCAGTAGTAAGAGCATTATCCCGGCAAGGGGAAGGTCCCGGTTTCAAACCCCGGACGAGGCGGTTGTCTTTTCTTCCTGCATTTATATATTTTATTTAGAATCATTAAAAATAAAAGTTCTTAAAGTTCTTCTTTCTCCATCACTGACCGATTCCAACAAGTGTAGGTTCGATTCCCATCCGCGGGAAAAATATATGAAATTGAATTTATAGTTTATTTGTGCGCTTTCACCCTTACTGTTTAATGCCAGCTGAAAGCAAAACGTGGCTTAGTAGGCTAGTGATAAAAGTAACAAGTTTATAGATGCAAGACGGAAAATCATCTGTCTCGTTAGCTCAGTAGTAAGAGCAGTCGCCCGGCAAGCGGAAGGTCCCAGTTTCAAACCCGAGACGAGGCGGTTATTTTTGTTATTGCACTTATAAATTTGATTTATAATCATTAAAAATAAACGTTCTTACAGTTCATATTTCTCCACCATTGACCGATTCTAAAAATGTAGATTCGATTCCCGTCCGCGGGAAAAAGAAATAAAATTGAATTTACATTTTATTTGTGCACTTTCATCGTTACTGGTTAATGCCAGCTGAAAGCAACACGTGGCTTAGTAGGCTAGTGACAAAAGTAACAAATTGATAAATGCAACAGGAAAATCATCTGTCTGGTTAGCTCAGTGGTAAGAGCAGTCGCCCAGAAAGCGGAATGTCCAGGTTTCAAACCCGAGACGAGGCGGTTATTTTTGTTATTGCACTTATAAATTTGATTTATAATCATTAAAAATAAAAGTTCTTAAAGTTCATATTTCTCCACCATTGACCGATTCTAACAAGTGTAGATTCGATTCTCGTCCGCGGGAAAAAGAAATAAAATTGAATTTATATTTTATTTGTGCAGTTTCATCGTTACTGTTTAATGCCAGCTGAAAGCAAAACGTGGCTTAGTAGGCTAGTGATAAAAGTAACAAATTTATAGATGCAAGACGGAAAATCATCTGTCTCGTTAGCTCAGTGGTAAGAGCAGTCGCCCGGCAAACGGAAGGTCCCGGTTTCAAACCCCGGATGAGGCGGTTATTTTTGTTATTGCACTTATAAATCTGATTTATAATCATTAAAAATAAACGTTCTTAAAGTTCATATTTCTCCACCATTGACCGATTCTAACAAGTGTAGATTCGATTCCCGTCCGCGGGAAAAAGAAATAAAATTGAATTTACATTTTATTTGTGCACTTTCATCGTTACTGGTTAATGCCACCTGAAAGCAAAACGTGGCCTAGTACGCTAGTGACAAAAGTATCAAATTGATAAATGCAAGAGGGAAAATCATCTGTCTGCTTAGCTCAGTGGTAAGAGCAGTCGCCCGGCAAGCGGAAGGTCCCAGTTTCAAACCCGAAACGAGGCGGTTATTTTTGTTATTGCACTAATAAATTTGATTTATAATCATTAAAAATAAACGTTCTTAAAGTTCATATTTCTCCACCATTGACCGATTCTAACAAGTGTAGATTCGATTCCCGTCCGCGTGAAAAAGAAATAAAATTGAATTTACATTTTATTTGTGCAGTTTCATCGTTACTGTTTAATGCCAGCTGAAAGCAAAACGTGGCTTAGTAGGCTAGTGATAAAAGTAACAAATTTATAGATGCAAGACGGAAAATCATCTGTCTCGTTAGCTCAGTGGTAAGAGCAGTCTCCCGGCAAGCGGAAGGTCCTAGTTTCAAACCCGAGACGAGGCGGTTATTTTTGTTATTGCACTTATAAATTTGATTTATAATCATTAAAAATAAAAGTTCTTAAAGTTCATATTTCTCCACCATTGACCGATTCTAACAAGTGTAGATTCGATTCTCGTCCGCGGGAAAAAGAAATAAAATTGAATTTATATTTTATTTGTGCACTTTCATCGTTACTGGTTAATGCCAGCTGAAATCAAAACGTGGCTTAGTAGGCTTAGTGACTAAGGTAACAAATTAATAAATGCAACAGGAAAATCATCTGTCTGCGTAGCTCAGTGGTAAGAGCAGTCGCCCGGCAAGCGGAAGGTCCCAGTTTCAAACCCGAGACGAGGCGGTTATTTTTGTTATTGCACTAATAAATTTGATTTATAATCATTAAAAATAAACGTTCTTAAAGTTCATATTTCTCCACCATTGACCGATTCTAACAACTGTAGATTCGATTCCCGTCCGCGGGAGAAAGAAATAAAATTCAATTTACATTTTATTTGTGCACTTTCATCGTTACTGGTTAATGCCAGCTGAAATCAAAACGTGGCTTAGTAGGCTTAGTGACTAAGGTAACAAATTGATAAATGCAACAGGAAAATCATCTGTCTGCTTAGCTCAGTGGTAAGAGCAGTCGCCCGGCAAGCGGAAGGTCCCAGTTTCAAACCCGAGACGAGGCGGTTATTTTTGCTATTGCACTAATAAATTTGATTTATAATCATTAAAAATAAACGTTCTTAAAGTTCATATTTCTCCACCATTGACCGATTCTAACAAGTGTAGATTCGATTCTCGTCCGCGGGAAAAAGAAATAAAATTGAATTTATATTTTATTTGTGCACTTTCATCGTTACTGGTTAATGCCAGCTGAAAGCAAAACGTGGCGTAGTAGGCTTAGTGACAAAAGTAACAAATTGATAAGTGCAACAGGAAAATCATCTGTCTGGTTAGCTCAGTGGTAAGAGCAGTCGCCCAGAAAGCGGAATGTCCAGGT
Source organism: Dioctria rufipes (assembly GCA_963924295.1). NCBI lineage: Eukaryota > Metazoa > Arthropoda > Insecta > Diptera > Asilidae > Dioctria > Dioctria rufipes. The sequence goes on from OZ002740.1 coordinate 121,507,771, forward strand.
TTCAAACCCCGGATGAGGCGGTTATTTCCTCTTCTTGCATTTATAAATTTGATTTAGAATCATTAAAAATAAAAGTTCTTAAAGTTCTTCTTTCTCCATCATTGACCGATTCTAACAAGGGTAGTTTCGATTTCCGTCCGCGGGAAAAATAAATAAAATTGAATTTACAATTTATTTGCGCGCTTTCATTGGTACTGGTTAATGCCAGCTGAAAGCAAAACGTGGCTTAGTAGGCTAGTGACAAAAGTAACAAATTGATAAATGCAAGAGGGAAAATCATCTGTCTCGTTAGCTCAGTGGTAAGAGCAGTCGCCCGGCAAACGGAAGGTCCCGGTTTCAAAGCCCGTATGAGGCGGTTGTTTTCTCTTCTTGCATTTATAAATTTGATTTAGAATCATTAAAAATAAAAGTTCTTAAAGTTCTTCTTTCTCCATCATTGACCGATTCTAACAAGGCTAGTTTCGATTCCCGTCCGCGGGAAAAATAAATAAAATTGGATTTACAATTTATTTGTGCGCTTTCATCGGTACTGGTTAATGCCAGCTGAAAGCAAAACGTGGCTTAGTAGGCTAGTGATAAAAGTAACAAATTGATAAATGCAAGAGGGCAAATCATCTGTCTTGTTAGCTCAGTGGTAAGAGCATTATCCCGGCAAGGGGAAGGTCCCGGTTTCAAACCCCGGACGAGGCGGTTGTTTTTTCTTCCTGTATTTATATATTTTATTTAGAATCATTAAAAATAAAAGTTCTTAAAGTTCTTCTCTCTCCATCACTGACCGATTCTAACAAGTGTAGGTTCGATTCCCATCCGCGGAAAAAATATATGAAATTGAATTTACAGTTTATTTGTGCGCTTTAATCGTTACTGTTTAATGCCAGCTGAAAGCAAAACGTGGCTTAGTAGGCTAGTAATAAATGTAACAAATTTATAGATGCAAGACGGAAAATCATCTGTCTCGTTAGCTCAGTGGTAAGAGCAGTCGCCCGGCAAGCGGAAGGTCCCAGTTTCAAACCCGAGACGAGGCGGTTATTTTTGTTATTGCACTTATAAATTTGATTTATAATCATTAAAAATAAACGTTCTTACAGTTCATATTTCTCCACCATTGACCAATTCTAAAAATGTAGATTCGATTCCCGTCCGCGGGAAAAAGAAATAAAATTGAATTTACATTTTATTTGTGCACTTTCATCGTTACTGGTTAATGCCAGCTGAAAGCAACACGTGGCTTAGTAGGCTAGTGACAAAAGTAACAAATTGATAAATGCAACAGGAAAATCATCTGTCTGGTTAGCTCAGTGGTAAGAGCAGTCGCCCAGAAAGCGGAATGTCCAGGTTTCAAACCCCGGATGAGGCGGTTGTTTTCTCTTCTTGCATTGATAAATTTGATTTAGAATCATTGAAAATAAAAGTTCTTAAATTTCTTCTTTCTCCATCATTGACCAATTCTAACAAGTGTAGGTTCGATTCCCGACCGCGGGAAAAATAAATAAAATTGAATTTACAATTTATTTGTGCGCTTTCATTGTTACTGGTTAATGCCCGCTGAAAGCAACACGTGGCTTAATAGGCTAGTGACAAAAGTAACAAATTGGTAAATGCAAGAGGGAAAATCATCTCTCTCGTTAGCTCAGTGGTAAGAGCAGTCGCCCGGCAAACGGAAGGTCCCGGTTTCAAACCCCGGATGAGGCGGTTGTTTTCTCTTCTTGCATTTATAAATTTGATTTAGAATAATTAAAAATAAAAGTTCTTAAAATTCTTCTTTCTCCATCATTGACCAATTCTAACAAGGGTAGGTTCGATTCCCGTCCGCACGAAAAATAAATAATATTGAATTTACAATTTACTTGTGCGCTTTCATCGTTACTGGTTAATGCCAGCTGAAAGCAAAACGTGGCTTAGTAGGGTAGTGATAAAAGTAACAAATTTATAGATGCAAGACGGAAAATCATCTGCCTCGTTAGCTCAGTGGTAAGAGCAGTCGCCCGGCAAGCGGAAGGTCCCAGTTTCAAACCCGAGACGAGGCGGTTATTTTTGTTATTGCACTTATAAATCTGATTTATAATCATTAAAAATAAACGTTCTTAAAGTTCATATTTCTCCACCATTGACCGATTCTAACAAGTGTAGATTCGATTCCCGTGCGCGGGAAAAAGAAATAAAATTGAATTTACATTTTATTTGTGCACTTTCATCGTTACTGGTTAATGCCAGCTGAAAGCAAAACGTGGCTTAGTAGGCTAGTGATAAAAGCAACAAATTTACAGATGCAAGACGGAAAATCATCTGTGTCGTTAGCTCAGTGGTAAGAGCAGGCGCCCGGCAAGCGGAAGGTCCGAGTTTCAAACCCGAAACTAGGCGGTTATTTTTGTTACTGCACTTATAAATTTGATTTATAATCATTAAAAATAAACGTTCTTAAAGTTCATATTTCTCCACCATTGACCGATTCTAACAAGTGTAGATTCGATTCCCGTCCGCGGGAGAAAGAAATAAAATTCAATTTACATTTTATTTGTGCACTTTCATCGTTACTGGTTAATGCCAGCTGAAATCAAAACGTGGCTTAGTAGGCTTAGTGACTAAGGTAACAAATTGATAAATGCAACAGGAAAATCATCTGTCTGCTTAGCTCAGTGGTAAGAGCAGTCGCCCGGCAAGCGGAAGGTCCCAGTTTCAAACCCGAGACGAGGGGGTTATTTTTGTTATTGCACTTATAAATTTGATTTATAATCATTAAAAATAAACGTTCTTAAAGTTCATATTTCTCCACCATTGACCGATTCTAACAAGTGTAGATTCGATTCCCGTCCGCGTGAAAAAGAAATAAAATTGAATTTACATTTTATTTGTGCACTTTCATCGTTACTGTTTAATGCCAGCTGAAAGCAAAACGTGGCTTAGTAGGCTAGTGATAAAAGTAACAAATTTATAGATGCAAGACGGAAAATCATCTGTCTCGTTAGCTCAGTGGTAAGAGCAGTCTCCCGGCAAGCGGAAGGTCCTAGTTTCAAACCCGAGACGAGGCGGTTATTTTTGTTATTGCACTTATAAATTTGATTTATAATCATTAAAAATAAAAGTTCTTAAAGTTCATATTTCTCCACCATTGACCGATTCTAACAAGTGTAGATTCGATTCCCGTCCGCGGGAAAAAGAAATAAAATTGAATTTACATTTTATTTGTGCACTTTCATCGTTACTGTTTAATGCCAGCTGAAAGCAAAACGTGGCTTAGTAGGCTAGTGATAAAAGTAACAAATTTATAGATGCAAGACGGAAAATCATCTGTCTCGTTAGCTCAGTGGTAAGAGCAGTCGCCCGGCAAGCGGAAGGTCCCAGTTTCAAACCGGATACGAGGCGGCTATTTTTGTTATTGGACCTATAAATTTGATTTATAATCATTAAAAATAAACGTTCTTAAAGTTCATATTTCTCCACCATTGACCGATTCTAACAAGTGTAGATTCGATTCCCGTCCGCGGGAAAAAGAAATAAAATTGAATTTACATTTTATTTGTGCACTTTCATCGTTACTGGTTAATGCCAGCTGAAAGCAAAACGTGGCTTAGTAGGCTAGTGACAAAAGTAACAAATTGATAAATGCAACAGGAAAATCATCTGTCTGGTTAGCTCAGTGGTAAGAGCAGTCGCCCAGAAAGCGGAATGTCCAGGTTTCAAACCCCGGATGAGGCGGTTGTTTTCTCTTCTTGCATTTATAAATTTGATTTAGAATCATTCAAAATCAAAGTTCTTAAAGTTCTTCTTTCTCCATCATTGACCAATTCTAACAAGGGTAGGTTCGATTCCCGTCCACGGGAAAAATAAATAAAAATGAATTTACGATATATTTGTGCGCTTTCATCGTACTGGTTAATGCCAGCTGAAAGCAACACGTGGCTTAGTAGGCTAGTGACAAAAGTAACAAATTGATAAATGCAAGAGGGAAAATCATCTGTCTCGTCAGCTCAGTGGTAAGAGCAGTCGCCCAGAAAGCGGAATGTCCAGGTTTCAAACCCCGGATGAGGCGGTTGTTTTCTCTTCTTGCATTGATAAATTTGATTTAGAATCATTGAAAATAAAAGTTCTTAAATTTCTTCTTTCTCCATCATTGACCAATTCTAACAAGTGTAGGTTCGATTCCCGACCGCGGGAAAAATAAATAAAATTGAATTTACAATTTATTTGTGCGCTTTCATTGTTACTGGTTAATGCCCGCTGAAAGCAACACGTGGCTTAATAGGCTAGTGACAAAAGTAACAAATTGGTAAATGCAAGAGGGAAAATCATCTCTCTCGTTAGCTAAGTGGTAAGAGCAGTCGCCCGGCAAACGGAAGGTCCCGGTTTCAAACCCCGGATGAGGCGGTTGTTTTCTCTTCTTGCATTTATAAATTTGATTTAGAATAATTAAAAATAAAAGTTCTTAAAATTCTTCTTTCTCCATCATTGACCAATTCTAACAAGGGTAGGTTCGATTCCCGTCCGCACGAAAAATAAATAATACTGAATTTACAATTTACTTGTGCGCTTTCATCGTTACTGGTTAATGCAGCTGAAAGCAAAACGTGGCTTAGTAGGGTAGTGATAAAAGTAACAAATTTATAGATGCAAGACGGAAAATCATCTGCCTCGTTAGCTCAGTGGTAAGAGCAGTCGCCCGGCAAGCGGAAGGTCCCAGTTTCAAACCCGAGACGAGGCGGTTATTTTTGTTATTGCACTTATAAATCTGATTTATAATCATTAAAAATAAACGTTCTTAAAGTTCATATTTCTCCACCATTGACCGATTCTAACAAGTGTAGATTCGATTCCCGTGCGCGGGAAAAAGAAATAAAATTGAATTTACATTTTATTTGTGCACTTTCATCGTTACTGGTTAATGCCAGCTGAAAGCAAAACGTGGCTTAGTAGGCTAGTGATAAAAGCAACAAATTTACAGATGCAAGACGGAAAATCATCTGTGTCGTTAGCTCAGTGGTAAGAGCAGGCGCCCGGCAAGCGGAAGGTCCGAGTTTCAAACCCGAAACTAGGCGGTTATTTTTGTTACTGCACTTATAAATTTGATTTATAATCATTAAAAATAAACGTTCTTAAAGTTCATATTTCTCCACCATTGACCGATTCTAACAAGTGTAGATTCGATTCCCGTCCGCGGGAGAAAGAAATAAAATTCAATTTACATTTTATTTGTGCACTTTCATCGTTACTGGTTAATGCCAGCTGAAATCAAAACGTGGCTTAGTAGGCTTAGTGACTAAGGTAACAAATTGATAAATGCAACAGGAAAATCATCTGTCTGCTTAGCTCAGTGGTAAGAGCAGTCGCCCGGCAAGCGGAAGGTCCCAGTTTCAAACCCGAGACGAGGGGGTTATTTTTGTTATTGCACTTATAAATTTGATTTATAATCATTAAAAATAAACGTTCTTAAAGTTCATATTTCTCCACCATTGACCGATTCTAACAAGTGTAGATTCGATTCCCGTCCGCGTGAAAAAGAAATAAAATTGAATTTACATTTTATTTGTGCACTTTCATCGTTACTGTTTAATGCCAGCTGAAAGCAAAACGTGGCTTAGTAGGCTAGTGATAAAAGTAACAAATTTATAGATGCAAGACGGAAAATCATCTGTCTCGTTAGCTCAGTGCTAAGAGCAGTCTCCCGGCAAGCGGAAGGTCCTAGTTTCAAACCCGAGACGAGGCGGTTATTTTTGTTATTGCACTTATAAATTTGATTTATAATCATTAAAAATAAAAGTTCTTAAAGTTCATATTTCTCCACCATTGACCGATTCTAACAAGTGTAGATTCGATTCTCGTCCGCGGGAAAAAGAAATAAAATTGAATTTATATTTTATTTGTGCACTTTCATCGTTACTGTTTAATGCCAGCTGAAAGCAAATCGTGGCTTAGTAGGCTAGTGACAAAAGTAACAAATTGATAAATGCAACAGGAAAATCATCTGTCTGGTTAGCTCAGTGGTAAGAGCAGTCGCCCGGAAAGCGGACTGTTCCGGTTTCAAACCCCGGATGAGGCGGTTGTTTTCTCTTCTTGCATTTATAAATTTGATTTCGAATCATTAAAAATAAAAGTTCTTAAAGTTCTTCTTTCTCCAACATTGACCGATTCTAACAAGGGTAGTTTCGATTCCCGTCCGCGGGAAAAATAAATAAAATTGAATTTACGATTTATTTGTGCGCTTTTATCGTACTGTTTACTGCCAGCTGAAAGCAAAACGTGGCTTAGTAGGCTAGTGACAAAAGTAACAAATTGATAAATGCAAGAGGGCAAATCATCTGTCTCGTTAGCTCAGTGGTAAGAGCATTATCCCGGCAAGGGGAAGGTCCCGGTTTCAAACCCCGGACGAGGCGGTTGTTTTTTCTTCCTGCATTTATATATTTTATTTAGAATCATTAAAAATAAAAGTTCTTAAAGTTCTTCTTTCTCCATCACTGACCGATTCTAACAAGTGTAGGTTCGATTCCCATCCGCGGGAAAAATATATGAAATTGAATTTACAGTTTATTTGTGCGCTTTCACCCTTACTGTTTAATGCCAGCTGAAAGCAAAACGTGGCTTAGTAGGCTAGTGATAAAAGTAACAAATTTATAGATGCAAGACGGAAAATCATCTGTCTCGTTAGCTCAGTGGTAAGAGCAGTCGCCCGGCAAGCGGAAGGTCCCAGTTTCAAACCCGAGACGAGGCGGCTATTTTTGTTATTGGACCTATAAATTTGATTTATAATCATTAAAAATAAACGTTCTTAAAGTTCATATTTCTCCACCATTGACCGATTCTAACAAGTGTAGATTCGATTCCCGTCCGCGGGAAAAAGAAATAAAATTGAATTTACATTTTATTTGTGCACTTTCATCGTTACTGGTTAATGCCAGCTGAAAGCAAAACGTGGCTTAGTAGGCTAGTGACAACAGTAACAAATTGATAAATGCAACAGGAAAATCATCTGTCTGGTTAGCTCAGTGGTAAGAGCAGTCGCCCAGAAAGCGGAATGTCCAGGTTTCAAACCCCGGATGAGGCGGTTGTTTTCTCTTCTTGCATTTATAAATTTGATTTAGAATCATTCAAAATAAAAGTTCTTAAAGTTCTTCTTTCTCCATCATTGACCAATTCTAACAAGGGTAGGTTCGATTCCCGTCCACGGGAAAAATAAATAAAAATGAATTTACGATATATTTGTGCGCGTTCATCGTACTGGTTAATGCCAGCTGAAAGCAACACGTGGCTTAGTAGGCTAGTGACAAAAGTAACAAATTGATAAATGCAAGAGGGAAAATCATCTGTCTCGTCAGCTCAGTGGTAAGAGCAGTCGCCCGGCAAACGGAAGGTCCCGGTTTCAAAGCCCGTATGAGGCGGTTGTTTTCTCTTCTTGCATTTATAAATTTGATTTAGAATCATTAAAAATAAAAGTTCTTAAAGTTCTTCTTTCTCCATCATTGACCGATTCTAACAAGGCTAGTTTCGATTCCCGTCCGGGAAAACGTGGCTTAGTAGGCTAGTAATAAATGTAACAAATTTATAGATGCAAGACGGAAAATCATCTGTCTCGTTAGCTCAGTGGTAAGAGCAGTCGCCCGGCAAGCGGAAGGTCCCAGTTTCAAACCCGAGACGAGGCGTTTATTTTTGTTATTGCACTTATAAATTTGATTTATAATCATTAAAAATAAACGTTCTTAAAGTTCATATTTCTCCACCATTGACCGATTCTAACAAGGGTAGTTTCGATTCCCGTCCGCGGGAAAAATAAAATAAAATTGGATTTACAATTTATTTGTGCGCTTTCATCGTACTGGTTAATGCCAGCTGAAAGCAACACGTGGCTTAGTAGGCTAGTGACAAAAGTAACAAATTGATAAATGCAAGAGGGAAAATCATCTCTCTCGTTAGCTTAGTGGTAAGAGCAGTCGCCCGGCAAACGGAAGGTCCCGGTTTCAAACCCCGGATGAGGCGGTTGCTGTCTTTTCTTGCATTTATGAATTTGATTTAGAATCATTAAAAATAAAAGTTCTTAAAGTTCTTCTTTCTCCATCATTGACCGATTCTAACAAGGGTAGTTTCGATTCCCGTCCGCAGGGAAAAATAAATAAAATTGAATTTACGATTTATTTGTGCGCTTTTATCGTACTGGTTAATGCCAGCTGAAAGCAAAATGTGGCATAGTAGGCTAGTGACAAATGTAACAAATTGATAAATGCAAGAGGGAAAATCGTTTGTCTCGTTAGCTCAGTGGTAAGAGCATTATCCCGGCAAGGGGAAGGTCCCGGTTTCAAACCCCGGACTAGGCAGCTGTTTTTTCTTCCTGCTTTTATAAATTTGATTTAGAATCATTAAAAATAAAAGTTGTTAAAGTTCTTCTTTCTCCATCAATGACCGATTCTAAATTGTTTTGTTTCGATTAACGTCCGCGGGAAAAATAAATAAAAATGAATTTACGATTTATTTGTGCGCTTTCATCGTACTGGTTAATGCCAGCTGAAAGCAACACGTGGCTTAGTAGGCTAGTGACAAAAGTAACGAATTGATAAATGCAAGAGGGAAAATCATCTCTCTCGTTAGCTCAGTGGTAAGAGCAGTCGCCCGGAAAACGGAAGGTCCCGGTTTCAAACCCCGGATGAGGCGGTTGTTTTCTCTTCTTGCATTTATAAATTTGATTTAGAATCATTAAAAATAAAAGTTCTTAAAGTTCTTCTTTCTCCATCATTGACCGATTCTAACAAGGCTAGTTTCGATTCCCGTCCGCGGGAAAAATAAATAAAATTGAATTTACAATTTATTTGTGCGCTTTCATCGGTACTGGTTAATGCCAGCTGAAAGCAAAACGTGGCTTAGTAGGCTAGTGATAAAAGTAACAAATTGATAAATGCAAGAGGGCAAATCATCTGTCTTGTTAGCTCAGTGGTAAGAGCATTATCCCGGCAAGGGGAAGGTCCCGGTTTCAAACCACGGACGAGGCGGTTGTTTTTTCTTCCTGTATTTATACATTTTATTTAGAATCGTTAAAAATAAAAGTTCTTAAAGTTCTTCTCTCTCCATCACTGACCGATTCTAACAAGTGTAGGTTCGATTCCCATCCGCGGGAAAAATATATGAAATTGAATTTACAGTTTATTTGTGCACTTTCATCGTTACTGTTTAATGCCAGCTGAAAGCAAAACGTGGCTTAGTAGGCTAGTGATAAAAGTAACAAATTTATAGATGCAAGACGGAAAATCATCTGTCTCGTTAGCTCAGTGGTAAGAGCAGTCTCCCGGCAAGCGGAAGGTCCTAGTTTCAAACCCGAGACGAGGCGGTTATTTTTGTTATTGCACTTATAAATTTGATTTATAATCATTAAAAATAAAAGTTCTTAAAGTTCATATTTCTCCACCATTGACCGATTCTAACAAGTGTAGATTCGATTCCCGTCCGCGGGAAAAAGAAATAAAATTGAATTTACATTTTATTTGTGCACTTTCATCGTTACTGTTTAATGCCAGCTGAAAGCAAAACGTGGCTTAGTAGGCTAGTGATAAAAGTAACAAATTTATAGATGCAAGACGGAAAATCATCTGTCTCGTTAGCTCAGTGGTAAGAGCAGTCGCCCGGCAAGCGGAAGGTCCCAGTTTCAAACCGGATACGAGGCGGCTATTTTTGTTATTGGACCTATAAATTTGATTTATAATCATTAAAAATAAACGTTCTTAAAGTTCATATTTCTCCACCATTGACCGATTCTAACAAGTGTAGATTCGATTCCCGTCCGCGGGAAAAAGAAATAAAATTGAATTTACATTTTATTTGTGCACTTTCATCGTTACTGGTTAATGCCAGCTGAAAGCAAAACGTGGCTTAGTAGGCTAGTGACAAAAGTAACAAATTGATAAATGCAACAGGAAAATCATCTGTCTGGTTAGCTCAGTGGTAAGAGCAGTCGCCCAGAAAGCGGAATGTCCAGGTTTCAAACCCCGGATGAGGCGGTTGTTTTCTCTTCTTGCATTTATAAATTTGATTTAGAATCATTCAAAATAAAAGTTCTTAAAGTTCTTCTTTCTCCATCATTGACCAATTCTAACAAGGGTAGGTTCGATTCCCGTCCACGGGAAAAATAAATAAAAATGAATTTACGATATATTTGTGCGCTTTCATCGTACTGGTTAATGCCAGCTGAAAGCAACACGTGGCTTAGTAGGCTAGTGACAAAAGTAACAAATTGATAAATGCAAGAGGGAAAATCATCTGTCTCGTCAGCTCAGTGGTAAGAGCAGTCGCCCAGAAAGCGGAATGTCCAGGTTTCAAACCCCGGATGAGGCGGTTGTTTTCTCTTCTTGCATTGATAAATTTGATTTAGAATCATTGAAAATAAAAGTTCTTAAATTTCTTCTTTCTCCATCATTGACCAATTCTAACAAGTGTAGGTTCGATTCCCGACCGCGGGAAAAATAAATAAAATTGAATTTACAATTTATTTGTGCGCTTTCATTGTTACTGGTTAATGCCCGCTGAAAGCAACACGTGGCTTAATAGGCTAGTGACAAAAGTAACAAATTGGTAAATGCAAGAGGGAAAATCATCTCTCTCGTTAGCTAAGTGGTAAGAGCAGTCGCCCGGCAAACGGAAGGTCCCGGTTTCAAACCCCGGATGAGGCGGTTGTTTTCTCTTCTTGCATTTACAAATTTGATTTAGAATAATTAAAAATAAAAGTTCTTAAAATTCTTCTTTCTCCATCATTGACCAATTCTAACAAGGGTAGGTTCGATTCCCGTCCGCACGAAAAATAAATAATACTGAATTTACAATTTACTTGTGCGCTTTCATCGTTACTGGTTAATGCAGCTGAAAGCAAAACGTGGCTTAGTAGGGTAGTGATAAAAGTAACAAATTTATAGATGCAAGACGGAAAATCATCTGCCTCGTTAGCTCAGTGGTAAGAGCAGTCGCCCGGCAAGCGGAAGGTCCCAGTTTCAAACCCGAGACGAGGCGGTTATTTTTGTTATTGCACTTATAAATCTGATTTATAATCATTAAAAATAAACGTTCTTAAAGTTCATATTTCTCCACCATTGACCGATTCTAACAAGTGTAGATTCGATTCCCGTGCGCGGGAAAAAGAAATAAAATTGAATTTACATTTTATTTGTGCACTTTCATCGTTACTGGTTAATGCCAGCTGAAAGCAAAACGTGGCTTAGTAGGCTAGTGATAAAAGCAACAAATTTACAGATGCAAGACGGAAAATCATCTGTGTCGTTAGCTCAGTGGTAAGAGCAGGCGCCCGGCAAGCGGAAGGTCCGAGTTTCAAACCCGAAACTAGGCGGTTATTTTTGTTACTGCACTTATAAATTTGATTTATAATCATTAAAAATAAACGTTCTTAAAGTTCATATTTCTCCACCATTGACCGATTCTAACAAGTGTAGATTCGATTCCCGTCCGCGGGAGAAAGAAATAAAATTCAATTTACATTTTATTTGTGCACTTTCATCGTTACTGGTTAATGCCAGCTGAAATCAAAACGTGGCTTAGTAGGCTTAGTGACTAAGGTAACAAATTGATAAATGCAACAGGAAAATCATCTGTCTGCTTAGCTCAGTGGTAAGAGCAGTCGCCCGGCAAGCGGAAGGTCCCAGTTTCAAACCCGAGACGAGGGGGTTATTTTTGTTATTGCACTTATAAATTTGATTTATAATCATTAAAAATAAACGTTCTTAAAGTTCATATTTCTCCACCATTGACCGATTCTAACAAGTGTAGATTCGATTCCCGTCCGCGTGAAAAAGAAATAAAATTGAATTTACATTTTATTTGTGCACTTTCATCGTTACTGTTTAATGCCAGCTGAAAGCAAAACGTGGCTTAGTAGGCTAGTGATAAAAGTAACAAATTTATAGATGCAAGACGGAAAATCATCTGTCTCGTTAGCTCAGTGGTAAGAGCAGTCTCCCGGCAAGCGGAAGGTCCTAGTTTCAAACCCGAGACGAGGCGGTTATTTTTGTTATTGCACTTATAAATTTGATTTATAATCATTAAAAATAAAAGTTCTTAAAGTTCATATTTCTCCACCATTGACCGATTCTAACAAGTGTAGATTCGATTCTCGTCCGCGGGAAAAAGAAATAAAATTGAATTTATATTTTATTTGTGCACTTTCATCGTTACTGTTTAATGCCAGCTGAAAGCAAATCGTGGCTTAGTAGGCTAGTGACAAAAGTAACAAATTGATAAATGCAACAGGAAAATCATCTGTCTGGTTAGCTCAGTGGTAAGAGCAGTCGCCCGGAAAGCGGACTGTTCCGGTTTCAAACCCCGGATGAGGCGGTTGTTTTCTCTTCTTGCATTTATAAATTTGATTTCGAATCATTAAAAATAAAAGTTCTTAAAGTTCTTCTTTCTCCAACATTGACCGATTCTAACAAGGGTAGTTTCGATTCCCGTCCGCGGGAAAAATAAATAAAATTGAATTTACGATTTATTTGTGCGCTTTTATCGTACTGTTTACTGCCAGCTGAAAGCAAAACGTGGCTTAGTAGGCTAGTGACAAAAGTAACAAATTGATAAATGCAAGAGGGCAAATCATCTGTCTCGTTAGCTCAGTGGTAAGAGCATTATCCCGGCAAGGGGAAGGTCCCGGTTTCAAACCCCGGACGAGGCGGTTGTTTTTTCTTCCTGCATTTATATATTTTATTTAGAATCATTAAAAATAAAAGTTCTTAAAGTTCTTCTTTCTCCATCACTGACCGATTCTAACAAGTGTAGGTTCGATTCCCATCCGCGGGAAAAATATATGAAATTGAATTTACAGTTTATTTGTGCGCTTTCACCCTTACTGTTTAATGCCAGCTGAAAGCAAAACGTGGCTTAGTAGGCTAGTGATAAAAGTAACAAATTTATAGATGCAAGACGGAAAATCATCTGTCTCGTTAGCTCAGTGGTAAGAGCAGTCGCCCGGCAAGCGGAAGGTCCCAGTTTCAAACCCGAGACGAGGCGGCTATTTTTGTTATTGGACCTATAAATTTGATTTATAATCATTAAAAATAAACGTTCTTAAAGTTCATATTTCTCCACCATTGACCGATTCTAACAAGTGTAGATTCGATTCCCGTCCGCGGGAAAAAGAAATAAAATTGAATTTACATTTTATTTGTGCACTTTCATCGTTACTGGTTAATGCCAGCTGAAAGCAAAACGTGGCTTAGTAGGCTAGTGACAACAGTAACAAATTGATAAATGCAACAGGAAAATCATCTGTCTGGTTAGCTCAGTGGTAAGAGCAGTCGCCCAGAAAGCGGAATGTCCAGGTTTCAAACCCCGGATGAGGCGGTTGTTTTCTCTTCTTGCATTTATAAATTTGATTTAGAATCATTCAAAATAAAAGTTCTTAAAGTTCTTCTTTCTCCATCATTGACCAATTCTAACAAGGGTAGGTTCGATTCCCGTCCACGGGAAAAATAAATAAAAATGAATTTACGATATATTTGTGCGCGTTCATCGTACTGGTTAATGCCAGCTGAAAGCAACACGTGGCTTAGTAGGCTAGTGACAAAAGTAACAAATTGATAAATGCAAGAGGGAAAATCATCTGTCTCGTCAGCTCAGTGGTAAGAGCAGTCGCCCGGCAAACGGAAGGTCCCGGTTTCAAAGCCCGTATGAGGCGGTTGTTTTCTCTTCTTGCATTTATAAATTTGATTTAGAATCATTAAAAATAAAAGTTCTTAAAGTTCTTCTTTCTCCATCATTGACCGATTCTAACAAGGCTAGTTTCGATTCCCGTCCGGGAAAACGTGGCTTAGTAGGCTAGTAATAAATGTAACAAATTTATAGATGCAAGACGGAAAATCATCTGTCTCGTTAGCTCAGTGGTAAGAGCAGTCGCCCGGCAAGCGGAAGGTCCCAGTTTCAAACCCGAGACGAGGCGTTTATTTTTGTTATTGCACTTATAAATTTGATTTATAATCATTAAAAATAAACGTTCTTAAAGTTCATATTTCTCCACCATTGACCGATTCTAACAAGGGTAGTTTCGATTCCCGTCCGCGGGAAAAATAAAATAAAATTGGATTTACAATTTATTTGTGCGCTTTCATCGTACTGGTTAATGCCAGCTGAAAGCAACACGTGGCTTAGTAGGCTAGTGACAAAAGTAACAAATTGATAAATGCAAGAGGGAAAATCATCTCTCTCGTTAGCTTAGTGGTAAGAGCAGTCGCCCGGCAAACGGAAGGTCCCGGTTTCAAACCCCGGATGAGGCGGTTGCTGTCTTTTCTTGCATTTATGAATTTGATTTAGAATCATTAAAAATAAAAGTTCTTAAAGTTCTTCTTTCTCCATCATTGACCGATTCTAACAAGGGTAGTTTCGATTCCCGTCCGCAGGGAAAAATAAATAAAATTGAATTTACGATTTATTTGTGCGCTTTTATCGTACTGGTTAATGCCAGCTGAAAGCAAAATGTGGCATAGTAGGCTAGTGACAAATGTAACAAATTGATAAATGCAAGAGGGAAAATCGTTTGTCTCGTTAGCTCAGTGGTAAGAGCATTATCCCGGCAAGGGGAAGGTCCCGGTTTCAAACCCCGGACTAGGCAGCTGTTTTTTCTTCCTGCTTTTATAAATTTGATTTAGAATCATTAAAAATAAAAGTTGTTAAAGTTCTTCTTTCTCCATCAATGACCGATTCTAAATTGTTTTGTTTCGATTAACGTCCGCGGGAAAAATAAATAAAAATGAATTTACGATTTATTTGTGCGCTTTCATCGTACTGGTTAATGCCAGCTGAAAGCAACACGTGGCTTAGTAGGCTAGTGACAAAAGTAACGAATTGATAAATGCAAGAGGGAAAATCATCTCTCTCGTTAACTCAGTGGTAAGAGCAGTCGCCCGGAAAACGGAAGGTCCCGGTTTCAAACCCCGGATGAGGCGGTTGTTTTCTCTTCTTGCATTTATAAATTTGATTTAGAATCATTAAAAATAAAAGTTCTTAAAGTTCTTCTTTCTCCATCATTGACCGATTCTAACAAGGCTAGTTTCGATTCCCGTCCGCGGGAAAAATAAATAAAATTGAATTTACAATTTATTTGTGCGCTTTCATCGGTACTGGTTAATGCCAGCTGAAAGCAAAACGTGGCTTAGTAGGCTAGTGATAAAAGTAACAAATTGATAAATGCAAGAGGGCAAATCATCTGTCTTGTTAGCTCAGTGGTAAGAGCATTATCCCGGCAAGGGGAAGGTCCCGGTTTCAAACCACGGACGAGGCGGTTGTTTTTTCTTCCTGTATTTATACATTTTATTTAGAATCGTTAAAAATAAAAGTTCTTAAAGTTCTTCTCTCTCCATCACTGACCGATTCTAACAAGTGTAGGTTCGATTCCCATCCGCGGGAAAAATATATGAAATTGAATTTACAGTTTATTTGTGCGCTTTAATCGTTACTGTTTAATGCCAGCTGAAAGCAAAACGTGGCTTAGTAGGCTAGTAATAAATGTAACAAATTTATAGATGCAAGACGGAAAATCATCTGTCTCGTTAGCTCAGTGGTAAGAGCAGTCGCCCGGCAAGCGGAAGGTCCCAGTTTCAAACCCGAGACGAGGCGGTTATTTTTGTTATTGCACTTATAAATTTGATTTATAATCATTAAAAATAAACGTTCTTAAAGTTCATATTTCTCCACCATTGACCGATTCTAACAAGGGTAGTTTCGATTCCCGTCCGCGGGAAAAATAAATAAAATTGAATTTACAATTTATTTGTGCGCTTTCATCGTACTGGTTAATGCCAGCTGAAAGCAACACGTGGCTTAGTAGGCTAGTGACAAAAGTAACAAATTGATAAATGCAAGAGGGAAAATCATCTCTCTCGTTAGCTCAGTGGTAAGAGCAGTCGCCCGGCAAACGGAAGGTCCCAGTTTCAAACCCCGGATGAGGCGGTTGCTTTCTTTTCTTGCATTTATGAATTTGATTTAGAATCATTAAAAATAAAAGTTCTTAAAGTTCTTCTTTCTCCATCATTGACCGATTCTAACAAGGGTAGTTTCGATTCCCGTCCGCAGGGAAAAATAAATAAAATTGAATTTACGATTTATTTGTGCGCTTTTATCGTACTGGTTAATGCCAGCTGAAAGCAAAATGTGGCATAGTAGGCTAGTCACAAAAGTAACAAATTGATAAATGCAAGAGGGAAAATCGTCTGTCTCGTTAGCTCATTGGTAAGAGCATTATCCCGGCAAGGGGAAGGTCCCGGTTTCAAACCCCGGACTAGGCAGCTGTTTTTTCTTCCTGCATTTATAAATTTGATTTAGAATCATTAAAAATAAAAGTTGTTAAAGTTCTTCTTTCTCCATCAATGACCGATTCTAAATTGTTTTGTTTCGATTAACGTCCGCGGGAAAAATAAATAAAAATGAATTTACGATTTATTTGTGCGCTTTCATCGTACTGGTTAATGCCAGCTGAAAGCAACACGTGGCTTGGTAGGCTAGTGACAAAAGTAACGAATTGACAAATGCAACAGGGAAAATCATCTCTCTCGTTAGCTCAGTGGTAAGAGCAGTCGCCCGGCAAACGGAAGGTCCCGGTTTCAAACCCCGGATGAGGCGGTTGTTTTCTCTTCTTGCATTTATAAATTTGATTTAGAATCATTAAAAATAAAAGTTCTTAAAGATCTTCTTTCTCCATCATTGACCGATTCTAACAAGGGTAGTTTCGATTCCCGTCCGCGGGGAAAATAAATAAAATTGGATTTACAATTTATTTGTGCGCTTTCATCGGTACTGGTTAATGCCACCTGAAAGCAAAACGTGGCTTAGTAGGCTAGTGATAAAAGTAGCAAATTGATAAATGCAAGAGGGCAAATCATATGTCTCGTTAGCTCAGTGGTAAGAGAATTATCCCGGCAAGGGGAAGGTCCCGGTTTCAAACCCCGGACGAGGCGGTTGTTTTTTCTTCCTGCATTTATATATTTTATTTAGAATCATTAAAAATAAAAGTTCTTAAAGTTCTTCTTTCTCCATCACTGACCGATTCTAACAAGTGTAGGTTCGATTCCCATCCGCGGGAAAAATATATGAATTTGAATTTACAGTTTATTTGTGCGCTTTCATCGTTACTGTTTAATGCCAGCTGAAAGCAAAACGTGGCTTAGTAGGCTAGTGATAAAAGTAACAAATTTATATATGCAAGACGGAAAATCATCTGTCTGGTTAGCTCAGTGGTAAGAGCAGTCGCCCAGAAAGCGGAATGTCCAGGTTTCAAACCCCGGATGAGGCGGTTGTTTTCTCTTCTTGCATTTATAAATTTGATTTAGAATCATTAAAAATAAAAGTTCTTAAAGTTCTTCTTTCTCCATAATTGACCAATTCTAACAAGGGTAGGTTCGATTCCCGTCCGCGGGAAAAATAAATAAAATTGAACTTACATCTGTCTCGTTAGCTCAGTGGTAAGAGCATTATCCCGGCAAGGGGAAGGTCCCGGTTTCAAACCCCGGACTAGGCAGCTGTTTTTTCTTCCTGCATTTATAAATTTGATTTAGAATCATTAAAAATAAAAGTTCTTAAAGTTCTTGTTTCTCCATCAATGACCGATTCTAAATTGTTTTGTTTCGATTCCCGTCCGCGGGAAAAATAAATAAAAATGAATTTACGATTTATTTGTGCGCTTTCATCGTACTGGTTAATGCCAGCTGAAAGCAACACGTGGCTTAGTAGGCTAGTGACAAAAGTAACAAATTGATAAATGCAAGAGGTAAAATCACCTCTCTCGTTAGCTCAGTGGTAAGAGCAGTCGCCCGGCAAACGGAAGGTCCCGGTTTCAAAGCCCGTATGAGGCGGTTGTTTTCTCTTCTTGCATTTATAAATTTGATTTAGAATCATTAAAAATAAAAGTTCTTAAAGTTCTTCTTTCTCCATCATTGACCGATTCTAACAAGGGTAGTTTCGATTCCCGTCCGCGGGAAAAATAAATAAAATTGAATTTACAATTAATTTGTGCGCTTTCATCGGTACTGGTTAATGCCAGCTGAAAGCAAAACGTGGCTTAGTAGGCTAGTGATAAAAGTAACAAATTGATAAATGCAACAGGAAAATTATCTGTCTGGTTAGCTCAGTGGTAAGAGCAGTCGCCCTGAAAGCGGACTGTTCCGGTTTCAAACCCCGGATGAGGCGGTTGTTTTCTCTTCTTGCATTTATAAATTTGATTTCGAATCATTAAAAATAAAAGTTCTTAAAGTTCTTCTTTCTCCAACATTGACCGATTCTAACAAGGGTAGTTTCGATTCCCGTCCGCGGGAAAAATAAATAAAATTGAATTTACGATTTATTTGTGCGCTTTTATCGTACTGTTTACTGCCAGCTGAAAGCAAAACGTGGCTTAGTAGGCTAGTGATAAAAGTAGCAAATTGATAAATGCAAGAGGGAAAATCGTCTGTCTCGTTAGCTCAGTGGTAAGAGCATTATCCCGGCAAGGGGAAGGTCCCGGTTTCAAACCTCGGACGAGGCAGTTGTTTTTTCTTCCTGCATTTATATATTTTATTTAGAATCATTAGAAATAAAAGTTCTTAAAGTTCTTCTTTCTCCATCACTGACCGATTCTAACAAGTGTAGGTTCGATTCCCATCCGCGGGAAAAATATATGAAATTGAATTTACAGTTTATTGTGCGCTTTCATCGTTACTGTTTAATGCAAGCTGAAAGCAAAACGTGGCTTAGTAGGCTAGTGATAAAAGTAACAAATTTATAGATGCAAGACGGAAAATCATCTGTCTCGTTAGCTCAGTGGTAAGAGCAGTCGCCCGGCAAGCGGAAGGTCCCAGTTTCAAACCCGAGACGAGGCGTTTATTTTTGTTATTGCACTTATAAATTTGATTTATAATCATTAAAAATAAACGTTCTTAAAGTTCATATTTCTCCACCATTGACCGATTCTAACAAGGGTAGTTTCGATTCCCGTCCGCGGGAAAAATAAAATAAAATTGAATTTACAATTTATTTGTGCGCTTTCATCGTACTGGTTAATGCCAGCTGAAAGCAACACGTGGCTTAGTAGGCTAGTGACAAAAGTAACAAATTGATAAATGCAAGAGGGAAAATCATCTCTCTCGTTAGCTTAGTGGTAAGAGCAGTCGCCCGGCAAACGGAAGGTCCCGGTTTCAAACCCCGGATGAGGCGGTTGCTGTCTTTTCTTGCATTTATGAATTTGATTTAGAATCATTAAAAATAAAAGTTCTTAAAGTTCTTCTTTCTCCATCATTGACCGATTCTAACAAGGGTAGTTTCGATTCCCGTCCGCAGGGAAAAATAAATAAAATTGAATTTACGATTTATTTGTGCGCTTTTATCGTACTGGTTAATGCCAGCTGAAAGCAAAATGTGGCATAGTAGGCTAGTGACAAATGTAACAAATTGATAAATGCAAGAGGGAAAATCGTTTGTCTCGTTAGCTCAGTGGTAAGAGCATTATCCCGGCAAGGGGAAGGTCCCGGTTTCAAACCCCGGACTAGGCAGCTGTTTTTTCTTCCTGCTTTTATAAATTTGATTTAGAATCATTAAAAATAAAAGTTGTTAAAGTTCTTCTTTCTCCATCAATGACCGATTCTAAATTGTTTTGTTTCGATTAACGTCCGCGGGAAAAATAAATAAAAATGAATTTACGATTTATTTGTGCGCTTTCATCGTACTGGTTAATGCCAGCTGAAAGCAACACGTGGCTTAGTAGGCTAGTGACAAAAGTAACGAATTGATAAATGCAAGAGGGAAAATCATCTCTCTCGTTAGCTCAGTGGTAAGAGCAGTCGCCCGGAAAACGGAAGGTCCCGGTTTCAAACCCCGGATGAGGCGGTTGTTTTCTCTTCTTGCATTTATAAATTTGATTTAGAATCATTAAAAATAAAAGTTCTTAAAGTTCTTCTTTCTCCATCATTGACCGATTCTAACAAGGCTAGTTTCGATTCCCGTCCGCGGGAAAAATAAATAAAATTGAATTTACAATTTATTTGTGCGCTTTCATCGGTACTGGTTAATGCCAGCTGAAAGCAAAACGTGGCTTAGTAGGCTAGTGATAAAAGTAACAAATTGATAAATGCAAGAGGGCAAATCATCTGTCTTGTTAGCTCAGTGTGTTTAAGGATTAAAAAGGATTTTCTACGTTTTTTCAATCAAGGGTGTCTCCTCAAAACAAAAAAATGTCTTTACACGCACAGAAAAATAACATGTGCGAAACAATAAAAATCCCGACTCGAACCCACGACTTAGTGATTCAACAACTCAGTTCTTTCCACTACACCAAGATTACTATTTAACTTCATGCACAGTTCTAGGTTTAATTGTAAAAGACCACAATTTTACATCACTAAGCATATGGTTTATTGCTATTATTCATGCACATACATAATTTCTTTGATTGATTTGCAAAAAATAACTACCAAAAAATTCAAATTACATTACTAAACAACTTTCTACATAAGTCAATCGAAAATCCGGAACACAAATTCTGAAATCAATCTACTGATTGCACCACCATACAAAACCTATGCTTATTGACTTAGCAAAATTTCTTTATTTCAATATTCACGTTCAAAAGATTTTTAAATTATGTTCGAATTGAGTTCAAAAGTTTTTTTTATGTGATTTCAAAAGTTTCACTGTTTAAAAGATTCCGATAAATTTGCTACCGTCGCGATCTAAAGCTTCACTTCGACTCAGTCTCATCTCCTTTCCTTTCAAATTTTCAGCATAGAAATTTTCTAGAATTTTCTCACAATATCGGTATATTTATCGTACCATTTTGAGGGGTCAAATCAATTTCAAGTACGTATGTATGGTAACGGTCTAATATATTTAAGCCAAGGATTATTAATCTTACTCTTTTACTATATCTATTTCATTTTAGTAATTTCTCAAGTTTATAGGATCTAATCATCGATACTTTATAGCATCAGTCGATGATAATGAGATGATAAATGAAGAGGAACGAAAGGGAGATGAGACAAGTGGTGATGACAGATGTCAATAGAATTAATAAATAAAAGTGTTGTGTTGTATGGTGATTGCACAAAACAAATCTAGGTAAGTACTACGATTACAAATCCATATTAAAAATTGAAAAGCGAACCCTAAATATAATTCTAATTAGTTAATTATCGTTTTTCAGTATTCAAACAAAAATTGAGAGACTGAAGTACAGATCATCGGATTTCAAAGAAGAACAAAATAATAAACTAAAAGGACAATGATTTTCAGATAAGTACAATAATATATTAATTTTGATTTTGATGCTTTGTGAACAATGTTTCATTTATTTTTAGATCGATTAATCGTAGCAGCTTCTTCACGGAACATACTCCCCGCCTTGGAACCGTTGAGGTTGCAATATTTGAGTTGAGTTCATACGCCTTGTATATGTGTTACGTGCTGTGTCTTCAAGTGTAAATAATGGATTCCTCACATGTACGCCAAGTTTCGATCTTCTTTCAACAACTGATGCATTCTGGAAATATGAGCAAATGGGCGGGATGGACTATATGGATTACAATTTGGAATTGGGAAGGTTTTTGATTTAGGCTAGTATGGTGGCATGTAAATTAATGTTGATAATGCTTTGCTATAAGTATAAACCTTTCTAATATAGTCGAAGTGAGCCTGAATAGACGAACGATTTAGTCTTTCGTTTCTTCACTATTTGTTCGAGTACCGCGAGATTCAATTTTTGATATATCGACTGGCAACAGGCATATTTTCGATACCG
Source organism: Dioctria rufipes (assembly GCA_963924295.1). NCBI lineage: Eukaryota > Metazoa > Arthropoda > Insecta > Diptera > Asilidae > Dioctria > Dioctria rufipes. The sequence continues at coordinate 121,529,492 of OZ002740.1, forward strand.
GCCGTTTTAATATCGCGTTTTTCGTTCTCACTGTTACCACGCGCACGAGATTATCAGCTCCGGGATGTGTTTCAATGATACGACCTAACATCCAACGTGAGGGTGGTAGATTATCTTCCTTTATGATGATGAGCTTTCCTACTTCAAGATTATTGCATGTCTTTATCCACTTTGGTCTCTGTTGCAATCGGCTTAAATATTCTGAGTACCATCTCTTCCAGAAAGACTGATATAGTTGTTGCAAATGTTGCCATCTATCTAGTCGATGTATGTTAATGTTCAAGAGTGAAGGCTCTGGAGGTGTGATTAAAATATCTCCAATTAAAAAATGAGCCGGAGTTAGAGGTGTGAAATCGTTCGGATCACTGCTTATGGGGCACAAGGGTCGCGAATTCAAGCACGCTTCGATTTGTGCTATAACAGTGCTAAGTTCTTCATATGTTAAACGTGAATTTCCGATTATTCTTTTCATATGGTACTTTGTAGAACGTACACCAGATTCCCATAGTCCACCCATGTGGGGGGAGCTTGGTGGTATGAAATGAAATGTTACACCTTCAGTTTCTAAAATTGTCGCTATGTCGGAATTCAGCTCATTTGCCATTTGTTGCTTATATCGAGTGAGGATTGTGTTGGCTCCAACAAAATTTGATCCGCAATCACTGTAAAGGTCTGAGCAGAATCCTCTTCTCGAAACAAATCGTCGAAAGGCTGCGATGAATCCTTGAGACGTCAAGTCGGTTACTGTTTCTATGTGTAAGGCCTTGGTCGCCATGCATACGAATATTGCAAGATAGCCCTTGTATACCTTTGCACCTCTGCCCTTATGTGTTTTGATTTCGAAAGGACCGCAGTAGTCTACTCCTGTATGACTAAATGGTCTTGACATCCGTACTCTAGGAATCGGAAGATCGCCCATCAATTGTTGCTGCGTTGTCATTTTTTGTTTATAACAAATTACACATTTGTGTATAATATAACGAATTGTGCTCCTGGCATTCATTATCCAAAATTTTTTACCTATGTAATTCATCATCAGCTGAGCTCCTCCATGCAATGTCTCTCGGTGACCCTTTTCGATAATTAGTCTCGTCAAGTGACTTTTATCAGGCAGTATGATGGGATGTTTTTCGTCAAATGTTATGTTGGAATGCCTTAGTCTGCCTCCCACTCTGAGAAATCCCTCATTATCTAGAAACGGAGTTAATTTGATTAATCGACTTCGATTATTGATATTTGAGTTTTTAGTTAAACTCTGGATTTCTTCTGCAAAATATTGAGTTTGCACTCGTTTCACCAAAACCTTTAACGATTCCTTGATCTCCACGGCTTTAAGGTAACTTTTGTCTCTATCTACACTTTGTAGTTTGGTATTGTTAATGAATCGCTTGCAATATGCAATTGTCCTAACTAGCTTTGATAGGGAAGAAAATCTCTCGACCATTTCATCTTCGATGTGCACATTGACATAATGCGATACAATTTTCCGAACTTCCAAATCTGTTGAAGGCATTTCATGCTTACAAGGCCAAAACGCTTTCGAACTGTGTAGCCATTTGGGTCCATTCCACCATAACATGTGAGATTTCAGATCATTTGGATACATGCCCCTTGTTGCGCAGTCTGCTGGGTTCTCTTTCGAAGGCACATGTTTCCAGGGAGTGTCTTTTAAGCTTTCATGAATAACTGAGACTCTATTCGCTATGAAAGAGTTCCATTTTGCTGGATGTCCCTTTATCCAAGCGAGTACAATTTCCGAGTCAGTCCAAGCAAACGTTTGTGTCAGATTCGTGAATTTCAAAGACTTTATGACATAGGCAATAAGCTTAGCTAGAAGTGCCGCTCCACATAACTCCAATTTAGGTAATGAAATAGTTTTTATAGGTGCGATCTTTGTTTTAGCAGTTAACAAGGCAACAGTTCTTTCACAATTTTCACTTGTGCTGCAGATGTAGACGACGGCGGCATAGGCTTGCATTGAAGCATCCGAGAATCCATGAATTTCAATGTTTGTACTTGATACTGACAGATATATCCATCTTGGAATATGAATTTCTTTAATATGAATACTTTCGTTTCGATATTTTAACCATTCCGCCTCGAGATTTTCTGGTACTTCATCATCCCAGTCTATTTGAGCTAACCACAGCCTTTGGATCATCATTTTCGCTATGATAATGATAGGTGACAACCATCCCAGGGGATCAAAGAGCTTTGACACATCCGACAGGATTGTACGCTTCGTAAATTTTTTTATATTGTCATCAAACTTAATGGTATAGGACAATGCATCATCATGCGGATTCCAATATAATCCTAAAGCCTTTATATTATCGTTGATGCTGATGTTGAGTGTTGAGTCACATTCTCTTAAATTTTTAGGAATGCTTTCCAAGAATGTTGAAGAATTCGATGCCCACTTTCTAAGTTGAAACCCGCCAGATTGCATTAAGTCACTAATTTCCGATGACTTTTTGATAGCTAATTCAATGGTATCCGCTCCGGACATTAGATCATCAACGTAAAACTCAGTCAAGGCAGCTACTGAACCAATTGGATACTTTTCTTGCTCATCTATGGCCAATTGCTTGATAACGCGAGTAGCCAAGTATGGTGCACTCTTGGTCCCAAAGGTTACAGTTTGCAATCTGTAATCTTGCATAGGAACTTCGGATGATTGTCGCCAAACTATTCTCTGGAATTCTGCATGTGGCTTGATGACTCGAATCTGCCTATACATCTTCTCTAGATCAGCAGTAAATGCTACAGGAAATCGTCGCCATCTGAGCAATAAGGATGCTAGCTCATCCTGAATGGTAGGTCCTTTCAACAAAATATCATTAAGTGATATTCCGCTAGATGTACGGCTAGAAGCGTCGAAAACAACACGAAGCTTGGTTGTGGTGCTGTCCTCCTTGATGACAGAATGATGAGGTAAGTAACATGAAATCGAAGTAATAGGATTCCCATTGATCATGTGTTCTCTTTCAGGTATAACTAATTCCATGTGATTCAATGATACATACTCCTGAAGACATTTGGAGTATTCTGACTTCAAGTCTGGGTTACCTTTAAAACGATTCTCCATCTGGTGCAGTCGAGCTACAGCGCTTCTTCTCGAATTTCCTAATCTTTCAAATGCATTTTCAGTACAAAATGGGAGTTCAACTACATAACGTCCATCAGTTCTCCGTGTATGTGTTCTTTCAAAGATGTCTTCGCATCGCTTTTCTTCTTCAGTCCATTGCTTCTCGACGGATATCTCTTCCATTTCCCAAAATTGTCGCAACTGTTGATTGAGATCCGTAGTCACATGAAAACTGTTTATAGTTATAGTCTCCTCCTTTGCGTCTATCTTTCCAGATAGTATCCATCCTAAGGTGGTTTCTTGTGCTATTGGAGTGCCATCATTTCCTCTTACCATGCCATTCATTATGATATGTCCAAAAACATCAGCCCCAAGTAGGATGTCTATTTTTGCCGGTTGATAATATGACGGATCTGCTAGCTGTAGACCCTGAATGTGTTTCCAATCTCCTACATATAGTCTCGTTGAGGGCAGAAGATGAGTCAATTTACGAAGCACTAGAGCAGACATGTCCACTGAAAGATCTTGATTGCATAATGATTTAAGAGTGAAGTGAACACGAGCATTTATCTGCCCTGCATCAGTTTGACCTACCCCTGATATGTTTGCTCTGACTGATTCGGCCTTTAGTTGTAATGCTTGGACAACTGTCTCAGTCACCAACGAAATCTGAGATCCTGGATCTACTAACGCTCGGAACATTTGCTCTTTCCCAGATGGTGATACGAGTTTCACAATTGCAGTTGCTAGTAAAATATGATAGCTTTGGGGTTCCTCATTGACTACCAGTGAATTTAAATTGCATGAGGTTGAGGTACTTGGTTGAGGCGTAAAGTTTGAGGCGATTGGCGATAAGTTTGAAGGCGATGTCGAAGACACTGTTGCTTGGGCACTTGGAGTTCGATTTTGATTCTCTCCAACTACAGCACGGCGATAATCAGGGTTCCATTTTGAAGAATTTTGACTCCTATCTCTGAGGTCAGCATTGCGATGTAGTAAAGAGTGATGTCTTTGTTTGCAAGATGAACATCGTTGTTGACTCGGACAATTAGCAATCATATGTCCCTGTCCTAAACAATTTATGCATAAGCCCTTTACCTTCACAACATTTAATTTTTCAGCGGGTGATAAAGAAGAAAACTTTGGACATTGACGTATATTGTGATTATCTGAGCAAAGGTTGCAAGTTATCTTGGCTGTAACATGAAATGATTGGTTTGGATTCTTAGGTTTAATATTGTGGAATCGAGAATCTTTCGATGAAAGCGTTTTCCTTTGGGTGACGGCTTCCAAGGTTCTAAATCTAGCCTCTAAAAAATTTTGCAATTCATTCCAATGAGGAATTTCTTTATTTTTACTGATTCCTTGTTCCCAAAGTTGGTGGGTGTCCGATGGCAGTTTTTGGGTAATTATGTACACAATAATAGCATCCCAATTTGAGGTCTCTATTTCTAAATTCGTTAAAGCTTGTAAGCACTCAGTCGTAGTGTCTAAAAGATTTTTTATACCTTGTGCAGTTTCGTTAGGTACATTACTTTGCGATAAAAGAGTTTTCAATTGAGCATTGACTAGTACTCGTTTATTGTCATATCGCTCAATTAACAACTTCCATGCTGCATCGTAGTTGCTACTTGTGACTTGAAAATGGCGTAACAAATTTTCAGCTTCTCCTACTAAGTGTACCTTTAGGTACTGCAATTTCTGAACTGGTGATAACGATTTATTTTCATGTATCATAGTCTTAAAGAGATCGTGAAAGGTTGACCACTTTCTATAATCACCACTAAATTTTTCTAATGAAATTTTCGGTAGCTTAATTAAACCTTCATTGGCTGGAGATTGGGTAATGAAAACTTTATCACTATTACCTTGAGGGAGAGTGGGCGCTGGAGGATATTCACGCTGGAATCTTTCTTCTATTGCGGCATAGTTATGTATAAAAAAACTATCCTTTACTGAATACAACTCTTCATCAAAGTACTTGTGCTGATGCAGAGGTGAATCAGCGGCTATCGAATCTTTTAATATAAGGATTTCTAAGTGATTATTCGTAAATTTGTCGTATAACTCTTGAAAATCTTTCAATCGTTTCTGATAATAAATAAAGCTTCGTCTATCCTTACCATCTTTCTTATAGTTTTCGATGAAAGTATCTAATAGTTTACTTAAGGCGATTTGCGTGTTCAGATATTTTTCCATTGTTTCCAATAAATATATATATTTTAAAAAATGTAATTTCAAGTATGAATATTAATAAAGATGCTGATGACTTACCAGTGATATTTTTCTGATTTTTGATTCAAGGGAGCTTTATAAGCTTTATTGCAGGTACACGTGCAGTGCACGTGCGCTGAATTCCGATCGAGGTTTTCCAAATCCTTATCAAGAATGCTCGGATTTACCTATATCCGGCTCGAAGGACCAAATGTTTAAGGATTAAAAAGGATTTTCTACGTTTTTTCAATCAAGGGTGTCTCCTCAAAACAAAAAAATGTCTTTACACGCACAGAAAAATAACATGTGCGAAACAATAAAAATCCCGACTCGAACCCACGACTTAGTGATTCAACAACTCAGTTCTTTCCACTACACCAAGATTACTATTTAACTTCATGCACAGTTCTAGGTTTAATTGTAAAAGACCACAATTTTACATCACTAAGCATATGGTTTATTGCTATTATTCATGCACATACATAATTTCTTTGATTGATTTGCAAAAAATAACTACCAAAAAATTCAAATTACATTACTAAACAACTTTCTACATAAGTCAATCGAAAATCCGGAACACAAATTCTGAAATCAATCTACTGATTGCACCACCATACAAAACCTATGCTTATTGACTTAGCAAAATTTCTTTATTTCAATATTCACGTTCAAAAGATTTTTAAATTATGTTCGAATTGAGTTCAAAAGTTTTTTTTATGTGATTTCAAAAGTTTCACTGTTTAAAAGATTCCGATAAATTTGCTACCGTCGCGATCTAAAGCTTCACTTCGACTCAGTCTCATCTCCTTTCCTTTCAAATTTTCAGCATAGAAATTTTCTAGAATTTTCTCACAATATCGGTATATTTATCGTACCATTTTGAGGGGTCAAATCAATTTCAAGTACGTATGTATGGTAACGGTCTAATATATTTAAGCCAAGGATTATTAATCTTACTCTTTTACTATATCTATTTCATTTTAGTAATTTCTCAAGTTTATAGGATCTAATCATCGATACTTTATAGCATCAGTCGATGATAATGAGATGATAAATGAAGAGGAACGAAAGGGAGATGAGACAAGTGGTGATGACAGATGTCAATAGAATTAATAAATAAAAGTGTTGTGTTGTATGGTGATTGCACAAAACAAATCTAGGTAAGTACTACGATTACAAATCCATATTAAAAATTGAAAAGCGAACCCTAAATATAATTCTAATTAGTTAATTATCGTTTTTCAGTATTCAAACAAAAATTGAGAGACTGAAGTACAGATCATCGGATTTCAAAGAAGAACAAAATAATAAACTAAAAGGACAATGATTTTCAGATAAGTACAATAATATATTAATTTTGATTTTGATGCTTTGTGAACAATGTTTCATTTATTTTTAGATCGATTAATCGTAGCAGCTTCTTCACGGAACACAGTGGTAAGAGCATTATCCCGGCAAGGGGAAGGTCCCGGTTTCAAACCACGGACGAGGCGGTTGTTTTTTCTTCCTGTATTTATACATTTTATTTAGAATCGTTAAAAATAAAAGTTCTTAAAGTTCTTCTCTCTCCATCACTGACCGATTCTAACAAGTGTAGGTTCGATTCCCATCCGCGGGAAAAATATATGAAATTGAATTTACAGTTTATTTGTGCGCTTTAATCGTTACTGTTTAATGCCAGCTGAAAGCAAAACGTGGCTTAGTAGGCTAGTAATAAATGTAACAAATTTATAGATGCAAGACGGAAAATCATCTGTCTCGTTAGCTCAGTGGTAAGAGCAGTCGCCCGGCAAGCGGAAGGTCCCAGTTTCAAACCCGAGACGAGGCGGTTATTTTTGTTATTGCACTTATAAATTTGATTTATAATCATTAAAAATAAACGTTCTTAAAGTTCATATTTCTCCACCATTGACCGATTCTAACAAGGGTAGTTTCGATTCCCGTCCGCGGGAAAAATAAATAAAATTGAATTTACAATTTATTTGTGCGCTTTCATCGTACTGGTTAATGCCAGCTGAAAGCAACACGTGGCTTAGTAGGCTAGTGACAAAAGTAACAAATTGATAAATGCAAGAGGGAAAATCATCTCTCTCGTTAGCTCAGTGGTAAGAGCAGTCACCCGGCAAACGGAAGGTCCCAGTTTCAAACCCCGGATGAGGCGGTTGCTTTCTTTTCTTGCATTTATGAATTTGATTTAGAATCATTAAAAATAAAAGTTCTTAAAGTTCTTCTTTCTCCATCATTGACCGATTCTAACAAGGGTAGTTTCGATTCCCGTCCGCAGGGAAAAATAAATAAAATTGAATTTACGATTTATTTGTGCGCTTTTATCGTACTGGTTAATGCCAGCTGAAAGCAAAATGTGGCATAGTAGGCTAGTCACAAAAGTAACAAATTGATAAATGCAATAGGGAAAATCGTCTGTCTCGTTAGCTCATTGGTAAGAGCATTATCCCGGCAAGGGGAAGGTCCCGGTTTCAAACCCCGGACTAGGCAGCTGTTTTTTCTTCCTGCATTTATAAATTTGATTTAGAATCATTAAAAATAAAAGTTGTTAAAGTTCTTCTTTCTCCATCAATGACCGATTCTAAATTGTTTTGTTTCGATTAACGTCCGCGGGAAAAATAAATAAAAATGAATTTACGATTTATTTGTGCGCTTTCATCGTACTGGTTAATGCCAGCTGAAAGCAACACGTGGCTTGGTAGGCTAGTGACAAAAGTAACGAATTGACAAATGCAACAGGGAAAATCATCTCTCTCGTTAGCTCAGTGGTAAGAGCAGTCGCCCGGCAAACGGAAGGTCCCGGTTTCAAACCCCGGATGAGGCGGTTGTTTTCTCTTCTTGCATTTATAAATTTGATTTAGAATCATTAAAAATAAAAGTTCTTAAAGATCTTCTTTCTCCATCATTGACCGATTCTAACAAGGGTAGTTTCGATTCCCGTCCGCGGGGAAAATAAATAAAATTGGATTTACAATTTATTTGTGCGCTTTCATCGGTACTGGTTAATGCCACCTGAAAGCAAAACGTGGCTTAGTAGGCTAGTGATAAAAGTAGCAAATTGATAAATGCAAGAGGGCAAATCATATGTCTCGTTAGCTCAGTGGTAAGAGAATTATCCCGGCAAGGGGAAGGTCCCGGTTTCAAACCCCGGACGAGGCGGTTGTTTTTTCTTCCTGCATTTATATATTTTATTTAGAATCATTAAAAATAAAAGTTCTTAAAGTTCTTCTTTCTCCATCACTGACCGATTCTAACAAGTGTAGGTTCGATTCCCATCCGCGGGAAAAATATATGAATTTGAATTTACAGTTTATTTGTGCGCTTTCATCGTTACTGTTTAATGCCAGCTGAAAGCAAAACGTGGCTTAGTAGGCTAGTGATAAAAGTAACAAATTTATATATGCAAGACGGAAAATCATCTGTCTGGTTAGCTCAGTGGTAAGAGCAGTCGCCCAGAAAGCGGAATGTCCAGGTTTCAAACCCCGGATGAGGCGGTTGTTTTCTCTTCTTGCATTTATAAATTTGATTTAGAATCATTAAAAATAAAAGTTCTTAAAGTTCTTCTTTCTCCATAATTGACCAATTCTAACAAGGGTAGGTTCGATTCCCGTCCGCGGGAAAAATAAATAAAATTGAACTTACATCTGTCTCGTTAGCTCAGTGGTAAGAGCATTATCCCGGCAAGGGGAAGGTCCCGGTTTCAAACCCCGGACTAGGCAGCTGTTTTTTCTTCCTGCATTTATAAATTTGATTTAGAATCATTAAAAATAAAAGTTGTTAAAGTTCTTGTTTCTCCATCAATGACCGATTCTAAATTGTTTTGTTTCGATTCCCGTCCGCGGGAAAAATAAATAAAAATGAATTTACGATTTATTTGTGCGCTTTCATCGTACTGGTTAATGCCAGCTGAAAGCAACACGTGGCTTAGTAGGCTAGTGACAAAAGTAACAAATTGATAAATGCAAGAGGTAAAATCACCTCTCTCGTTAGCTCAGTGGTAAGAGCAGTCGCCCGGCAAACGGAAGGTCCCGGTTTCAAAGCCCGTATGAGGCGGTTGTTTTCTCTTCTTGCATTTATAAATTTGATTTAGAATCATTAAAAATAAAAGTTCTTAAAGTTCTTCTTTCTCCATCATTGACCGATTCTAACAAGGGTAGTTTCGATTACCGTCCGCGGGAAAAATAAATAAAATTGAATTTACAATTAATTTGTGCGCTTTCATCGGTACTGGTTAATGCCAGCTGAAAGCAAAACGTGGCTTAGTAGGCTAGTGATAAAAGTAACAAATTGATAAATGCAACAGGAAAATTATCTGTCTGGTTAGCTCAGTGGTAAGAGCAGTCGCCCTGAAAGCGGAATGTCCAGGTTTCAAACCCCGGATGAGGCGATTGCATTCTTTTCTTGCATTTATGAATTTGTTTTAGAATCATTAAAAATAAAAGTTCTTATAGTTCTTCTTTCTCCATCATTGACCGATTCTAGCAAGTGTAGGTTCGATTCCCGTCCGCGGGAAAAATAAACAAAATTGAATTTACAATTTATTTGTGCGCTTTCATCGTTACTATTTAATGCAGCTGAAAGCAAAACGTGGCTTAGTAGGCTAGTGACAAAAGTAACAAATTGATAAATGCAACAGGAAAATCATCTATCTGGTTAGCTCAGTGGTAAGAGCAGTCGCCCGGAAAGCGGACTGTTCCGGTTTCAAACCCCGGATGAGGCGGTTGTTTTCTCTTCTTGCATTTATAAATTTGATTTCGAATCATTAAAAATAAAAGTTCTTAAAGTTCTTCTTTCTCCAACATTGACCGATTCTAACAAGGGTAGTTTCGATTCCCGTCCGCGGGAAAAATAAATAAAATTGAATTTACGATTTATTTGTGCGCTTTTATCGTACTGTTTACTGCCAGCTGAAAGCAAAACGTGGCTTAGTAGGCTAGTGATAAAAGTAGCAAATTGATAAATGCAAGAGGGAAAATCGTCTGTCTCGTTAGCTCAGTGGTAAGAGCATTATCCCGGCAAGGGGAAGGTCCCGGTTTCAAACCTCGGACGAGGCAGTTGTTTTTTCTTCCTGCATTTATATATTTTATTTAGAATCATTAGAAATAAAAGTTCTTAAAGTTCTTCTTTCTCCATCACTGACCGATTCTAACAAGTGTAGGTTCGATTCCCATCCGCGGGAAAAATATATGAAATTGAATTTACAGTTTATTGTGCGCTTTCATCGTTACTGTTTAATGCAAGCTGAAAGCAAAACGTGGCTTAGTAGGCTAGTGATAAAAGTAACAAATTTATAGATGCAAGACGGAAAATCATCTGTCTCGTTAGCTCAGTGGTAAGAGCAGTCGCCCGGCAAGCGGAAGGTCCCAGTTTCAAACCCGAGACGAGGCGGTTATTTTTGTTATTGGACCTATAAATTTGATTTATAATCATTAAAAATAAACGTTCTTAAAGTTCATATTTCTCCACCATTGACCGATTCTAACAAGTGCAGATTGGATTCCCGTCCGCGGGAAAAAGAAATAAAATTGAGTTTACATTTCATTTGTGCACTTTCATCGTTACTGGTTAATGCCAGCTGAAAGCAAAACGTGGCTTAGTAGGCTAGTGACAAAAGTAACAAATTGATAAATTTAAGAGGGCAAATCATCTGTCTCGTTAGCTCAGTGGTAAGAGCATTATCCCGGCAAGGGGAAGGTCCCGGTTTCAAACCCCGGACTAGGCAGCTGTTTTTTCTTCCTGCATTTATAAATTTGATTTAGAATCATTAAAAATAAAAGTTGTTAAAGTTCTTCTTTCTCCATCAATGACCGATTCTAAAATGTTTTGTTTCGATTCCCGTCCGCGGGAAAAATAAATAAAAATGAATTTACGATTTATTTGTGCGCTTTCATCGTACTGGTTAATGCCAGCTGAAAGCAACACGTGGCTTAGTAGGCTAGTGACAAAAGTAACAAATTGATAAATGCAAGAGGGAAAATCATCTCTCTCGTTAGCTCAGTGGTAAGAGCATTCGCCCGGCAAACGGAAGGTCCCGGTTTCAAACCCCGGATGAGGCGGTTGTTTTCTCTTCTTGCATTTATATATTTGATTTAGAATCATTAAAAATAAAAGTTCTTAAAGTTCTTCTTTGTCCATCATTGACCGATTCTAACAAGGGTAGTTTCGATTCCCGTCCGCGGGAAAAATAAATAAAATTGCATTTACAATTTATTTGTGCGCTTTCATCGGTACTGGTTAATGCCATCTGAAAACAAAACGTGGCATAGTAGGCTAGTGGCAAAAGTAACAAATTGATAAATGCAAGAGGGAAAATCGTCTGTCTCGTTAGCTCAGTGGTAAGAGCATTATCCCGGCAAGGGGAAGGTCCCGGTTTCAAAACACCGGACTAGGCAGCTGTTTTTTCTTCCTGCATTTATAAATTTGATTTAGAATCATTAAAAATAAAAGTTGTTAAAGTTCTTCTTTCTCCATCAATGACCGATTCTAAAATGTTTTGTTTCGATTCCCGTCCGCGGGAAAAATAAATAAAAATGAATTTACGATTTATTTGTGCGCTTTCATCGTACTGGTTAATGCCAGCTGAAAGCAACACGTGGCATAGTAGGCTAGTGACAAAAGTAACAAATTGATAAATGCAACAGGAAAATCATCTGTCTGGTTAACTCAGTGGTAAGAGCAGTCTCCCGGAAAGCGGAATGTCCCGGTTTCAAACCCCGGATGAGGCGGTTGTTTTCTCTTCTTGCATTTATAAATTTGATTTAGAATCATTAAAAATAAAAGTTCTTAAAGTTCTTCTTTCTCCATCATTGGCCAATTCTAACAAGAGTAGGTTCGATTCCCGTCCGCACGAAAAATAAATAAAATTGAATTTTGCAATTTATTTGTGCGCTTTCATCGTTACTGCTTAATGCCAGCTGAAAGCAAAACGTGGCTTAGTAGGCTAGTGATAAAAGTAACAAATTTATAGATGCAAGACGGAAAATCATCTGTCTCGTTAGCTCAGTGGTAAGAGCAGTCGCCCGGCAAGCAGAAGGTCCCAGTTTCAAACCCGAGACGAGGCGGTTATTTTTGTTATTGCACTTATAAATTTGATTTATAATCATTAAAAATAAACGTTCTTAAAGTTCATATTTCTCCACCATTGACCGATTCTAACAAGGGTTGGTTCGATTCCCGTCCGCACGAAAAATAAAGAAAATTGAATTTACAATTCATTTGTGCGCTTTCATCGTTACTGGTTAATGCCAGCTGAAAGCAACACGTGGCTTAGTAGGCTAGTGACAAAAGTAACAAATTGATAAATGCAAGAGGGAAAATCATCTCTCTCGTTAGCTCAGTGGTAAGAGCAGTCGCCCGGCAAACGGAAGGTCCCGCTTTCAAACCCCGGATGAGGCGGTTGTTTTCTCTTCTTGCATTTATAAATTTGATTTATAATCATTAAAAACAAAAGTTCTTAAAGTTCTTCTTTCTCCATCATTGACCGATTCTAACAAGGGTAGTTTCGATTCCCGTCCGCGGGAAAAATAAATAAAATTGAATTTACGATTTAATTGTGCCCTTTTATCGTACTGGTTAATGCCAGCTGAAAGCAAAACGTGGCTTAGTAGGCTAGTGATAAAAGTAACAAATTGATAAATGCAAGAGGGAAAATCATCTCTCTCGTTAGCTCAGTGGTAAGAGCAGTCGCCCGGCAAACGGAAGGTCCCGGTTTCAAACCCCGGATGAGGCGGTTGTTTTCTCTTCTTGCATTTATAAATTTGATTTAGAATCTTTAAAAATAAAAGTTCTTAAAGTTCTTCTTTCTACATCATTGACCAATTCTAACAAGGGTAGGTTCGATTCCCGTCCGCACGAAAAATAAATAAAATTGAATTTACAATTTATTTGTGCGATTTCATCGTTACTGGTTAATGCCAGCTGAAAGCAAAACGTGGCTTAGTAGGCTAGTGATAAAAGTAACAAATTTATAGATGCAAGACGGAAAATCATCTGTCTCGTTAGCTCAGTGGTAAAAGCTGTCGCCCGGCAAGCGGAGGGTCCCAGTTTCAAACCCGAGACGAGGCGGTTATTTTTGTTATTGCACTTATAAATTTGATTTATAATCATTAAAAATAAACGTTCTTAAAGTTCATATTTCTCCACCATTGACCGATTCAAACAAGTGTAGATTCGATTCCCGTCCGCGGGAAAAAGAAATAAAATTTAATTTACATTTTATTTGTGCACTTTCATCGTTACTGGTTAATGCCCGCTGAAAGCAAAACGTGGCTTAGTAGGCTAGTGAAAAAAGTAACAAATTGATAAATGCAACAGGAAAATCATCTGTCTGGTTAGCTCAGTGGTAAGAGCAGTCGCCCAGAAAGCGGAATGTCCAGGTTTCAAACCCCGGATGAGGCGGTTGTTTTCTCTTCTTCCATTTATAAATTTGATTTAGAATCATTAAAAATAAAAGTTCTTAAAGTTCTTCTTTCTCCATCATTCACCAATTGTAACAAGGGTTGGTTCGATTCCCGTCCGCACGAAAAATAAATAAAATTGAATTTACAATTTATTTGTGCGCTTTCGTCGTTACTGGTTAATGCCAGCTGAAAGCAACACGTGGCTTAGTAGGCTAGTGACAAAAGTAACAAATTGATAAATGCAAGAGGGAAAATCATCTCTCTCGTTAGCTCAGTGGTAAGAGCAGTCGCCCGGCAAACGGAAGGTCCCGGTTTCAAACCCCGGATGAGGCGGTTGTTTTCTCTTCTTGCATTTATAAATTTGATTTAGAATCATTAAAAATAAAAGTTGTTAAAGTTCTTCTTTCTCCATCAGTGACCGATTCTAAAATGTTTTGTTTCGATTCCCGTCCGCGGGAAAAATAAATAAAAATGAATTTACAATTTATTTGTGCGCTTTCATCGGTACTGGTTAATGCCAGCTGAAAGCAAAACGTGGTTTAGTAGGCTAGTGACAAAAGTATCAAATTGATAAATGCAACAGGAAAAACATCTGTCTGGTTAGCTCAGTGGTAAGAGCAGTCGCCCGGAAAGCGGAATGTCCCGGTTTCAAACCCCGGATGAGGCGGTTGGTTTCTCTTCTTGCATTTATAAATTTGATTTAGAATCATTAAAAATAAAAGTTCTTAAAGTTCTTCTTTCTCCATCATTGACCGATTCTAACAAGTGTAGGTTCGATTCGCGTCCGCGGGAAAAATAAATAAAACTGAATTTACAATTTATTTGTGCGCTTTCATCGGTACTGGTTAATGCCAGCTGAAAGCAAAACGTGGCTCAGTAGGCTAGTGACAAAAGTAACAAATTGATAAATGCAAGAGGGAAAATCATCTCTCTCGTTAGCTCAGTGGTAAGAGCAGTCGCCCGGCAAACGGAATGTCCAGGTTTCAAAAACCGGATGAGGCGGTTGTTTTCTTTTCTTGCATTTATAAATTTGATTTAGAATCATTAAAAATAAAAGTTCTTAAAGTTCTTCTTTCTCCATCATTGACCGATTCTAGCAAGTGTAGGTTCGATTCGCGTCCGCGGGAAAAATAAATAAAACTGAATTTACAATTTATTTGTGCGCTTTCATCGGTACTGGTTAATGCCAGCTGAAAGCAAAACGTGGCTTAGTAGGCTAGTGATAAAAGTAGCAAATTGATAAATGCAAGAGGGAAAATCGTCTGTCTCGTTAGCTCAGTGGTAAGAGCATTATCCCGGCAAGGGGAAGGTCCCGGTTTCAAACCCCGGACGAGGCGGTTGTTTTTTCTTCCTGCATTTATATATTTTATTTAGAATCATTAGAAATAAAAGTTCTTAAAGTTCTTCTTTCTCCATCACTGACCGATTCTAACAAGTGTAGGTTCGATTCCCATCCGCGGGAAAAATATATGAAATTGAATTTACAGTTTATTGTGCGCTTTCATCGTTACTGTTTAATGCAAGCTGAAAGCAAAACGTGGCTTAGTAGGCTTGTGATAAAAGTAACAAATTTATAGATGCAAGACGGAAAATCATCTGTCTCGTTAGCTCAGTGGTAAGAGCAGTCGCCCGGCAAGCGGAAGGTCCCAGTTTCAAACCCGAGACGAGGCGGTTATTTTTGTTATTGGACCTATAAATTTGATTTATAATCATTAAAAATAAACGTTCTTAAAGTTCATATTTCTCCACCATTGACCGATTCTAACAAGTGCAGATTCGATTCCCGTCCGCGGGAAAAAGAAATAAAATTGAATTTACATTTCATTTGTGCACTTTCATCGTTACTGGTTAATGCCAGCTGAAAGCAAAACGTGGCTTAGTAGGCTAGTGACAAAAGTAACAAATTGATAAATTTAAGAGGGCAAATCATCTCTCTCGTTAGCTCAGTGGTAAGAGCATTATCCCGGCAAGGGGAAGGTCCCGGTTTCAAACCCCGGACTAGGCAGCTGTTTTTTCTTCCTGCATTTATAAATTTGATTTAGAATCATTAAAAATAAAAGTTGTTAAAGTTCTTCTTTCTCCATCAATGACCGATTCTAAAATGTTTTGTTTCGATTCCCGTCCGCGGGAAAAATAAATAAAAATGAATTTACGATTTATTTGTGCGCTTTCATCGTACTGGTTAATGCCAGCTGAAAGCAACACGTGGCTTAGTAGGCTAGTGACAAAAGTAACAAATTGATAAATGCAAGAGGGAAAATCATCTCTCTCGTTAGCTCAGTGGTAAGAGCAGTCGCCCGGCAAACGGAAGGTCCCGGTTTCAAACCCCGGATGAGGCGGTTGTTTTCTCTTCTTGCATTTATATATTTGATTTAGAATCATTAAAAATAAAAGTTCTTAAAGTTCTTCTTTGTCCATCATTGACCGATTCTAACAAGGGTAGTTTCGATTCCCGTCCGCGGGAAAAATAAATAAAATTGAATTTACATTTCATTTGTGCACTTTCATCGTTACTGGTTAATGCCAGCTGAAAGCAAAACGTGGCTTAGTAGGCTAGTGACAAAAGTAACAAATTGATAAATGCAACAGGAAAATCATCTGTCTGGTTAGCTCAGTGGTAAGAGCAGTCGCCCAGAAATCGGAATGTCCAGGTTTCAAACCCCGGATGAGGCGGTTGTTTTCCCTTCTTGCATTTATAAATTTGATTTAGAATCATTAAAAATAAAAGTTCTTAAAGTTCTTCTTTCTCCATCATTGACCAATTCTAACAAGGGTTGGTTCGATTCCCGTCCGCACGAAAAATAAATAAAATCGAATTTACAATTTATTTGTGCGCTTTCATCGTTACTGGTTAATGCCAGCTGAAAGCAAAACGTGGCTTAGTAGGCTAGTGACAAAAGTAACAAATTGATAAATGCAAGAGGGAAAATCATCTGTCTCGTTAGCTCAGTGGTAAGAGCAGTCGCCCGGCAAACGGAAGGTCCCGGTTTCAAGCCCCGGATGAGGCGGTTGTTTTCTCTTCTTGCATTTATAAATTTGATTTAGAATCATTAAAAATAAAAGTTCTTAAAGTTCTTCTTTCTCCATCATTGACCAATTCTAACAAGGGTAGGTTCGATTCCCGTCCGCACGAAAAATAAATAAAATTGAATTTACAATTTATTTGTGCGCTTTCATCGTTACTGGTTAATGCCAGCTGAAAGCAAAACGTGGCTTAGTAGGCTAGTGATAAAAGTAACAAATTTATAGATGCAAGACGGAAAATCATCTGTCGCGTTAGCTCAGTGGTAAGAGCAGTCGCCCGGCAAGCGGAAGGTCCCAGTTTCAAACCCGAGACGAGGCGGTTATTTTTGTTATTGCACTTATAAATTTGATTTATAATCATTAAAAATAAACGTTCTTAAAGTTCATATTTCTCCACCATTGACCGATTCTAACAAGTGTAGATTCGATTCCCGTCCGCGGGAAAAAGAAATAAAATTGAATTTACTTTTTATTTGTGCACTTTCATCGTTACTGGTTAATGCCAGCTGAAAGCAAAACGTGGCTTAGTAGGCTAGTGACAAAAGTAACAAATTGATAAATGCAACAGGAAAATCATCTGTCTGGTTAGCTCAGTGGTAAGAGCAGTCGCCCAGAAAGCGGAATGTCCAGGTTTCAAACCCCGGATGAGGCGGTTGTTTTCTTTTCTTGCATTTATAAATTTGATTTAGAATCATTAAAAATAAAAGTTCTTAAAGTTCTTCTTTCTCCATCATTGACCAATTCTAACAAGAGTAGGTTCGATTCCCGTCCGCACGAAAAATAAATAAAATTGAATTTTGCAATTTATTTGTGCGCTTTCATCGTTACTGGTTAATGCCAGCTGAAAGCAAAACGTGGCTTAGTAGGCTAGTGACAAAAGTAACAAATTGATAAATGCAAGAGGGAAAATCATCTCTCTCGTTAGCTCAGTGGTAAGAGCAGTCGCCCGGCAAACGGAAGGTCCCGGTTTCAAGCCCCGGATGAGGCGGTTGTTTTGTCTTCTTGCATTTATAAATTTGATTTAGAATCATTAAAAATAAAAGTTCTTAAAGTTCTTCTTTCTCCATCATTGACCAATTCTAACAAGGGTTGATTCGATTCCCGTCCGCACGAAAAATAAATAAAACTGAATTTACAATTTATTTGTGCGCTTTCATCGTTACTGGTTAATGCCAGCTGAAAGCAAAACGTGGCTTAGTAGGCTAGTGACAAAAGTAACAAATTGATAAATGCAAGAGGGAAAATCATCTCTCTCGTTAGCTCAGTGGTAAGAGCAGTCGCCCGACAAACGGAAGGTCCCGGTTTCAAGCCCCGGATGAGGCGGTTGTTTTCTCTTCTTGCATTTATAAATTTGATTTAGAATCATTAAAAATAAAAGTTCTTAAAGTTCTTCTTTCTCCATCATTGACCAATTCTAACAAGAGTAGGTTCGATTCCCGTCCGCACGAAAAATAAATAAAATTGAATTTTGCAATTTCTTTGTGCGCTTTCATCGTTACTGGTTAATGCCAGCTGAAAGCAAAACGTGGCTTAGTAGGCTAGTGATAAAAGTAACAAATTTATAGATGCAAGACGGAAAATCATCTGCCTCGTCAGCTTAGTGGTAAGAGCAGTCGCCCGGCAAGCGGAAGGTCCCAGTTTCAAACCCGAGACGATGCGGTTATTTTTGTTATTGCACTTATAAATTTGATTTATAATCATTAAAAATAAACGTTCTTAAAGTTCATATTTCTCCACAATTGACCGATTCTAACAAGTGCAGATTCGATTCCCGTCCGCGGGAAAAAGAAATAAAATTGAATTTACGTTTTATTTGTGCACTTTCATCGTTACTGGTTAATGCCAGCTGAAAGCAAAACGTGGCTTAGTAGGCTAGTGACAAAAGTAACAAATTGATAAATGCAACAGGAAAATCATCTGTCTGGTTAGCTCAGTGGTAAGAGCAGTCGCCCAGAAATCGGAATGTCCAGGTTTCAAACCCCGGATGAGGCGGTTGTTTTCCCTTCTTGCATTTATAAATTTGATTTAGAATCATTAAAAATAAAAGTTCTTAAAGTTCTTCTTTCTCCATCATTGACCAATTCTAACAAGGGTTGGTTCGATTCCCGTCCGCACGAAAAATAAATAAAATTGAATTTACAATTTATTTGTGCGCTTTCATCGTTACTGGTTAATGCCAGCTGAAAGCAAAACGTGGCTTAGTAGGCTAGTGACAAAAGTAACAAATTGATAAATGCAAGAGGGAAAATCATCTCTCTCGTTAGCTCAGTGGTAAGAGCAGTCGCCCGGCAAACGGAAGGTCCCGGTTTCAAGCCCCGGATGAGGCGGTTGTTTTGTCTTCTTGCATTTATAAATTTGATTTAGAATCATTAAAAATAAAAGTTCTTAAAGTTCTTCTTTCTCCATCATTGACCAATTCTAACAAGGGTTGATTCGATTCCCGTCCGCACGAAAAATAAATAAAATTGAATTTACAATTTATTTGTGCGCTTTCATCGTTACTGGTTAATGCCAGCTGAAAGCAAAACGTGGCTTAGTAGGCTAGTGACAAAAGTAACAAATTGATAAATGCAAGAGGGAAAATCATCTCTCTCGTTAGCTCAGTGGTAAGAGCAGTCGCCCGACAAACGGAAGGTCCCGGTTTCAAGCCCCGGATGAGGCGGTTGTTTTCTCTTCTTGCATTTATAAATTTGATTTAGAATCATTAAAAATAAAAGTTCTTAAAGTTCTTCTTTCTCCATAATTGACCAATTCTAACAAGGGAAAACCATCTCTCTCGTTAGCTCAGTGGTAAGAGCAGTCGCCCAGTGGTAAAAGCAGTCGCCCGGCAAGCGGAAGGCCCCAGTTTCAAACCCGAGACGAGGCGGCTATTTTTGTTATTGCAATTATAAATTTGATTTATAATCATTAAAAATAAACGTTCTTAAAGTTCATACTTCTCCACCATTGACCGAATCTAACAAGTGTAGATTCGATTCCCGTCCGCGGGAAAAAGAAATAAAATTGAATTTACATTTTATTTGTGCACTTTCATCGTTACTGGTTAATGCCAGCTGAAAGCAAAACGTGGCTTAGTAGTCTAGTGACAAAGTAACAAATTGATAAATTTAAGAGGGCAAATCATCTCTCTCGTTAGCTCAGTGGTAAGAGCATTATCCCGGCAAGGGGAAGGTCCCGGTTTCAAACCCCGGACTAGGCAGCTGTTTTTTCTTCCTGCATTTATAAATTTGATTTAGAATCATTAAAAATAAAAGTTGTTAAAGTTCTTCTTTCTCCATCAATGACCGATTCTAAAATGTTTTGTTTCGATTCCCGTCCGCGGGAAAAATAAATAAAAATGAATTTACGATTTATTTGTGCGCTTTCATCGTACTGGTTAATGCCAGCTGAAAGCAACACGTGGCTTAGTAGGCTAGTGACAAAAGTAACAAATTGATAAATGCAAGAGGGAAAATCATCTCTCTCGTTAGCTCAGTGGTAAGAGCAGTCGCCCGGCAAACGGAAGGTCCCGGTTTCAAACCCCGGATGAGGCGGTTGTTTTCTCTTCTTGCATTTATATATTTGATTTAGAATCATTAAAAATAAAAGTTCTTAAAGTTCTTCTTTGTCCATCATTGACCGATTCTAACAAGGGTAGTTTCGATTCCCGTCCGCGGGAAAAATAAATAAAATTGAATTTACATTTCATTTGTGCACTTTCATCGTTACTGGTTAATGCCAGCTGAAAGCAAAACGTGGCTTAGTAGGCTAGTGACAAAAGTAACAAATTGATAAATGCAACAGGAAAATCATCTGTCTGGTTAGCTCAGTGGTAAGAGCAGTCGCCCAGAAATCGGAATGTCCAGGTTTCAAACCCCGGATGAGGCGGTTGTTTTCCCTTCTTGCATTTATAAATTTGATTTAGAATCATTAAAAATAAAAGTTCTTAAAGTTCTTCTTTCTCCATCATTGACCAATTCTAACAAGGGTTGGTTCGATTCCCGTCCGCACGAAAAATAAATAAAATCGAATTTACAATTTATTTGTGCGCTTTCATCGTTACTGGTTAATGCCAGCTGAAAGCAAAACGTGGCTTAGTAGGCTAGTGACAAAAGTAACAAATTGATAAATGCAAGAGGGAAAATCATCTGTCTCGTTAGCTCAGTGGTAAGAGCAGTCGCCCGGCAAACGGAAGGTCCCGGTTTCAAGCCCCGGATGAGGCGGTTGTTTTCTCTTCTTGCATTTATAAATTTGATTTAGAATCATTAAAAATAAAAGTTCTTAAAGTTCTTCTTTCTCCATCATTGACCAATTCTAACAAGGGTAGGTTCGATTCCCGTCCGCACGAAAAATAAATAAAATTGAATTTACAATTTATTTGTGCGCTTTCATCGTTACTGGTTAATGCCAGCTGAAAGCAAAACGTGGCTTAGTAGGCTAGTGATAAAAGTAACAAATTTATAGATGCAAGACGGAAAATCATCTGTCGCGTTAGCTCAGTGGTAAGAGCAGTCGCCCGGCAAGCGGAAGGTCCCAGTTTCAAACCCGAGACGAGGCGGTTATTTTTGTTATTGCACTTATAAATTTGATTTATAATCATTAAAAATAAACGTTCTTAAAGTTCATATTTCTCCACCATTGACCGATTCTAACAAGTGTAGATTCGATTCCCGTCCGCGGGAAAAAGAAATAAAATTGAATTTACTTTTTATTTGTGCACTTTCATCGTTACTGGTTAATGCCAGCTGAAAGCAAAACGTGGCTTAGTAGGCTAGTGACAAAAGTAACAAATTGATAAATGCAACAGGAAAATCATCTGTCTGGTTAGCTCAGTGGTAAGAGCAGTCGCCCAGAAAGCGGAATGTCCAGGTTTCAAACCCCGGATGAGGCGGTTGTTTTCTTTTCTTGCATTTATAAATTTGATTTAGAATCATTAAAAATAAAAGTTCTTAAAGTTCTTCTTTCTCCATCATTGACCAATTCTAACAAGAGTAGGTTCGATTCCCGTCCGCACGAAAAATAAATAAAATTGAATTTTGCAATTTATTTGTGCGCTTTCATCGTTACTGGTTAATGCCAGCTGAAAGCAAAACGTGGCTTAGTAGGCTAGTGACAAAAGTAACAAATTGATAAATGCAAGAGGGAAAATCATCTCTCTCGTTAGCTCAGTGGTAAGAGCAGTCGCCCGGCAAACGGAAGGTCCCGGTTTCAAGCCCCGGATGAGGCGGTTGTTTTGTCTTCTTGCATTTATAAATTTGATTTAGAATCATTAAAAATAAAAGTTCTTAAAGTTCTTCTTTCTCCATCATTGACCAATTCTAACAAGGGTTGATTCGATTCCCGTCCGCACGAAAAATAAATAAAACTGAATTTACAATTTATTTGTGCGCTTTCATCGTTACTGGTTAATGCCAGCTGAAAGCAAAACGTGGCTTAGTAGGCTAGTGACAAAAGTAACAAATTGATAAATGCAAGAGGGAAAATCATCTCTCTCGTTAGCTCAGTGGTAAGAGCAGTCGCCCGACAAACGGAAGGTCCCGGTTTCAAGCCCCGGATGAGGCGGTTGTTTTCTCTTCTTGCATTTATAAATTTGATTTAGAATCATTAAAAATAAAAGTTCTTAAAGTTCTTCTTTCTCCATCATTGACCAATTCTAACAAGAGTAGGTTCGATTCCCGTCCGCACGAAAAATAAATAAAATTGAATTTTGCAATTTCTTTGTGCGCTTTCATCGTTACTGGTTAATGCCAGCTGAAAGCAAAACGTGGCTTAGTAGGCTAGTGATAAAAGTAACAAATTTATAGATGCAAGACGGAAAATCATCTGCCTCGTCAGCTTAGTGGTAAGAGCAGTCGCCCGGCAAGCGGAAGGTCCCAGTTTCAAACCCGAGACGATGCGGTTATTTTTGTTATTGCACTTATAAATTTGATTTATAATCATTAAAAATAAACGTTCTTAAAGTTCATATTTCTCCACAATTGACCGATTCTAACAAGTGCAGATTCGATTCCCGTCCGCGGGAAAAAGAAATAAAATTGAATTTACGTTTTATTTGTGCACTTTCATCGTTACTGGTTAATGCCAGCTGAAAGCAAAACGTGGCTTAGTAGGCTAGTGACAAAAGTAACAAATTGATAAATGCAACAGGAAAATCATCTGTCTGGTTAGCTCAGTGGTAAGAGCAGTCGCCCAGAAATCGGAATGTCCAGGTTTCAAACCCCGGATGAGGCGGTTGTTTTCCCTTCTTGCATTTATAAATTTGATTTAGAATCATTAAAAATAAAAGTTCTTAAAGTTCTTCTTTCTCCATCATTGACCAATTCTAACAAGGGTTGGTTCGATTCCCGTCCGCACGAAAAATAAATAAAATTGAATTTACAATTTATTTGTGCGCTTTCATCGTTACTGGTTAATGCCAGCTGAAAGCAAAACGTGGCTTAGTAGGCTAGTGACAAAAGTAACAAATTGATAAATGCAAGAGGGAAAATCATCTCTCTCGTTAGCTCAGTGGTAAGAGCAGTCGCCCGGCAAACGGAAGGTCCCGGTTTCAAGCCCCGGATGAGGCGGTTGTTTTGTCTTCTTGCATTTATAAATTTGATTTAGAATCATTAAAAATAAAAGTTCTTAAAGTTCTTCTTTCTCCATCATTGACCAATTCTAACAAGGGTTGATTCGATTCCCGTCCGCACGAAAAATAAATAAAATTGAATTTACAATTTATTTGTGCGCTTTCATCGTTACTGGTTAATGCCAGCTGAAAGCAAAACGTGGCTTAGTAGGCTAGTGACAAAAGTAACAAATTGATAAATGCAAGAGGGAAAATCATCTCTCTCGTTAGCTCAGTGGTAAGAGCAGTCGCCCGACAAACGGAAGGTCCCGGTTTCAAGCCCCGGATGAGGCGGTTGTTTTCTCTTCTTGCATTTATAAATTTGATTTAGAATCATTAAAAATAAAAGTTCTTAAAGTTCTTCTTTCTCCATAATTGACCAATTCTAACAAGGGAAAACCATCTCTCTCGTTAGCTCAGTGGTAAGAGCAGTCGCCCAGTGGTAAAAGCAGTCGCCCGGCAAGCGGAAGGCCCCAGTTTCAAACCCGAGACGAGGCGGCTATTTTTGTTATTGCAATTATAAATTTGATTTATAATCATTAAAAATAAACGTTCTTAAAGTTCATACTTCTCCACCATTGACCGAATCTAACAAGTGTAGATTCGATTCCCGTCCGCGGGAAAAAGAAATAAAATTGAATTTACATTTTATTTGTGCACTTTCATCGTTACTGGTTAATGCCAGCTGAAAGCAAAACGTGGCTTAGTAGTCTAGTGACAAAGTAACAAATTGATAAATGCAACAGGAAAATCATCTGTCTTTTTAGCTCAGTGGTAAGAGCAGTCGCCCAGAAAGCGGAATGTCCAGGTTTCAAACCCCGGATGAGGCGGTTGTTTTCTCTTCTTGCATTTATAAATTTGATTTAGAATCATTAAAAATAAAAGTTCTTCTTTCTCCATCATTGACCAATTCTAACAAGGGTTGGTTCGATTCCCGTCCGCACGAAAAATAAATAAAATTGAATTTACAATTTATTTGTGCGCTTTCATCGTTACTGGTTAATGCCAGCTGAAAGCAAAACGTGGCTTAGTAGGCTAGTGACAAAAGTAACAAATTGATAAATGCAAGAGGGAAAATCATCTCTCTCGTTAGCTCAGTGGTAAGAGCAGTCGCCCGACAAACGGAAGGTCCCAGTTTCAAACCCGAGACGAGGCGGTTATTTTTGTTATTGCACTTATAAATTTGATTTATAATCATTAAAAATAAACGTTCTTAAAGTTCATATTTCTCCACCATTGACCGATTCTAACAAGGGTTGGTTCGATTCCCGTCCGCACGAAAAATAAAGAAAATTGAATTTACAATTCATTTGTGCGCTTTCATCTTTACTGGTTAATGCCAGCTGAAAGCAACACGTGGCTTAGTAGGCTAGTGACAAAAGTAACAAATTGATACATGCAAGAGGGAAAATCATCTCTCTCGTTAGCTCAGTGGTAAGAGCAGTCGCCCGGCAAACGGAAGGTCCCGCTTTCAAACCCCGGATGAGGCGGTTGTTTTCTCTTCTTGCATTTATAAATTTGATTTAGAATCATTAAAAATAAAAGTTCTTAAAGTTCTTCTTTCTCCTTCATTGACCGATTCTAACAAGGATAGTTTCGATTCCCGTCCGCGGGAAAAATAAATAAAATTGAATTTACAATTTATTTGTACGCTTTCATCGGTACTGTTTAATGCCAGCTGAAAGCAAAACGTGGCTTAGTAGGTTAGTGACAACAGTATCAAATTGATAAATGCAACAGGAAAATCATCTGTCTTGTTAGCTCAGTGGTAAGAGCAGTCGCCCAGAAAGCGGAAAGTCGAGGTTTCAAACCCCGGATGAGGTGGTTGTTTCCTTTTCTTGCATTTATAAATTTGATTTAGAATCATTAAAAATAATAGTTCTTAAAGTTCTTCTTTCTCCATCATTGACCGATTCTAGCAAGTGTAGGTTCGATTCCCGTCCGCGGGAAAAATA
Source organism: Dioctria rufipes (assembly GCA_963924295.1). NCBI lineage: Eukaryota > Metazoa > Arthropoda > Insecta > Diptera > Asilidae > Dioctria > Dioctria rufipes. The sequence goes on from OZ002740.1 coordinate 121,554,764, forward strand.
TATAAAATTGAATTTACAATTTATTTGTGCGCTTTCATCGTTACTGTTTAATGCAGCTGAAAGCAAAACGTGGCTTAGTAACAAATTGATAAATGCAACAGGAAAATCATCTGTCTGGTTAGCTCAGTGGTAAGAGCAGTCGCCCGGAAAGCGGAATGTCCCGGTTTCAAACCCCGGATGAGGCGGTTGTTTTCTCTTCTTGCATTTATAAATTTGATTTAGAATCATTAAAAACAAAAGTTCTTAAAGTTCTTCTTTCTCCATCATTGACCGATTCTAACAAGGGTTGTTTCGATTCCCGTCCGCGGGAAAAATAAATAAAATTGAATTTACGATTTAATTGTGCCCTTTTATCGTACTGGTTAATGCCAGCTGAAAGCAAAACGTGGCTTAGTAGGCTAGTGATAAAAGTAACAAATTGATAAATGCAAGAGGGAAAATCATCTCTCTCGTTAGCTCAGTGGTAAGAGCAGTCGCCCGGCAAACGGAAGGTCCCGGTTTCAAACCCCGGATGAGGCGGTTGTTTTCTCTTCTTGCATTTATAAATTTGATTTAGAATCTTTAAAAATAAAAGTTTTTAAAGTTCTTCTTTCTCCATCATTGACCAATTCTAACAAGGGTAGGTTCGATTCCCGTCCGCACGAAAAATAAATAAAATTGAATTTACAATTTATTTGTGCGCTTTCATCGTTACTGGTTAATGCCAGCTGAAAGCAAAACGTGGCTTAGTAGGCTAGTGATAAAAGTAACAAATTTATAGATGCAAGACGGAAAATCATCTGTCTCGTTAGCTCAGTGGTAAAAGCAGTCGCCCGGCAAGCGGAGGGTCCCGGTTTCAAACCCCGGATGAGGCGGTTGTTTTCTCTTCTTGCATTTATAAATTTGATTTAGAATCATTAAAACTAAAAGTTCTTAAAGTTCTTCTTTCTCCATCATTGACCGATTCTGACAAGGGTAGTTTCGATTCCCGTCCGCGGGAAAAATAAATAAAATTGAATTTACAATTTATTTGTGCGCTTTCATCGGTACTGGTTAATGCCAGCTGAAAGCAAAACGTGGTTTAGTAGGCTAGTGACAAAAGTATCAAATTGATAAATGCAACAGGAAAAACATCTGTCTGGTTAGCTCAGTGGTAAGAGCAGTCGCCCAGAAAGCGGAATGTCCCGGTTTCAAACCCCGGATGAGGCGGTTGGTTTCTCTTCTTGCATTTATAAATTTGATTTAGAATCATTAAAAATAAAAGTTCTTAAGGTTCTTCTTTCTCCATCATTGACCGATTCTGACAAGGGTAGTTTCGATTCCCGTCCGCGGGAAAAAGAAATAAAATTGAATTTTCGATTTATTTGTGCGCTTTTGTCGTACTGGTTAATGACAGTTGAAAGCAAAACGTGGCACAGTAGGCTAGTGACAAAAGTAACAAATTGATAAATGCAAGAGGGAAAATCGTCTCTCTCGTTAGCTCAGTGGTAAGAGCAGTCGCCCAGAATGCGGAATGTCCAGGTTTCAAACCCCGGATGAGGCGGTTGTTTTCTCTTCTTGCATTTATAAATTTGATTTAGAATCATTAAAAATAAAAGTTCTTAAAGTTCTTCTTTCTCCATCATTCACCAATTCTAACAAGGGTTGGTTCGATTCCCGTCCGCACGAAAAATAAATAAAATTGAATTTACAATTTATTTGTGCGCTTTCATCGGTACTGGTTAATGCCAGCTGAAAGCAAAACGTGGTTTAGTAGGCTAGTGACAAAAGTATCAAATTGATAAATGCAACAGGAAAAACATCTGTCTGGTTAGCTCAGTGGTAAGAGCAGTCGCCCAGAAAGCGGAATGTCCCGGTTTCAAGCCCCGGATGAGGCGGTTGGTTTCTCTTCTTGCATTTATAAATTTGATTTAGAATCATTAAAAATAAAAGTTCTTAAGGTTCTTCTTTCTCCATCATTGACCGATTCTAACAAGGGTAGTTTCGATTCCCGTCCGCGGGAAAAATAAATAAAATTGAATTTTCGATTTATTTGTACGCTTTTATCGTACTGGTTAATGACAGCTGAAAGCAAAACGTGGCACAGTAGGCTAGTGACAAAAGTAACAAATTGATAAATGCAAGAGGGAAAATCATCTCTCTCGTTAGCTCAGTGGTAAGAGCAGTCGCCCAGAAAGCGGAATGTCCAGGTTTCAAACCCCGGATGAGGCGGTTGTTTTCTCGTCTTGCATTTATAAATTTGATTTAGAATCATTAAAAATAAAAGTTCTTAAAGTTCTTCTTTCTCCATCATTGACCGATTCTAGCAAGTTTAGGTTCGAAAATAAATAAAATTGAATTTACAATTTATTTGTGCGCTTTCATCGGTACTGGTTAATGCCAGCTGAAAGCAAAACGTGGTTTAGTAGGCTAGTGACAAAAGTATCAAATTGATAAATGCAACAGGAAAAACATCTGTCTGGTTAGCTCAGTGGTAAGAGCAGTCGCCCAGAAAGCGGAATGTCCCGGTTTCAAACCCCGGATGAGGCGGTTGGGGTCTCTTCTTGCATTTATAAATTTGATTTAGAATCATTAAAAATAAAAGTTCTTAAAGTTCTTCTTTCTCCATCATTGACCGATTCTAACAAGGGTAGTTTCGATTCCCGTCCGCGGGAAAAATAAATAAAATTGAATTTTCGATTTATTTGTGCGCTTTTATCGTACAGGTTAATGACAGCTGAAAGCAAAACGTGGCACAGTAGGCTAGTGACAAAAGTAACAAATTGATAAATGCAAGAGGGAAAATCATCTCTCTCGTTAGCTCAGTGGTAAGAGCAGTCGCCCAGAAAGCGGAATGTCCAGGTTTCAAACCCCGGATGAGGCGGTTGTTTTCTCTTCTTGCATTTATAAATTTGATTTAGAATCATTAAAAATAAAAGTTCTTAAAGTTCTTCTTTCTCCATCATTGACCGATTCTAGGAAGTGTAGGTTCGATTCGCGTCCGCGGGAAAAATAAATAAAATTGAATTTACAATTTATTTGTGCGCTTTCATCGGTACTGGTTAATGCCAGCTGAAAGCAAAACGTGGTTTAGTAGGCTAGTGACAAAAGTATCAAAATGATAAATGCAACAGGAAAAACATCTGTCTGGTTAGCTCAGTGGTAAGAGCAGTCGCCCAGAAAGCGGAATGTCCAGGTTTCAAACCCCGGATGAGGCGGTTGTTTTCTCTTCTTCCATTTATAAATTTGATTTAGAATCATTAAAAATAAAAGTTCTTAAAGTTCTTCTTTCTCCATCATTCACCAATTCTAACAAGGGTTGGTTCGATTCCCGTCCGCACGAAAAATAAATAAAATTGAATTTACAATTTATTTGTGCGCTTTCGTCGTTACTGGTTAATGCCAGCTGAAAGCAACACGTGGCTTAGTAGGCTAGTGACAAAAGTAACAAATTGATAAATGCAAGAGGGAAAATCATCTCTCTCGTTAGCTCAGTGGTAAGAGCAGTCGCCCGGCAAACGGAAGGTCCCGGTTTCAAACCCCGGATGAGGCGGTTGTTTTCTCTTCTTGCATTTATAAATTTGATTTAGAATCATTAAAAATAAAAGTTCTTAAAGTTCTTCTTTCTCCATCATTGACCGATTCTGACAAGGGTAGTTTCGATTCCCGTCCGCGGGAAAAATAAATAAAATTGAATTTACAATTTATTTGTGCGCTTTCATCGGTACTGGTTAATGCCAGCTGAAAGCAAAACGTGGTTTAGTAGGCTAGTGACAAAAGTATCAAATTGATAAATGCAACAGGAAAAACATCTGTCTGGTTAGCTCAGTGGTAAGAGCAGTCGCCCAGAAAGCGGAATGTCCCGGTTTCAAACCCCGGATGAGGCGGTTGGTTTCTCTTCTTGCATTTATAAATTTGATTTGGAATCATTAAAAATAAAAGTTCTTAAAGTTCTTCTTTCTCCATCATTGACCGATTCTAACAAGGGTAGTTTCGATTCCCGTCCGCGGGAAAAATAAATAAAATTGAATTTTCGATTTATTTGTGCGCTTTTATCGTACTGGTTAATGACAGCTGAAAGCAAAACGTGGCACAGTAGGCTAGTGACAAAAGTAACAAATTGATAAATGCAAGAGGGAAAATCATCTCTCTCGTTAGCTCAGTGGTAAGAGCAGTCGCCCAGAAAGCGGAATGTCCAGGTTTCAAACCCCGGATGAGGCGGTTGTTTTCTCTTCTTGCATTTATAAATTTGATTTAGAATCATTAAAAATAAAAGTTCTTAAAGTTCTTCTTTCTCCATCATTGACCGATTCTAGCAAGTGTATGTTCGATTCGCGTCCGCGGGAAAAATAAATAAAATTGAATTTACAATTTATTTGTGCGCTTTCATCGGTACTGGTTAATGCCAGCTGAAAGCAAAACGTGGCTCAGTAGGCTAGTGACAAAAGTAACAAATTGATAAATGCAAGAGGGAAAATCATCTCTCTCGTTAGCTCAGTGGTAAGAGCAGTCGCCCGGCAAACGGAATGTCCAGGTTTCAAAAACCGGATGAGGCGGTTGTTTTCTTTTCTTGCATTTATAAATTTGATTTAGAATCATTAAAAATAAAAGTTCTTAAAGTTCTTCTTTCTCCATCATTGACCGATTCTAGCAAGTGTAGGTTCGATTCGCGTCCGCGGGAAAAATAAATAAAATTGAATTTACAATTTATTTGTGCGCTTTCATCGGTACTGGTTAATGCCAGCTGAAAGCAAAACGTGGCTCAGTAGGTTAGTGACATCAGTATCAAATTGATAAATGCAACAGGAAAATCATCTGTCTTTTTAGCTCAGTGGTAAGAGCTGTCGCCCAGAAAGCGGAATGTCCAGGTTTCAAACCCCGGATGAGGCGGTTGTTTTCTCTTCTTGCATTTATAAATTTGATTTAGAATCATTAAAAATAAAAGTTCTTAAAGTTCTTCTTTCTCCATCATTGACCAATTCAAACAAGGGTAGGTTCGATTCCCGTCCGCGTGAAAAATAAATAAAATGGAATTTACAATTTATTTGTGCGCTTTCATCGTTACTGGTTAATGCCAGCTGAAAGCAAAACGTGGCTTAGTAGGCTAGTGATAAAAGTAACAAATTTATAGATGCAAGACGGAAAATCATCTGTCTCGTTAGCTCAGTGGTAAGAGCAGTCGCCCGGCAAGCGGAAGGTCCCAGTTTCAAATCCGAGACGAGGCGGTTATTTTTGTTATTGCACTTATAAATATGATTTATATTCATTAAAAATAAACGTTCTTAAAGTTCATATTTCTCCACCATTGACCGATTCTAACAAGTGTAGATTCGATTCCCGTCGGCGGGAAAAAGAAATAAAATTGAATTTACATTTTATTTGTGCACTTTCATCGTTACTGGTTAATGCCAGCTGAAAGCAAAACGTGGCTTAGTAGGCTAGTGACAAAAGTAACAAATTGATAAATGCAACAGGAAAATCATCTGTCTGGTTAGCTCAGTGGTAAGAGCAGTCGCCCAGAAATCGGAATGTCCAGGTTTCAAACCCCGGATGAGGCGGTTGTTTTCCCTTCTTGCATTTATAAATTTGATTTAGAATCATTAAAAATAAAAGTTCATAAAGTTCTTCTTTCTCCATCATTGACCAATTCTAACAAGGGTTGGTTCGATTCCCGTCCGCACGAAAAATAAATAAAATCGAATTTACAATTTATTTGTGCGCTTTCATCGTTACTGGTTAATGCCAGCTGAAAGCAAAACGTGGCTTAGTTGGCTAGTGACAAAAGTAACAAATTGATAAATGCAAGAGGGAAAATCATCTGTCTCGTTAGCTCAGTGGTAAGAGCAGTCGCCCGGCAAACGGAAGGTCCCGGTTTCAAGCCCCGGATGAGGCGGTTGTTTTCTCTTCTTGCATTTATAAATTTGATTTAGAATCATTAAAAATAAAAGTTCTTAAAGTTCTTCTTTCTCCATCATTGACCAATTCTAACAAGGGTAGGTTCGATTCCCGTCCGCACGAAAAATAAATAAAATTGAATTTACAATTTATTTGTGCGCTTTCATCGTTACTGGCTAATGCCAGCTGAAAGCAAAACGTGGCTTAGTAGGCTAGTGATAAAAGTAACAAATTTATAGATGCAAGACGGAAAATCATCTGTCGCGTTAGCTCAGTGGTAAGAGCAGTCGCCCGGCAAGCGGAAGGTCCCAGTTTCAAACCCGAGACGAGGCGGTTATTTTTGTTATTGCACTTATAAATTTGATTTATAATCATTAAAAATAAACGTTCTTAAAGTTCATATTTCTCCACCATTGACCGATTCTAACAAGTGTAGATTCGATTCCCGTCCGCGGGAAAAAGAAATAAAATTGAATTTACTTTTTATTTGTGCACTTTCATCGTTACTGGTTAATGCCAGCTGAAAGCAAAACGTGGCTTAGTAGGCTAGTGACAAAAGTAACAAATTGATAAATGCAACAGGAAAATCATCTGTCTGGTTAGCTCAGTGGTAAGAGCAGTCGCCCAGAAAGCGGAATGTCCAGGTTTCAAACCCCGGATGAGGCGGTTGTTTTCTTTTCTTGCATTTATAAATTTGATTTAGAATCATTAAAAATAAAAGTTCTTAAAGTTCTTCTTTCTCCATCATTGACCAATTCTAACAAGTGTTGGTTCGATTCCCGTCCGCACGAAAAATAAATAAAATTGAATTTACAATTTATTTGTGCGCTTTCATCGTTACTGGTTAATGCCAGCTGAAAGCAAAACGTGGCTTAGTAGGCTAGTGACAAAAGTAACAAATTGATAAATGCAAGAGGGAAAATCATCTCTCTCGTTAGCTCAGTGGTAAGAGCAGTCGCCCGGCAAACGGAAGGTCCCGGTTTCAAGCCCCGGATGAGGCGGTTGTTTTGTCTTCTTGCATTTATAAATTTGATTTAGAATCATTAAAAATAAAAGTTCTTAAAGTTCTTCTTTCTCCATCATTGACCAATTCTAACAAGGGTTGATTCGATTCCCGTCCGCACGAAAAATAAATAAAATTGAATTTACAATTTATTTGTGCGCTTTCATCGTTACTGGTTAATGCCAGCTGAAAGCAAAACGTGGCTTAGTAGGCTAGTGACAAAAGTAACAAATTGATAAATGCAAGAGGGAAAATCATCTCTCTCGTTAGCTCAGTGGTAAGAGCAGTCGCCCGACAAACGGAAGGTCCCGGTTTCAAGCCCCGGATGAGGCGGTTGTTTTCTCTTCTTGCATTTATAAATTTGATTTAGAATCATTAAAAATAAAAGTTCTTAAAGTTCTTCTTTCTCCATCATTGACCAATTCTAACAAGAGTAGGTTCGATTCCCGTCCGCACGAAAAATAAATAAAATTGAATTTACAATTTATTTGTGCGCTTTCATCGTTACTGGTTAATGCCAACTGAAAGCAAAACGTGGCTTAGTAGGCTAGTGATAAAAGTAACAAATTTATAGATGCAAGACGGAAAATCATCTGCCTCGTTAGCTCAGTGGTAAGAGCAGTCGCCCGGCAAGCGGAAGGTCCCAGTTTCAAACCCGAGACGATGCGGTTATTTTTGTTATTGCACTTATAAATTTGATTTATAATCATTAAAAATAAACGTTCTTAAAGTTCATATTTCTCCACAAGTGACCGATTCTAACAAGTGCAGATTCGATTCCCGTCCGCGGGAAAAAGAAATAAAATTGAATTTACATTTTATTTGTGCACTTTCATCGTTACTGGTTAATGCCAGCTGAAGGCAAAACGTGGCTTAGTAGGCTAGTGACAAAAGTAACAAATTGATAAATGCAACAGGAAAATCATCTGTCTGGTTAGCTCAGTGGTAAGAGCAGTCGCCCAGAAAGCGGAATGTCCAGGTTTCAAACCCCGGATGAGGCGGTTGTTTTCTCTTCTTGCATTTATAAATTTGATTTAGAATCATTAAAAATAAAAGTTCTTCTTTCTCCATCATTGACCAATTCTAACAAGGGTTGGTTCGATTCCCGTCCGCACGAAAAATAAATAAAATTGAATTTACAATTTATTTGTGCGCTTTCATCGTTACTGGTTAATGCCAGCTGAAAGCAAAACGTGGCTTAGTAGGCTAGTGATAAAAGTAACAAATTTATAGATGCAAGACGGATAATCATCTGTCGCGTTAGCTCAGTGGTAAAAGCAGTCGCCCGGCAAGCGGAAGGCCCCAGTTTCAAACCCGAGACGAGGCGGTTATTTTTGTTATTGCACTTATAAATTTGATTTATAATCATTAAAAATAAACGTTCTTAAAGTTCATATTTCTCCACCATTGACCGATTCTAACAAGTGTAGATTCGATTCCCGTCCGCGGGAAAAAGAAATAAAATTGAATTTACATTTTATTTGTACACTTTCATCGTTACTGGTTAATGCCAGCTGAAAGCAAAACGTGGCTTAGTAGTCTAGTGACAAAAGTAACAAATTGATAAATGCAACAGGAAAATCATCTGTCTTTTTAGCTCAGTGGTAAGAGCAGTCGCCCAGAAAGCGGAATGTCCAGGTTTCAAACCCCGGATGAGGCGGTTGTTTTCTCTTCTTGCATTTATAAATTTGATTTAGAATCATTAAAAATAAAAGTTCTTCTTTCTCCATCATTGACCAATTCTAACAAGGGTTGGTTCGATTCCCGTCCGCACGAAAAATAAATAAAATTGAATTTACAATTTATTTGTGCGCTTTCATCGTTACTGGTTAATGCCAGCTGAAAGCAAAACGTGGCTTAGTAGGCTAGTGACAAAAGTAACAAATTGATAAATGCAAGAGGGAAAACCATCTCTCTCTTTAGCTCAGTGGTAAGAGCATTAACCAAGCTGAAAGCAAAACGTGGCTTAGTAGGCTAGTGATAAAAGTAACAAATTTATAGATGCAAGACGGAAAATCATCTGTCGCGTTAGCTCAGTGGTAAAAGCAGTCGCCCGGCAAGCGGAAGGCCCCAGTTTCAAACCCGAGACGAGGCGGTTATTTTTGTTATTGCACTAATAAATTTGATTTATAATCATTAAAAATAAACGTTCTTAAAGTTCATATTTCTCCACCATTGACCGATTCTAACAAGTGTAGATTCGATTCCCGTCCGCGGGAAAAAGAAATAAAATTGAATTTACATTTTATTTGTGCACTTTCATCGTTACTGGTTAATGCCAGCTGAAAGCAAAACGTGGCTTAGTAGTCTAGTGACAAAAGTAACAAATTGATAAATGCAACAGGAAAATCATCTGTCTTTTTAGCTCAGTGGTAAGAGCAGTCGCCCAGAAAGCGGAATGTCCAGGTTTCAAACCCCGGATGAGGCGGTTGTTTTCTCTTCTTGTATTTATAAATTTGATTTAGAATCATTAAAAATAAAAGTTCTTCTTTCTCCATCATTGACCAATTCTAACAAGGGTTGGTTCGATTCCCGTCCGCACGAAAAATAAATAAAATTGAATTTACAATTTATTTATGCGCTTTCATCGTTACTGGTTAATGCCAGCTGAAAGCAAAACGTGGCTTAGTAGGCTAGTGACAAAAGTAACAAATTGATAAATGCAAGAGGGAAAATCATCTCCCTCGTTAGCTCAGTGGTAAGAGCAGTCGCCCGACAAACGGAAGGTCCCGGTTTCAAGCCCCGGATGAGGCGGTTGTTTTCTCTTCTTGCATTTATAAATTTGATTTAGAATCATTAAAAATAAAAGTTCTTAAAGTTCTTCTTTCTCCATCATTGACCAATTCTAACAAGAGTAGGTTCGATTCCCTTCCGCACGAAAAATAAATAAAATTGAATTTTGCAATTTATTTGTGCGCTTTCATCGTTACTGGTTAATGCCAGCTGAAAGCAAAACGTGGCTTAGTAGGCTAGTGATAAAAGTTACAAATTTATAGATGCAAGACGGAAAATCATCTGCCTCGTTAGCTCAGTGGTAAGAGCAGTCGCCCAAGCGGGAGGTCCCAGTTTCAAACCCGAGACGATGCGGTTATTTTTGTTATTGCACTTATAAATTTGATTTATAATCATTAAAAATAAACGTTCTTAAAGTTCATATTTCTCCACAATTGACCGATTCTAACAAGTGCAGATTCGATTCCCGTCCGCGGGAAAAAGAAATAAAATTGAATTTACATTTTATTTGTGCACTTTCATCGTTACTGGTTAATGCCAGCTGAAAGCAAAACGTGGCTTAGTAGGCTAGTGACAAAAGTAACAAATTGATAAATGCAACAGGAAAGCATCTGTCTGGTTAGCTCAGTGGTAAGAGCAGTCGGCCAGAAATCGGAATGTCCAGGTTTCAAACCCCGGATGAGGCGGTTGTTTTCCCTTCTTGCATTTATAAATTTGATTTAGAATCATTAAAAATAAAAGTTCTTAAAGTTCTTCTTTCTCCATCATTGACCAATTCTAACAAGGGTTGGTTCGATTCCCGTCCGCACGAAAAATAAATAAAATTGAATTTACAATTTATTTGTGCGCTTTCATCGTTACTGGTTAATGCCAGCTGAAAGCAAAACGTGGCTTAGTAGGCTAGTGACAAAAGTAACAAATTGATAAATGCAAGAGGGAAAACCATCTCTCTCGTTAGCTCAGTGGTAAGAGCAGTCGCCCAGAAATCGGAATGTCTAGGTTTCAAACCCCGGATGAGGCGGTTGTTTTCCCTTCTTGCATTTATAAATTTGATTTAGAATCATTAAAAATAAAAGTTCTTAAAGTTCTTCTTTCTCCATCATTGACCAATTCTAACAAGGGTAGGTTCGATTCCCATCCGCACGAAAAATAAACAAAATTGAATTTACAATTTATTTGTGCGCTTTCATCGTTACTGGTTAATGCCAGCTGAAAGCAAAACGTGGCTTAGTAGGCTAGTGATAAAAGTAACAAATTTATAGATGCAAGACGGAAAATCATCTGTCGCGTTAGCTCAGTGGTAAAAGCAGTCGCCCGGCAAGCGGAAGGCCCCAGTTTCAAACCCGAGACGAGGCGGTTATTTTTGTTATTGCACTTATAAATTTGATTTATAATCATTAAAAATAAACGTTCTTAAAGTTCATACTTCTCCACCATTGACCGATTCTAACAAGTGTAGATTCGATTCCCGTCCGCGGGAAAAAGAAATAAAATTGAATTTACATTTTATTTGTGCACTTTCATCGTTACTGGTTAATGCCAGCTGAAAGCAAAACGTGGCTTAGTAGTCTAGTGACAAAAGTAACAAATTGATAAATGCAACAGGAAAATCATCTGTCTTTTTAGCTCAGTGGTAAGAGCAGTCGCCCAGAAAGCGGAATGTCCAGGTTTCAAACCCCGGATGAGGCGGTTGTTTTCTCTTCTTGCATTTATAAATTTGATTTAGAATCATTAAAAATAAAAGTTCTTCTTTCTCCATCATTGACCAATTCTAACAAGGGTTGGTTCGATTCCCGTCCGCACGAAAAATAAATAAAATTGAATTTACAATTTATTTGTGCGCTTTCATCGTTACTGGTTAATGCCAGCTGAAAGCAAAACGTGGCTTAGTAGGCTAGTGACAAAAGTAACAAATTGATAAATGCAAGAGGGAAAATCATCTCTCTCGTTAGCTCAGTGGTAAGAGCAGTCGCCCGACAAACGGAAGGTCCCGGTTTCAAGCCCCGGATGAGGCGGTTGTTTTCTCTTCTTGCATTTATAAATTTGATTTAGAATCATTAAAAATAAAAGTTCTTAAAGTTCTTCTTTCTCCATCATTGACCAATTCTAACAAGAGTAGGTTCGATTCCCGTCCGCACGAAAAATAAATAAAATTGAATTTTGCAATTTATTTGTGCGCTTTCACCGTTACTGGTTAATGCCAGCTGAAAGCAAAACGTGGCTTAGTAGGCTAGTGATAAAAGTAACAAATTTATAGATGCAAGACGGAAAATCATCTGCCTCGTTAGCTCAGTGGTAAGAGCAGTCGCCCGGCAAGCGGAAGGTCCCAGTTTCAAACCCGAGACGATGCGGTTATTTTTGTTATTGCTCTTATAAATTTGATTTATAATCATTAAAAATAAACGTTCTTAAAGTTCATATTTCTCCACAATTGACCGATTCTAACAAGTGCAGATTCGATTCCCGTCCGCGGGAAAAAGAAATAAAATTGAATTTACATTTTATTTGTGCACTTTCATCGTTACTGGTTAATGCCAGCTGAAAGCAAAACGTGGCTTAGTAGGCTAGTGAGAAAAGTAACAAATTGATAAATGCAACAGGAAAATCATCTGTCTGGTTAGCTCAGTGGTAAGAGCAGTCGCCCAGAAATCGGAATGTCCAGGTTTCAAACCCCGGATGAGGCGGTTGTTTTCCCTTCTTGCATTTATAAATTTGATTTAGAATCATTAAAAATAAAAGTTCTTAAAGTTCTTCTTTCTCCATCATTGACCAATTCTAACAAGGGTTGGTTCGATTCCCGTCCGCACGAAAAATAAATAAAATTGAATTTACAATTTATTTGTGCGCTTTCATCGTTACTGGTTAATGCCAGCTGAAAGCAAAACGTGGCTTAGTAGGCTAGTGACAAAAGTAACAAATTGATAAATGCAAGAGGGAAAATCATCTCTCTCGTTAGCTCAGTGGTAAGAGCAGTCGCCCGGCAAACGGAAGGTCCCGGTTTCAAGCCCCGGATGAGGCGGTTGTTTTCTCTTCTCGCATTTATAAATTTGATTTAGAATCATTAAAAATAAAAGTTCTTAAAGTTCTTCTTTCTCCATCACTGACCAATTCTAACAAGGTTAGGTTCGATTCCCGTCCGCATGAAAAATAAATAAAATTGAATTTACAATTTATTTGTGCGCTTTCATCGTTACTGGTTAATGCCAGCTGAAAGCAACACGTGGCTTAGTAGGCTAGTGACAAAAGTAACAAATTGATAAATGCAAGAGGGAAAATCATCTCTTTCGTTAGCTCAGTGGTAAGAGCAGTCGCCCGGCAAACGGAAGGTCCCGGTTTCAAACCCCGGATGAGGCGGTTGTTTTCTCTTCTTGCATTTATAAATTTGATTTAGAATCATTAAAAATAAAAGTTCTTAAAGTTCTTCTTTCTCCATCATTGACCAATTCTAACAAGGGTAGGTTCGATTCCCGTCCGCACGAAAAATAAATAAAATTGAATTTACAATTTATTTGTGCGCTTTCATCGTTACTGGTTAATGCCAGCTGAAAGCAAAACGTGGCTTAGTAGGCTAGTGATAAAAGTAACAATTTTATAGATGCAAGACGGAAAATCATCTGCCTCGTTAGCTCAGTGGTAAGAGCAGTCGCCCGGCAAGCGGAAGGTCCCAGTTTCAAACCCGAGACGATGCGGTTATTTTTGTTATTGCACTTATAAATTTGATTTATAGTCATTAAAAATAAACGTTCTTAAAGTTCATATTTCTCCACCATTGACCGATTCTAACAAGTGCAGATTCGATTCCCGTCCGCGGGAAAAAGAAATAAAATTGAATTTACATTTTATTTGTGCACTTTCATCGTTACTGGTTAATGCCAGCTGAAAGCAAAACGTGGCTTAGTAGGCTAGTGACAAAAGTAACAAATTGATAAATGCAAGAGGGAAAATCATCTCTCTCGTTAGCTCAGTGGTAAGAGCAGTCGCCCAGAAATCGGAATGTCCAGGTTTCAAACCCCGGATGAGGCGGTTGTTTTCTCTTCTTGCATTTATAAATTTGATTTAGAATCATTAAAAATAAAAGTTCTTAAAGTTCTTCTTTCTGCATCATTGACCAATTCTAACAAGGGTAGGTTCGATTCCCATCCGCACGAAAAATAAACAAAATTGAATTTACAATTTATTTGTGCGCTTTCATCGTTACTGGTTAATGCCAGCTGAAAGCAAAACGTGGCTTAGTAGGCTAGTGATAAAAGTAACAAATTTATAGATGCAAGACGGAAAATCATCTGTCGCGTTAGCTCAGTGGTAAAAGCAGTCGCCCGGCAAGCGGAAGGCCCCAGTTTCAAACCCGAGACGAGGCGGTTATTTTTGTTATTGCACTTATAAATTTGATTTATAATCATTAAAAATAAACGTTCTTAAAGTTCATATTTCTCCACCATTGACCGATTCTAACAAGTGTAGATTCGATTCCCGTCCGCGGGAAAAAGAAATAAAATTGAATTTACATTTTATTTGTGCACTTTCATCGTTACTGGTTAATGCCAGCTGAAAGCAAAACGTGGCTTAGTAGTCTAGTGACAAAAGTAACAAATTGATAAATGCAACAGGAAAATCATCTGTCTTTTTAGCTCAGTGGTAAGAGCAGTCGCCCAGAAAGCGGAATGTCCAGGTTTCAAACCCCGGATGAGGCGGTTGTTTTCTCTTCTTGCATTTATAAATTTGATTTAGAATCATTAAAAATAAAAGTTCTTCTTTCTCCATCATTGACCAATTCTAACAAGGGTCGGTTCGATTCCCGTCCGCACGAAAAATAAATAAAATTGAATTTACAATTTATTTGTGCGCTTTCATCGTTACTGGTTAATGCCAGCTGAAAGCAACACGTGGCTTAGTAGGCTAGTCACAAAAGTAACAAATTGATAAATGCCAGAGGGAAAATCATCTCTCTCGTTAGCTCAGTGGTAAGAGCAGTCACCCGGCAAACGGAAGGTCCCGGTTTCAAACCCCGGATGAGGCGGTTGTTTTCTCTTCTTGCAATTATAAATTTGATTTAGAATCATTAAAAATAAAAGTTCTTAAAGTTCTTCTTTCTCCATCATTGACCAATTCTAACAAGGGTAGGTTCGATTCCCGTCCGCACGAAAAATAAATAAAATTGAATTTACAATTTATTTGTGCGCTTTCATCGTTACTGGTTAATGCCAGCTGAAAGCAAAACGTGGCTTAGTAGGATAGTGATAAAAGTAACAAATTTATAGATGCAAGACGGAAAATCACCTGTCTCGTTAGCTCAGTGGTAAGAGCAGTCGCCCGGCAAGCGGAAGGTCCCAGTTTCAAACCCGAGACGATGCGGTTATTTTTGTTATTGCACTTATAAATTTGATTTATAATCATTAAAAATAAACGTTCTTAAAGTCCATATTTCTCCACCATTGACCGATTCTAACAAGTGTAGATTCGATTCCCGTCCGCGGGAAAAAGAAATAAAATTGAATTTACATTTTATTTGTGCACTTTCATCGTTACTGGTTAATGCCAGCTGAAAGCAAAACGTGGCTTAGTAGGCTAGTGACAAAAGTAACAAATTGATAAATGCAACAGGAAAATCATCTGTCTGGTTAGCTCAGTGGTAAGAGCAGTCGCCCAGAAAGCGGAATGTCCAGGTTTTAAACCCCGGATGAGGCGGTTGTTTTCTCTTCTTGCATTTATAAATTTGATTTAGAATAATTAAAAATAAAAGTTCTTAAAGTTCTTCTTTGTCCATCATTGACCAATTCTAACAAGGGTTGGTTCTATTCCCGTCCGCACGAAAAATAAATAAAATTGAATTTACAATTTATTTGTGCGCTTTCATCGTTACTGGTTAATGCCAGCTGAAAGCAACACGTGGCTTAGTAGGCTAGTGACAAAAGTAACAAATTGATAAATGCCAGAAGGAAAATCATCTCTCTCGTTAGCACAGTGGTAAGAGCAGTCGCCCGGCAAACGGAAGGTCCCGGTTTCAAACCCCGGATGAGGCGGTTGTTTTCTCTTCTTGCATTTATAAATTTGATTTAGAATCATTAAAAATAAATGTTCTTAAAGTTCTTCTTTCTCCATCATTAACCAATTCTGACAAGGGTAGGTTCGATTCCCGTCCGCGGGAAAAATAAATAAAATGGAATTTACAATTTATTTGTGCGCTTTCATCGTTACTGGTTAATGCCAGCTGAAAGCAAAACGTGGCTTAGTAGGTTAGTGACAACAGTATCAAATTGATAAATGCAACAGGAAAATCATCTGTCTTTTTAGCTCAGTGGTAAGAGCAGTCGCCCAGAAAGCGGAATGTCCAGGTTTCAAACCCCGGATGAGGCGGTTGTTTTCTCTTCTTGCATTTATAAATTTGATTTAGAATCATTAAAAATAAAAGTTCTTAAAGTTCTTCTTTCTCCATCATTGACCAATTCTAACAAGGGTAGGTTCGATTCCCGTCCGCGGGAAAAATAAATAAAATGGAATTTACAATTCATTTGTGCGCTTTCATCGTTACTGGTTAATGCCAGCTGAAAGCAAAACGTGGCTTAGTAGGCTAGTGATAAAAGTAACAAATTTATAGATGCAAGACGGAAAACCATCTGTCTCGTTAGCTCAGTGGTAAGAGCAGTCGCCCGGCAAGCGGAAGGTCCCAGCTTCAAATCCGGGACGAGGCGGTTATTTTTGTTATTGCACTTATAAATATGATTTATATTCATTAAAAATAAACGTTCTTAAAGTTCATATTTCTCCACCATTGACCGATTCTAACAAGTGTAGATTCGATTCCCGTCCGCACTAAAAAGAAATAAAATTGAATTTACATTTTATTTGTGCACTTTCATCGTTACTGGTTAATGCCAGCTGAAAGCAAAACGTGGCTTAGTAGGCTAGTGATAAAAGTAACAAATTGATAAATGCAACAGGAAAATCATCTGTCTGGTTAGCTCAGTGGTAAGAGCAGTCGCCGAGAAAGCGGAATGTCCAGGTTTCAAACCCCGGATGAGGCGGTTGTTTTCCCTTCTTGCATTTATAAATTTGATTTAGAATCATTAAAAATAAAAGTTCTTAAAGTTCTTCTTTCTCCATCATTGACCAATTCTAACAAGGGTTGGTTCGATTCCCGTCCGCACGAAAAATAAATAAAAGTGAATTTACAATTTATTTGTGCGCTTTCGTCGTTACTGGTTAATGCCAGCTGAAAGCAAAACGTGGCTTAGTAGGCTAGTGACAAAAGTAACAAATTGATAAATGCAAGAGGTAAAATCATCTCTCTCGTTAGCTCAGTGGTAAGAGCAGTCGCCCGGCAAACGGAAGGTCCCGGTTTCAAGCCCCGGAAGAGGCGGTTGTTTTCTCTTCTTGCATTTATAAATTTGATTTAGAATCATTAAAAATAAAAGTTCTTAAAGTTCTTCTTTCTCCATCATTGACCGATTCTGACAAGGGTAGTTTCGATTCCCGTCCGCGGGAAAAATAAATAAAATTGAATTTACAATTTATTTGTGCGCTTTCATCGGTACTGGTTAATGCCAGCTGAAAGCAAAACGTGGCTTAGTAGGCTAGTGACAAAAGTATCAAATTGATAAATGCAACAGGAATATCATCTGTCTGGTTAGCTCAGTGGTAAGAGCAGTCGCCCGGAAAGCGGAATGTCCCGGTTTCAAACCCCGGATGAGGCGGTTGGTTTCTGTTCTTGCATTTATAAATTTGATTTAGAATCATTAAAAATGAAAGTTCTTAAAGTTCTTCTTTCTCCATCATTGACCGATTCTAACAAGGGTAGTTTCGATTCCCGTCCGCGGGAAAAATAAATAAAATTGAATTTACGACTTATTTGTGCGCTTTTATCGTACTGGTTAATGCCAGCTGAAAGCAAAACGTGGCATAGTAGGCTAGTGACAAAAGTAACAAATTGATAAATGCAAGAAGGAAAATCATCTCTCTCGTTAGCTCAGTGGTAAGAGCAGTCGCCCGGCAAACGGAATGTCCAGGTTTCAAAAACCGGATGAGGCGGTTGTTTTCTTTTCTTGCATTTATAAATTTGATTTAGAATCATTAAAAATAAAAGTTCTTAAAGTTCTTCTTTCTCCATCAGTGACCGATTCTAGTAAGTGTAGGTTCGATTCCCGTCCGCGGGAAAAATAAATAAAATTGAATTTACAATTTATTTGTGCGCTTTCATCGTTACTGTTTAATGCAGCTGAAAGCATAACGTGGCTTAGTAGGCTAGTGACAAAAGTAACAAATTGATAAATGCAACAGGAAAATCATCTGTCTGGTTAGCTCAGTGGTAAGAGCAGTCGCCCTGCAAACGGAAGGTCCCGGTTTCAAACCCCGGATGAGGCGGTTGTTTTCTCTTCTTGCATTTATAAATTTGATTTAGAATCATTAAAAATAAAAGTTCTTAAAGTTCTTCTTTCTCCATCATTGACCAATTCTAACAAGGGTAGGTTCGATTCCCGTCCGTGGGAAAAATAAATAAAATTGAATTTACAATTTATTTGTGCGCTTTCATCGTTACTGGTTAATGCCAGCTGAAAGCAAAACGTGGCTTAGTAGGCTGGTGATAAAAGTAACAAATTTATAGATGCAAGACGGAAAATCATCTGTCTCGTTCGCCCGGCAAGCGGAAGGTCCCAGTTTCAAACCCGAGACGAGGCGGTTGTTTTTGTTATTGCACTTATAAATTTGATTTACAATCATTAAAAATAAACGTTCTTAAAGTTCATATTTCTCCACCATTGACCGATTCAAACAAGTGTAGATTCGATTCCCGTCCGCGGGAAAAAGAAATAAAATTGAATTTACATTTTATTTGTGCACTTTCATCGTTACTGGTTAATGCCAGCTGAAAGCAAAACGTTGCTTAGTAGGCTAGTGAAAAAAGTAACAAATTGATCAATGCAACACGAAAATCATCTGTCTGGTTAGCTCAGTGGTAAGAGCAGTCGCCCAGAAAGCGGAATGTCCAGGTTTCAAACCCCGAATGAGGCGGTTGTTTTCTCTTCTTGCATTTATAAATTTGATTTAGAATCATTAAAAATAAAAGTTCTTAAAGTTCTTCTTTCTCCATCATTCACCAATTCTAACAAGGGTAGGTTCGATTCCCGTCCGCACGAAAAATAAATAAAATTGAATTTACATTTTATTTGTGCACTTTCATCGTTACTGGTTAATGCCAGCTGAAAGCAAAACGTGGCTTAGTAGGCTAGTGATAAAAGTAACAAATTGATAAATGCAACAGGAAAATCATCTGTCTGGTTAGCTCAGTGGTAAGAGCAGTCGCCGAGAAAGCGGAATGTCCAGGTTTCAAACCCCGGATGAGGCGGTTGTTTTCCCTTCTTGCATTTATAAATTTGATTTAGAATCATTAAAAATAAAAGTTCTTAAAGTTCTTCTTTCTCCATCATTGACCAATTCTAACAAGGGTTGGTTCGATTCCCGTCCGCACGAAAAATAAATAAAAGTGAATTTACAATTTATTTGTGCGCTTTCGTCGTTACTGGTTAATGCCAGCTGAAAGCAAAACGTGGCTTAGTAGGCTAGTGACAAAAGTAACAAATTGATAAATGCAAGAGGTAAAATCATCTCTCTCGTTAGCTCAGTGGTAAGAGCAGTCGCCCGGCAAACGGAAGGTCCCGGTTTCAAGCCCCGGAAGAGGCGGTTGTTTTCTCTTCTTGCATTTATAAATTTGATTTAGAATCATTAAAAATAAAAGTTCTTAAAGTTCTTCTTTCTCCATCATTGACCGATTCTGACAAGGGTAGTTTCGATTCCCGTCCGCGGGAAAAATAAATAAAATTGAATTTACAATTTATTTGTGCGCTTTCATCGGTACTGGTTAATGCCAGCTGAAAGCAAAACGTGGCTTAGTAGGCTAGTGACAAAAGTATCAAATTGATAAATGCAACAGGAATATCATCTGTCTGGTTAGCTCAGTGGTAAGAGCAGTCGCCCGGAAAGCGGAATGTCCCGGTTTCAAACCCCGGATGAGGCGGTTGGTTTCTGTTCTTGCATTTATAAATTTGATTTAGAATCATTAAAAATGAAAGTTCTTAAAGTTCTTCTTTCTCCATCATTGACCGATTCTAACAAGGGTAGTTTCGATTCCCGTCCGCGGGAAAAATAAATAAAATTGAATTTACGACTTATTTGTGCGCTTTTATCGTACTGGTTAATGCCAGCTGAAAGCAAAACGTGGCATAGTAGGCTAGTGACAAAAGTAACAAATTGATAAATGCAAGAAGGAAAATCATCTCTCTCGTTAGCTCAGTGGTAAGAGCAGTCGCCCGGCAAACGGAATGTCCAGGTTTCAAAAACCGGATGAGGCGGTTGTTTTCTTTTCTTGCATTTATAAATTTGATTTAGAATCATTAAAAATAAAAGTTCTTAAAGTTCTTCTTTCTCCATCAGTGACCGATTCTAGTAAGTGTAGGTTCGATTCCCGTCCGCGGGAAAAATAAATAAAATTGAATTTACAATTTATTTGTGCGCTTTCATCGTTACTGTTTAATGCAGCTGAAAGCATAACGTGGCTTAGTAGGCTAGTGACAAAAGTAACAAATTGATAAATGCAACAGGAAAATCATCTGTCTGGTTAGCTCAGTGGTAAGAGCAGTCGCCCTGCAAACGGAAGGTCCCGGTTTCAAACCCCGGATGAGGCGGTTGTTTTCTCTTCTTGCATTTATAAATTTGATTTAGAATCATTAAAAATAAAAGTTCTTAAAGTTCTTCTTTCTCCATCATTGACCAATTCTAACAAGGGTAGGTTCGATTCCCGTCCGTGGGAAAAATAAATAAAATTGAATTTACAATTTATTTGTGCGCTTTCATCGTTACTGGTTAATGCCAGCTGAAAGCAAAACGTGGCTTAGTAGGCTGGTGATAAAAGTAACAAATTTATAGATGCAAGACGGAAAATCATCTGTCTCGTTCGCCCGGCAAGCGGAAGGTCCCAGTTTCAAACCCGAGACGAGGCGGTTGTTTTTGTTATTGCACTTATAAATTTGATTTACAATCATTAAAAATAAACGTTCTTAAAGTTCATATTTCTCCACCATTGACCGATTCAAACAAGTGTAGATTCGATTCCCGTCCGCGGGAAAAAGAAATAAAATTGAATTTACATTTTATTTGTGCACTTTCATCGTTACTGGTTAATGCCAGCTGAAAGCAAAACGTTGCTTAGTAGGCTAGTGAAAAAAGTAACAAATTGATCAATGCAACACGAAAATCATCTGTCTGGTTAGCTCAGTGGTAAGAGCAGTCGCCCAGAAAGCGGAATGTCCAGGTTTCAAACCCCGAATGAGGCGGTTGTTTTCTCTTCTTGCATTTATAAATTTGATTTAGAATCATTAAAAATAAAAGTTCTTAAAGTTCTTCTTTCTCCATCATTCACCAATTCTAACAAGGGTAGGTTCGATTCCCGTCCGCACGAAAAATAAATAAAATTGAATTTACAATTTATTTGTGCGCTTTCATCGCTACTGGTTAATGCCAGCTGAAAGCAAAACGTGGCTTAGTAGGCTAGTGACAAAAGTAACAAATTGATAAATGCAAGAGGGAAAACCATCTCTCTCGTTAGCTCAGTGGTAAGAGCAGTCGCCCGGCAAACGGAAGGTCCCGGTTTCAAACCCCGAATGAGGCGGTTGTTTTCTCTTCTTGCATTTATAAATTTGATTTAGAATCGTTAAAAATAAAAGTTCTTAAAGTTCTTCTTTCTCCATCATTGACCGATTCTGACAAGGGTAGTTTCGATTCCCGTCCGCGGGAAAAATAAATAAAATTGAATTTACAATTTATTTGTGCGCTTTCATCGTTACTGGTTAATGCCAGCTGAAAGCAAAACGTGGCTTAGTAGGCTAGTGATAAAAGTAACAAATTTATAGATGCAAGACGGAAAATCATCTGCCTCGTTAGCTCAGTGGTAAGAGCAGTCCCCGGCAAGCGGGAGGTCCCAGTTTCAAACCCGAGACGATGCGGTTATTTTTGTTATTGCACTTATAAATTTGATTTATAATCATTAAAAATAAACGTTCTTAAAGTTCATATTTCTCCACAATTGACCGATTCTAACAAGTGCAGATTCGATTCCCGTCCGCGGGAAAAAGAAATAAAATTGAATTTACATTTTATTTGTGCACTTTCATCGTTACTGGTTAATGCCAGCTGAAAGCAAAACGTGGCTTAGTAGGCTAGTGACAAAAGTAACAAATTGATAAATGCAACAGGAAAGCATCTGTCTGGTTAGCTCAGTGGTAAGAGCAGTCGGCCAGAAATCGGAATGTCCAGGTTTCAAACCCCGGATGAGGCGGTTGTTTTCCCTTCTTGCATTTATAAATTTGATTTAGAATCATTAAAAATAAAAGTTCTTAAAGTTCTTCTTTCTCCATCATTGACCAATTCTAACAAGGGTTGGTTCGATTCCCGTCCGCACGAAAAATAAATAAAATTGAATTTACAATTTATTTGTGCGCTTTCATCGTTACTGGTTAATGCCAGCTGAAAGCAAAACGTGGCTTAGTAGGCTAGTGACAAAAGTAACAAATTGATAAATGCAAGAGGGAAAACCATCTCTCTCGTTAGCTCAGTGGTAAGAGCAGTCGCCCAGAAATCGGAATGTCTAGGTTTCAAACCCCGGATGAGGCGGTTGTTTTCCCTTCTTGCATTTATAAATTTGATTTAGAATCATTAAAAATAAAAGTTCTTAAAGTTCTTCTTTCTCCATCATTGACCAATTCTAACAAGGGTAGGTTCGATTCCCATCCGCACGAAAAATAAACAAAATTGAATTTACAATTTATTTGTGCGCTTTCATCGTTACTGGTTAATGCCAGCTGAAAGCAAAACGTGGCTTAGTAGGCTAGTGATAAAAGTAACAAATTTATAGATGCAAGACGGAAAATCATCTGTCGCGTTAGCTCAGTGGTAAAAGCAGTCGCCCGGCAAGCGGAAGGCCCCAGTTTCAAACCCGAGACGAGGCGGTTATTTTTGTTATTGCACTTATAAATTTGATTTATAATCATTAAAAATAAACGTTCTTAAAGTTCATACTTCTCCACCATTGACCGATTCTAACAAGTGTAGATTCGATTCCCGTCCGCGGGAAAAAGAAATAAAATTGAATTTACATTTTATTTGTGCACTTTCATCGTTACTGGTTAATGCCAGCTGAAAGCAAAACGTGGCTTAGTAGGCTAGTGACAAAAGTAACAAATTGATAAATGCAACAGGAAAATCATCTGTCTTTTTAGCTCAGTGGTAAGAGCAGTCGCCCAGAAAGCGGAATGTCCAGGTTTCAAACCCCGGATGAGGCGGTTGTTTTCTCTTCTTGCATTTATAAATTTGATTTAGAATCATTAAAAATAAAAGTTCTTCTTTCTCCATCATTGACCAATTCTAACAAGGGTTGGTTCGATTCCCGTCCGCACGAAAAATAAATAAAATTGAATTTACAATTTATTTGTGCGCTTTCATCGTTACTGGTTAATGCCAGCTGAAAGCAAAACGTGGCTTAGTAGGCTAGTGACAAAAGTAACAAATTGATAAATGCAAGAGGGAAAATCATCTCTCTCGTTAGCTCAGTGGTAAGAGCAGTCGCCCGACAAACGGAAGGTCCCGGTTTCAAGCCCCGGATGAGGCGGTTGTTTTCTCTTCTTGCATTTATAAATTTGATTTAGAATCATTAAAAATAAAAGTTCTTAAAGTTCTTCTTTCTCCATCATTGACCAATTCTAACAAGAGTAGGTTCGATTCCCGTCCGCACGAAAAATAAATAAAATTGAATTTTGCAATTTATTTGTGCGCTTTCACCGTTACTGGTTAATGCCAGCTGAAAGCAAAACGTGGCTTAGTAGGCTAGTGATAAAAGTAACAAATTTATAGATGCAAGACGGAAAATCATCTGCCTCGTTAGCTCAGTGGTAAGAGCAGTCGCCCGGCAAGCGGAAGGTCCCAGTTTCAAACCCGAGACGATGCGGTTATTTTTGTTATTGCTCTTATAAATTTGATTTATAATCATTAAAAATAAACGTTCTTAAAGTTCATATTTCTCCACAATTGACCGATTCTAACAAGTGCAGATTCGATTCCCGTCCGCGGGAAAAAGAAATAAAATTGAATTTACATTTTATTTGTGCACTTTCATCGTTACTGGTTAATGCCAGCTGAAAGCAAAACGTGGCTTAGTAGGCTAGTGAGAAAAGTAACAAATTGATAAATGCAACAGGAAAATCATCTGTCTGGTTAGCTCAGTGGTAAGAGCAGTCGCCCAGAAATCGGAATGTCCAGGTTTCAAACCCCGGATGAGGCGGTTGTTTTCCCTTCTTGCATTTATAAATTTGATTTAGAATCATTAAAAATAAAAGTTCTTAAAGTTCTTCTTTCTCCATCATTGACCAATTCTAACAAGGGTTGGTTCGATTCCCGTCCGCACGAAAAATAAATAAAATTGAATTTACAATTTATTTGTGCGCTTTCATCGTTACTGGTTAATGCCAGCTGAAAGCAAAACGTGGCTTAGTAGGCTAGTGACAAAAGTAACAAATTGATAAATGCAAGAGGGAAAATCATCTCTCTCGTTAGCTCAGTGGTAAGAGCAGTCGCCCGGCAAACGGAAGGTCCCGGTTTCAAGCCCCGGATGAGGCGGTTGTTTTCTCTTCTCGCATTTATAAATTTGATTTAGAATCATTAAAAATAAAAGTTCTTAAAGTTCTTCTTTCTCCATCACTGACCAATTCTAACAAGGTTAGGTTCGATTCCCGTCCGCATGAAAAATAAATAAAATTGAATTTACAATTTATTTGTGCGCTTTCATCGTTACTGGTTAATGCCAGCTGAAAGCAACACGTGGCTTAGTAGGCTAGTGACAAAAGTAACAAATTGATAAATGCAAGAGGGAAAATCATCTCTTTCGTTAGCTCAGTGGTAAGAGCAGTCGCCCGGCAAACGGAAGGTCCCGGTTTCAAACCCCGGATGAGGCGGTTGTTTTCTCTTCTTGCATTTATAAATTTGATTTAGAATCATTAAAAATAAAAGTTCTTAAAGTTCTTCTTTCTCCATCATTGACCAATTCTAACAAGGGTAGGTTCGATTCCCGTCCGCACGAAAAATAAATAAAATTGAATTTACAATTTATTTGTGCGCTTTCATCGTTACTGGTTAATGCCAGCTGAAAGCAAAACGTGGCTTAGTAGGCTAGTGATAAAAGTAACAATTTTATAGATGCAAGACGGAAAATCATCTGCCTCGTTAGCTCAGTGGTAAGAGCAGTCGCCCGGCAAGCGGAAGGTCCCAGTTTCAAACCCGAGACGATGCGGTTATTTTTGTTATTGCACTTATAAATTTGATTTAAAGTCATTAAAAATAAACGTTCTTAAAGTTCATATTTCTCCACCATTGACCGATTCTAACAAGTGCAGATTCGATTCCCGTCCGCGGGAAAAAGAAATAAAATTGAATTTACATTTTATTTGTGCACTTTCATCGTTACTGGTTAATGCCAGCTGAAAGCAAAACGTGGCTTAGTAGTCTAGTGACAAAAGTAACAAATTGATAAATGCAACAGGAAAATCATCTGTCTTTTTAGCTCAGTGGTAAGAGCAGTCGCCCAGAAAGCGGAATGTCCAGGTTTCAAACCCCGGATGAGGCGGTTGTTTTCTCTTCTTGCATTTATAAATTTGATTTAGAATCATTAAAAATAAAAGTTCTTCTTTCTCCATCATTGACCAATTCTAACAAGGGTTGGTTCGATTCCCGTCCGCACGAAAAATAAATAAAATTGAATTTACAATTTATTTGTGCGCTTTCATCGTTACTGGTTAATGCCAGCTGAAAGCAACACGTGGCTTAGTAGGCTAGTCACAAAAGTAACAAATTGATAAATGCCAGAGGGAAAATCATCTCTCTCGTTAGCTCAGTGGTAAGAGCAGTCACCCGGCAAACGGAAGGTCCCGGTTTCAAACCCCGGATGAGGCGGTTGTTTTCTCTTCTTGCAATTATAAATTTGATTTAGAATCATTAAAAATAAAAGTTCTTAAAGTTCTTCTTTCTCCATCATTGACCAATTCTAACAAGGGTAGGTTCGATTCCCGTCCGCACAAAAAATAAATAAAATTGAATTTACAATTTATTTGTGCGCTTTCATCGTTACTGGTTAATGCCAGCTGAAAGCAAAACGTGGCTTAGTAGGATAGTGATAAAAGTAACAAATTTATAGATGCAAGACGGAAAATCACCTGTCTCGTTAGCTCAGTGGTAAGAGCAGTCGCCCGGCAAGCGGAAGGTCCCAGTTTCAAACCCGAGACGATGCGGTTATTTTTGTTATTGCACTTATAAATTTGATTTATAATCATTAAAAATAAACGTTCTTAAAGTCCATATTTCTCCACCATTGACCGATTCTAACAAGTGTAGATTCGATTCCCGTCCGCGGGAAAAAGAAATAAAATTGAATTTACATTTTATTTGTGCACTTTCATCGTTACTGGTTAATGCCAGCTGAAAGCAAAACGTGGCTTAGTAGGCTAGTGACAAAAGTAACAAATTGATAAATGCAACAGGAAAATCATCTGTCTGGTTAGCTCAGTGGTAAGAGCAGTCGCCCAGAAAGCGGAATGTCCAGGTTTTAAACCCCGGATGAGGCGGTTGTTTTCTCTTCTTGCATTTATAAATTTGATTTAGAATAATTAAAAATAAAAGTTCTTAAAGTTCTTCTTTGTCCATCATTGACCAATTCTAACAAGGGTTGGTTCTATTCCCGTCCGCACGAAAAATAAATAAAATTGAATTTACAATTTATTTGTGCGCTTTCATCGTTACTGGTTAATGCCAGCTGAAAGCAACACGTGGCTTAGTAGGCTAGTGACAAAAGTAACAAATTGATAAATGCCAGAAGGAAAATCATCTCTCTCGTTAGCACAGTGGTAAGAGCAGTCGCCCGGCAAACGGAAGGTCCCGGTTTCAAACCCCGGATGAGGCGGTTGTTTTCTCTTCTTGCATTTATAAATTTGATTTAGAATCATTAAAAATAAATGTTCTTAAAGTTCTTCTTTCTCCATCATTAACCAATTCTGACAAGGGTAGGTTCGATTCCCGTCCGCGGGAAAAATAAATAAAACGGAATTTACAATTTATTTGTGCGCTTTCATCGTTACTGGTTAATGCCAGCTGAAAGCAAAACGTGGCTTAGTAGGTTAGTGACAACAGTATCAAATTGATAAATGCAACAGGAAAATCATCTGTCTTTTTAGCTCAGTGGTAAGAGCAGTCGCCCAGAAAGCGGAATGTCCAGGTTTCAAACCCCGGATGAGGCGGTTGTTTTCTCTTCTTGCATTTATAAATTTGATTTAGAATCATTAAAAATAAAAGTTCTTAAAGTTCTTCTTTCTCCATCATTGACCAATTCTAACAAGGGTAGGTTCGATTCCCGTCCGCGGGAAAAATAAATAAAATGGAATTTACAATTCATTTGTGCGCTTTCATCGTTACTGGTTAATGCCAGCTGAAAGCAAAACGTGGCTTAGTAGGCTAGTGATAAAAGTAACAAATTTATAGATGCAAGACGGAAAACCATCTGTCTCGTTAGCTCAGTGGTAAGAGCAGTCGCCCGGCAAGCGGAAGGTCCCAGCTTCAAATCCGGGACGAGGCGGTTATTTTTGTTATTGCACTTATAAATATGATTTATATTCATTAAAAATAAACGTTCTTAAAGTTCATATTTCTCCACCATTGACCGATTCTAACAAGTGTAGATTCGATTCCCGTCCGCAGTAAAAAGAAATAAAATTGAATTTACATTTTATTTGTGCACTTTCATCGTTACTGGTTAATGCCAGCTGAAAGCAAAACGTGGCTTAGTAGGCTAGTGATAAAAGTAACAAATTGATAAATGCAACAGGAAAATCATCTGTCTGGTTAGCTCAGTGGTAAGAGCAGTCGCCGAGAAAGCGGAATGTCCAGGTTTCAAACCCCGGATGAGGCGGTTGTTTTCCCTTCTTGCATTTATAAATTTGATTTAGAATCATTAAAAATAAAAGTTCTTAAAGTTCTTCTTTCTCCATCATTGACCAATTCTAACAAGGGTTGGTTCGATTCCCGTCCGCACGAAAAATAAATAAAAGTGAATTTACAATTTATTTGTGCGCTTTCGTCGTTACTGGTTAATGCCAGCTGAAAGCAAAACGTGGCTTAGTAGGCTAGTGACAAAAGTAACAAATTGATAAATGCAAGAGGTAAAATCATCTCTCTCGTTAGCTCAGTGGTAAGAGCAGTCGCCCGGCAAACGGAAGGTCCCGGTTTCAAGCCCCGGAAGAGGCGGTTGTTTTCTCTTCTTGCATTTATAAATTTGATTTAGAATCATTAAAAATAAAAGTTCTTAAAGTTCTTCTTTCTCCATCATTGACCGATTCTGACAAGGGTAGTTTCGATTCCCGTCCGCGGGAAAAATAAATAAAATTGAATTTACAATTTATTTGTGCGCTTTCATCGGTACTGGTTAATGCCAGCTGAAAGCAAAACGTGGCTTAGTAGGCTAGTGACAAAAGTATCAAATTGATAAATGCAACAGGAATATCATCTGTCTGGTTAGCTCAGTGGTAAGAGCAGTCGCCCGGAAAGCGGAATGTCCCGGTTTCAAACCCCGGATGAGGCGGTTGGTTTCTGTTCTTGCATTTATAAATTTGATTTAGAATCATTAAAAATGAAAGTTCTTAAAGTTCTTCTTTCTCCATCATTGACCGATTCTAACAAGGGTAGTTTCGATTCCCGTCCGCGGGAAAAATAAATAAAATTGAATTTACGACTTATTTGTGCGCTTTTATCGTACTGGTTAATGCCAGCTGAAAGCAAAACGTGGCATAGTAGGCTAGTGACAAAAGTAACAAATTGATAAATGCAAGAAGGAAAATCATCTCTCTCGTTAGCTCAGTGGTAAGAGCAGTCGCCCGGCAAACGGAATGTCCAGGTTTCAAAAACCGGATCAGGCGGTTGTTTTCTTTTCTTGCATTTATAAATTTGATTTAGAATCATTAAAAATAAAAGTTCTTAAAGTTCTTCTTTCTCCATCAGTGACCGATTCTAGTAAGTGTAGGTTCGATTCCCGTCCGCGGGAAAAATAAATAAAATTGAATTTACAATTTATTTGTGCGCTTTCATCGTTACTGTTTAATGCAGCTGAAAGCATAACGTGGCTTAGTAGGCTAGTGACAAAAGTAACAAATTGATAAATGCAACAGGAAAATCATCTGTCTGGTTAGCTCAGTGGTAAGAGCAGTCGCCCTGCAAACGGAAGGTCCCGGTTTCAAACCCCGGATGAGGCGGTTGTTTTCTCTTCTTGCATTTATAAATTTGATTTAGAATCATTAAAAATAAAAGTTCTTAAAGTTCTTCTTTCTCCATCATTGACCAATTCTAACAAGGGTAGGTTCGATTCCCGTCCGTGGGAAAAATAAATAAAATTGAATTTACAATTTATTTGTGCGCTTTCATCGTTACTGGTTAATGCCAGCTGAAAGCAAAACGTGGCTTAGTAGGCTAGTGATAAAAGTAACAAATTTATAGATGCAAGACGGAAAATCATCTGTCTCGTTCGCCCGGCAAGCGGAAGGTCCCAGTTTCAAACCCGAGACGATGCGGTTATTTTTGTTATTGCACTTATAAATTTGATTTATAATCATTAAAAATAAACGTTCTTAAAGTCCATATTTTTCCACCATTGACCGATTCTAACAAGTGTAGATTCGATTCCCGTCCGCGGGAAAAAGAAATAAAATTGAATTTACATTTTATTTGTGCACTTTCATCGTTACTGGTTAATGCCAGCTGAAAGCAAAACGTGGCTTAGTAGGCTAGTGACAAAAGTAACAAATTGATAAATGCAACAGGAAAATCATCTGTCTGGTTAGCTCAGTGGTAAGAGCAGTCGCCCAGAAAGCGGAATGTCCAGGTTTTAAACCCCGGATGAGGCGGTTGTTTTCTCTTCTTGCATTTATAAATTTGATTTAGAATAATTAAAAATAAAAGTTCTTAAAGTTCTTCTTTGTCCATCATTGACCAATTCTAACAAGGGTTGGTTCTATTCCCGTCCGCACGAAAAATAAATAAAATTGAATTTACAATTTATTTGTGCGCTTTCATCGTTACTGGTTAATGCCAGCTGAAAGCAACACGTGGCTTAGTAGGCTAGTGACAAAAGTAACAAATTGATAAATGCCAGAAGGAAAATCATCTCTCTCGTTAGCACAGTGGTAAGAGCAGTCGCCCGGCAAACGGAAGGTCCCGGTTTCAAACCCCGGATGAGGCGGTTGTTTTCTCTTCTTGCATTTATAAATTTGATTTAGAATCATTAAAAATAAATGTTCTTAAAGTTCTTCTTTCTCCATCATTAACCAATTCTGACAAGGGTAGGTTCGATTCCCGTCCGCGGGAAAAATAAATAAAATGGAATTTACAATTTATTTGTGCGCTTTCATCGTTACTGGTTAATGCCAGCTGAAAGCAAAACGTGGCTTAGTAGGTTAGTGACAACAGTATCAAATTGATAAATGCAACAGGAAAATCATCTGTCTTTTTAGCTCAGTGGTAAGAGCAGTCGCCCAGAAAGCGGAATGTCCAGGTTTCAAACCCCGGATGAGGCGGTTGTTTTCTCTTCTTGCATTTATAAATTTGATTTAGAATCATTAAAAATAAAAGTTCTTAAAGTTCTTCTTTCTCCATCATTGACCAATTCTAACAAGGGTAGGTTCGATTCCCGTCCGCGGGAAAAATAAATAAAATGGAATTTACAATTCATTTGTGCGCTTTCATCGTTACTGGTTAATGCCAGCTGAAAGCAAAACGTGGCTTAGTAGGCTAGTGATAAAAGTAACAAATTTATAGATGCAAGACGGAAAACCATCTGTCTCGTTAGCTCAGTGGTAAGAGCAGTCGCCCGGCAAGCGGAAGGTCCCAGCTTCAAATCCGGGACGAGGCGGTTATTTTTGTTATTGCACTTATAAATATGATTTATATTCATTAAAAATAAACGTTCTTAAAGTTCATATTTCTCCACCATTGACCGATTCTAACAAGTGTAGATTCGATTCCCGTCCGCAGTAAAAAGAAATAAAATTGAATTTACATTTTATTTGTGCACTTTCATCGTTACTGGTTAATGCCAGCTGAAAGCAAAACGTGGCTTAGTAGGCTAGTGATAAAAGTAACAAATTGATAAATGCAACAGGAAAATCATCTGTCTGGTTAGCTCAGTGGTAAGAGCAGTCGCCGAGAAAGCGGAATGTCCAGGTTTCAAACCCCGGATGAGGCGGTTGTTTTCCCTTCTTGCATTTATAAATTTGATTTAGAATCATTAAAAATAAAAGTTCTTAAAGTTCTTCTTTCTCCATCATTGACCAATTCTAACAAGGGTTGGTTCGATTCCCGTCCGCACGAAAAATAAATAAAAGTGAATTTACAATTTATTTGTGCGCTTTCGTCGTTACTGGTTAATGCCAGCTGAAAGCAAAACGTGGCTTAGTAGGCTAGTGACAAAAGTAACAAATTGATAAATGCAAGAGGTAAAATCATCTCTCTCGTTAGCTCAGTGGTAAGAGCAGTCGCCCGGCAAACGGAAGGTCCCGGTTTCAAGCCCCGGAAGAGGCGGTTGTTTTCTCTTCTTGCATTTATAAATTTGATTTAGAATCATTAAAAATAAAAGTTCTTAAAGTTCTTCTTTCTCCATCATTGACCGATTCTGACAAGGGTAGTTTCGATTCCCGTCCGCGGGAAAAATAAATAAAATTGAATTTACAATTTATTTGTGCGCTTTCATCGGTACTGGTTAATGCCAGCTGAAAGCAAAACGTGGCTTAGTAGGCTAGTGACAAAAGTATCAAATTGATAAATGCAACAGGAATATCATCTGTCTGGTTAGCTCAGTGGTAAGAGCAGTCGCCCGGAAAGCGGAATGTCCCGGTTTCAAACCCCGGATGAGGCGGTTGGTTTCTGTTCTTGCATTTATAAATTTGATTTAGAATCATTAAAAATGAAAGTTCTTAAAGTTCTTCTTTCTCCATCATTGACCGATTCTAACAAGGGTAGTTTCGATTCCCGTCCGCGGGAAAAATAAATAAAATTGAATTTACGACTTATTTGTGCGCTTTTATCGTACTGGTTAATGCCAGCTGAAAGCAAAACGTGGCATAGTAGGCTAGTGACAAAAGTAACAAATTGATAAATGCAAGAAGGAAAATCATCTCTCTCGTTAGCTCAGTGGTAAGAGCAGTCGCCCGGCAAACGGAATGTCCAGGTTTCAAAAACCGGATGAGGCGGTTGTTTTCTTTTCTTGCATTTATAAATTTGATTTAGAATCATTAAAAATAAAAGTTCTTAAAGTTCTTCTTTCTCCATCAGTGACCGATTCTAGTAAGTGTAGGTTCGATTCCCGTCCGCGGGAAAAATAAATAAAATTGAATTTACAATTTATTTGTGCGCTTTCATCGTTACTGTTTAATGCAGCTGAAAGCATAACGTGGCTTAGTAGGCTAGTGACAAAAGTAACAAATTGATAAATGCAACAGGAAAATCATCTGTCTGGTTAGCTCAGTGGTAAGAGCAGTCGCCCTGCAAACGGAAGGTCCCGGTTTCAAACCCCGGATGAGGCGGTTGTTTTCTCTTCTTGCATTTATAAATTTGATTTAGAATCATTAAAAATAAAAGTTCTTAAAGTTCTTCTTTCTCCATCATTGACCAATTCTAACAAGGGTAGGTTCGATTCCCGTCCGTGGGAAAAATAAATAAAATTGAATTTACAATTTATTTGTGCGCTTTCATCGTTACTGGTTAATGCCAGCTGAAAGCAAAACGTGGCTTAGTAGGCTAGTGATAAAAGTAACAAATTTATAGATGCAAGACGGAAAATCATCTGTCTCGTTCGCCCGGCAAGCGGAAGGTCCCAGTTTCAAACCCGAGACGAGGCGGTTGTTTTTGTTATTGCACTTATAAATTTGATTTACAATCATTAAAAATAAACGTTCTTAAAGTTCATATTTCTCCACCATTGACCGATTCAAACAAGTGTAGATTCGATTCCCGTCCGCGGGAAAAAGAAATAAAATTGAATTTACATTTTATTTGTGCACTTTCATCGTTACTGGTTAATGCCAGCTGAAAGCAAAACGTTGCTTAGTAGGCTAGTGAAAAAAGTAACAAATTGATCAATGCAACACGAAAATCATCTGTCTGGTTAGCTCAGTGGTAAGAGCAGTCGCCCAGAAAGCGGAATGTCCAGGTTTCAAACCCCGAATGAGGCGGTTGTTTTCTCTTCTTGCATTTATAAATTTGATTTAGAATCATTAAAAATAAAAGTTCTTAAAGTTCTTCTTTCTCCATCATTCACCAATTCTAACAAGGGTAGGTTCGATTCCCGTCCGCACGAAAAATAAATAAAATTGAATTTACAATTTATTTGTGCGCTTTCATCGCTACTGGTTAATGCCAGCTGAAAGCAAAACGTGGCTTAGTAGGCTAGTGACAAAAGTAACAAATTGATAAATGCAAGAGGGAAAACCATCTCTCTCGTTAGCTCAGTGGTAAGAGCAGTCGCCCGGCAAACGGAAGGTCCCGGTTTCAAACCCCGAATGAGGCGGTTGTTTTCTCTTCTTGCATTTATAAATTTGATTTAGAATCATTAAAAATAAAAGTTCTTAAAGTTCTTCTTTCTCCATCATTGACCGATTCTGACAAGGGTAGTTTCGATTCCCGTCCGCGGGAAAAATAAATAAAATTGAATTTACAATTTATTTGTGCGCTTTCATCGGTACTGGTTAATGCCAGCTGAAAGCAAAACGTGGCTTAGTAGGCTAGTGACAAAAGTATCAAATTGATAAATGCAACAGGAAAAACATCTGTCTGGTTAGCTCAGTGGTAAGAGCAGTCGCCCGGAAAGCGGAATGTCCCGGTTTCAAACCCCGGATGAGGCGGTTGGTTTCTCTTCTTGCATTTATAAATTTGATTTAGAATCATTAAAAATAAAAGTTCTTAAAGTTCTTCTTTCTCCATCATTGACCGATTCTAACAAGGGTAGTTTCGATTCCCGTCCGCGGGAAAAATAAATAAAATTGAATTTTCGATTTATTTGTGCGCTTTTATCGCACTGGTTAATGCCAGCTGAAATCAAAACGTGGCATAGTAGGCTAGTGACAAAAGTAACAAATTGATAAATGCAAGAGGGAAAATCATCTCTCTCGTTAGCTCAGTGGTAAGAGCAGTCGCCCGGCAAACGGAATGTCCAGGTTTCAAACCCCGGATGAGGCGGTTGTTTTCTTTTCTTGCATTTATAAATTTGATTTAGAATCATTAAAAATAAAAGTTCTTATAGTTCTTCTTTCTCCATCATTGACCAATTCTAACATGGGTTGGTTCGATTCCCGTCCGCACGAAAAATAAATAAAATTGAATTTACAATTTATTTGTGCGCTTTCATCGTTACTGGTTAATGCCAGCTGAAAGCAACACGTGGCTTAGTACGCTAGTGACAAAAGTAACAAATTGATAAATGCAAGAGGGAAAATCATCTCTCTCGTTAGCTCAGTGGTAAGAGCAGTCGCCCGGCAAACGGAAGGTCCCGGTTTCAAACCCCGGATGAGCCGGTTGTTTTCTCTTCTTGCATTTATAAATTTGATTTAGAATCATTAAAAATAAAAATTCTTAAAGTTCTTCTTTCTCCATCATTGACCAATTCTAACAAGGGTAGGTTCGATTCCCGTCCGCACGAAAAATAAATAAAATTGAATTTACAATTTATTTGTGCGCTTTCATCGTTACTGGTTAATGCCAGCTGAAAGCAAAACGTGGCTTAGTAGGCTAGTGATAAAAGTAACAAATTTATAGATGCAAGACGGAAAATCATCTGCCTCGTTAGCTCAGTGGTAAGAGCAGTCGCCCGGCAAGCGGAAGGTCCCAGTTTCAAACCCGAGACGATGCGGTTATTTTTGTTATTGCACTTATAAATTTAATTTATAGTCATTAAAAATAAACGTTCTTAAAGTTCATATTTCTCCACCATTGACCGATTCTAACAAGTGTAGATTCGATTCCCGTCCGCGGGAAAAAGAAATAAAATTGAATTTACATTTTATTTGTGCACTTTCATCGTTACTGGTTAATGCCAGCTGAAAGCAACACGTGGCTTAGTAGGCTAGTGACAAAAGTAACAAATTGATAAATACAAGAGGGAAAATCATCTCTCTTGTTAGCTCAGTGGTAAGAGCAGTCGCCCTGCAAACGGAAGGTCCCGGTTTCAAACCCCGGATGAGGCGGTTGTTTTCTCTTCTTGCATTTATAAATTTGATTTAGAATCATTAAAAATAAAAGTTCTTAAAGTTCTTCTTTCTCCATCACTGACCAATTCTAACAAGGGTAGGTTCGATTCCCGTCCGCACGAAAAATAAATAAAATTGAATTTACAATTTATTTGTGCGCTTTCATCGTTACTGGTTAATGCCAGCTGAAAGCAAAACGTGGCTTAGTAGGCTAGTGATAAAAGTAACAAATTTATAGATGCAAGACGTAAAATCATCTGTCTCGTTCGCCCGGCAAGCGGAAGGTCCCAGTTTCAAACCCGAGACGAGGCGGTTATTTTTGTTATTGCACTTATAAATTTGATTTATAATCATTAAAAATAAACGTTCTTAAAGTTCATATTTCCCCACCATTGACCGATTCAAACAAGTGTACATAGATTCGATTCCCGTCCGCGGGAAAAAGAAATAAAATTGAATTTACATTTTATTTGTGCACCTTCATCGTTACTGGTTAATGCCAGCTGAAAGCAAAACGTGGCTTAGTAGGCTAGTGAAAAAAGTAACAAATTGATCAATGCAACAGGAAAATCATCTGTCTGGTTAGCTCAGTGGTAAGAGCAGTCGCCCAGAAAGCGGAATGTCCAGGTTTCAAACCCCGGATGAGGCGGTTGTTTTCTCTTCTTGCATTTATAAATTTGATTTAGAATCATTAAAAATAAAAGTTCTTAAAGTTCTTCTTTCTCCATCATTCACCAATTCTAACAAGGGTAGGTTCGATTCCCGTCCGCACGAAAAATAAATAAAATAGAATTTACAATTTATTTGTGCGCTTTCATCGTTACTGGTTAATGCCAGCTGAAAGCAAAACGTGGCTTAGTAGGCTAGTGACAAAAGTAACAAATTGATAAATGCAAGAGGGAAAATCATCTCTCTCGTTAGCTCAGTGGTAAGAGCAGTCGCCCGGCAAACGGAAGGTCCCGGTTTCAAACCCCGAATGAGGCGGTTGTTTTCTCTTCTTGCATTTATAAATTTGATTTAGAATCATTAAAAATAAAAGTTCTTAAAGTTCTTCTTTCTCCATCATTGACCGATTCTGACAAGGGTAGTTTCGATTCCCGTCCGCGGGAAAAATAAATAAAATTGAATTTACAATTTATTTGTGCGCTTTCATCGGTACTGGTTAATGCCAGCTGAAAGCAAAACGTGGCTTAGTAGGCTAGTGACAAAAGTATCAAATTGATAAATGCAACAGGAAAAACATCTGTCTGGTTAGCTCAGTGGTAAGAGCAGTCGCCCGGAAAGCGGAATGTCCCGGTTTCAAACCCCGGATGAGGCGGTTGGTTTCTCTTCTTGCATTTATAAATTTGATTTAGAATCATTAAAAATAAAAGTTCTTAAAGTTCTTCTTTCTCCATCATTGACCGATTCTAACAAGGGTAGTTTCGATTCCCGTCCGCGGGAAAAATAAATAAAATTGAATTTTCGATTTATTTGTGCGCTTTTATCGCACTGGTTAATGCCAGCTGAAATCAAAACGTGGCATAGTAGGCTAGTGACAAAAGTAACAAATTGATAAATGCAAGAGGGAAAATCATCTCTCTCGTTAGCTCAGTGGTAAGAGCAGTCGCCCGGCAAACGGAAGGTCCCGGTTTCAAACCCCGGATGAGCCGGTTGTTTTCTCTTCTTGCATTTATAAATTTGATTTAGAATCATTAAAAATAAAAATTCTTAAAGTTCTTCTTTCTCCATCATTGACCAATTCTAACAAGGGTAGGTTCGATTCCCGTCCGCACGAAAAATAAATAAAACTGAATTTACAATTTATTTGTGCGCTTTCATCGTTACTGGTTAATGCCAGGTGAAAGCAACACGTGGCTTAGTACGCTAGTGACAAAAGTAACAAATTGATAAATGCAAGAGGGAAAATCATCTCTCTCGTTAGCTCAGTGGTAAGAGCAGTCGCCCGGCAAACGGAAGGTCCCGGTTTCAAACCCCGGATGAGCCGGTTGTTTTCTCTTCTTGCATTTATAAATTTGATTTAGAATCATTAAAAATAAAAATTCTTAAAGTTCTTCTTTCTCCATTATTGACCAATTCTAACAAGGGTAGGTTCGATTCCCGTCCGCACGAAAAATAAATAAAATTGAATTTACAATTTATTTGTGCGCTTTCATCGTTACTGGTTAATGCCAGCTGAAAGCAAAACGTGGCTTAGTAGGCTAGTGATAAAAGTAACAAATTTATAGATGCAAGACGGAAAATCATCTGCCTCGTTAGCTCAGTGGTAAGAGCAGTCGCCCGGCAAGCGGAAGGTCCCAGTTTCAAACCCGAGACGATGCGGTTATTTTTGTTATTGCACTTATAAATTTAATTTATAGTCATTAAAAATAAACGTTCTTAAAGTTCATATTTCTCCACCATTGACCGATTCTAACAAGTGTAGATTCGATTCCCGTCCGCGGGAAAAAGAAATAAAATTGAATTTACATTTTATTTGTGCACTTTCATCGTTACTGGTTAATGCCAGCTGAAAGCAACACGTGGCTTAGTAGGCTAGTGACAAAAGTAACAAATTGATAAATACAAGAGGGAAAATCATCTCTCTTGTTAGCTCAGTGGTAAGAGCAGTCGCCCTGCAAACGGAAGGTCCCGGTTTCAAACCCCGGATGAGGCGGTTGTTTTCTCTTCTTGCATTTATAAATTTGATTTAGAATCATTAAAAATAAAAGTTCTTAAAGTTCTTCTTTCTCCATCACTGACCAATTCTAACAAGAGTAGGTTCGATTCCCGTCCGCACGAAAAATAAATAAAATTGAATTTACAATTTATTTGTGCGCTTTCATCGTTACTGGTTAATGCCAGCTGAAAGCAAAACGTGGCTTAGTAGGCTAGTGATAAAAGTAACAAATTTATAGATGCAAGACGGAAAATCATCTGTCTCGTTCGCCCGGCAAGCGGAAGGTCCCAGTTTCAAACCCGAGACGAGGCGGTTATTTTTGTTATTGCACTTATAAATTTGATTTATAATCATTAAAAATAAACGTTCTTAAAGTTCATATTTCTCCACCATTGACCGATTCAAACAAGTGTACATAGATTCGATTCCCGTCCGCGGGAAAAAGAAATAAAATTGAATTTACATTTTATTTGTGCACCTTCATCGTTACTGGTTAATGCCAGCTGAAAGCAAAACGTGGCTTAGTAGGCTAGTGAAAAAAGTAACAAATTGATCAATGCAACAGGAAAATCATCTGTCTGGTTAGCTCAGTGGTAAGAGCAGTCGCCCAGAAAGCGGAATGTCCAGGTTTCAAACCCCGGATGAGGCGGTTGTTTTCTTTTCTTGCATTTATAAATTTGATTTAGAATCATTAAAAATAAAAGTTCTTAAAGTTCTTCTTTCTCCATCATTGACCAATTCTAACAAGGGTTGGTTCGATTCCCGTCCGCACGAAAAATAAATAAAATTGAATTTACAATTTATTTGTGCGCTTTCATCGTTACTGGTTAATGCCAGCTGAAAGCAACACGTGGCTTAGTACGCTAGTGACAAAAGTAACAAATTGATAAATGCAAGAGGGAAAATCATCTCTCTCGTTAGCTCAGTGGTAAGAGCAGTCGCCCGGCAAACGGAAGGTCCCGGTTTCAAACCCCGGATGAGGCGGTTGTTTTCTCTTCTTGCATTTATAAATTTGATTTAGAATCATTAAAAATAAAAGTTCTTAAAGTTCTTCTTTCTCCATCATTGACCAATTCTAACAAGGGTAGGTTCGATTCCCGTCCGCACGAAAAATAAATAAAATTGAATTTACAATTTATTTGTGCGCTTTCATCGTTACTGGTTAATGCCAGCTGAAAGCAAAACGTGGCTTAGTAGGCTAGTGATAAAAGTAACAAATTTATAGATGCAAGACGGAAAATCATCTGCCTCGTTAGCTCAGTGGTAAGAGCAGTCGCCCGGCAAGCGGAAGGTCCCAGTTTCAAACCCGAGACGATGCGGTTATTTTTGTTATTGCACTTATAAATTTAATTTATAGTCATTAAAAATAAACGTTCTTAAAGTTCATATTTCTCCACCATTGACCGATTCTAACAAGTGTAGATTCGATTCCCGTCCGCGGGAAAAAGAAATAAAATTGAATTTACATTTTATTTGTGCACTTTCATCGTTACTGGTTAATGCCAGCTGAAAGCAACACGTGGCTTAGTAGGCTAGTGACAAAAGTAACAAATTGATAAATACAAGAGGGAAAATCATCTCTCTTGTTAGCTCAGTGGTAAGAGCAGTCGCCCTGCAAACGGAAGGTCCCGGTTTCAAACCCCGGATGAGGCGGTTGTTTTCTCTTCTTGCATTTATAAATTTGATTTAGAATCACTAAAAATAAAAGTTCTTAAAGTTCTTCTTTCTCCATCATTCACCAATTCTAACAAGGGTAGGTTCGATTCCCGTCCGCACGAAAAATAAATAAAATTGAATTTACAATTTATTTGTGCGCTTTCATCGTTACTGGTTAATGCCAGCTGAAAGCAAAACGTGGCTTAGTAGGCTAGTGACAAAAGTAACAAATTGATAAATGCAAGAGGGAAAATCATCTCTCTCGTTAGCTCAGTGGTAAGAGCAGTCGCCCGGCAAACGGAAAGTCCCGCTTTCAAACCCCGGATGAGGCGGTCGTTTTCTCTTGTTGCATTTATAAATTTGACTTAGAATCATTAAAAATAAAAGTTCTTAAAGTTCTTCTTTCTCCATCATTGACCGATTCTAGCAAGTGTAGGTTCGATTCCCGTCCGCGGGAAAAATAAATAAAATTGAATTTACAATTTATTTGTGCGCTTTCATCGTTACTGTTTAATGCAGCTGAAAGCATAACGTGGCTTAGTAGGCTAGTGACAAAAGTAACAAATTGATAAATGCAACAGGAAAATCATCTGTCTGGTTAGCTCAGTGGTAAGAGCAGTCGCCCGGGTAGCGGAATGTCCCGGTTTCAAACCCCGGATGAGGTGGTTGTTTTCTCTTCTTGCATTTATAAATTTGATTTAGAATCATTAAAAATAAAAGTTCTTATAGTTCATATTTCTCCATCATTGACCAATTCTAACAAGAGTAGGTTCGATTCCCGTCCGCACGAAAAATAAATAAAATTGAATTTTGCAATTTATTTGTGCGCTTTCATCGTTACTGGTTAATGCCAGCTGAAAGCAAAACGTGGCTTAGTAGGCTAGTGATAAAAGTAACAAATTTATAGATGCTAGACGGAAAATCATCTGTCTCGTTAGCTCAGTGGTAAGAGCAGTCGCCCAGCAAGCAGAAGGTCCCAGTTTCAAACCCGAGACGAGGCGGTTATTTTTGTTATTGCACTTATAAATTTGATTTATAATCATTAAAAATATACGTTCTTAAAGTTCTTCTTTCTCCATCATTGACTGATTCTAACAAGGGTAGTTTCGATTCCCGTCCGCGGGAAAAATAAATAAAATTGAATTTACAATTTATTTGTGCGCTTTCATCGGTACTGTTTAATGCCAGCTGAAAGCAAAACGTGGCTTAGTATGTTAGTGACAACAGTATCAAATTGATAAATGCAACAGGAAAATCATCTGTCTTGTTAGCTCAGTGGTAAGAGCAGTCGCCCACAAAGCGGAAAGTCCAGGTTTCAAACCCCGGATGAGGTGGTTGTTTCCTTTTCTTGCATTTATAAATTTGATTTAGAAACATTAAAAATAAAAGTTCTTAAAGTTCTTCTTTCTCCATCATTAACCGATTCTAGCAAGTGTAGGTTCGATTCCCGTCAGCGGGAAAAATAAATAAAACTGAATTTACAATTTATTTGTGCGCTTTCATCGTTACTGTTTAATGCAGCTAAAAGCAAAACGTGGCTTAGTAACAAATTGATAAATGCAACAGGAAAATCATCTGTCTGGTTAGCTCAGTGGTAAGAGCAGTCGCCCGGAAAGCGGAATGTCCCGGTTTCAAACCCCGGATGAGGCGGTTGGTTTCTCTTCTTGCATTTATAAATTTGATTTAGAATCATTAAAAATAAAAGTTCTTAAAGTTCTTCTTTCTCCATCATTGACCGATTCTAACAAGGGTAGTTTCGATTCCCGTCCGCGGGAAAAATAAATAAAATTGAATTTTCGATTTATTTGTGCGCTTTTATCGTACTGGTTAATGCCAGCTGAAAGCAAAACGTGGCATAGTAGGCTAGTGACAAAAGTAACAAATTGATAAATGCAAGAGGGAAAATCATCTCTCTCGTTAGCTCAGTGGTAAGAGCAGTCGCCGGGCTAGCGGAAGGTCCCAGTTTCAAATCCGAGACGAGGCGCTTATTTTTGTTATTGCACTTATAAATATGATTTATATTCATTAAAAATAAACGTTCTTAAAGTTCATATTTCTCCACCATTGACCGATCCTAACAAGTGTAGATTCGATTACCGTCCGCGGGAAAAAGAAATAAAATTGAATTTACATTTTATTTGTGCACTTTCATCGTTACTGGTTAATGCCAGCTGAAAGCAAAACGTGGCTTAGTAGGCTAGTGACAAAAGTAACAAATTGATAAATGCAACAGGAAAATCATCTGTCTGGTTAGCTCAGTGGTAAGAGCAGTCGCCCAGAAATCGGAATGTCCAGGTTTCAAACCCCGGATGAGGCGGTTGTTTTCCCTTCTTGCATTTATAAATTTGATTTAGAATCATTAAAAATAAAAGTTCTTAAAGTTCTTCTTTCTCCATCATTGACCAATTCTAACAAGGGTTGGTTCGATTCCCGTCCGCACGAAAAATAAATAAAATTGAATTTACAATTTATTTGTGCGCTTTCATCGTTACTGGTTAATGCCAGCTGAAAGCAAAACGTGGCTTAGTAGGCTAGTGACAAAAGTAACAAATTGATAAATGCAAGAGGGAAAATCATCTCTCTCGTTAGCTCAGTGGTAAGAGCAGTCGCCCGGCAAACGGAAGGTCGCGGTTTCAAGCCCCGGATGAGGCGGTTGTTTTCTCTTCTTGCATTTATAAATTTGATTTAGAATCATTAAAAATTAAAGTTCTTAAAGTTCTTCTTTCTCCATCATTGACCAATTCTAACAAGGGTAGGTTCGAATCCAGTCCGCACGAAAAATAAATAAAATTGAATTTACAATTTATTTGTGCGCTTTCATCGTTACTGGTTAATGCCAGCTGAAAGCAAAACGTGGCTTAGTAGGCTAGTGATAAAAGTAACAAGTTTATAGATGCAAGACGGAAAATCATCTGTCGCGTTAGCTCAGTGCTAAGAGCAGTCCCCCGGCAAGCGGAAGGTCCCAGTTTCAAACCCGAGACGAGGCGGTTATTTTTGTTATTGCACTCATAAATTTGATTTATAATCATTAAAAATAAACGTTCTTAAAGTTCATATTTCTCCACCATTGACCGATTCTAACAAGTGTAGATTCGATTCCCGTCCGCGGGAAAAAGAAATAAAATTGAATTTACATTTTATTTGTGCACTTTCATTGTTACTGGTTAATGCCAGCTGAAAGCAAAACGTGGCTTAGTAGGCTAGTGACAAAAGTAACAAATTGGTAAATGCAACAGGAAAATCATCGGTCTGGTTAGCTCAGTGGTAAGAGCAGTCGCCCAGAAAGCGGAATGTCCAGGTTTCAAACCCCGGATGAGGCGGTTGTTTTCTTTTCTTGCATTTATAAATTTGATTTAGAATCATTAAAAATAAAAGTTCTTAAAGTTCTTCTTTCTCCATCATTGACCAATTCTAACAAGGGTTGGTTCGATTCCCGTCCGCACGAAAAATAAATAAAATTGAATTTACAATTTATTTGTGCGCTTTCATCGTTACTGGTTAATGCCAGCTGAAAGCAACACGTGGCTTAGTACGCTAGTGACAAAAGTAACAAATTGATAAATGCAAGAGGGAAAATCATCTCTCTCGTTAGCTCAGTGGTAAGAGCAGTCGCCCGGCAAACGGAAGGTCCCGGTTTCAAACCCCGGATGAGGCGGTTGTTTTCTCTTCTTGCATTTATAAATTTGATTTAGAATCATTAAAAATAAAAGTTCTTAAAGTTCTTCTTTCTCCATCATTGACCAATTCTAACAAGGGTAGGTTCGATTCCCGTCCGCACGAAAAATAAATAAAATTGAATTTACAATTTATTTGTGCGCTTTCATCGTTACTGGTTAATGCCAGCTGAAAGCAAAACGTGGCTTAGTAGGCTAGTGATAAAAGTAACAAATTTATAGATGCAAGACGGAAAATCATCTGTCGCGTTAGCTCAGTGGTAAGAGCAGTCCCCCCGCAAGCGGAAGGTCCCAGTTTCAAACCCGAGACGAGGCGGTTATTTTTGTTATAGCACTCATAAATTTGATTTATAATCATTAAAAATAAACGTTCTTAAAGTTCATATTTCTCCACCATTGACCGATTCTAACAAGTGTAGATTCGATTCCCGTCCGCGGGAAAAAGAAATAAAATTGAATTTACATTTTATTTGTGCACTTTCATTGTTACTGGTTAATGCCAGCTGAAAGCAAAACGTGGCTTAGTAGGCTAGTGACAAAAGTAACAAATTGATAAATGCAACAGGAAAATCATCGGTCTGGTTAGCTCAGTGGTAAGAGCAGTCGCCCAGAAAGCGGAATGTCCAGGTTTCAAACCCCGGATGAGGCGGTTGTTTTCTTTTCTTGCATTTATAAATTTGATTTAGAATCATTAAAAATAAAAGCTCTTAAAGTTCTTCTTTCTCCATCATTGACCAATTCTAACAAGGGTTGGTTCGATTCCCGTCCGCACGAAAAATAAATAAAATTGAATTTACAATTTATTTGTGCGCTTTCATCGTTACTGGTTAATGCCAGCTAAAAGCAACACGTGGCTTAGTACGCTAGTGACAAAAGTAACAAATTGA
The DNA here is from genome assembly GCA_963924295.1 of Dioctria rufipes. Classification (NCBI taxonomy): domain Eukaryota; kingdom Metazoa; phylum Arthropoda; class Insecta; order Diptera; family Asilidae; genus Dioctria; species Dioctria rufipes. The sequence continues at coordinate 121,598,536 of OZ002740.1, forward strand.
TAAATGCAAGAGGGAAAATCATCTCTCTCGTTAGCTCAGTATTAAGAGCAGTCGCCCGGCAAACGGAAGGTCCCGGTTTCAAACCTCGGATGAGGCGGTTGTTTTCTCTTCTTGCATTTATAAATTTGATTTAGAATCATTAAAAATAAAAGTTCTTAAAGTTCTTCTTTCTCCATCATTGACCAATTCTAACAAGGGTAGGTTCGATTCCCGTCCGCACGAAATATAAATAAAATTGAATTTACAATTTATTTGTGCGCTTTCATCGTTACTGGTTAATGCCAGCTGAAAGCAAAACGTGGCTTAGTAGGCTAGTGAAAAAAGTAACAAATTTATAGATGCAAGACGGAAAATCATCTGCCTCGTTAGCTCAGTGGTAAGAGCAGTCGCCCGGCAAGCGGAAGGTCCCAGTTTCAAAACCGAGACGATGCGGTTATTTTTGTTATTGCACTTATAAATTTGATTTATAATCATTAAAAATAAACGTTCTTAAAGTTCATATTTCTCCACCATTGACCGATTCTAGCAAGTGTAGATTCGATTCCCGTCCGCGGGAAAAAGAAATAAAATTGAATTTACATTTTATTTGTGCACTTTCATCGTTACTGGTTAATGCCAGATGAAAGCAAAACGTGGCTTAGTAGGCTACTGACAAAAGTAACAAATTGATAAATCCAACAGGAAAATCATCTGTCTGGTTAGCTAAGTGGTAAGAGCAGTCGCCCAGAAAGCGGAATGTCCAGGTTTCAAACCCCGGATGAGGCGGTTGTTTTCTCTTCTTGCATTTATAAATTTGATTTAGAATCATTAAAAATAAAAGTTCTTAAAGTTCTTCTTTCTCCATCATTGACCAATTCTAACAAGGGTTGGTTCGATTCCCGTCCGCACGAAAAATAAATAAAATTGAATTTACAATTTATTTGTGCGCTTTCATCGCTAGTGGTTAATGCCAGCTGAAAGCAACCCGTGGCTTAGTAGGCTAGTCACAAAAGTAACAAATTGATAAATGCAAGAGGGAAAATCATCTCTCTCGTTAGCTCAGTGGTAAGAGCAGTCGCCCGGCAAACGGAAGGTCGCGGTTTCAAGCCCCGGATGAGGCGGTTGTTTTCTCTTCTTGCATTTATAAATTTGATTTAGAATCATTAAAAATAAAAGTTCTTAAAGTTCTTCTTTCTCCATCATTGACCAATTCTAACAAGGGTAAGTTCGATTCCCGTCCGCACGAAAAATAAATAAAATTGAATTTACAATTTATTTGTGCGCTTTCATCGTTACTGGTTAATGCCAGCTGAAAGCAAAACGTGGCTTAGTAGGCTAGTGATAAAAGTAACAAATTTATAGATGCAAGACGGAAAATCATCTGTCGCGTTAGCTCAGTGGTAAGAGCAGTCGCCCGGCAAGCGGAAGGTCCCAGTTTCAAACCCGAGACGAGGTGGTTATTTTTGTTATTGCACTTATAAATTTGATTTATAATCATTAAAAATAAACGTTCTTAAACTTCATATTTCTCCACCATTGACCGATTCTAACAAGTTTAGATTCGATTCCCGTCCGCGGGAAAAAGAAATAAAATTGAATTTACATTTTATTTGTGCACTTTCATCGTTACTGGTTAATGCCAGCTGAAAGCAAAACGTGGCTTAGTAGGCTAGTGACAAAAGTAACAAATTGATAAATGCAACAGGAAAATCATCTGTCTGGTTAGCTCAGTGGTAAGAGCAGTCGCCCAGAAAGCGGAATGTCCAGGTTTCAAACCCCGGATGAGGCGGTTGTTTTCTTTTCTTGCATTTATAAATTTGATTTAGAATCATTAAAAATAAAAGTTCTTAAAGTTCTTCTTTCTCCATCATTGACCAATTCTAACAAGGGTTGGTTCGATTCCCGTCCGCACGAAAAATAAATAAAATTGAATTTACAATTTATTTGTGCGCTTTCATCGCTACTGGTTAATGCCAGCTGAAAGCAAAACGTGGCTTAGTAGGCTAGTCACAAAAGTAACAAATTGATAAATGCAAGAGGGAAAATCATCTCTCTCGTTAGCTCAGTGGTAAGAGCAGTCGCCCGGCAAACGGAAGGTCCCGGTTTCAAACCCCGGATGAGGCGGTTGTTTTCTCTTCTTGCATTTATAAATTTGATTTAGAATCATTAAAAATAAAAGTTCTTAAAGTTTTTCTTTCTCCATCATTGACCAATTCTAACAAGGGTAGGTTCGATTCCCGTCCGCACGAAAATAAATAAAATTGAATTTACAATTTATTTGTGCGCTTTCATCGTTACTGGTTAATGCCAACTGAAAGCAAAACGTGGCTTAGTAGGCTAGTGATAAAAGTAACAAATTTATAGATGCATGACGGAAAATCATCTGCCTCGTTAGCTCAGTGGTAAGAGCAGTAGCCCGGCAAGCGGAAGGTCCCAGTTTCAAACCCGAGACGATGCGGTTATTTTTGTTATTGCACTTATAAATTTGATTTATAATCATTAAAAATAAACGTTCTTAAAGTTCATATTTCTCCACCATTGACCGATTCTAACAAGTGTAGATTCGATTCCCGTCCGCGGGAAAAAGAAATAAAATTGAATTTACATTTTATTTGTGCACTTTCATCGTTACTGGTTAATGCCAGCTGAAAGCAAAACGTGGCTTAGTAGGCTAGTGACAAAAGTAACAAATTGATAAATGCAACAGGAAAATCATCTGTCTGGTTAGCTCAGTGGTAAGAGCAGTCGCCCAGAAAGCGGAATGTCCAGGTTTCAAACCCCGGATGAGGCGGTTGTTTTCTCTTCTTGCATTTATAAATTTGATTTAGACTCATTAAAAATAAAAGTTCTTAAAGTTCTTCTTTCTCCACCATTGACCGATTCTAACAAGTGTAGATTCGATTCCCGTCCGCACGAAAAATAAATAAAATTGAATTTACAATTTATTTGTGCGCTTTCATCGTTACTGGTTAATGCCAGCTGAAAGCAACACGTGGCTTAGTAGGCTAGTGACAAAAGTAACAAATTGATAAATGCCAGAGGGAAAATCATCTCTCTCGTTAGCTCAGTGGTAAGAGCAGTCGCCCGGCAAATGGAAGGTCCCGGTTTCAAACCCCGGATGAGGCGGTTGTTTTCTCTTCTGTCATTTATAAATTTGATTTAGAATCATTAAAACTAAAAGTTCTTAAAGTTCTTCTTTCTCCATCATTGACCCATTCTGACAAGGGTAGTTTCGATTCCCGTCCGCGGGAAAAATAAGTAAAATTGAATTTACAATTTATTTGTGCGCTTTCATCGGTACTGGTTAATGCCAGCTGAAAGCAAAACGTGGCTTAGTAGGCTAGTGACAAAAGTATCAAATTGATAAATGCAACAGGAAAATCATCTGTCTGGTTAGCTCAGTGGTAAGAGCAGTCGCCCGGAAAGCGGAATGTCCCGGTTTCAAACCCCGGATGAGGCGGTTGGTTTCTCTTCTTGCATTTATAAATTTGATTTAGAATCATTAAAAATAAAAGTTCTTAAAGTTCTTCTTTCTCCATAATTGACCGATTCTAACAAGGGTAGTTTCGATTCCCGTCTGCGGGATAAATAAATAAAATTGAATTTACGATTTATTTGTGCACTTTTATCGTACTGGTTAATGCCAGCTGAAAGCAAAACGTGGCATAGTAGGCTAGTGACAAAAGTAACAAATTGATAAATGCAAGAGGGAAAATCATCTCTCTCGTTAGCTCAGTGGTAAGAGCAGTCGCCCGGCAAACGGAATGTCCAGGTTTCAAAAACCGGATGAGGCGGTTGTTTTCTTTTCTTGCATTTATAAATTTGATTTAGAATCATTAAAAATAAAAGTTCTTAAAGTTCTTCTTTCTCCATCATTGACCGATTCTAGCAAGTGTAGGTTCGATTCCCGTCCGCGGGAAAAATAAATAAAATTGAATTTACAATTTATTTGTGCGCTTTCATCGTTAATCTTTAATGCAGCTGAAAGCATAACGTGGCTTAGTAGGCTAGTGACAAAAGTAACAAATTGATAAATGCAACAGGAAAATCATCTGTCTGGTTAGCTCAGTGGTAAGAGCAGTCGCCCGGAAAGCGGAATGTCCCGGTTTCAAACCCCGGATGAGGCGGTTGTTTTCTCTTCTTGCATTTATAAATTTGATTTAGAATCATTAAAAATAAAAGTTCTTAAAGTTCTTCTTTCTCCATCATTGACCAATTCTAACAAGGGTAGGTTCGATTCCCGTCCGCACGAAAAATAAATAAAATTGAATTTTGCAATTTATTTGTGCGCTTTCATCGTTACTGGTTAATGCCAGCTGAAAGCAAAACGTGGCTTAGTAGGCTAATGATAAAAGTAACAAATTTATAGATGCAAGACGGAAAATCATCTGTCTCGTTAGCTCAGTGGTAAGAGCAGTCGCCCGGCAAGCAGAAGGTCCCAGTTTCAAGCCCGAGACGAGGCGGTTATTTCTGTTATTGCACTTATAAATTTGATTTATAATCATTAAAAATAAACGTTCTTAAAGCTCATATTTCTCCACCAATGACCGATTCTAACAAGTGTAGATTCGATTCCCGTCCGCGGGAAAAAGAAATAAAATTGAATTTACATTTTATTTGTGCACTTTCATCGTTACTGGTTAATGCCAGCTGAAAGCAAAACGTGGCTTAGTAGGCTAGTGACAAAAGTAACAAATTGATAAATGCAACAGGAAAATCATCTGTCTTGTTAGCTCAGTGGTAAGAGCAGTCGCCCAGAAAGCGGAATGTCCAGGTTTCAAACCCCGGATGAGGCGGTTGTTTTCTCTTCTTGCATTTATAAATTTGATTTAGAATCATTAAAAATAAAAGTTCTTAAAGTTCTTCTTTCTCCATCATTGACCAATTCTAACAAGGGTTGGTTCGATTCCCGTCCGCACGAAAAATAAAGAAAATTTAATTTACAATTCATTTGTGCGCTTTCATCGTTACTGGTTAATGCCAGCTGAAAGCAACACGTGGCTTAGTAGGCTAGTGACAAAAGTAACAAATTGATAAATACAAGAGGGAAAATCATCTCTCTCGTTAGCTCAGTGGTAAGAGCAGTCGCCCGGCAAACGGAAGGTCCCGCTTTCAAACCCCGGATGAGGCGGTTGTTTTCTCTTCTTGCATTTATAAATTTGATTTAGAATCATTAAAAATAAAAGTTCTTAAAGTTCTTCTTTCTCCATCATTGACCGATTCTAACAAGGGTAGTTTCGATTCCCGTCCGCGGGAAAAATAAATAAAATTGAATTTACAATTTATTTGTACTGTTTAATGCCAGCTGAAAGCAAAACGTGGCTTAGTAGGTTAGTGACAACAGTATCAAATTGATAAATGCAACAGGAAAATCATCTGTCTTGTTAGCTCAGTGGTAAGAGCAGTCGCCCAGAAAGCGGAAAGTCCAGGTTTCAAACCCCGGATGAGGTGGTTGTTTCATTTTCTTGCATTTATAAATTTGATTTAGAATCATTAAAAATAATAGTTCTTAAAGTTCTCCTTTCTCCATCATTGACCGATTCTAGCAAGTGTAGGTTCGATTCCCGTCCGCGGGAAAAATAAATAAAATTGAATTTACAATTTATTTGTGCGCTTTCATCGTTACTGTTTAATGCAGCTGAAAGCAAAACGTGGCTTAGTAACAAATTGATAAATGCAACAGGAAAATCATCTATCTGGTTAGCTCAGTGGTAAGAGCAGTCGCCCGGAAAGCGGAATGTCCCGGTTTCAAACCCCGGATGAGGCGGTTGGTTTCTCTTCTTGCATTTATAAATTTGATTTAGAATCATTAAAAACAAAAGTTCGTAAAGTTCTTCTTTCTCCATCATTGACCGATTCTAACAAGGGTAGTTTCGATTCCCGTCCGCGGGAAAAATAAATAAAATTGAATTTTCGATTTATTTGTGCGCTTTTATCGCACTGGTTAATGCCAGCTGAAATCAAAACGTGGCATAGTAGGCTAGTGACAAAAGTAACAAATTGATAAATGCAAGAGGGAAAATCATCTCTCTCGTTAGCTCAGTGGTAAGAGCAGTCGCCCGGCAAACGGAATGTCCAGGTTTCAAACCCCGGATGAGGCGGTTGTTTTCTTTTCTTGCATTTATAAATTTGATTTAGAATCATTAAAAATAAAAGTTCTTAAAGTTCTTCTTTCTCCATCATTGACCGATTCTGACAAGGGTAGTTTCGATTCCCGTCCGCGGGAAAAATAAATAAAATTGAATTTACAATTTATTTGTGCGCTTTCATCGGTACTGGTTAATGCCAGCTGAAAGCAAAACGTGGCTTAGTAGGCTAGTGACAAAAGTATCAAATTGATAAATGCAACAGGAAAAACATCTGTCTGGTTAGCTCAGTGGTAAGAGCAGTCGCCCGGAAAGCGGAATGTCCCGGTTTCAAACCCCGGATGAGGCGGTTGGTTTCTCTTCTTGCATTTATAAATTTGATTTAGAATCATTAAAAATAAAAGTTCTTAAAGTTCTTCTTTCTCCATCATTGACCGATTCTAACAAGGGTAGTTTCGATTCCCGTCCGCGGGAAAAATAAATAAAATTGAATTTTCGATTTATTTGTGCGCTTTTATCGCACTGGTTAATGCCAGCTGAAATCAAAACGTGGCATAGTAGGCTAGTGACAAAAGTAACAAATTGATAAATGCAAGAGGGAAAATCATCTCTCTCGTTAGCTCAGTGGTAAGAGCAGTCGCCCGGCAAACGGAATGTCCAGGTTTCAAACCCCGGATGAGGCGGTTGTTTTCTTTTCTTGCATTTATAAATTTGATTTAGAATCATTAAAAATAAAAGTTCTTATAGTTCTTCTTTCTCCATCATTGACCAATTCTAACATGGGTTGGTTCGATTCCCGTCCGCACGAAAAATAAATAAAATTGAATTTACAATTTATTTGTGCGCTTTCATCGTTACTGGTTAATGCCAGCTGAAAGCAACACGTGGCTTAGTACGCTAGTGACAAAAGTAACAAATTGATAAATGCAAGAGGGAAAATCATCTCTCTCGTTAGCTCAGTGGTAAGAGCAGTCGCCCGGCAAACGGAAGGTCCCGGTTTCAAACCCCGGATGAGCCGGTTGTTTTCTCTTCTTGCATTTATAAATTTGATTTAGAATCATTAAAAATAAAAATTCTTAAAGTTCTTCTTTCTCCATCATTGACCAATTCTAACAAGGGTAGGTTCGATTCCCGTCCGCACGAAAAATAAATAAAATTGAATTTACAATTTATTTGTGCGCTTTCATCGTTACTGGTTAATGCCAGCTGAAAGCAAAACGTGGCTTAGTAGGCTAGTGATAAAAGTAACAAATTTATAGATGCAAGACGGAAAATCATCTGCCTCGTTAGCTCAGTGGTAAGAGCAGTCGCCCGGCAAGCGGAAGGTCCCAGTTTCAAACCCGAGACGATGCGGTTATTTTTGTTATTGCACTTATAAATTTAATTTATAGTCATTAAAAATAAACGTTCTTAAAGTTCATATTTCTCCACCATTGACCGATTCTAACAAGTGTAGATTCGATTCCCGTCCGCGGGAAAAAGAAATAAAATTGAATTTACATTTTATTTGTGCACTTTCATCGTTACTGGTTAATGCCAGCTGAAAGCAACACGTGGCTTAGTAGGCTAGTGACAAAAGTAACAAATTGATAAATACAAGAGGGAAAATCATCTCTCTTGTTAGCTCAGTGGTAAGAGCAGTCGCCCTGCAAACGGAAGGTCCCGGTTTCAAACCCCGGATGAGGCGGTTGTTTTCTCTTCTTGCATTTATAAATTTGATTTAGAATCATTAAAAATAAAAGTTCTTAAAGTTCTTCTTTCTCCATCACTGACCAATTCTAACAAGGGTAGGTTCGATTCCCGTCCGCACGAAAAATAAATAAAATTGAATTTACAATTTATTTGTGCGCTTTCATCGTTACTGGTTAATGCCAGCTGAAAGCAAAACGTGGCTTAGTAGGCTAGTGATAAAAGTAACAAATTTATAGATGCAAGACGGAAAATCATCTGTCTCGTTCGCCCGGCAAGCGGAAGGTCCCAGTTTCAAACCCGAGACGAGGCGGTTATTTTTGTTATTGCACTCATAAATTTGATTTATAATCATTAAAAATAAACGTTCTTAAAGTTCATATTTCTCCACCATTGACCGATTCTAACAAGTGTAGATTCGATTCCCGTCCGCGGGAAAAAGAAATAAAATTGAATTTACATTTTATTTGTGCACTTTCATTGTTACTGGTTAATGCCAGCTGAAAGCAAAACGTGGCTTAGTAGGCTAGTGAAAAAAGTAACAAATTGATCAATGCAACAGGAAAATCATCTGTCTGGTTAGCTCAGTGGTAAGAGCAGTCGCCCAGAAAGCGGAATGTCCAGGTTTCAAACCCCGGATGAGGCGGTTGTTTTCTCTTCTTGCATTTATAAATTTGATTTAGAATCATTAAAAATAAAAGTTCTTAAAGTTCTTCTTTCTCCATCATTCACCAATTCTAACAAGGGTAGGTTCGATTCCCGTCCGCACGAAAAATAAATAAAATTGAATTTACAATTTATTTGTGCGCTTTCATCGTTACTGGTTAATGCCAGCTGAAAGCAAAACGTGGCTTAGTAGGCTAGTGACAAAAGTAACAAATTGATAAATGCAAGAGGGAAAATCATCTCTCTCGTTAGCTCAGTGGTAAGAGCAGTCGCCCGGCAAACGGAAGGTCCCGGTTTCAAACCCCGAATGAGGCGGTTGTTTTCTCTTCTTGCATTTATAAATTTGATTTAGAATCATTAAAAATAAAAGTTCTTAAAGTTCTTCTTTCTCCATCATTGACCGATTCTGACAAGGGTAGTTTCGATTCCCGTCCGCGGGAAAAATAAATAAAATTGAATTTACAATTTATTTGTGCGCTTTCATCGGTACTGGTTAATGCCAGCTGAAAGCAAAACGTGGCTTAGTAGGCTAGTGACAAAAGTATCAAATTGATAAATGCAACAGGAAAAACATCTGTCTGGTTAGCTCAGTGGTAAGAGCAGTCGCCCGGAAAGCGGAATGTCCCGGTTTCAAACCCCGGATGAGGCGGTTGGTTTCTCTTCTTGCATTTATAAATTTGATTTAGAATCATTAAAAATAAAAGTTCTTAAAGTTCTTCTTTCTCCATAATTGACCGATTCTAACAAGGGTAGTTTCGATTCCCGTCCGCGGGAAAAATAAATAAAATCGAATTTTCGATTTATTTGTGCGCTTTTATCGCACTGGTTAATGCCAGCTGAAATCAAAACGTGGCATAGTAGGCTAGTGACAAAAGTAACAAATTGATAAATGCAAGAGGGAAAATCATCTCTCTCGTTAGCTCAGTGGTAAGAGCAGTCGCCCGGCAAACGGAATGTCCAGGTTTCAAACCCCGGATGAGGCGGTTGTTTTCTTTTCTTGCATTTATAAATTTGATTTAGAATCATTAAAAATAAAAGTTCTTATAGTTCTTCTTTCTCCATCATTGACCAATTCTAACATGGGTTGGTTCGATTCCCGTCCGCACGAAAAATAAATAAAATTGAATTTACAATTTATTTGTGCGCTTTCATCGTTACTGGTTAATGCCAGCTGAAAGCAACACGTGGCTTAGTACGCTAGTGACAAAAGTAACAAATTGATAAATGCAAGAGGGAAAATCATCTCTCTCGTTAGCTCAGTGGTAGGAGCAGTCGCCCGGCAAACGGAAGGTCCCGGTTTCAAACCCCGGATGAGCCGGTTGTTTTCTCTTCTTGCATTTATAAATTTGATTTAGAATCATTAAAAATAAAAATTGTTAAAGTTCTTCTTTCTCCATCATTGACCAATTCTAACAAGGGTAGGTTCGATTCCCGTCCGCACGAAAAATAAATAAAATTGAATTTACAATTTATTTGTGCGCTTTCATCGTTACTGGTTAATGCCAGCTGAAAGCAAAACGTGGCTTAGTAGGCTAGTGATAAAAGTAACAAATTTATAGATGCAAGACGGAAAATCATCTGCCTCGTTAGCTCAGTGGTAAGAGCAGTCGCCCGGCAAGCGGAAGGTCCCAGTTTCAAACCCGAGACGATGCGGTTATTTTTGTTATTGCACTTATAAATTTAATTTATAGTCATTAAAAATAAACGTTCTTAAAGTTCATATTTCTCCACCATTGACCGATTCTAACAAGTGTAGATTCGATTCCCGTCCGAGGGAAAAAGAAATAAAATTGAATTTACATTTTATTTGTGCACTTTCATCGTTACTGGTTAATGCCAGCTGAAAGCAACACGTGGCTTAGTAGGCTAGTGACAAAAGTAACAAATTGATAAATACAAGAGGGAAAATCATCTCTCTTGTTAGCTCAGTGGTAAGAGCAGTCGCCCTGCAAACGGAAGGTCCCGGTTTCAAACCCCGGATGAGGCGGTTGTTTTCTCTTCTTGCATTTATAAATTTGATTTAGAATCATTAAAAATAAAAGTTCTTAAAGTTCTTCTTTCTCCATCACTGACCAATTCTAACAAGAGTAGGTTCGATTCCCGTCCGCACGAAAAATAAATAAAATTGAATTTACAATTTATTTGTGCGCTTTCATCGTTACTGGTTAATGCCAGCTGAAAGCAAAACGTGGCTTAGTAGGCTAGTGATAAAAGTAACAAATTTATAGATGCAAGACGGAAAATCATCTGTCTCGTTCGCCCGGCAAGCGGAAGGTCCCAGTTTCAAACCCGAGACGAGGCGGTTATTTTTGTTATTGCACTTATAAATTTGATTTATAATCATTAAAAATATACGTTCTTAAAGTTCTTCTTTCTCCATCATTGACCGATTCTAACAAGGGTAGTTTCGATTCCCGTCCGCGGGAAAAATAAATAAAATTGAATTTACAATTTATTTGTGCGCTTTCATCGGTACTGTTTAATGCCAGCTGAAAGCAAAACGTGGCTTAGTAGGTTAGTGACAACAGTATCAAATTGATAAATGCAACAGGAAAATCATCTGTCTTGTTAGCTCAGTGGTAAGAGCAGTCGCCCACAAAGCGGAAAGTCCAGGTTTCAAACCCCGGATGAGGTGGTTGTTTCCTTTTCTTGCATTTATAAATTTGATTTAGAAACATTAAAAATAAAAGTTCTTAAAGTTCTTCTTTCTCCATCATTAACCGATTCTAGCAAGTGTAGGTTCGATTCCCGTCAGCGGGAAAAATAAATAAAATTGAATTTACAATTTATTTGTGCGCTTTCATCGTTACTGTTTAATGCAGCTAAAAGCAAAACGTGGCTTAGTAACAAATTGATAAATGCAACAGGAAAATCATCTGTCTGGTTAGCTCAGTGGTAAGAGCAGTCGCCCGGAAAGCGGAATGTCCCGGTTTCAAACCCCGGATGAGGCGGTTGGTTTCTCTTCTTGCATTTATAAATTTGATTTAGAATCATTAAAAATAAAAGTTCTTAAAGTTCTTCTTTCTCCATCATTGACCGATTCTAACAAGGGTAGTTTCGATTCCCGTCCGCGGGAAAAATAAATAAAATTGAATTTTCGATTTATTTGTGCGCTTTTATCGTACTGGTTAATGCCAGCTGAAAGCAAAACGTGGCATAGTAGGCTAGTGACAAAAGTAACAAATTGATAAATGCAAGAGGGAAAATCATCTCTCTCGTTAGCTCAGTGGTAAGAGCAGTCGCCGGGCTAGCGGAAGGTCGCGGTTTCAAGCCCCGGATGAGGCGGTTGTTTTCTCTTCTTGCATTTATAAATTTGATTTAGAATCATTAAAAATAAAAGTTCTTAAAGTTCTTCTTTCTCCATCATTGACCAATTCTAACAAGGGTAGGTTCGATTCCAGTCCGCACGAAAAATAAATAAAATTGAATTTACAATTTATTTGTGCGCTTTCATCGTTACTGGTTAATGCCAGCTGAAAGCAAAACGTGGCTTAGTAGGCTAGTGACAAAAGTAACAAATTGATAAATGCAAGAGGGAAAATCATCTCTCTCGTTAGCTCAGTGGTAAGAGCAGTCGCCCGGCAAACGGAAGGTCGCGGTTTCAAGCCCCGGATGAGGCGGTTGTTTTCTCTTCTTGCATTTATAAATTTGATTTAGAATCATTAAAAATAAAAGTTCTTAAAGTTCTTCTTTCTCCATCATTGACCAATTCTAACAAGGGTAGGTTCGATTCCAGTCCGCACGAAAAATAAATAAAATTGAATTTACAATTTATTTGTGCGCTTTCATCGTTACTGGTTAATGCCAGCTGAAAGCAAAACGTGGCTTAGTAGGCTAGTGATAAAAGTAACAAATTTATAGATGCAAGACGGAAAATCATCTGTCGCGTTAGCTCAGTGCTAAGAGCAGTCCCCCGGCAAGCGGAAGGTTCCAGTTTCAAACCCGAGACGAGGCGGTTATTTTTGTTATTGCACTCATAAATTTGATTTATAATCATTAAAAATAAACGTTCTTAAAGTTCATATTTCTCCACCATTGACCGATTCTAACAAGTGTAGATTCGATTCCCGTCCGCGGGAAAAAGAAATAAAATTGAATTTACATTTTATTTGTGCACTTTCATTGTTACTGGTTAATGCCAGCTGAAAGCAAAACGTGGCTTAGTAGGCTAGTGACAAAAGTAACAAATTGGTAAATGCAACAGGAAAATCATCGGTCTGGTTAGCTCAGTGGTAAGAGCAGTCGCCCAGAAAGCGGAATGTCCAGGTTTCAAACCCCGGATGAGGCGGTTATTTTCTTTTCTTGCATTTATAAATTTGATTTAGAATCATTAAAAATAAAAGTTCTTAAAGTTCTTCTTTCTCCATCATTGACCAATTCTAACAAGGGTTGGTTCGATTCCCGTCCGCACGAAAAATAAATAAAATTGAATTTACAATTTATTTGTGCGCTTTCATCGTTACTGGTTAATGCCAGCTGAAAGCAAAACGTGGCTTAGTAGGCTAGTGACAAAAGTAACAAATTGATAAATGCAAGAGGGAAAATCATCTCTCTCGTTAGCTCAGTGGTAAGAGCAGTCGCCCGGCAAACGGAAGGTCGCGGTTTCAAGCCCCGGATGAGGCGGTTGTTTTCTCTTCTTGCATTTATAAATTTGATTTAGAATCATTAAAAATAAAAGTTCTTAAAGTTCTTCTTTCTCCATCATTGACCAATTCTAACAAGGGTAGGTTCGATTCCAGTCCGCACGAAAAATAAATAAAATTGAATTTACAATTTATTTGTGCGCTTTCATCGTTACTGGTTAATGCCAGCTGAAAGCAAAACGTGGCTTAGTAGGCTAGTGATAAAAGTAACAAATTTATAGATGCAAGACGGAAAATCATCTGTCGCGTTAGCTCAGTGCTAAGAGCAGTCCCCCGGCAAGCGGAAGGTTCCAGTTTCAAACCCGAGACGAGGCGGTTATTTTTGTTATTGCACTCATAAATTTGATTTATAATCATTAAAAATAAACGTTCTTAAAGTTCATATTTCTCCACCATTGACCGATTCTAACAAGTGTAGATTCGATTCCCGTCCGCGGGAAAAAGAAATAAAATTGAATTTACATTTTATTTGTGCACTTTCATTGTTACTGGTTAATGCCAGCTGAAAGCAAAACGTGGCTTAGTAGGCTAGTGACAAAAGTAACAAATTGGTAAATGCAACAGGAAAATCATCGGTCTGGTTAGCTCAGTGGTAAGAGCAGTCGCCCAGAAAGCGGAATGTCCAGGTTTCAAACCCCGGATGAGGCGGTTGTTTTCTTTTCTTGCATTTATAAATTTGATTTAGAATCATTAAAAATAAAAGTTCTTAAAGTTCTTCTTTCTCCATCATTGACCAATTCTAACAAGGGTTGGTTCGATTCCCGTCCGCACGAAAAATAAATAAAATTGAATTTACAATTTATTTGTGCGCTTTCATCGTTACTGGTTAATGCCAGCTGAAAGCAACACGTGGCTTAGTACGCTAGTGACAAAAGTAACAAATTGATAAATGCAAGAGGGAAAATCATCTCTCTCGTTAGCTCAGTGGTAAGAGCAGTCGCCCGGCAAACGGAAGGTCCCGGTTTCAAACCCCGGATGAGGCGGTTGTTTTCTCTTCTTGCATTTATAAATTTGATTTAGAATCATTAAAAATAAAAGTTCTTAAAGTTCTTCTTTCTCCATCATTGACCAATTCTAACAAGGGTAGGTTCGATTCCCGTCCGCACGAAAAATAAATAAAATTGAATTTACAATTTATTTGTGCGCTTTCATCGTTACTGGTTAATGCCAGCTGAAAGCAAAACGTGGCTTAGTAGGCTAGTGATAAAAGTAACAAATTTATAGATGCAAGACGGAAAATCATCTGTCGCGTTAGCTCAGTGGTAAGAGCAGTCCCCCGGCAAGCGGAAGGTCCCAGTTTCAAACCCGAGACGAGGCGGTTATTTTTGTTATTGCACTCATAAATTTGATTTATAATCATTAAAAATAAACGTTCTTAAAGTTCATATTTCTCCACCATTGACCGATTCTAACAAGTGTAGATTCGATTCCCGTCCGCGGGAAAAAGAAATAAAATTGAATTTACATTTTATTTGTGCACTTTCATTGTTACTGGTTAATGCCAGCTGAAAGCAAAACGTGGCTTAGTAGGCTAGTGACAAAAGTAACAAATTGACAAATGCAACAGGAAAATCATCGGTCTGGTTAGCTCAGTGGTAAGAGCAGTCGCCCAGAAAGCGGAATGTCCAGGTTTCAAACCCCGGATGAGGCGGTTGTTTTCTTTTCTTGCATTTATAAATTTGATTTAGAATCATTAAAAATAAAAGTTCTTAAAGTTCTTCTTTCTCCATCATTGACCAATTCTAACAAGGGTTGGTTCGATTCCCGTCCGCACGAAAAATAAATAAAATTGAATTTACAATTTATTTGTGCGCTTTCATCGTTACTGGTTAATGCCAGCTGAAAGCAACACGTGGCTTAGTACGCTAGTGACAAAAGTAACAAATTGATAAATGCAAGAGGGAAAATCATCTCTCTCGTTAGCTCAGTGGTAAGAGCAGTCGCCCGGCAAACGGAAGGTCCCGGTTTCAAACCTCGGATGAGGCGGTTGTTTTCTCTTCTTGCATTTATAAATTTGATTTAGAATCATTAAAAATAAAAGTTCTTAAAGTTCTTCTTTCTCCATCATTGACCAATTCTAACAAGGGTAGGTTCGATTCCCGTCCGCACGAAAAATAAATAAAATTGAATTTACAATTTATTTGTGCGCTTTCATCGTTACTGGTTAATGCCAGCTGAAAGCAAAACGTGGCTTAGTAGGCTAGTGAAAAAAGTAACAAATTTATAGATGCAAGACGGAAAATCATCTGCCTCGTTAGCTCAGTGGTAAGAGCAGTCGCCCGGCAAGCGGAAGGTCCCAGTTTCAAAACCGAGACGATGCGGTTATTTTTGTTATTGCACTTATAAATTTGATTTATAATCATTAAAAATAAACGTTCTTAAAGTTCATATTTCTCCACCATTGACCGATTCTAACAAGTGTAGATTCGATTCCCGTCCGCGGGAAAAAGAAATAAAATTGAATTTACATTTTATTTGTGCACTTTCATCGTTACTGGTTAATGCCAGCTGAAAGCAAAACGTGGCTTAGTAGGCTACTGACAAAAGTAACAAATTGATAAATCCAACAGGAAAATCATCTGTCTGGTTAGCTAAGTGGTAAGAGCAGTCGCCCAGAAAGCGGAATGTCCAGGTTTCAAACCCCGGATGAGGCGGTTGTTTTCTCTTCTTGCATTTATAAATTTGATTTAGAATCATTAAAAATAAAAGTTCTTAAAGTTCTTCTTTCTCCATCATTGACCAATTCTAACAAGGGTTGGTTCGATTCCCGTCCGCACGAAAAATAAATAAAATTGAATTTACAATTTATTTGTGCGCTTTCATCGCTACTGGTTAATGCCAGCTGAAAGCAACCCGTGGCTTAGTAGGCTAGTCACAAAAGTAACAAATTGATAAATGCAAGAGGGAAAATCATCTCTCTCGTTAGCTCAGTGGTAAGAGCAGTCGCCCGGCAAACGGAAGGTCGCGGTTTCAAGCCCCGGATGAGGCGGTTGTTTTCTCTTCTTGCATTTATAAATTTGATTTAGAATCATTAAAAATAAAAGTTCTTAAATTTCTTCTTTCTCCATCATTGACCAATTCTAACAAGGGTAAGTTCGATTCCCGTCCGCACGAAAAATAAATAAAATTGAATTTACAATTTATTTGTGCGCTTTCATCGTTACTGGTTAATGCCAGCTGAAAGCAAAACGTGGCTTAGTAGGCTAGTGATAAAAGTAACAAATTTATAGATGCAAGACGGAAAATCATCTGTCGCGTTAGCTCAGTGGTAAGAGCAGTCGCCCGGCAAGCGGAAGGTCCCAGTTTCAAACCCGAGACGAGGTGGTTATTTTTGTTATTGCACTTATAAATTTGATTTATAATCATTAAAAATAAACGTTCTTAAACTTCATATTTCTCCACCATTGACCGATTCTAACAAGTTTAGATTCGATTCCCGTCCGCGGGAAAAAGAAATAAAATTGAATTTACATTTTATTTGTGCACTTTCATCGTTACTGGTTAATGCCAGCTGAAAGCAAAACGTGGCTTAGTAGGCTAGTGACAAAAGTAACAAATTGATAAATGCAACAGGAAAATCATCTGTCTGGTTAGCTCAGTGGTAAGAGCAGTCGCCCAGAAAGCGGAATGTCCAGGTTTCAAACCCCGGATGAGGCGGTTGTTTTCTTTTCTTGCATTTATAAATTTGATTTAGAATCATTAAAAATAAAAGTTCTTAAAGTTCTTCTTTCTCCATCATTGACCAATTCTAACAAGGGTTGGTTCGATTCCCGTCCGCACGAAAAATAAATAAAATTGAATTTACAATTTATTTGTGCGCTTTCATCGTTACTGGTTAATGCCAGCTGAAAGCAACACGTGGCTTAGTACGCTAGTGACAAAAGTAACAAATTGATAAATGCAAGAGGGAAAATCATCTCTCTCGTTAGCTCAGTGGTAAGAGCAGTCGCCCGGCAAACGGAAGGTCCCGGTTTCAAACCCGGATGAGGCGGTTGTTTTCTCTTCTTGCATTTATAAATTTGATTTAGAATCATTAAAAATAAAAGTTCTTAAAGTTTTTCTTTCTCCATCATTGACCAATTCTAACAAGGGTAGGTTCGATTCCCGTCCGCACGAAAATAATTAAAATTGAATTTACAATTTATTTGTGCGCTTTCATCGTTACTGGTTAATGCCAACTGAAAGCAAAACGTGGCTTAGTAGGCTAGTGATAAAAGTAACAAATTTATAGATGCATGACGGAAAATTATCTGCCTCGTAAGCTCAGTGGTAAGAGCAGTAGCCCGGCAAGCGGAAGGTCCCAGTTTCAAACCCGAGACGATGCGGTTATTTTTGTTATTGCACTTATAAATTTGATTTATAATCATTAAAAATAAACGTTCTTAAAGTTCATATTTCTCCACCATTGACCGATTCTAACAAGTGTAGATTCGATTCCCGTCCGCGGGAAAAAGAAATAAAATTGAATTTACATTTTATTTGTGCACTTTCATCGTTACTGGTTAATGCCAGCTGAAAGCAAAACGTGGCTTAGTAGGCTAGTGACAAAAGTAACAAATTGATAAATGCAACAGGAAAATCATCTGTCTGGTTAGCTCAGTGGTAAGAGCAGTCGCCCAGAAAGCGGAATGTCCAGGTTTCAAACCCCGGATGAGGCGGTTGTTTTCTCTTCTTGCATTTATAAATTTGATTTAGACTCATTAAAAATAAAAGTTCTTAAAGTTCTTCTTTCTCCACCATTGACCGATTCTAACAAGTGTAGATTCGATTCCCGTCCGCACGAAAAATAAATAAAATTGAATTTACAATTTATTTGTGCGCTTTCATCGTTACTGGTTAATGCCAGCTGAAAGCAACACGTGGCTTAGTAGGCTAGGGACAAAAGTAACAAATTGATAAATGCCAGAGGGAAAATCATCTCTCTCGTTAGCTCAGTGGTAAGAGCAGTCGCCCGGCAAACGGAAGGTCCCGGTTTCAAACCCCGGATGAGGCGGTTGTTTTCTCTTCTGTCATTTATAAATTTGATTTAGAATCACTAAAACTAAAAGTTCTTAAAGTTCTTCTTTCTCCATCATTGACCGATTCTGACAAGGGTAGTTTCGATTCCCGTCCGCGGGAAAAATAAGTAAAATTGAATTTACAATTTATTTGTGCGCTTTCATCGGTACTGGTTAATGCCAGCTGAAAGCAAAACGTGGCTTAGTAGGCTAGTGACAAAAGTATCAAATTGATAAATGCAACAGGAAAATCATCTGTCTGGTTAGCTCAGTGGTAAGAGCAGTCGCCCGGAAAGCGGAATGTCCCGGTTTCAAACCCCGGATGAGGCGGTTGGTTTCTCTTCTTGCATTTATAAATTTGATTTAGAATCATTAAAAATAAAAGTTCTTAAAGTTCTTCTTTCTCCATAATTGACCGATTCTAACAAGGGTAGTTTCGATTCCCGTCTGCGGGATAAATAAATAAAATTGAATTTACGATTTATTTGTGCACTTTTATCGTACTGGTTAATGCCAGCTGAAAGCAAAACGTGGCATAGTAGGCTAGTGACAAAAGTAACAAATTGATAAATGCAAGAGGGAAAATCATCTCTCTCGTTAGCTCAGTGGTAAGAGCAGTCGCCCGGCAAACGGAATGTCCAGGTTTCAAAAACCGGATGAGGCGGTTGTTTTCTTTTCTTGCATTTATAAATTTGATTTAGAATCATTAAAAATAAAAGTTCTTAAAGTTCTTCTTTCTCCATCATTGACCGATTCTAGCAAGTGTAGGTTCGATTCCCGTCCGCGGGAAAAATAAATAAAATTGAATTTACAATTTATTTGTGCGCTTTCATCGTTAATCTTTAATGCAGCTGAAAGCATAACGTGGCTTAGTAGGCTAGTGACAAAAGTAACAAATTGATAAATGCAACAGGAAAGTCATCTGTCTGGTTAGCTCAGTGGTAAGAGCAGTCGCCCGGAAAGCGGAATGTCCCGGTTTCAAACCCCGGATGAGGCGGTTGTTTTCTCTTCTTGCATTTATAAATTTGATTTAGAATCATTAAAAATAAAAGTTCTTAAAGTTCTTCTTTCTCCATCATTGACCAATTCTAACAAGGGTAGGTTCGATTCCCGTCCGCACGAAAAATAAATAAAATTGAATTTTGCAATTTATTTGTGCGCTTTCATCGTTACTGGTTAATGCCAGCTGAAAGCAAAACGTGGCTTAGTAGGCTAATGATAAAAGTAACAAATTTATAGATGCAAGACGGAAAATCATCTGTCTCGTTAGCTCAGTGGTAAGAGCAGTCGCCCGGCAAGCAGAAGGTCCTAGTTTCAAGCCCGAGACGAGGCGGTAATTTTTATTATTGCACTTATAAATTTGATTTATAATCATTAAAAATAAACGTTCTTAAAGCTCATATTTCTCCACCAATGACCGATTCTAACAAGTGTAGATTCGATTCCCGTCCGCGGGAAAAAGAAATAAAATTGAATTTACATTTTATTTGTGCACTTTCATCGTTACTGGTTAATGCCAGCTGAAAGCAAAACGTGGCTTAGTAGGCTAGTGACAAAAGTAACAAATTGATAAATGCAACAGGAAAATCATCTGTCTTGTTAGCTCAGTGGTAAGAGCAGTCGCCCAGAAAGCGGAATGTCCAGGTTTCAAACCCCGGATGAGGCGGTTGTTTTCTCTTCTTGCATTTATAAATTTGATTTAGAATCATTAAAAATAAAAGTTCTTAAAGTTCTTCTTTCTCCATCATTGACCAATTCTAACAAGGGTTGGTTCGATTCCCGTCCGCACGAAAAATAAAGAAAATTGAATTTACAATTCATTTGTGCGCTTTCATCGTTACTGGTTAATGCCAGCTGAAAGCAACACGTGGCTTAGTAGGCTAGTGACAAAAGTAACAAATTGATAAATGCAAGAGGGAAAATCATCTCTCTCGTTAGCTCAGTGGTAAGAGCAGTCGCCCGGCAAACGGAAGGTCCCGCTTTCAAACCCCGGATGAGGCGGTTGTTTTCTCTTCTTGCATTTATAAATTTGATTTAGAATCATTAAAAATAAAAGTTCTTAAAGTTCTTCTTTCTCCATCATTGACCGATTCTAACAAGGGTAGTTTCGATTCCCGTCCGCGGGAAAAATAAATAAAATTGAATTTACAATTTATTTGTGCGCTTTCATCGGTACTGTTTAATGCCAGCTGAAAGCAAAACGTGGCTTAGTAGGGTAGTGACAACAGTATCAAATTGATAAATGCAACAGGAAAATCATCTGTCTTGTTAGCTCAGTGGTAAGAGCAGTCGCCCAGAAAGCGGAAAGTCCAGGTTTCAAACCCCGGATGAGGTGGTTCTTTCATTTTCTTGCATTTATAAATTTGATTTAGAATCATTAAAAATAATAGTTCTTAAAGTTCTCCTTTCTCCATCATTGACCGATTCTAGCAAGTGTAGGTTCGATTCCCGTCCGCGGGAAAAATAAATAAAATTGAATTTACAATTTATTTGTGCGCTTTCATCGTTACTGTTTAATGCAGCTGAAAGCAAAACGTGGCTTAGTAACAAATTGATAAATGCAACAGGAAAATCATCTATCTGGTTAGCTCAGTGGTAAGAGCAGTCGCCCGGAAAGCGGAATGTCCCGGTTTCAAACCCCGGATGAGGCGGTTGTTTTCTCTTCTTGCATTTATAAATTTGATTTAGAATCATTAAAAACAAAAGTTCGTAAAGTTCTTCTTTCTCCATCATTGACCGATTCTAACAAGGGTAGTTTCGATTCCCGTCCGCGGGAAAAATAAATAAAATTGAATTTGCGATTTATTTGTGCCCTTTTATCGTACTGGTTAATGCCAGCTGAAAGCAAAACGTGGCTTAGTAGGCTAGTGATAAAAGTAACAAATTGATAAATGCAAGAAGGAAAATCATCTCTCTCGTTAGCTCAGTGGTAAGAGCCGTCGCCCGGCAAAGGGAAGGTCCCGGTTTCAAACCCCGGATGAGACGGTTGTTTTCTCTTCTTGCATTTATAAATTTGATTTAGAATCTTTAAAAATAAAAGTTCTTAAAGTTCTTCTTTCTCCATCATTGACCAATTCTAACAAGGGTAGGTTCGATTAAAAATAAACGTTCTTAAAGTTCATATTTCTCCACCATTGACCGATTCTAACAAGTGTAGATTCGATTCCCGTCCGCGGGAAAAAGAAATAAAATTGAATTTACATTTTATTTGTGCACTTTCATCGGTACTGGTTAATGCCAGCTGAAAGCAACACGTGGCTTAGTAGGCTAGTGACAAAAGTAACAAATTGATAAATACAAGAGGGAAAGTCATCTCTCTTGTTAGCTCAGTGGTAAGAGCAGTCGCCCTGCAAACGGAAGGTCCCGGTTTCAAACCCCGGATGAGGCGGTTGTTTTCTCTTCTTGCATTTATAGATTTGATTTAGAATCATTAAAAATAAAAGTTCTTAAAGTTCTTCTTTCTCCATCATTGACCAATTCTAACAAGGGTAGGTTCGATTCCCGTCCGCACGAAAAATAAATAAAATTGAATTTAGAATTTATTTGTGCGCTTTCATCGTTACTGGTTAATGCCAGCTGAAAGCAAAACGTGGCTTAGTAGGCTAGTGATAAAAGTAACAAATTTATAGATGCAAGACGGAAAATCATCTGTCTCGTTCGCCCGGCAAGCGGAAGGTCCCAGTTTCAAACCCGAGACGAGGCGGTTATTTTTGTTATTGCACTTATAAATTTGATTTATAATCATTAAAAATAAACGTTCTTAAAGTTCATATTTCTCCACCATTGACCGATTCAAACAAGTGTAGATTCGATTCCCGTCCGCGGGAAAAAGAAATAAAATTGAATTTACATTTTATTTGTGCACTTTCATCGTTACTGGTTAATGCCAGCTGAAAGCAAAACGTGGCTTAGTAGGCTAGTGAAAAAAGTAACAAATTGATAAATGCAACAGGAAAATCATCTGTCTGGTTAGCTCAGTGGTAAGAGCAGTCGCCCAGAAAGCGGAATGTCCAGGTTTCAAACCCCGGATGAGGCGGTTGTTTTCTCTTCTTGCAATTATAAATTTGATTTAGAATCATTAAAAATAAAAGTTCTTAAAGTTCTTCTTTCTCCATCATTCACCAATTCTAACAAGGGTTGGTTCGATTCCCGTCCGCACGAAAAATAAATAAAACTGAATTTACAATTTATTTGTGCGCTTTCATCGTTACTGGTTAATGCCAGCTGAAAGCAAGACGTGGCTTAGTAGGCTAGTGACAAAAGTAACAAATTGATAAATGCAAGAGGGAAAATCACCTCTCTCGTTAGCTCAGTGGTAAGAGCAATCGCCCGGCAAACGGAAGGTCCCGGTTTCAAACCCCGGATGAGGCGGTTGTTTTCTCTTCTGCATTTATAAATTTGATTTAGAATCATTAAAAATAAAAGTTCTTAACGTTCTTCTTTCTCCATCATTGACCGATTCTGACAAGGGTAGTTTCGATTCCCGTCCGCGGGAAAAATAAATAAAATTGAATTTACAATTTATTTGTGCGCTTTCATCGGTACTGGTTAATGACAGCTGAAAGCAAAACGTGGCTTAGTAGGCTAGTGACAAAAGTATCAAATTGATAAATGCAACAGGAAAATCATCTGTCTGGTAAGCTCAGTGGTAAGAGCAGTAGCCCGGAAAGCGGAATGTCCAGGTTTCAAACCCCGGATGAGGCGGTTGTTTTCTCTTCTTGCATTTATTAATTTGATTTAGAATCATTAAAAATAAGAGTTCTTAAAGTTCTTCTTTCTCCATCATTGACCGATTCTAACAAGTTTTGGTTCGATTCCCGTCCGCGGGAAAAAGAAATAAAATTGAATTTACATTTTATTTGTGCACTTTCATCGTTACTGGTTAATGCCAGCTGAAAGCAAAACGTGGCTTAGTAGGCTAGTGAAAAAAGTAACAAATTGATAAATGCAACAGGAAAATCATCTGTCTGGTTAGCTCAGTGGTAAGAGCAGTCGCCCAGAAAGCGGAATGTCCAGGTTTCAAACCCCGGATGAGGCGGTTGTTTTCTCTTCTTGCAATTATAAATTTGATTTAGAATCATTAAAAATAAAAGTTCTTAAAGTTCTTCTTTCTCCATCATTCACCAATTCTAACAAGGTTTGGTTCGATTCCCGTCCGCACGAAAAATAAATAAAACTGAATTTACAATTTATTTGTGCGCTTTCATCGTTACTGGTTAATGCAGCTGAAAGCAAAACGTGGCTTAGTAGGCTAGTGACAAAAGTAACAAATTGATAAATGCAAGAGGGAAAATCATCTCTCTCGTTAGCTCAGTGGTAAGAGCAGTCGCCCGGCAAACGGAAGGTCCCGGTTTCATACCCCGGATGAGGCGGTTGTTTTCTCTTCTTGCATTTATAAATTTGATTTAGAATCATTAAAAATAAAAGTTCTTAATGTTCTTCTTTCTCCATCATTGACCAATTCTAACAAGGGTAGTTTCGATTCCCGTCCGCACGAAAAATTAATAAAATTGAATTTACAATTTATTTGGGCGCTTTCATCGTTACTGGTTAATGCCAGCTGAAAGCAACACGTGGCTTAGTAGGCTAGTAACAAAAGTAACAAATTGATAAATGCAAGAGGGAAAATCATCTCTCTCGTTAGGTCAGTGGTAAGAGTAGTCGCCCGGCAAACGGAAGGTCCCGGTTTTAAACCCCGGATGAGGCGGTTGTTTTCTCTTCTTGCATTTATAAATTTGATTTAGAATCATTAAAAATAAAAGTTCTTAAAGTTCTTCTTTCTCCATCATTGACCGATTCTAACAAGGGTAGTTTCGTATCCCGTCCGCGGGAAAAATAAATAAACTTGAATTTACAATTTATTTGTGCGCTTTCATCGGTACTGGTTAATGCCAGCTGAAAGCAAAACATGGCTTAGTAGGTTAGTGACAAAAGTAACAAATAGATAAATGCAACAGGAAAATCATCTGTCTGGTTAGCTCAGTGGTAAGAGCAGTCGCCCAGAAAGCGGAATGTCCAGGTTTCAAGCCCCGGATGAGGCGGTTGTTTTCTCTTCTTGCATTTATAAATTTGATTTAGAATCATTAAAAATAAAAGTTCTTAAAGTTCTTCTTTCTCCATCACTGACCAATTCTAACAAGAGTAGGTTCGATTCCCGTCCGCACGAAAAATAAATAAAATTGAATTTACAATTTATTTGTGCGCTTTCATCGTTACTGGTTAATGCCAGCTGAAAGCAAAACGTGGCTTAGTAGGCTAGTGATAAAAGTAACAAATTTATAGATGCAAGACGGAAAATCATCTGTCTCGTTCGCCCGGCAAGCGGAAGGTCCCAGTTTCAAACCCGAGACGAGGCGGTTATTTTTGTTATTGCACTTATAAATTTGATTTATAATCATTAAAAATAAACGTTCTTAAAGTTCATATTTCTCCACCATTGACCGATTCAAACAAGTGTACATAGATTCGTTTCCCGTCCGCGGGAAAAAGAAATAAAATTGAATTTACATTTTATTTGTGCACCTTCATCGTTACTGGTTAATGCCAGCTGAAAGCAAAACGTGGCTTAGTAGGCTAGTGAAAAAAGTAACAAATTGATCAATGCAACAGGAAAATCATCTGTCTGGTTAGCTCAGTGGTAAGAGCAGTCGCCCAGAAAGCGGAATGTCCAGGTTTCAAACCCCGGATGAGGCGGTTGTTTTCTCTTCTTGCATTTATAAATTTGATTTAGAATCATTAAAAATAAAAGTTCTTAAAGTTCTTCTTTCTCCATCATTCACCAATTCTAACAAGGGTAGGTTCGATTCCCGTCCGCACGAAAAATAAATAAAATTGAATTTACAATTTATTTGTGCGCTTTCATCGTTACTGGTTAATGCCAGCTGAAAGCAAAACGTGGCTTAGTAGGCTAGTGACAAAAGTAACAAATTGATAAATGCAAGAGGGAAAATCATCTCTCTCGTTAGCTCAGTGGTAAGAGCAGTCGCCCGGCAAACGGAAAGTCCCGCTTTCAAACCCCGGATGAGGCGGTCGTTTTCTCTTCTTGCATTTATAAATTTGACTTAGAATCATTAAAAATAAAAGTTCTTAAAGTTCTTCTTTCTCCATCATTGACCGATTCTAGCAAGTGTAGGTTCGATTCCCGTCCGCGGGAAAAATAAATAAAATTGAATTTACAATTTATTTGTGCGCTTTCATCGTTACTGTTTAATGCAGCTGAAAGCATAACGTGGCTTAGTAGGCTAGTGACAAAAGTAACAAATTGATAAATGCAACAGGAAAATCATCTGTCTGGTTAGCTCAGTGGTAAGAGCAGTCGCCCGGGTAGCGGAATGTCCCGGTTTCAAACCCCGGATGAGGTGGTTGTTTTCTCTTCTTGCATTTATAAATTTGATTTAGAATCATTAAAAATAAAAGTTCTTATAGTTCATATTTCTCCATCATTGACCAATTCTAACAAGAGTAGGTTCGATTCCCGTCCGCACCAAAAATAAATAAAATTGAATTTTGCAATTTATTTGTGCGCTTTCATCGTTACTGGTTAATGCCAGCTGAAAGCAAAACGTGGCTTAGTAGGCTAGTGATAAAAGTAACAGATTTATAGATGCTAGACGGAAAATCATCTGTCTCGTTAGCTCAGTGGTAAGAGCAGTCGCCCAGCAAGCAGAAGGTCCCAGTTTCAAACCCGAGACGAGGCGGTTATTTTTGTTATTGCACTTATAAATTTGATTTATAATCATTAAAAATATACGTTCTTAAAGTTCTTCTTTCTCCATCATTGACCGATTCTAACAAGGGTAGTTTCGATTCCCGTCCGCGGGAAAAATAAATAAAATTGAATTTACAATTTATTTGTGCGCTTTCATCGGTACTGTTTAATGCCAGCTGAAAGCAAAACGTGGCTTAGTAGGTTAGTGACAACAGTATCAAATTGATAAATGCAACAGGAAAATCATCTGTCTTGTTAGCTCAGTGGTAAGAGCAGTCGCCCACAAAGCGGAAAGTCCAGGTTTCAAACCCCGGATGAGGTGGTTGTTTCCTTTTCTTGCATTTATAAATTTGATTTAGAAACATTAAAAATAAAAGTTCTTAAAGTTCTTCTTTCTCCATCATTAACCGATTCTAGCAAGTGTAGGTTCGATTCCCGTCAGCGGGAAAAATAAATAAAATTGAATTTACAATTTATTTGTGCGCTTTCATCGTTACTGTTTAATGCAGCTAAAAGCAAAACGTGGCTTAGTAACAAATTGATAAATGCAACAGGAAAATCATCTGTCTGGTTAGCTCAGTGGTAAGAGCAGTCGCCCGGAAAGCGGAATGTCCCGGTTTCAAACCCCGGATGAGGCGGTTGGTTTCTCTTCTTGCATTTATAAATTTGATTTAGAATCATTAAAAATAAAAGTTCTTAAAGTTCTTCTTTCTCCATCATTGACCGATTCTAACAAGGGTAGTTTCGATTCCCGTCCGCGGGAAAAATAAATAAAATTGAATTTTCGATTTATTTGTGCGCTTTTATCGTACTGGTTAATGCCAGCTGAAAGCAAAACGTGGCATAGTAGGCTAGTGACAAAAGTAACAAATTGATAAATGCAAGAGGGAAAATCATCTCTCTCGTTAGCTCAGTGGTAAGAGCAGTCGCCGGGCTAGCGGAAGGTCCCAGTTTCAAATCCGAGACGAGGCGGTTATTTTTGTTATTGCACTTATAAATATGATTTATATTCATTAAAAATAAACGTTCTTAAAGTTCATATTTCTCCACCATTGACCGATCCTAACAAGTGTAGATTCGATTACCGTCCGCGGGAAAAAGAAATAAAATTGAATTTACATTTTATTTGTGCACTTTCATCGTTACTGGTTAATGCCAGCTGAAAGCAAAACGTGGCTTAGTAGGCTAGTGACAAAAGTAACAAATTGATAAATGCAACAGGAAAATCATCTGTCTGGTTAGCTCAGTGGTAAGAGCAGTCGCCCAGAAATCGGAATGTCCAGGTTTCAAACCCCGGATGAGGCGGTTGTTTTCCCTTCTTGCATTTATAAATTTGATTTAGAATCATTAAAAATAAAAGTTCTTAAAGTTCTTCTTTCTCCATCATTGACCAATTCTAACAAGGGTTGGTTCGATTCCCGTCCGCACGAAAAATAAATAAAATTGAATTTACAATTTATTTGTGCGCTTTCATCGTTACTGGTTAATGCCAGCTGAAAGCAAAACGTGGCTTAGTAGGCTAGTGACAAAAGTAACAAATTGATAAATGCAAGAGGGAAAATCATCTCTCTCGTTAGCTCAGTGGTAAGAGCAGTCGCCCGGCAAACGGAAGGTCGCGGTTTCAAGCCCCGGATGAGGCGGTTGTTTTCTCTTCTTGCATTTATAAATTTGATTTAGAATCATTAAAAATAAAAGTTCTTAAAGTTCTTCTTTCTCCATCATTGACCAATTCTAACAAGGGTAGGTTCGATTCCAGTCCGCACGAAAAATAAATAAAATTGAATTTACAATTTATTTGTGCGCTTTCATCGTTACTGGTTAATGCCAGCTGAAAGCAAAACGTGGCTTAGTAGGCTAGTGATAAAAGTAACAAATTTATAGATGCAAGACGGAAAATCATCTGTCGCGTTAGCTCAGTGCTAAGAGCAGTCCCCCGGCAAGCGGAAGGTTCCAGTTTCAAACCCGAGACGAGGCGGTTATTTTTGTTATTGCACTCATAAATTTGATTTATAATCATTAAAAATAAACGTTCTTAAAGTTCATATTTCTCCACCATTGACCGATTCTAACAAGTGTAGATTCGATTCCCGTCCGCGGGAAAAAGAAATAAAATTGAATTTACATTTTATTTGTGCACTTTCATTGTTACTGGTTAATGCCAGCTGAAAGCAAAACGTGGCTTAGTAGGCTAGTGACAAAAGTAACAAATTGGTAAATGCAACAGGAAAATCATCGGTCTGGTTAGCTCAGTGGTAAGAGCAGTCGCCCAGAAAGCGGAATGTCCAGGTTTCAAACCCCGGATGAGGCGGTTGTTTTCTTTTCTTGCATTTATAAATTTGATTTAGAATCATTAAAAATAAAAGTTCTTAAAGTTCTTCTTTCTCCATCATTGACCAATTCTAACAAGGGTTGGTTCGATTCCCGTCCGCACGAAAAATAAATAAAATTGAATTTACAATTTATTTGTGCGCTTTCATCGTTACTGGTTAATGCCAGCTGAAAGCAACACGTGGCTTAGTACGCTAGTGACAAAAGTAACAAATTGATAAATGCAAGAGGGAAAATCATCTCTCTCGTTAGCTCAGTGGTAAGAGCAGTCGCCCGGCAAACGGAAGGTCCCGGTTTCAAACCCCGGATGAGGCGGTTGTTTTCTCTTCTTGCATTTATAAATTTGATTTAGAATCATTAAAAATAAAAGTTCTTAAAGTTCTTCTTTCTCCATCATTGACCAATTCTAACAAGGGTAGGTTCGATTCCCGTCCGCACGAAAAATAAATAAAATTGAATTTACAATTTATTTGTGCGCTTTCATCGTTACTGGTTAATGCCAGCTGAAAGCAAAACGTGGCTTAGTAGGCTAGTGATAAAAGTAACAAATTTATAGATGCAAGACGGAAAATCATCTGTCGCGTTAGCTCAGTGGTAAGAGCAGTCCCCCGGCAAGCGGAAGGTCCCAGTTTCAAACCCGAGACGAGGCGGTTATTTTTGTTATTGCACTCATAAATTTGATTTATAATCATTAAAAATAAACGTTCTTAAAGTTCATATTTCTCCACCATTGACCGATTCTAACAAGTGTAGATTCGATTCCCGTCCGCGGGAAAAAGAAATAAAATTGAATTTACATTTTATTTGTGCACTTTCATTGTTACTGGTTAATGCCAGCTGAAAGCAAAACGTGGCTTAGTAGGCTAGTGACAAAAGTAACAAATTGATAAATGCAACAGGAAAATCATCGGTCTGGTTAGCTCAGTGGTAAGAGCAGTCGCCCAGAAAGCGGAATGTCCAGGTTTCAAACCCCGGATGAGGCGGTTGTTTTCTTTTCTTGCATTTATAAATTTGATTTAGAATCATTAAAAATAAAAGTTCTTAAAGTTCTTCTTTCTCCATCATTGACCAATTCTAACAAGGGTTGGTTCGATTCCCGTCCGCACGAAAAATAAATAAAATTGAATTTACAATTTATTTGTGCGCTTTCATCGTTACTGGTTAATGCCAGCTGAAAGCAACACGTGGCTTAGTACGCTAGTGACAAAAGTAACAAATTGATAAATGCAAGAGGGAAAATCATCTCTCTCGTTAGCTCAGTGGTAAGAGCAGTCGCCCGGCAAACGGAAGGTCCCGGTTTCAAACCTCGGATGAGGCGGTTGTTTTCTCTTCTTGCATTTATAAATTTGATTTAGAATCATTAAAAATAAAAGTTCTTAAAGTTCTTCTTTCTCCATCATTGACCAATTCTAACAAGGGTAGGTTCGATTCCCGTCCGCACGAAAAATAAATAAAATTGAATTTACAATTTATTTGTGCGCTTTCATCGTTACTGGTTAATGCCAGCTGAAAGCAAAACGTGGCTTAGTAGGCTAGTGAAAAAAGTAACAAATTTATAGATGCAAGACGGAAAATCATCTGCCTCGTTAGCTCAGTGGTAAGAGCAGTCGCCCGGCAAGCGGAAGGTCCCAGTTTCAAAACCGAGACGATGCGGTTATTTTTGTTATTGCACTTATAAATTTGATTTATAATCATTAAAAATAAACGTTCTTAAAGTTCATATTTCTCCACCATTGACCGATTCTAACAAGTGTAGATTCGATTCCCGTCCGCGGGAAAAAGAAATAAAATTGAATTTACATTTTATTTGTGCACTTTCATCGTTACTGGTTAATGCCAGCTGAAAGCAAAACGTGGCTTAGTAGGCTACTGACAAAAGTAACAAATTGATAAATCCAACAGGAAAATCATCTGTCTGGTTAGCTAAGTGGTAAGAGCAGTCGCCCAGAAAGCGGAATGTCCAGGTTTCAAACCCCGGATGAGGCGGTTGTTTTCTCTTCTTGCATTTATAAATTTGATTTAGAATCATTAAAAATAAAAGTTCTTAAAGTTCTTCTTTCTCCATCATTGACCAATTCTAACAAGGGTTGGTTCGATTCCCGTCCGCACGAAAAATAAATAAAATTGAATTAACAATTTATTTGTGCGCTTTCATCGCTACTGGTTAATGCCAGCTGAAAGCAACCCGTGGCTTAGTAGGCTAGTCACAAAAGTAACAAATTGATAAATGCAAGAGGGAAAATCATCTCTCTCGTTAGCTCAGTGGTAAGAGCAGTCGCCCGGCAAACGGAAGGTCGCGGTTTCAAGCCCCGGATGAGGCGGTTGTTTTCTCTTCTTGCATTTATAAATTTGATTTAGAATCATTAAAAATAAAAGTTCTCAAATTTCTTCTTTCTCCATCATTGACCAATTCTAACAAGGGTAAGTTCGATTCCCGTCCGCACGAAAAATAAATAAAATTGAATTTACAATTTATTTGTGCGCTTTCATCGTTACTGGTTAATGCCAGCTGAAAGCAAAACGTGGCTTAGTAGGCTAGTGATAAAAGTAACAAATTTATAGATGCAAGACG
Organism: Dioctria rufipes; assembly: GCA_963924295.1. NCBI lineage: Eukaryota > Metazoa > Arthropoda > Insecta > Diptera > Asilidae > Dioctria > Dioctria rufipes. The sequence goes on from OZ002740.1 coordinate 121,629,204, forward strand.
GAAAATCATCTGTCGCGTTAGCTCAGTGGTAAGAGCAGTCGCCCGGCAAGCGGAAGGTCCCAGTTTCAAACCCGAGACGAGGTGGTTATTTTTGTTATTGCACTTATAAATTTGATTTATAATCATTAAAAATAAACGTTCTTAAACTTCATATTTCTCCACCATTGACCGATTCTAACAAGTTTAGATTCGATTCCCGTCCGCGGGAAAAAGAAATAAAATTGAATTTACATTTTATTTGTGCACTTTCATCGTTACTGGTTAATGCCAGCTGAAAGCAAAACGTGGCTTAGTAGGCTAGTGACAAAAGTAACAAATTGATAAATGCAACAGGAAAATCATCTGTCTGGTTAGCTCAGTGGTAAGAGCAGTCGCCCAGAAAGCGGAATGTCCAGGTTTCAAACCCCGGATGAGGCGGTTGTTTTCTTTTCTTGCATTTATAAATTTGATTTAGAATCATTAAAAATAAAAGTTCTTAAAGTTCTTCTTTCTCCATCATTGACCAATTCTAACAAGGGTTGGTTCGATTCCCGTCCGCACGAAAAATAAATAAAATTGAATTTACAATTTATTTGTGCGCTTTCATCGTTACTGGTTAATGCCAGCTGAAAGCAACACGTGGCTTAGTACGCTAGTGACAAAAGTAACAAATTGATAAATGCAAGAGGGAAAATCATCTCTCTCGTTAGCTCAGTGGTAAGAGCAGTCGCCCGGCAAACGGAAGGTCCCGGTTTCAAACCCGGATGAGGCGGTTGTTTTCTCTTCTTGCATTTATAAATTTGATTTAGAATCATTAAAAATAAAAGTTCTTAAAGTTTTTCTTTCTCCATCATTGACCAATTCTAACAAGGGTAGGTTCGATTCCCGTCCGCACGAAAATAATTAAAATTGAATTTACAATTTATTTGTGCGCTTTCATCGTTACTGGTTAATGCCAACTGAAAGCAAAACGTGGCTTAGTAGGCTAGTGATAAAAGTAACAAATTTATAGATGCATGACGGAAAATTATCTGCCTCGTAAGCTCAGTGGTAAGAGCAGTAGCCCGGCAAGCGGAAGGTCCCAGTTTCAAACCCGAGACGATGCGGTTATTTTTGTTATTGCACTTATAAATTTGATTTATAATCATTAAAAATAAACGTTCTTAAAGTTCATATTTCTCCACCATTGACCGATTCTAACAAGTGTAGATTCGATTCCCGTCCGCGGGAAAAAGAAATAAAATTGAATTTACATTTTATTTGTGCACTTTCATCGTTACTGGTTAATGCCAGCTGAAAGCAAAACGTGGCTTAGTAGGCTAGTGACAAAAGTAACAAATTGATAAATGCAACAGGAAAATCATCTGTCTGGTTAGCTCAGTGGTAAGAGCAGTCGCCCAGAAAGCGGAATGTCCAGGTTTCAAACCCCGGATGAGGCGGTTGTTTTCTCTTCTTGCATTTATAAATTTGATTTAGACTCATTAAAAATAAAAGTTCTTAAAGTTCTTCTTTCTCCACCATTGACCGATTCTAACAAATGTAGATTCGATTCCCGTCCGCACGAAAAATAAATAAAATTGAATTTACAATTTATTTGTGCGCTTTCATCGTTACTGGTTAATGCCAGCTGAAAGCAACACGTGGCTTAGTAGGCTAGGGACAAAAGTAACAAATTGATAAATGCCAGAGGGAAAATCATCTCTCTCGTTAGCTCAGTGGTAAGAGCAGTCGCCCGGCAAACGGAAGGTCCCGGTTTCAAACCCCGGATGAGGCGGTTGTTTTCTCTTCTGTCATTTATAAATTTGATTTAGAATCATTAAAACTAAAAGTTCTTAAAGTTCTTCTTTCTCCATCATTGACCGATTCTGACAAGGGTAGTTTCGATTCCCGTCCGCGGGAAAAATAAGTAAAATTGAATTTACAATTTATTTGTGCGCTTTCATCGGTACTGGTTAATGCCAGCTGAAAGCAAAACGTGGCTTAGTAGGCTAGTGACAAAAGTATCAAATTGATAAATGCAACAGGAAAATCATCTGTCTGGTTAGCTCAGTGGTAAGAGCAGTCGCCCGGAAAGCGGAATGTCCCGGTTTCAAACCCCGGATGAGGCGGTTGGTTTCTCTTCTTGCATTTATAAATTTGATTTAGAATCATTAAAAATAAAAGTTCTTAAAGTTCTTCTTTCTCCATAATTGACCGATTCTAACAAGGGTAGTTTCGATTCCCGTCTGCGGGATAAATAAATAAAATTGAATTTACGATTTATTTGTGCACTTTTATCGTACTGGTTAATGCCAGCTGAAAGCAAAACGTGGCATAGTAGGCTAGTGACAAAAGTAACAAATTGATAAATGCAAGAGGGAAAATCATCTCTCTCGTTAGCTCAGTGGTAAGAGCAGTCGCCCGGCAAACGGAATGTCCAGGTTTCAAAAACCGGATGAGGCGGTTGTTTTCTTTTCTTGCATTTATAAATTTGATTTAGAATCATTAAAAATAAAAGTTCTTAAAGTTCTTCTTTCTCCATCATTGACCGATTCTAGCAAGTGTAGGTTCGATTCCCGTCCGCGGGAAAAATAAATAAAATTGAATTTACAATTTATTTGTGCGCTTTCATCGTTAATCTTTAATGCAGCTGAAAGCATAACGTGGCTTAGTAGGCTAGTGACAAAAGTAACAAATTGATAAATGCAACAGGAAAGTCATCTGTCTGGTTAGCTCAGTGGTAAGAGCAGTCGCCCGGAAAGCGGAATGTCCCGGTTTCAAACCCCGGATGAGGCGGTTGTTTTCTCTTCTTGCATTTATAAATTTGATTTAGAATCATTAAAAATAAAAGTTCTTAAAGTTCTTCTTTCTCCATCATTGACCAATTCTAACAAGGGTAGGTTCGATTCCCGTCCGCACGAAAAATAAATAAAATTGAATTTTGCAATTTATTTGTGCGCTTTCATCGTTACTGGTTAATGCCAGCTGAAAGCAAAACGTGGCTTAGTAGGCTAATGATAAAAGTAACAAATTTATAGATGCAAGACGGAAAATCATCTGTCTCGTTAGCTCAGTGGTAAGAGCAGTCGCCCGGCAAGCAGAAGGTCCCAGTTTCAAGCCCGAGACGAGGCGGTAATTTTTATTATTGCACTTATAAATTTGATTTATAATCATTAAAAATAAACGTTCTTAAAGCTCATATTTCTCCACCAATGACCGATTCTAACAAGTGTAGATTCGATTCCCGTCCGCGGGAAAAAGAAATAAAATTGAATTTACATTTTATTTGTGCACTTTCATCGTTACTGGTTAATGCCAGCTGAAAGCAAAACGTGGCTTAGTAGGCTAGTGACAAAAGTAACAAATTGATAAATGCAACAGGAAAATCATCTGTCTTGTTAGCTCAGTGGTAAGAGCAGTCGCCCAGAAAGCGGAATGTCCAGGTTTCAAACCCCGGATGAGGCGGTTGTTTTCTCTTCTTGCATTTATAAATTTGATTTAGAATCATTAAAAATAAAAGTTCTTAAAGTTCTTCTTTCTCCATCATTGACCAATTCTAACAAGGGTTGGTTCGATTCCCGTCCGCACGAAAAATAAAGAAAATTGAATTTACAATTCATTTGTGCGCTTTCATCGTTACTGGTTAATGCCAGCTGAAAGCAACACGTGGCTTAGTAGGCTAGTGACAAAAGTAACAAATTGATAAATGCAAGAGGGAAAATCATCTCTCTCGTTAGCTCAGTGGTAAGAGCAGTCGCCCGGCAAACGGAAGGTCCCGCTTTCAAACCCCGGATGAGGCGGTTGTTTTCTCTTCTTGCATTTATAAATTTGATTTAGAATCATTAAAAATAAAAGTTCTTAAAGTTCTTCTTTCTCCATCATTGACCGATTCTAACAAGGGTAGTTTCGATTCCCGTCCGCGGGAAAAATAAATAAAATTGAATTTACAATTTATTTGTGCGCTTTCGTCGGTACTGTTTAATGCCAGCTGAAAGCAAAACGTGGCTTAGTAGGGTAGTGACAACAGTATCAAATTGATAAATGCAACAGGAAAATCATCTGTCTTGTTAGCTCAGTGGTAAGAGCAGTCGCCCAGAAAGCGGAAAGTCCAGGTTTCAAACCCCGGATGAGGTGGTTCTTTCATTTTCTTGCATTTATAAATTTGATTGATTTAGAATCATTAAAAATAATAGTTCTTAAAGTTCTCCTTTCTCCATCATTGACCGATTCTAGCAAGTGTAGGTTCGATTCCCGTCCGCGGGAAAAATAAATAAAATTGAATTTACAATTTATTTGTGCGCTTTCATCGTTACTGTTTAATGCAGCTGAAAGCAAAACGTGGCTTAGTAACAAATTGATAAATGCAACAGGAAAATCATCTATCTGGTTAGCTCAGTGGTAAGAGCAGTCGCCCGGAAAGCGGAATGTCCCGGTTTCAAACCCCGGATGAGGCGGTTGTTTTCTCTTCTTGCATTTATAAATTTGATTTAGAATCATTAAAAACAAAAGTTCGTAAAGTTCTTCTTTCTCCATCATTGACCGATTCTAACAAGGGTAGTTTCGATTCCCGTCCGCGGGAAAAATAAATAAAATTGAATTTGCGATTTATTTGTGCCCTTTTATCGTACTGGTTAATGCCAGCTGAAAGCAAAACGTGGCTTAGTAGGCTAGTGATAAAAGTAACAAATTGATAAATGCAAGAAGGAAAATCATCTCTCTCGTTAGCTCAGTGGTAAGAGCCGTCGCCCGGCAAAGGGAAGGTCCCGGTTTCAAACCCCGGATGAGACGGTTGTTTTCTCTTCTTGCATTTATAAATTTGATTTAGAATCTTTAAAAATAAAAGTTCTTAAAGTTCTTCTTTCTCCATCATTGACCAATTCTAACAAGGGTAGGTTCGATTAAAAATAAACGTTCTTAAAGTTCATATTTCTCCACCATTGACCGATTCTAACAAGTGTAGATTCGATTCCCGTCCGCGGGAAAAAGAAATAAAATTGAATTTACATTTTATTTGTGCACTTTCATCGGTACTGGTTAATGCCAGCTGAAAGCAACACGTGGCTTAGTAGGCTAGTGACAAAAGTAACAAATTGATAAATACAAGAGGGAAAATCATCTCTCTTGTTAGCTCAGTGGTAAGAGCAGTCGCCCTGCAAACGGAAGGTCCCGGTTTCAAACCCCGGATGAGGCGGTTGTTTTCTCTTCTTGCATTTATAGATTTGATTTAGAATCATTAAAAATAAAAGTTCTTAAAGTTCTTCTTTCTCCATCATTGACCAATTCTAACAAGGGTAGGTTCGATTCCCGTCCGCACGAAAAATAAATAAAATTGAATTTAGAATTTATTTGTGCGCTTTCATCGTTACTGGTTAATGCCAGCTGAAAGCAAAACGTGGCTTAGTAGGCTAGTGATAAAAGTAACAAATTTATAGATGCAAGACGGAAAATCATCTGTCTCGTTCGCCCGGCAAGCGGAAGGTCCCAGTTTCAAACCCGAGACGAGGCGGTTATTTTTGTTATTGCACTTATAAATTTGATTTATAATCATTAAAAATAAACGTTCTTAAAGTTCATATTTCTCCACCATTGACCGATTCAAACAAGTGTAGATTCGATTCCCGTCCGCGGGAAAAAGAAATAAAATTGAATTTACATTTTATTTGTGCACTTTCATCGTTACTGGTTAATGCCAGCTGAAAGCAAAACGTGGCTTAGTAGGCTAGTGAAAAAAGTAACAAATTGATAAATGCAACAGGAAAATCATCTGTCTGGTTAGCTCAGTGGTAAGAGCAGTCGCCCAGAAAGCGGAATGTCCAGGTTTCAAACCCCGGATGAGGCGGTTGTTTTCTCTTCTTGCAATTATAAATTTGATTTAGAATCATTAAAAATAAAAGTTCTTAAAGTTCTTCTTTCTCCATCATTCACCAATTCTAACAAGGGTTGGTTCGATTCCCGTCCGCACGAAAAATAAATAAAACTGAATTTACAATTTATTTGTGCGCTTTCATCGTTACTGGTTAATGCCAGCTGAAAGCAAGACGTGGCTTAGTAGGCTAGTGACAAAAGTAACAAATTGATAAATGCAAGAGGGAAAATCACCTCTCTCGTTAGCTCAGTGGTAAGAGCAATCGCCCGGCAAACGGAAGGTCCCGGTTTCAAACCCCGGATGAGGCGGTTGTTTTCTCTTCTGCATTTATAAATTTGATTTAGAATCATTAAAAATAAAAGTTCTTAACGTTCTTCTTTCTCCATCATTGACCGATTCTGACAAGGGTAGTTTCGATTCCCGTCCGCGGGAAAAATAAATAAAATTGAATTTACAATTTATTTGTGCGCTTTCATCGGTACTGGTTAATGACAGCTGAAAGCAAAACGTGGCTTAGTAGGCTAGTGACAAAAGTATCAAATTGATAAATGCAACAGGAAAATCATCTGTCTGGTAAGCTCAGTGGTAAGAGCAGTAGCCCGGAAAGCGGAATGTCCAGGTTTCAAACCCCGGATGAGGCGGTTGTTTTCTCTTCTTGCATTTATTAATTTGATTTAGAATCATTAAAAATAAGAGTTCTTAAAGTTCTTCTTTCTCCATCATTGACCGATTCTAACAAGTTTTGGTTCGATTCCCGTCCGCGGGAAAAAGAAATAAAATTGAATTTACATTTTATTTGTGCACTTTCATCGTTACTGGTTAATGCCAGCTGAAAGCAAAACGTGGCTTAGTAGGCTAGTGAAAAAAGTAACAAATTGATAAATGCAACAGGAAAATCATCTGTCTGGTTAGCTCAGTGGTAAGAGCAGTCGCCCAGAAAGCGGAATGTCCAGGTTTCAAACCCCGGATGAGGCGGTTGTTTTCTCTTCTTGCAATTAAAAATTTGATTTAGAATCATTAAAAATAAAAGTTCTTAAAGTTCTTCTTTCTCCATCATTCACCAATTCTAACAAGGTTTGGTTCGATTCCCGTCCGCACGAAAAATAAATAAAACTGAATTTACAATTTATTTGTGCGCTTTCATCGTTACTGGTTAATGCAGCTGAAAGCAAAACGTGGCTTAGTAGGCTAGTGATAAAAGTAACAAATTGATAAATGCAAGAGGGAAAATCATCTCTCTCGTTAGCTCAGTGGTAAGAGCAGTCGCCCGGCAAACGGAAGGTCCCGGTTTCATACCCCGGATGAGGCGGTTGTTTTCTCTTCTTGCATTTATAAATTTGATTTAGAATCATTAAAAATAAAAGTTCTTAATGTTCTTCTTTCTCCATCATTGACCAATTCTAACAAGGGTAGTTTCGATTCCCGTCCGCACGAAAAATTAATAAAATTGAATTTACAATTTATTTGGGCGCTTTCACCGTTACTGGTTAATGCCAGCTGAAAGCAACACGTGGCTTAGTAGGCTAGTAACAAAAGTAACAAATTGATAAATGCAAGAGGGAAAATCATCTCTCTCGTTAGGTCAGTGGTAAGAGTAGTCGCCCGGCAAACGGAAGGTCCCGGTTTTAAACCCCGGATGAGGCGGTTGTTTTCTCTTCTTGCATTTATAAATTTGATTTAGAATCATTAAAAATAAAAGTTCTTAAAGTTCTTCTTTCTCCATCATTGACCGATTCTAACAAGGGTAGTTTCGTATCCCGTCCGCGGGAAAAATAAATAAACTTGAATTTACAATATATTTGTGCGCTTTCATCGGTACTGGTTAATGCCAGCTGAAAGCAAAACATGGCTTAGTAGGTTAGTGACAAAAGTAACAAATAGATAAATGCAACAGGAAAATCATCTGTCTGGTTAGCTCAGTGGTAAGAGCAGTCGCCCAGAAAGCGGAATGTCCAGGTTTCAAGCCCCGGATGAGGCGGTTGTTTTCTTTTCTTGCATTTATAAATTTGATTTAGAATCATTAAAAATAAAAGTTCTTAAAGTTCTTCTTTCTCCATCATTGACCGATTCAAACAAGTGTAGATTCGATTCCCGTACGCGGGAAAAAGAAATAAAATTGAATTTACATTTTATTTGTGCACTTTCATTACAGCTGAAAGCAAAACGTGGCTTAGTAGGCTAGTGAAAAAAGTAACAAATTGATAAATGCAACAGGAAAATCAACTGTCTGGCTAGCTCAGTGGTAAGAGCAGTCGCCCAGAAAGCGGAATGTCCAGGTTTCAAACCCCGGATGAGGCGGTTGTTTTCTCTTCTTGCAATTATAAATTTGATTTAGAATCATTAAAAATAAAAGTTCTTAAAGTTCTTCTTTCTCCATCATTCACCAATTCTAACAAGGGTTGGTTCGATTCCCGTCCGCACGAAAAATAAATAAAACTGAATTTACAATTTATTTGCGCGCTTTCATCGGTACTGGTTAATGCCATCTGAAAGCAAAACATGGCTTAGTAGGTTAGTGACAAAAGTAACAAATAGATAAATGCAACAGGAAAATCATCTGTCTGGTTAGCTCAGTGGTAAGAGCAGTCGCCCAGAAAGCGGAATGTCCAGGTTTCAAACCCCGGATGAGGCGGTTGTTTTCTCTTCTTGCAATTATAAATTTGATTTAGAATCATTAAAAATAAAAGTTCTTAAAGTTCTTCTTTCTCCATCATTCACCAATTCTAACAAGGGTTGGTTCGATTCCCGTCCGCACGAAAAATAAATAAAACTGAATTTACAATTTATTTGTGCGCTTTCATCGTTACTGGTTAATGCCAGCTGAAAGCAAGACGTGGCTTAGTAGGCTAGTGACAAAAGTAACAAATTGATAAATGCAAGAGGGAAAATCATCTCTCTCGTTAGCTCAGTGGTAAGAGCAGTCGCCCGGCAAACGGAAGGTCCCGGTTTCAAACCCCGGATGAGGCGGTTGTTTTCTCTTCTTGCATTTATAAATTTGATTAAGAATCATTAAAAATAAAAGTTCTTAATGTTCTTCTTTCTCCATCATTGACCAATTCTAACAAGGGTAGTTTCGATTCCCGTCCGCACGAAAAATTAATAAAATTGAATTTACAATTTATTTGGGCGCTTTCATCGTTACTGGTTAATGCCAGCTGAAAGCAACACGTGGCTTAGTAGGCTAGTAACAAAAGTAACAAATTGATAAATGCAAGAGGGAAAATCATCTCTCTCGTTAGGTCAGTGGTAAGAGTAGTCGCCCGGCAAACGGAAGGTCCCGGTTTTAAACCCCGGATGAGGCGGTTGTTTTCTCTTCTTGCATTTATAAATTTGATTTAGAATCATTAAAAATAAAAGTTCTTAAAGTTCTTCTTTCTCCATCATTGACCGATTCTAACAAGGGTAGTTTCGTATCCCGTCCGCGGGAAAAATAAATAAACTTGAATTTACAATTTATTTGTGCGCTTTCATCGGTACTGGTTAATGCCATCTGAAAGCAAAACATGGCTTAGTAGGTTAGTGACAAAAGTAACAAATAGATAAATGCAACAGGAAAATCATCTGTCTGGTTAGCTCAGTGGTAAGAGCAGTCGCCCAGAAAGCGGAATGTCCAGGTTTCAAGCCCCGGATGAGGCGGTTGTTTTCTTTTCTTGCATTTATAAATTTGATTTAGAATCATTAAAAATAAAAGTTCTTAAAGTTCTTCTTTCTCCATCATTGACCGATTCAAACAAGTGTAGATTCGATTCCCGTCCGCGGGAAAAAGAAATAAAATTGAATTTACATTTTATTTGTGCACTTTCATCGTTACTGGTTAATGCCAGCTGAAAGCAAAACGTGGCTTAGTAGGCTAGTGAAAAAAGTAACAAATTGATAAATGCAACAGGAAAATCAACTGTCTGGTTAGCTCAGTGGTAAGAGCAGTCGCCCAGAAAGCGGAATGTCCAGGTTTCAAACCCCGCATGAGGCGGTTGTTTTCTCTTCTTGCAATTATAAATTTGATTTAGAATCATTAAAAATAAAAGTTCTTAAAGTTCTTCTTTCTCCATAATTCACCAATTCTAACAAGGGTTGGTTCGATTCCCGTCCGCACGAAAAATAAATAAAACTGAATTTACAATTTATTTGTGCGCTTTCATCGTTACTGGTTAATGCCAGCTGAAAGCAACACGTGGCTTAGTAGGCTAGTGACAAAAGTAACAAATTGATAAATGCAAGAGGGAAAATCATCTCTCTCGTTAGCTCAGTGGTAAGAGCAGTCGCCCGGCAAACGGAAGGTCCCGGTTTCAAACCCCGGATGAGGCGGTTGTTTTCTCTTCTTGCATTTATAAATTTGATTTAGAATCATTAAAAATAAAAGTTCTTAAAGTTCTTCTTTCTCCATCATTGACCAATTCTAACAAGGTTAGGTTCGATTCCCGTCCGCACGAAAAATTAATAAAATTGAATTTACAATTTATTTGGGCGCTTTCATCGGTACTGGTTAATGACAGCTGAAAGCAAAACGTGGCTTAGTAGGCTAGTGACAAAAGTAACAAATTGATAAATGCAACAGGAAAATCATCTGTCTGGTAAGCTCAGTGGTAAGAGCAGTAGCCCGGAAAGCGGAATGTCCAGGTTTCAAACCCCGGATGAGGCGGTTGTTTTCTCTGCTTGCATTTATTAATTTGATTTAGAATCATTAAAAATAAGAGTTCTTAAAGTTCTTCTTTCTCCATCATTGACCGATTCTAACAAGTTTTGGTTCGATTCCCGTCCGCGGGAAAAATAAATAAAATTGAATTTACAATTTATTTGTGCGCTTTCATCGTTACTGTTTAATGCCAGCTGAAAGCAAAACGTGGCTTAGTAGCCTAGTGATAAAAGTAAGAAATTTATAGATGCAAGACAGAAAATCATCTGTCTCGTTAGCTCAGTGGTAAGAGCAGTCGCCCGGCAAGCGGAAGGTCCCAGTTTCAAACCCGAGACGAGGCGGTTATTTTTGTTATTGCACTTATAAATTTGATTTATAATCATTAAAAATAAACGTTCTTAAAGTTCATATTTCCCCACCATTGGCCGATTCTAACAAGTGTAGATTCGATTCCCGTCCGCGGGAAAAAGAAATAAAATTGAATTTACATTTTATTTGTGCACTTTTATCGTTCCTGGTTAATGCCAGCTGAAAGGAAAACGTGGCTTAGTAGGCTAGTGACAAAAGTAACAAATTGATAAATGCAACAGGAAAATCATCTGTTTGGTTAGCTCAGTGGTAAGAGCAGTCGCCCAGAAAGCGGAATGTCCAGGTTTCAAACCCCGGATGAGGCGGTTGTTTTCTATTCTTGCATTTATAAATTTGATTTAGAATCATTAAAAATAAAAGTTCTTAATGTTCTTCTTTCTCCATCATTGACCAATTCTAACAAGGGTAGTTTCGATTCCCGTCCGCACGAAAAATTAATAAAATTGAATTTACAATTTATTTGGGCGCTTTCATCGTTACTAGTTAATGCCAGCTGAAAGCAACACGTGGCTTAGTAGGCTAGTAACAAAAGTAACAAATTGATAAATGCAAGAGGGAAAATCATCTCTCTCGTTAGGTCAGTGGTAAGAGTAGTCGCCCGGCAAACGGAAGGTCCCGGTTTTAAACCCCGGATGAGGCGGTTGTTTTCTCTTCTTGCATTTATAAATTTGATTTAGAATCATTAAAAATAAAAGTTCTTAAAGTTCTTCTTTCTCCATCATTGACCGATTCTTACAAGGGTAGTTTCGTTTCCCGTCCGCGGGAAAAATAAATAAACTTGAATTTACAATTTATTTGTGCGCTTTCATCGGTACTGTTTAATGCAGCTGAAAGCAAAACGTGGCTTAGTAGGCTAGTGACAAAAGTAACAAATAGATAAATGCAACAGGAAAATCATCTGTCTGGTTAGCTCAGTGGTAAGAGCAGTCGCCCAGAAAGCGGAATGTCCAGGTTTCAAGCTCCGGATGAGGCGGTTGTTTTCTTTTCTTGCATTTATAAATTTGATTTAGAATCATTAAAAATAAAAGTTCTTAAAGTTCTTCTTTCTCCATCATTGACCGATTCTGGCAACTGTAGGTTCGATTCCCGTCCGCTGGAAAAATAAATAAAATTGAATTTACAATTTATTTGTGCGCCTTCATCGTTACTGTTTAATGCAGCTGAAAGCAAAACGTGGCTTAGTAGGCTAGTGACAAAAGTAACAAATTGATAAATGCAACAGGAAAATCATCTGTCTGGTTAGCTCAGTGGTAAGAGCAGTCGCCCAGAAAGCGGAATGTCCATGTTTCAAACCCCGGATGAGGCGGTTGTTTTCTCTTCTTGCATTTATAAATTTGATTTAGAATCATTAAAAATAAAAGTTCTTAAAGTTCTTCTTTCTCCATCATTGACCAATTCTAACAAGGTTAGGTTCGATTCCCGTCCGCACGAAAAATAAATAAAATTGAATTTACAATTTATTTGTGCGCTTTCATCGGTACTGGTTAATGGCAGCTGAAAGCAAAACGTGGCTTAGTAGGCTAGTGACAAAAGTAACAAATTGATAAATTCAACAGGAAAACCATCTGTTTGGTTAGCTCAGTGGTACGAGCAGTCACCCAGAAAGCGGAATGTCCAGGTTTCAAACCCCGGATGAGGCGGTTGTTTTCTTTTCTTGCATTTATAAATTTGATTTAGAATCATTAAAAATAAAAGTTCTTAAAGTTCTTCTTTCTCCATTTCTGACCGATTCTAGCAAGTGTAGGTACGATTCCCGTCCGCGGGAAAAATAAATAAAATTGAATTTACAATTTATTTGTGCGCTTTCATCGTTACTGTTTAATGCAGCTAAAAGCAAAACGTGGCTTAGTAGGCTAGTGACAAAAGTAACAAATTGATAAATGCAACAGGAAAATCATCTGTCTGGTTAGCTCAGTGGTAAGAGCAGTAGCCCAGAAAGCGGAATGTCCAGGTTTCAAACCCCGGATGGGGCGGTTGTTTTCTCTTCTTGCATTTATAAATTTGATTTAGAATCATTAAAAATAAGAGTTCTTAAAGTTCTTCTTTCTCCATCATTGACCGATTCTAACAAGTTTTGGTTCGATTCCCGTCCGCGGGAAAAATAAATAAAATTGAATTTACAATTTATTTGTGCGCTTTCATCGTTACTGCTTAATGCCAGCTGAAAGCAAAACGTGGCTTAGTAGGCTAGTGATAAAAGTAACAGATTTATAGATCTAAGACGGAAAATCATCTGTCTCGTTAGCTCAGTGGTAAGAGCAGTCGCCCGGCAAGCGGAAGGTCCCAGTTTCAAACCCGAGACGAGGCGGTTATTTTTGTTATTGCACTTATAAATTTGATTTATAATCATTAAAAATAAACGTTCTTAAAGTTCATATTTCTCCACCATTGACCGATTCTAACAAGTGTAGATTCGATTCCCGTCCGCGGGAAAAATAAATAAAACTGAATTTACAATTTATTTGTGCGCTTTCATCGTTACTGGTTAATGCCAGCTGAAAGCAACACGTGGCTTAGTAGGCTAGTGACAAAAGTAACAAATTGATAAATGCAAGAGGGAAAATCATCTCTCTCGTTAGCTCAGTGGTAAGAGCAGTCGCCCGGCAAACGGAAGGTCCCGGTTTCAAACCCCGGATGAGGAGGTTGTTTTCTCTTCTTGCATTTATAAATTTGATTTAGAATCATTAAAAATAAAAGTTCTTAAAGTTCTTCTTTCTCCATCATTGACCGATTCTGACAAGGGTAGTTTCGATTCCCGTCCGCGGGAAAAATAAATAAAATTGAATTTACAATTTATTTGTGCGCTTTCATCGGTACTGGTTAATGACAGCTGAAAGCAAAACGTGGCTTAGTAGGCTAGTGACAAAAGTATCAAATTGATAAATGCAACAGGAAAATCATCTGCCTGGTAAGCTCAGTGGTAAGAGCAGTAGCCCGGAAAGCGGAATGTCCAGGTTTCAAACCCCGGATGAGGCGGTTGTTTTCTCTTCTTGCATTTATTAATTTGATTTAGAATCATTAAAAATAAGAGTTCTTAAAGTTCTTCTTTCTCCATCATTGACCGATTCTAACAAGTTTTGGTTCGATTCCCGTCCGCGGGAAAAATAAATAAAATTGAATTTACAATTTATTTGTGCGCTTTCATCGTTACTGTTTAATGCCAGCTGAAAGCAAAACGTGGCTTAGTAGCCTAGTGATAAAAGTAACAAATTTATAGATGCAAGACGGAAAATCATCTGTCTCGTTAGCTCAGTGGTAAGAGCAGTCGCCCGGCAAGCGGAAGGTCCCAGTTTCAAACCCGAGACGAGGCGGTTATTTTTGTTATTGCACTTATAAATTTGATTTATAATCATTAAAAATAAACGTTCTTAAAGTTCATATTTCTCCACCATTGACCGATTCTAACAAGTGTAGATTCGATTCCCGTCCGCGGGAAAAAGAAATAAAATTGAATTTACATTTTATTTGTGCATTTTCATCGTTCCTGGTTAATGCCAGCTGAAAGCAAAACGTGGCTTAGTAGGCTAGTGACAAAAGTAACAAATTGATAAATGCAACAGGAAAATCATCTGTTTGGTTAGCTCAGTGGTAAGAGCAGTCGCCCAGAAAGCGGAATGTCCAGGTTTCAAACCCCGGATGAGGCGGTTGTTTTCTCTTCTTGCATTTATAAATTTGATTTAGAATCATTAAAAATAAAAGTTCTTAATGTTCTTCTTTCTCCATCATTGACCAATTCTAACAAGGGTAGTTTCGATTCCCGTCCGCACGAAAAATTAATAAAATTGAATTTACAATTTATTTGGGCGCTTTCATCGTTACTGGTTAATGCAAGCTGAAAGCAACACGTGGCATAGTAGGCTAGTAACAAAAGTAACAAATTGATAAATGCAAGAGGGAAAATCATCTCTCTCGTTAAGTCAGTGGTAAGAGTAGTCGCCCGGCAAACGGTAGGTCCCGGTTTTAAACCCCGGATGAGGCGGTTGTTTTCTCTTCTTGCATTTATAAATTTGATTTAGAATCATTAAAAATAAAAGTTCTTAAAGTTCTTCTTTCTCCATCATTGACCGATTCTTACAAGGGTAGTTTCGTTTCCCGTCCGCGGGAAAAATAAATAAACTTGAATTTACAATTTATTTGTGCGCTTTCATCGGTACTGGTTAATGCCAGCTGAAAGCAAAACATGGCTTCGTAGGCTAGTGACAAAAGTAACAAATAGATAAATGCAACAGGAAAATCATCTGTCTGGTTAGCTCAGTGGTAAGAGCAGTCGCCCAGAAAGCGGAATGTCCAGGTTTCAAGCCCCGGATGAGGCGGTTGTTTTCTTTTCTTGCATTTATAAATTTGATTTAGAATCATTAAAAATAAAAGTTCTTAAAGTTCTTCTTTCTCCATCATTGACCGATTCTAGCAAGTGTAGGTTCCATTCCCGTCCGCGGGAAAAATAAATAAAATTGAATTTACAATTTATTTGTGCGCCTTCATCGTTACTGTTTAATGCAGCTGAAAGCAAAACGTGGCTTAGTAGGCTAGTGACAAAAGTAACAAATTGATAAATGCAACAGGAAAATCATCTGTCTGGTTAGCTCAGTGGTAAGAGCAGTCGCCCAGAAAGCGGAATGTCCAGGTTTCAAACCCCGGATGAGGCGGTTGTTTTCTCTTCTTGCATTTATAAATTTGATTTAGAATCATTAAAAATAAAAGTTCTTAAAGTTCTTCTTTCTCCATCATTGACCAATTCTAACAAGGTTAGGTTCGATTCCCGTCCGCACGAAAAATAAATAAAATTGAATTTACAATTTATTTGTGCGCTTTCATCGTTACTGGTTAATGGCAGCTGAAAGCAAAACGTGGCTTAGTAGGCTAGTGACAAAAGTAACAAATTGATAAATTCAACAGGAAAATCATCTGTTTGGTTAGCTCAGTGGTACGAGCAGTTACCCAGAAAGCGGAATGTCCAGGTTTCAAACCCCGGCTGAGGCGGTTGTTTCCTTTTCTTGCATTTATAAATTTGATTTAGAATCATTAAAAATAAAAGTTCTTAAAGTTCTTCTTTCTCCATTTTTGACCGATTCTAGCAAGTGTAGGTACGATTCCCGTCCGCGGGAAAAATAAATAAAATTGAATTTACAATTTATTTGTGCGCTTTCATCGTTACTGTTTAATGCAGTTAAAAGCAAAACGTGGCTTAGTAGGCTAGTGACAAAAGTAACAAATTGATAAATGCAACAGGAAAATCATCTGTCTGGTTAGCTCAGTGGTAAGAGCAGTAGCCCAGAAAGCGGAATGTCCAGGTTTCAAACCCCGGATGAGGCGGTTGTTTTCTCCTCTTGCATTTATAAATTTGATTTAGAATCATTAAAAATAAGAGTTCTTAAAGTTCTTCTTTCTCCATCATTGACCGATTCTAACAAGTTTTGGTTCGATTCCCGTCCGCGGGAAAAATAAATAAAATTGAATTTACAATTTATTTGTGCGCTTTCATCGTTACTGTTTAATGCCAGCTGAAAGCAAAACGTGGCTTAGTAGGCTAGTGATAAAAGTAACAAATTTATAGATCCAAGACGGAAAATCATCTGTCTCGTTAGCTCAGTGGTAAGAGCAGTCGCCCGGCAAGCGGAAGGTCCCAGTTTCAAACCCGAGACGAGGCGGTTATTTTTGTTATTGCACTTATAAATTTGATTTATAATCATTAAAAATAAACGTTCTTAAAGTTCATGTTTCTCCACCATTGACCGATTCTAACAAGTGTAGATTCGATTCCCGTCCGCGGGAAAAAGAAATAAAATTGAATTTACATTTTATTTGTGCACTTTCATCGTTACTGGTTAATGCCAGCTGAAAGCTAAACGTGGCTTAGTAGGCTAGTGACAAAAGTAACAAATTGATAAATGCAACAGGAAAATCATCTGTCTGGTTAGCTCAGTGGTAAGAGCAGTCGCCCAGAAAGCGGAATGTCCAGGTTTCAAACCCCGGATGAGGCGGTTGTTTTCTCTTCTTGCATTTATAAATTTGATTTAGAATCATTAAAAATAAAAGTTCTTAAAGTTCTTCTTTCTCCATCATTGACCGATTCTAACAAGGGTATTTTCGATTCCCGTCCGCGGGAAAAATAAATAAAATTGAATTTACAATTTATTTGTGCGCCTTCATCGTTACTGTTTAATGCAGCTGAAAGCAAAACGTGGCTTAGTAGGCTAGTGACAAAAGTAACAAATTGATAAATGCAACAGGAAAATCATCTGTCTGGTTAGCTCAGTGGTAAGAGCAGTCGCCCAGAAAGCGGAATGTCCAGGTTTCAAACCCCGGATGAGGCGGTTGTTTTCTCTTCTTGCATTTATAAATTTGATTTAGAATCATTAAAAATAAAAGTTCTTAAAGTTCTTCTTTCTCCCTCATTGACCAATTCTAACAAGGTTAAGTTCGAATCCCGTCCGCACGAAAAATAAATAAAAGTGAGTTTACAATTTATTTGTGCGCTTTCATCGGTACTGGTTAATGCCAGCTGAAAGCAAAACGTGGCTTAGTAGGCTAGTGACAAAAGTAACAAATTGATAAATTCAACAGGAAAATCATCTGTCTGGTTAGCTCAGTGGTACGAGCAGTCACCCAGAAAGCGGAATGTCCAGGTTTCAAAACCCGGATGAGGCGGTTGTTTTCTTTTCTTGCATTTATAAATTTGATTTAGAATCATTAAAAATAAAAGTTCTTAAAGTACTACTATCTCCATCATTGACCGATTCTTACAAGTGTAGGTTCGATTCCCGTCCGCGGGAAAAATAAATAAAATTGAATTTACAATTTATTTGTGTGCTTTCATCGTTACTGGTTAGTGCCAGCTGAAAGCAAAACGTGGCTTAGTAGGCTAGTGACAAAATTAACAAATTGATAACTGCAAGAGGGAAAATCATCTGTCTCGTTAGCTCAGTGGTAAGAGCATTATCCCGGCAAGGGGAAGGTCCCGGTTTCAAACCCCGGGATGAGGCGGTTGTATTCTCTTCTTGCATTTATAAGTTTGATTTAGAATCATTAAAAATAAAAGTTCTTAAAGTTCTTCTTTCTCCATTATTGACCAATTCTAACAAGGGTAGGTTCGATTCCCGTCCGCACGAAAAATAAATAAAATTGAATTTACAATTTATTTGTGCGCTTTCACCGTTACTGGGTAATGCCAGCTGAAAGCAAAACGTGGCTTAGTAGGCTAGTGATAACAGTAACAAATTTATAGATGCAAGACGGAAAATCATCTCTCTCGTTAGCTCAGTGGTAAGAGCAGTCGCCCGGCAAGCGGAAGGTGCCAGTTTCAAATCCGAGACGAGGCGGTTATTTTTGTTATTGCACTTATAAATTTGATTTATAATCATTAAAAATAAACGTTCTTAAAGTTCATATTTCTCCACCATTAACCGATTCTAACAAGTGTAGATTCGATTCCCGTCCGCGGGAAAAAGAAATAAAATTGAATTTACATTTTATTTGTGCACTTTCATCGTTACTGGTTAATGCCAGCTGAAAGCAAAACGTGGCTTAGTAGGCTAGTGACAAAAGTAATAAATTGATAAATGCAACAGGAAAATCATCTGTCTGGTTAGCTCAGTGGTAAGAGCAGTAGCCCAGAAAGCGGAATGTCCAGGTTTCAAACCCCGGATGGGGCGGTTGTTTTCTCTTCTTGCATTTATAAATTTGATTTAGAATCATTAAAAATAAGAGTTCTTAAAGTTCTTCTTTCTCCATCATTGACCGATTCTAACAAGTTTTGGTTCGATTCCCGTCCGCGGGAAAAATAAATAAAATTGAATTTACAATTTATTTGTGCGCTTTCATCGTTACTGCTTAATGCCAGCTGAAAGCAAAACGTGGCTTAGTAGGCTAGTGATAAAAGTAACAGATTTATAGATCTAAGACGGAAAATCATCTGTCTCGTTAGCTCAGTGGTAAGAGCAGTCGCCCGGCAAGCGGAAGGTCCCAGTTTCAAACCCGAGACGAGGCGGTTATTTTTGTTATTGCTCTTATAAATTTGATTTATAATCATTAAAAATAAACGTTCTTAAAGTTCATATTTCTCCACCATTGACCGATTCTAACAAGTGTAGATTCGATTCCCGTCCGCGGGAAAAATAAATAAAACTGAATTTACAATTTATTTGTGCGCTTTCATCGTTACTGGTTAATGCCAGCTGAAAGCAACACGTGGCTTAGTAGGCTAGTGACAAAAGTAACAAATTGATAAATGCAAGAGGGAAAATCATCTCTCTCGTTAGCTCAGTGGTAAGAGCAGTCGCCCGGCAAACGGAAGGTCCCGGTTTCAAACCCCGGATGAGGAGGTTGTTTTCTCTTCTTGCATTTATAAATTTGATTTAGAATCATTAAAAATAAAAGTTCTTAAAGTTCTTCTTTCTCCATCATTGACCGATTCTGACAAGGGTAGTTTCGATTCCCGTCCGCGGGAAAAATAAATAAAATTGAATTTACAATTTATTTGTGCGCTTTCATCGGTACTGGTTAATGACAGCTGAAAGCAAAACGTGGCTTAGTAGGCTAGTGACAAAAGTATCAAATTGATAAATGCAACAGGAAAATCATCTGCCTGGTAAGCTCAGTGGTAAGAGCAGTAGCCCGGAAAGCGGAATGTCCAGGTTTCAAACCCCGGATGAGGCGGTTGTTTTCTCTTCTTGCATTTATTAATTTGATTTAGAATCATTAAAAATAAGAGTTCTTAAAGTTCTTCTTTCTCCATCATTGACCGATTCTAACAAGTTTTGGTTCGATTCCCGTCCGCGGGAAAAATAAATAAAATTGAATTTACAATTTATTTGTGCGCTTTCATCGTTACTGTTTAATGCCAGCTGAAAGCAAAACGTGGCTTAGTAGCCTAGTTATAAAAGTAACAAATTTATAGATGCAAGACGGAAAATCATCTGTCTCGTTAGCTCAGTGGTAAGAGCAGTCGCCCGGCAAGCGGAAGGTCCCAGTTTCAAACCCGAGACGAGGCGGTTATTTTTGTTATTGCACTTATAAATTTGATTTATAATCATTAAAAATAAACGTTCTTAAAGTTCATATTTCTCCACCATTGACCGATTCTAACAAGTGTAGATTCGATTCCCGTCCGCGGGAAAAAGAAATAAAATTGAATTTACATTTTATTTGTGCATTTTCATCGTTCCTGGTTAATGCCAGCTGAAAGCAAAACGTGGCTTAGTAGGCTAGTGACAAAAGTAACAAATTGATAAATGCAACAGGAAAATCATCTGTTTGGTTAGCTCAGTGGTAAGAGCAGTCGCCCAGAAAGCGGAATGTCCAGGTTTCAAACCCCGGATGAGGCGGTTGTTTTCTCTTCTTGCATTTATAAATTTGATTTAGAATCATTAAAAATAAAAGTTCTTAATGTTCTTCTTTCTCCATCATTGACCAATTCTAACAAGGGTAGTTTCGATTCCCGTCCGCACGAAAAATTAATAAAATTGAATTTACAATTTATTTGGGCGCTTTCATCGTTACTGGTTAATGCAAGCTGAAAGCAACACGTGGCATAGTAGGCTAGTAACAAAAGTAACAAATTGATAAATGCAAGAGGGAAAATCATCTCTCTCGTTAAGTCAGTGGTAAGAGTAGTCGCCCGGCAAACGGTAGGTCCCGGTTTTAAACCCCGGATGAGGCGGTTGTTTTCTCTTCTTGCATTTATAAATTTGATTTGGAATCATTAAAAATAAAAGTTCTTAAAGTTCTTCTTTCTCCATCATTGACCGATTCTTACAAGGGTAGTTTCGTTTCCCGTCCGCGGGAAAAATAAATAAACTTGAATTTACAATTTATTTGTGCGCTTTCATCGGTACTGGTTAATGCCAGCTGAAAGCAAAACATGGCTTCGTAGGCTAGTGACAAAAGTAACAAATAGATAAATGCAACAGGAAAATCATCTGTCTGGTTAGCTCAGTGGTAAGAGCAGTCGCCCAGAAAGCGGAATGTCCAGGTTTCAAGCCCCGGATGAGGCGGTTGTTTTCTTTTCTTGCATTTATAAATTTGATTTAGAATCATTAAAAATAAAAGTTCTTAAAGTTCTTCTTTCTCCATCATTGACCGATTCTAGCAAGTGTAGGTTCCATTCCCGTCCGCGGGAAAAATAAATAAAATTGAATTTACAATTTATTTGTGCGCCTTCATCGTTACTGTTTAATGCAGCTGAAAGCAAAACGTGGCTTAGTAGGCTAGTGACAAAAGTAACAAATTGATAAATGCAACAGGAAAATCATCTGCCTGGTAAGCTCAGTGGTAAGAGCAGTAGCCCGGAAAGCGGAATGTCCAGGTTTCAAACCCCGGATGAGGCGGTTGTTTTCTCTTCTTGCATTTATTAATTTGATTTAGAATCATTAAAAATAAGAGTTCTTAAAGTTCTTCTTTCTCCATCATTGACCGATTCTAACAAGTTTTGGTTCGATTCCCGTCCGCGGGAAAAATAAATAAAATTGAATTTACAATTTATTTGTGCGCTTTCATCGTTACTGTTTAATGCCAGCTGAAAGCAAAACGTGGCTTAGTAGCCTAGTTATAAAAGTAACAAATTTATAGATGCAAGACGGAAAATCATCTGTCTCGTTAGCTCAGTGGTAAGAGCAGTCGCCCGGCAAGCGGAAGGTCCCAGTTTCAAACCCGAGACGAGGCGGTTATTTTTGTTATTGCACTTATAAATTTGATTTATAATCATTAAAAATAAACGTTCTTAAAGTTCATATTTCTCCACCATTGACCGATTCTAACAAGTGTAGATTCGATTCCCGTCCGCGGGAAAAAGAAATAAAATTGAATTTACATTTTATTTGTGCATTTTCATCGTTCCTGGTTAATGCCAGCTGAAAGCAAAACGTGGCTTAGTAGGCTAGTGACAAAAGTAACAAATTGATAAATGCAACAGGAAAATCATCTGTTTGGTTAGCTCAGTGGTAAGAGCAGTCGCCCAGAAAGCGGAATGTCCAGGTTTCAAACCCCGGATGAGGCGGTTGTTTTCTCTTCTTGCATTTATAAATTTGATTTAGAATCATTAAAAATAAAAGTTCTTAATGTTCTTCTTTCTCCATCATTGACCAATTCTAACAAGGGTAGTTTCGATTCCCGTCCGCACGAAAAATTAATAAAATTGAATTTACAATTTATTTGGGCGCTTTCATCGTTACTGGTTAATGCAAGCTGAAAGCAACACGTGGCATAGTAGGCTAGTAACAAAAGTAACAAATTGATAAATGCAAGAGGGAAAATCATCTCTCTCGTTAAGTCAGTGGTAAGAGTAGTCGCCCGGCAAACGGTAGGTCCCGGTTTTAAACCCCGGATGAGGCGGTTGTTTTCTCTTCTTGCATTTATAAATTTGATTTGGAATCATTAAAAATAAAAGTTCTTAAAGTTCTTCTTTCTCCATCATTGACCGATTCTTACAAGGGTAGTTTCGTTTCCCGTCCGCGGGAAAAATAAATAAACTTGAATTTACAATTTATTTGTGCGCTTTCATCGGTACTGGTTAATGCCAGCTGAAAGCAAAACATGGCTTCGTAGGCTAGTGACAAAAGTAACAAATAGATAAATGCAACAGGAAAATCATCTGTCTGGTTAGCTCAGTGGTAAGAGCAGTCGCCCAGAAAGCGGAATGTCCAGGTTTCAAGCCCCGGATGAGGCGGTTGTTTTCTTTTCTTGCATTTATAAATTTGATTTAGAATCATTAAAAATAAAAGTTCTTAAAGTTCTTCTTTCTCCATCATTGACCGATTCTAGCAAGTGTAGGTTCCATTCCCGTCCGCGGGAAAAATAAATAAAATTGAATTTACAATTTATTTGTGCGCCTTCATCGTTACTGTTTAATGCAGCTGAAAGCAAAACGTGGCTTAGTAGGCTAGTGACAAAAGTAACAAATTGATAAATGCAACAGGAAAATCATCTGTCTGGTTAGCTCAGTGGTAAGAGCAGTCGCCCAGAAAGCGGAATGTCCAGGTTTCAAACCCCGGATGAGGCGGTTGTTTTCTCTTCTTGCATTTATAAATTTGATTTAGAATCATTAAAAATAAAAGTTCTTAAAGTTCTTCTTTCTCCATCATTGACCAATTCTAACAAGGTTAGGTTCGATTCCCGTCCGCACGAAAAATAAATAAAATTGAATTTACAATTTATTTGTGCGCTTTCATCGGTACTGGTTAATGGCAGCTGAAAGCAAAACGTGGCTTAGTAGGCTAGTGACAAAAGTAACAAATTGATAAATTCAACAGGAAAATCATCTGTTTGGTTAGCTCAGTGGTACGAGCAGTTACCCAGAAAGCGGAATGTCCAGGTTTCAAACCCCGGCTGAGGCGGTTGTTTCCTTTTCTTGCATTTATAAATTTGATTTAGAATCATTAAAAATAAAAGTTCTTAAAGTTCTTCTTTCTCCATTTTTGACCGATTCTAGCAAGTGTAGGTACGATTCCCGTCCGCGGGAAAAATAAATAAAATTGAATTTACGATTTATTTGTGCGCTTTCATCGTTACTGTTTAATGCAGTTAAAAGCAAAACGTGGCTTAGTAGGCTAGTGACAAAAGTAACAAATTGATAAATGCAACAGGAAAATCATCTGTCTGGTTAGCTCAGTGGTAAGAGCAGTAGCCCAGAAAGCGGAATGTCCAGGTTTCAAACCCCGGATGAGGCGGTTGTTTTCTCCTCTTGCATTTATAAATTTGATTTAGAATCATTAAAAATAAGAGTTCTTAAAGTTCTTCTTTCTCCATCATTGACCGATTCTAACAAGTTTTGGTTCGATTCCCGTCCGCGGGAAAAATAAATAAAATTGAATTTACAATTTATTTGTGCGCTTTCATCGTTACTGTTTAATGCCAGCTGAAAGCAAAACGTGGCTTAGTAGGCTAGTGATAAAAGTAACAAATTTATAGATCCAAGACGGAAAATCATCTGTCTCGTTAGCTCAGTGGTAAGAGCAGTCGCCCGGCAAGCGGAAGGTCCCAGTTTCAAACCCGAGACGAGGCGGTTATTTTTGTTATTGCACTTATAAATTTGATTTATAATCATTAAAAATAAACGTTCTTAAAGTTCATATTTCTCCACCATTGACCGATTCTAACAAGTGTAGATTCGATTCCCGTCCGCGGGAAAAAGAAATATAATTGAATTTACATTTTATTTGTGCACTTTCATCGTTACTGGTTAATGCCAGCTGAAAGCTAAACGTGGCTTAGTAGGCTAGTGACAAAAGTAACAAATTGATAAATGCAACAGGAAAATCATCTGTCTGGTTAGCTCAGTGGTAAGAGCAGTCGCCCAGAAAGCGGAATGTCCAGGTTTCAAACCCCGGATGAGGCGGTTGTTTTCTCTTCTTGCATTTATAAATTTGATTTAGAATCATTAAAAATAAAAGTTCTTAAAGTTCTTCTTTCTCCATCATTGACCGATTCTAACAAGGGTATTTTCGATTCCCGTCCGCGGGAAAAATAAATAAAATTGAATTTACAATTTGTTTGTGCGCCTTCATCGTTACTGTTTAATGCAGCTGAAAGCAAAACGTGGCTTAGTAGGCTAGTGACAAAAGTAACAAATTGATAAATGCAACAGGAAAATCATCTGTCTGGTTAGCTCAGTGGTAAGAGCAGTCGCCCAGAAAGCGGAATGTCCAGGTTTCAAACCCCGGATGAGGCGGTTGTTTTCTCTTCTTGCATTTATAAATTTGATTTAGAATCATTAAAAATAAAAGTTCTTAAAGTTCTTCTTTCTCCCTCATTGACCAATTCTAACAAGGTTAAGTTCGAATCCCGTCCGCACGAAAAATAAATAAAAGTGAGTTTACAATTTATTTGTGCGCTTTCATCGGTACTGGTTAATGCCAGCTGAAAGCAAAACGTGGCTTAGTAGGCTAGTGACAAAAGTAACAAATTGATAAATTCAACAGGAAAATCATCTGTCTGGTTAGCTCAGTGGTACGAGCAGTCACCCAGAAAGCGGAATGTCCAGGTTTCAAAACCCGGATGAGGCGGTTGTTTTCTTTTCTTGCATTTATAAATTTGATTTAGAATCATTAAAAATAAAAGTTCTTAAAGTACTACTATCTCCATCATTGACCGATTCTTACAAGTGTAGGTTCGATTCCCGTCCGCGGGAAAAATAAATAAAATTGAATTTACAATTTATTTGTGCGCTTTCATCGTTACTGGTTAGTGCCAGCTGAAAGCAAAACGTGGCTTAGTAGGCTAGTGACAAAATTAACAAATTGATAACTGCAAGAGGGAAAATCATCTGTCTCGTTAGCTCAGTGGTAAGAGCATTATCCCGGCAAGGGGAAGGTCCCGGTTTCAAACCCCGGGATGAGGCGGTTGTATTCTCTTCTTGCATTTATAAGTTTGATTTAGAATCATTAAAAATAAAAGTTCTTAAAGTTCTTCTTTCTCCATTATTGACCAATTCTAACAAGGGTAGGTTCGATTCCCGTCCGCACGAAAAATAAATAAAATTGAATTTACAATTTATTTGTGCGCTTTCACCGTTACTGGGTAATGCCAGCTGATAGCAAAACGTGGCTTAGTAGGCTAGTGATAACAGTAACAAATTTATAGATGCAAGACGGAAAATCATCTCTCTCGTTAGCTCAGTGGTAAGAGCAGTCGCCCGGCAAGCGGAAGGTGCCAGTTTCAAACCCGAGACGAGGCGGTTATTTTTGTTATTGCACTTATAAATTTGATTTATAATCATTAAAAATAAACGTTCTTAAAGTTCATATTTCTCCACCATTAACCGATTCTAACAAGTGTAGATTCGATTCCCGTCCGCGGGAAAAAGAAATAAAATTGAATTTACATTTTATTTGTGCACTTTCATCGTTACTGGTTAATGCCAGCTGAAAGCAAAACGTGGCTTAGTAGGCTAGTGACAAAAGTAATAAATTGATAAATGCAACAGGAAAATCATCTGTCTGGTTAGCTCAGTGGTAAGAGCAGTCGCCCAGAAAGCGGAATGTCCGGGTTTCAAACCCCGGATGAGGCGGTTGTTTTCTCTTCTTGCATTTATAAATTTGATTTAGAATCATAAAAAATAAAAGTTCTTAAAGTTCTTCTTTCTCCATCATTGACCAATTCTAACAAGGGTTGGTTCGATTCTCGTCCGCACGAAAAATAAATAAAATTGAATTTACAATTTATTTGTGCGCTTTCATCGTTACTGGTTAATGTCAGCTGAAAGCAAAACGTGGCTTAGTAGGCTAGTGACAAAAGTATCAAATTGATAAATGCAACAGGAAAATCATCTGTCTGGTTAGCTCAGTGGTAAGAGCAGTCGCCCAGAAAGAGGAATGTCCAGGTTTCAAACCCGTGATGAGGCGGTTGTTTTCTTTCTTGCATTTATAAATTTGATTTAGAATCATTAAAAATAAAAGTTCTTAAAGTTCTTTTTTCTCCATCATTGACCGATTCTAGCAAGTGTAGGTTCGAATCCCGTCCGCGGGAAAAATAAACAAAATTGAATTTACAATTTATTTGTGCGCTTTCATCGTACTGTTTAATGCAGCTGAAAGCAAAACGTGGCTTAGTAGGCTAGTGACAAAAGTATCAAATTGATAAATGCAACAGGAAAATCATCTGTCTGGTTAGCTCAGTGGTAAGAGCAGTCGCCCGGCAAACGGAAGGTCCCGGTTTCAAACCCCGGATGAGGCGGTTGTTTTCTCTTCTTGCACTTATAAATTTGATTTAGAATCATTAAAAATAAAAGTTCTTAAAGTTCTTCATTCTCCATCATTGACCGATTCTAACAAGGGTAGTTTCGATTCCCGTCCGCGGGAAAAATAAATAAAATTGAATTTACAATTTATTTGTGCGCTTTCATCGGTACTGGTTAATGTCAGCTGAAAGCAAAACGTGGCTTAGTAGGCTAGTGACAAAAGTATCAAATTGATAAATGCAACAGGAAAATCATCTGTCTGGTTAGCTCAGTGGTAAGAGCAGTCGCCCAGAAAGAGGAATGTCCAGGTTTCAAACCCGTGATGAGGCGGTTGTTTTCTTTCTTGCATTTATAAATTTGATTTAGAATCATTAAAAATAAAAGTTCTTAAAGTTCTTTTTTCTCCATCATTGACCGATTCTAGCAAGTGTAGGTTCGAATCCCGTCCGCGGGAAAAATAAATAAAATTGAATTTACAATTTATTTGTGCGCTTTCATCGTTACTGTTTAATGCAGCTGAAAGCAAAACGTGGCTTAGTAGGCTAGTGACAAAAGTATCAAATTGATAAATGCAACAGGAAAATCATCTGTCTGGTTAGCTCAGTGGTAAGAGCAGTCGCGCAGAAAGAGGAATGTCCAGGTTTCAAACCCCGGATGAGGCGGTTGTTTTCTTTCTTGCATTTATAAATTTTATTTAGAATCATTAAAAATAAAAGTTCTTAAAGTTCTTTTTTCTCCATCATTGACCGATTCTAGCAAGTGTAGGTTCGAATCCCGTCCGCGGGAAAAATAAACAAAATTGAATTTACAATTTATTTGTGCGCTTTCATCGTACTGTTTAATGCAGCTGAAAGCAAAACGTGGCTTAGTAGGCTAGTGACAAAAGTATCAAATTGATAAATGCAACAGGAAAATCATCTGTCTGGTTAGCTCAGTGGTAAGAGCAGTCGCCCAGAAAGAGGAATGTCCAGGTTTCAAACCCCGGATGAGGCGGTTGTTTTCTCTTCTTGCATTTATAAATTTGATTTAGAATCATTAAAAATAAAAGTTCTTAAAGTTCTTCTTTCTCCATCATTGACCGATTCTAACAAGGGTAGTTTCGATTCCCGTCCGCGGGAAAAATAAATAAAATTGAATTTACAATTTGTTTGTGCGCTTTCATCGGTACTGGTTAATGTCAGCTGAAAGCAACACGTGGCTCGGTAGGCTAGTGACAAAAGTAACAAATTGATAAATGCAAGAGGGAAAATCATCTCTCTCGTTAACTCAGTGGTAAGAGCAGTCGCCCGGCAAGCGGAAGGTCCCAGTTTCAAACCCGAGACGAGGCGGTTGTTTTTGTTATTGCACTTATAAATTTGATTTAGAATCATTAAAAATAAAAGTTCTTAAAGTTCTTCTTTCTCCATCATTGACCGATTCTAACAAGCGTAGTTTCGATTCCCGTCCGCGGGAAAAATAAATAAAATTGAATTTACGATTTATTTGTGCGCTTTCACCGTTACTGGTTAATGCCAGCTGAAAGCAACACGTGGCTCAGTAGGCTAGTGACAAAAGTAACAAATTGATAAATGCAAGAGGGAAAATCATCTCTCTCGTTAACTCAGTGGTAAGAGCAGTCGCCCAGAAAGAGGAATGTCCAGGTTTCAAACCCCGGATGAGGCGGTTGTTTTCTTTCTTGCATTTATAAATTTGATTTAGAATCATTAAAAATAAAAGTTCTTAAAGTTCTTTTTTCTCCATCATTGACCGATTCTAGCAAGTGTAGGTTCGAATCCCGTCCGCGGGAAAAATAAACAAAATTGAATTTACAATTTATTTGTGCGCTTTCATCGTACTGTTTAATGCAGCTGAAAGCAAAACGTGGCTTAGTAGGCTAGTGACAAAAGTATCAAATTGATAAATGCAACAGGAAAATCATCTGTCTGGTTAGCTCAGTGGTAAGAGCAGTCGCCCAGAAAGAGGAATGTCCAGGTTTCAAACCCCGGATGCGGCGGTTGTTTTCTTTCTTGCATTTATAAATTTGATTTAGAATCATTAAAAATAAAAGTTCTTAAAGTTCTTTTTTCTCCATCATTGACCGATTCTAGCAAGTGTAGGTTCGAATCCCGTCCGCGGGAAAAATAAATAAAATTGTATTTACAATTTATTTGTGCGCTTTCATCGTTACTGGTTAATGCCAGCTCAAAGCAACACGTGGCTCAGTAGGCTAGTGACAAAAGTAACAAATTGATAAATGCAAGAGGGAAAATCATCTCTCTCGTTAGCCAGTGGTAAGAGCAGTCGCCCGGCAAACGGAAGGTCCCGGTTTCCAACCCCAGATGAGGCGGTTGTTTTCTCTTCTTGCATTTATAAATTTGATTTAGAATCATTAAAAATAAAAGTTCTTAAAGTTCTTCTTTCTCCATCATTGACCGATTCTAACAAGGGTAGTTTCGATTCCCGTCCGCGGGAAAAATAAATAAAATTGAATTTACGATTTATTTGTGCGCTTTCATCGTTACTGGTTAATGCCAGCTGAAAGCAACACGTGGCTCAGTAAGCTAGTGACAAAAGTAACAAATTGATAAATGCAAGAGGGAAAATCATCTCTCTCGTTAACTCAGTGGTAAGAGCAGTCGCCCGGCAAGCGGAAGGTCCCAGTTTCAAACCCGAGACGAGGCGGTTGTTTTTGTTATTGCACTTATAAATTTGATTTATAATCATTAAAAATAAACGTTCTTAAAGTTCATATTTCTCCACCATTAACCGATTCTAACAAGTGTAGATTCGATTCCCGTCCGCGGGAAAAAGAAATAAAATTGAATTTACATTTTATTTGTGCACTTTCATCGTTACTGGTTAATGCCAGCTGAAAGCAAAACGTGGCTTAGTAGGCTAGTGACAAAAGTAATAAATTGATAAATGCAACAGGAAAATCATCTGCCTGGTTAGCTCAGTGGTAAGAGCAGTCGCCCAGAAAGCGGAATGTCCAGGTTTCAAACCCCGGATAAGGCGGTTGTTTTCTCTTCTTGCATTTATAAATTTGATTTAGAATCATTAAAAATAAAAGTTCTTAAAGTTCTTCTTTCTCCATCATTGACCAATTCTAACAAGGGTTGGTTCGATTCCCGTCCGCACGAAAAATAAATAAAATTGAATTTACAATTTATTTGTGCGCTTTCATCGTTACTGGTTAATGTCAGCTGAAAGCAACACGTGGCTCAGTAGGCTAGTGCCAAAAGTAACAAATTGATAAATGCAAGAGGGAAAATCATCTCTCTCGTTAACTCAGTGGTAAGAGCAGTCGCCCGGCAAGCGGAAGGTCCCAGTTTCAAACCCGAGACGAGGCGGTTGTTTTTGTTATTGCACTTATAAATTTGATTTAGAATCATTAAAAATAAAAGTTCTTAAAGTTCTTCTTTCTCCATCATTGACCGATTCTAACAAGGGTAGTTTCGATTCCCGTCCGCGGGAAAAATAAATAAAATTGAATTTACGATTTATTTGTGCGCTTTCATCGTTACTGGTTAATGCCAGCTGAAAGCAACACGTGGCTCAGTAGGCTAGTGACAAAAGTAACAAATTGATAAATGCAAGAGGGAAAATCATCTCTCTCGTTAACTCAGTGGTAAGAGCAGTCGCCCAGAAAGAGGAATGTCCAGGTTTCAAACCCCGGATGAGGCGGTTGTTTTCTTTCTTGCATTTATAAATTTGATTTAGAATCATTAAAAATAAAAGTTCTTAAAGTTCTTTTTTCTCCATCATTGACCGATTCTAGCAAGTGTAGGTTCGAATCCCGTCCGCGGGAAAAATAAGTAAAATTGAATTTTCAATTTATTTGTGCGCTTTCATCGTTACTGTTTAATGCAGCTGAAAGCAAAACGTGGCTTAGTAGGCTAGTGAGAAAAGTATCAAATTGATAAATGCAACAGGAAAATCATCTGTCTGGTTAGCTCAGTGGTAAGAGCAGTCGCCCAGAAAGAGGAATGTCCAGGTTTCAAACCCCGGATGAGGCGGTTGTTTTCTTTCTTGCATTTATAAATTTGATTTAGAATCATTAAAAATAAAAGTTCTTAAAGTTCTTTTTTCTCCATCATTGACCGATTCTAGCAAGTGTAGGTTCGAATCCCGTCCGCGGGAAAAATAAATAAAATTGAATTTACAATTTATTTGTGCGCTTTCATCGTTACTGGTTAATGCCAGCTCAAAGCAACACGTGGCTCAGTAGGCTAGTGACAAAAGTAACAAATTGATAAATGCAAGAGGGAAAATCATCTCTCTCGTTAGCCAGTGGTAAGAGCAGTCGCCCGGCAAACGGAAGGTCCCGGTTTCCAACCCCAGATGAGGCGGTTGTTTTCTCTTCTTGCATTTATAAATTTGATTTAGAATCATTAAAAATAAAAGTTCTTAAAGTTCTTCTTTCTCCATCATTGACCGATTCTAACAAGGGTAGTTTCGATTCCCGTCCGCGGGAAAAATAAATAAAATTGAATTTACGATTTATTTGTGCGCTTTCATCGTTACTGGTTAATGCCAGCTGAAAGCAACACGTGGCTCAGTAGGCTAGTGACAAAAGTAACAAATTGATAAATGCAAGAGGGAAAATCATCTCTCTCGTTAACTCAGTGGTAAGAGCAGTCGCCCGGCAAGCGGAAGGTCCCAGTTTCAAACCCGAGACGAGGCGGTTGTTTTTGTTATTGCACTTATAAATTTGATTTATAATCATTAAAAATAAACGTTCTTAAAGTTCATATTTCTCCACCATTAACCGATTCTAACAAGTGTAGATTCGATTCCCGTCCGCGGGAAAAAGAAATAAAATTGAATTTACATTTTATTTGTGCACTTTCATCGTTACTGGTTAATGCCAGCTGAAAGCAAAACGTGGCTTAGTAGGCTAGTGACAAAAGTAATAAATTGATAAATGCAACAGGAAAATCATCTGTCTGGTTAGCTCAGTGGTAAGAGCAGTCGCCCAGAAAGAGGAATGTCCAGGTTTCAAACCCCGGATAAGGCGGTTGTTTTCTCTTCTTGCATTTATAAATTTGATTTAGAATCATTAAAAATAAAACTTCTTAAAGTTCTTCTTTCTCCATCATTGACCGATTCTAACAAGGGTAGTTTCGATTCCCGTCCGCGGGAAAAATAAATAAAATTGAATTTACGATTTATTTGTGCGCTTTTATCGTACTGGTTAATGCCAGCTGAAAGCAAAACGTGGCATAGTAGGCTAGTGACAAAAGTAACAAATTGATAAATGCAAGAGGGAAAATCGTCTGTCTCGTTAGCTCAGTGGTAAGCGCATTATCCCGGCAAGGGGAAGATCCCGGTTTCAAACCCCGGACTAGGCAGTTGTTTTTTCTTCCTGCATTTGTAAATCTGCTTTAGAATCATTAAAAATAAAAGTTCTTAAAGTTCTTCTTTCTCCATCATTGACCGATTCTAACAAGGGTAGTTTCGATTCCCGTCCGCGGGAAAAATAAATAAAATTGAATTTACAATTTATTTGTGCACTTTCATCGGGACTGGTTAATGCCAGCTGAAAGCAAAACGTGGCTTAGTAGGCTAGTGACAAAAGTATCAAATTGATAAATGCAACAGGAAAATCATCTGTCTGGTTAGCTCAGTGGTAAGAGCAGTCGCCCAGAAACAGGAATGTCCAGGTTTCAAACCCCGGATGAGGCGGTTGTTTTCTCTTCTTGCATTTATAAATTTGATTTAGAATCATTAAAAATAAAAGTTCTTAAAGTTCTTCTTTCTCCATCATTGACCGATTCTAACAAGGGTAGTTTCGATTCCCGTCCGCGGGAAAAATAAATAAAATTGAATTTACAATTTATTTGTGCGCCTTCATCGTTACTGTTTAATGCAGCTGAAAGCAAAACGTGGCTTAGTAGGCTAGTGACAAAAGTAACAAATTGATAAATGCAACAGGAAAATCATCTGTCTGGTTAGCTCAGTGGTAAGAGCAGTCGCCCAGAAAGCGGAATGTCCAGGTTTCAAACCCCGGATGAGGCCGTTGTTTTCTCTTCTTGCATTTATAAATTTGATTTAGAATCATTAAAAATAAAAGTTCTTAAAGTTCTTCTTTCTCCCTCATTGACCAATTCTAACAAGGTTAGGTTCGATTCCCGTCCGGACGAAAAATAAGTAAAATTGAATTTACAATTTATTTGTGCGCTTTCATCGGTACTGGTTAATGCCAGCTGAAAGCAAAACGTGGCTTAGTAGGCTAGTGACAAAAGTAACAAATTGATAAATTCAACAGGAAAATCATCTGTCTGGTTAGCTCAGTGGTACGAGCAGTCACCCAGAAAGCGGAATGTCCAGGTTTCAAAACCCGGATGAGGCGGTTGTTTTCTTTTCTTGCATTTATAAATTTGATTTAGAATCATTAAAAATAAAAGTTCTTAAAGTTCTTCTTTCTCCATTTTTGACCGATTCTAGCAAGTGTAGTTACGATTCCCGTCCGCGGGAAAAATAAATAAAATGGAATTTACAATTTATTTGTGCGCTTTCATCGTTACTGTTTAATGCAGCTAAAAGCAAAACGTGGCTTAGTAGGCTAGTGACAAAAGTAACAAATTGATAAATGCAACAGGAAAATCATCTGTCTCGTTAGCTCAGTGGTAAGAGCAGTCGCCCGGCAAACGGAAGGTCCCGGTTTCAAACCCCGGATGTGGCGGTTGTTTTCTCTACTTGCATTTATAAATTTGATTTAGAATCATTAAAAATAAAAGTTCTTAAAGTTCTTCTATCTCCATCATTGACCGATTCTTACAAGTGTAGGTTCGATTCCCGTCCGCGGGAAAAATAAATAAAATCGAATTTACAATTTATTTGTGCGCTTTCATCGTTACTGGTTAATGCCAGCTGAAAGCAAAACGTGGCATAGTAGGCTAGTGACAAAAGTAACAAATTGATAAATGCAAGAGGGAAAATCGTCTGTCTCGTTAGCTCAGTGGTAAGCGCATTATCCCGGCAAGGGGAAGATCCCGGTTTCAAACCCCGGACTAGGCAGTTGTTTTTTCTTCCTGCATTTGTAAATCTGCTTTAGAATCATTAAAAATAAAAGTTCTTAAAGTTCTTCTTTCTCCATCATTGACCGATTCTAACAAGGGTAGTTTCGATTCCCGTCCGCGGGAAAAATAAATAAAATTGAATTTACAATTTATTTGTGCACTTTCATCGGGACTGGTTAATGCCAGCTGAAAGCAAAACGTGGCTTAGTAGGCTAGTGACAAAAGTATCAAATTGATAAATGCAACAGGAAAATCATCTGTCTGGTTAGCTCAGTGGTAAGAGCAGTCGCCCAGAAACAGGAATGTCCAGGTTTCAAACCCCGGATGAGGCGGTTGTTTTCTCTTCTTGCATTTATAAATTTGATTTAGAATCATTAAAAATAAAACTTCTTAAAGTTCTTCTTTCTCCATCATTGACCGATTCTAACAAGGGTAGTTTCGATTCCCGTCCGCGGGAAAAATAAATAAAATTGAATTTACGATTTATTTGTGCGCTTTTATCGTACTGGTTAATTCCAGCTGAAAGCAAAACGTGGCATAGTAGGCTAGTGACAAAAGTAACAAATTGATAAATGCAAGAGGGAAAATCGTCTGTCTCGTTAGCTCAGTGGTAAGCGCATTATCCCGGCAAGGGGAAGATCCCGGTTTCAAACCCCGGACTAGGCAGTTGTTTTTTCTTCCTGCATTTGTAAATCTGCTTTAGAATCATTAAAAATAAAAGTTCTTAAAGTTCTTCTTTCTCCATCATTGACCGATTCTAACAAGGGTAGTTTCGATTCCCGTCCGCGGGAAAAATAAATAAAATCGAATTTACAATTTATTTGTGCGCTTTCATCGTTACTGGTTAATGCCAGCTGAAAGCAAAACGTGGCATAGTAGGCTAGTGACAAAAGTAACAAATTGATAAATGCAAGAGGGAAAATCGTCTGTCTCGTTAGCTCAGTGGTAAGCGCATTATCCCGGCAAGGGGAAGATCCCGGTTTCAAACCCCGGACTAGGCAGTTGTTTTTTCTTCCTGCATTTGTAAATCTGCTTTAGAATCATTAAAAATAAAAGTTCTTAAAGTTCTTCTTTCTCCATCATTGACCGATTCTAACAAGGGTAGTTTCGATTCCCGTCCGCGGGAAAAATAAATAAAATTGAATTTACAATTTATTTGTGCACTTTCATCGGGACTGGTTAATGCCAGCTGAAAGCAAAACGTGGCTTAGTAGGCTAGTGACAAAAGTATCAAATTGATAAATGCAACAGGAAAATCATCTGTCTGGTTAGCTCAGTGGTAAGAGCAGTCGCCCAGAAACAGGAATGTCCAGGTTTCAAACCCCGGATGAGGCGGTTGTTTTATCTTCTTGCATTTATAAATTTGATTTAGAATCATTAAAAATAAAACTTCTTAAAGTTCTTCTTTCTCCATCATTGACCGATTCTAACAAGGGTAGTTTCGATTCCCGTCCGCGGGAAAAATAAATAAAATTGAATTTACGATTTATTTGTGCGCTTTTATCGTACTGGTTAATTCCAGCTGAAAGCAAAACGTGGCATAGTAGGCTAGTGACAAAAGTAACAAATTGATAAATGCAAGAGGGAAAATCGTCTGTCTCGTTAGCTCAGTGGTAAGCGCATTATCCCGGCAAGGGGAAGATCCCGGTTTCAAACCCCGGACTAGGCAGTTGTTTTTTCTTCCTGCATTTGTAAATCTGCTTTAGAATCATTAAAAATAAAAGTTCTTAAAGTTCTTCTTTCTCCATCATTGACCGATTCTAACAAGGGTAGTTTCGATTCCCGTCCGCGGGAAAAATAAATAAAATTGAATTTACAATTTATTTGTGCACTTTCATCGGGACTGGTTAATGCCAGCTGAAAGCAAAACGTGGCTTAGTAGGCTAGTGACAAAAGTATCAAATTGATAAATGCAACAGGAAAATCATCTGTCTGGTTAGCTCAGTGGTAAGAGCAGTCGCCCAGAAACAGGAATGTCCAGGTTTCAAACCCCGGATGAGGCGGTTGTTTTCTCTTCTTGCATTTATAAATTTGATTTAGAATCATTAAAAATAAAAGTTCTTAAAGTTCTTCTTTCTCCATCATTGACCGATTCTAACAAGGGTAGTTTCGATTCCCGTCCGCGGGAAAAATAAATAAAATTGAATTTACAATTTATTTGTGCGCCTTCATCGTTACTGTTTAATGCAGCTGAAAGCAAAACGTGGCTTAGTAGGCTAGTGACAAAAGTAACAAATTGATAAATGCAACAGGAAAATCATCTGTCTGGTTAGCTCAGTGGTAAGAGCAGTCGCCCAGAAAGCGGAATGTCCAGGTTTCAAACCCCGGATGAGGCGGTTGTTTTCTCTTCTTGCATTTATAAATTTGATTTAGAATCATTAAAAATAAAAGTTCTTAAAGTTCTTCTTTCTCCCTCATTGACCAATTCTAACAAGGTTAGGTTCGATTCCCGTCCGGACGAAAAATAAATAAAATTGAATTTACAATTTATTTGTGCGCTTTCATCGGTACTGGTTAATGCCAGCTGAAAGCAAAACGTGGCTTAGTAGGCTAGTGACAAAAGTAACAAATTGATAAATTCAACAGGAAAATCATCTGTCTGGTTAGCTCAGTGGTACGAGCAGTCACCCAGAAAGCGGAATGTCCAGGTTTCAAAACCCGGATGAGGCGGTTGTTTTCTTTTCTTGCATTTATAAATTTGATTTAGAATCATTAAAAATAAAAGTTCTTAAAGTTCTTCTTTCTCCATTTTTGACCGATTCTAGCAAGTGTAGTTACGATTCCCGTCCGCGGGAAAAATAAATAAAATGGAATTTACAATTTATTTGTGCGCTTTCATCGTTACTGTTTAATGCAGCTAAAAGCAAAACGTGGCTTAGTAGGCTAGTGACAAAAGTAACAAATTGATAAATGCAACAGGAAAATCATCTGTCTCGTTAGCTCAGTGGTAAGAGCAGTCGCCCGGCAAACGGAAGGTCCCGGTTTCAAACCCCGGATGTGGCGGTTGTTTTCTCTACTTGCATTTATAAATTTGATTTAGAATCATTAAAAATAAAAGTTCTTAAAGTTCTTCTATCTCCATCATTGACCGATTCTTACAAGTGTAGGTTCGATTCCCGTCCGCGGGAAAAATAAATAAAATCGAATTTACAATTTATTTGTGCGCTTTCATCGTTACTGGTTAATGCCAGCTGAAAGCAAAACGTGGCATAGTAGGCTAGTGACAAAAGTAACAAATTGATAAATGCAAGAGGGAAAATCGTCTGTCTCGTTAGCTCAGTGGTAAGCGCATTATCCCGGCAAGGGGAAGATCCCGGTTTCAAACCCCGGACTAGGCAGTTGTTTTTTCTTCCTGCATTTGTAAATCTGCTTTAGAATCATTAAAAATAAAAGTTCTTAAAGTTCTTCTTTCTCCATCATTGACCGATTCTAACAAGGGTAGTTTCGATTCCCGTCCGCGGGAAAAATAAATAAAATTGAATTTACAATTTATTTGTGCACTTTCATCGGGACTGGTTAATGCCAGCTGAAAGCAAAACGTGGCTTAGTAGGCTAGTGACAAAAGTATCAAATTGATAAATGCAACAGGAAAATCATCTGTCTGGTTAGCTCAGTGGTAAGAGCAGTCGCCCAGAAACAGGAATGTCCAGGTTTCAAACCCCGGATGAGGCGGTTGTTTTCTCTTCTTGCATTTATAAATTTGATTTAGAATCATTAAAAATAAAAGTTCTTAAAGTTCTTCTTTCTCCATCATTGACCGATTCTAACAAGGGTTGTTTCGATTCCCGTCCGCGGGAAAAATAAATAAAATTGAATTTACAATTTATTTGTGCGCCTTCATCGTTACTGTTTAATGCAGCTGAAAGCAAAACGTGGCTTAGTAGGCTAGTGACAAAAGTAACAAATTGATAAATGCAACAGGAAAATCATCTGTCTGGTTAGCTCAGTGGTAAGAGCAGTCGCCCAGAAAGCGGAATGTCCAGGTTTCAAACCCCGGATGAGGCGGTTGTTTTCTCTTCTTGCATTTATAAATTTGATTTAGAATCATTAAAAATAAAAGTTCTTAAAGTTCTTCTTTCTCCCTCATTGACCAATTCTAACAAGGTTAGGTTCGATTCCCGTCCGGACGAAAAATAAATAAAATTGAATTTACAATTTATTTGTGCGCTTTCATCGGTACTGGTTAATGCCAGCTGAAAGCAAAACGTGGCTTAGTAGGCTAGTGACAAAAGTAACAAATTGATAAATTCAACAGGAAAATCATCTGTCTGGTTAGCTCAGTGGTACGAGCAGTCACCCAGAAAGCGGAATGTCCAGGTTTCAAAACCCGGATGAGGCGGTTGTTTTCTTTTCTTGCATTTATAAATTTGATTTAGAATCATTAAAAATAAAAGTTCTTAAAGTTCTTCTTTCTCCATTTTTGACCGATTCTAGCAAGTGTAGTTACGATTCCCGTCCGCGGGAAAAATAAATAAAATGGAATTTACAATTTATTTGTGCGCTTTCATCGTTACTGTTTGATGCAGCTAAAAGCAAAACGTGGCTTAGTAGGCTAGTGACAAAAGTAACAAATTGATAAATGCAACAGGAAAATCATCTGTCTCGTTAGCTCAGTGGTAAGAGCAGTCGCCCGGCAAACGGAAGGTCCCGGTTTCAAACCCCGGATGTGGCGGTTGTTTTCTCTACTTGCATTTATAAATTTGATTTAGAATCATTAAAAATAAAAGTTCTTAAAGTTCTTCTATCTCCATCATTGACCGATTCTTACAAGTGTAGGTTCGATTCCCGTCCGCGGGAAAAATAAATAAAATCGAATTTACAATTTATTTGTGCGCTTTCATCGTTACTGGTTAATGCCAGCTGAAAGCAAAACGTGGCTTAGTAGGCTAGTGACAAAATTAACAAATTGATAACTGCAAGAGGGAAAATCATCTGTCTCGTTAGCTCAGTGGTAAGAGCATTATCCCGGCAAGGGAAAGGTCCCGGTTTCAAACCCCGGGATGAGGCGGTTTTATTCTCTACTTGCATTTATAAATTTGATTTAGAATCATTAAAAATAAAAGTTCTTAAAGTTCTTCTTTCTCCATCATTGACCAATTCTAACAAGGGTAGGTTCGATTCCCGTCCGCACGAAAAATAAATAAAATTGAATTTACAATTTATTTGTGCGCTTTCACCGTTACTGGGTAATGCCAGCTGAAAGCAAAACGTGGCTTAGTAGGCTAGTGATAACAGTAACAAATTTATAGATGCAAGACGGAAAATCATCTCTCTCGTTAGCTCAGTGGTAAGAGCAGTCGCCCGGCAAACGGAAGGTCCCGGTTTCAAACCCCGGATGTGGCGGTTGTTTTCTCTACTTGCATTTATAAATTTGATTTAGAATCATTAAAAATAAAAGTTCTTAAAGTTCTTCTTTCTCCATCATTGACCAATTCTAACAAGGGTAGGTTCGATTCCCGTCCGCACGAAAAATAAATAAAATTGAATTTACAATTTATTTGTGCGCTTTCACCGTTACTGGGTAATGCCAGCTGAAAGCAAAACGTGGCTTAGTAGGCTAGTGATAACAGTAACAAATTTATAGATGCAAGACGGAAAATCATCTCTCTCGTTAGCTCAGTGGTAAGAGCAGTCGCCCGGCAAGCGGAAGGTCCCAGTTTCAAACCCGAGACGAGGCGGTTATTTTTGTTATTGCACTTATAAATTTGATTTATAATCATTAAAAATAAACGTTCTTAAAGTTCATATTTCTCCACCATTAACCGATTCTAACAAGTGTAGATTCGATTCCCGTCCGCGGGAAAAAGAAATAAAATTGAATTTACATTTTATTTGTGCACTTTCATCGTTACTGGTTAATGCCAGCTGAAAGCAAAACGTGGCTTAGTAGGCTAGTGACAAAAGTAATAAATTGATAAATGCAACAGGAAAATCATCTGTCTGGTTAGCTCAGTGGTAAGAGCAGTCGCCCAGAAAGCGGAATGTCCGGGTTTCAAACCCCGGATGAGGCGGTTGTTTTCTCTTCTTGCATTTATAAATTTGATTTAGAATCATTAAAAATAAAAGTTCTTAAAGTTCTTCTTTCTCCATCATTGACCAATTCTAACAAGGGTTGGTTCGATTCTCGTCCGCACGAAAAATAAATAAAATTGAATTTACAATTTATTTGTGCGCTTTCATCGTTACTGGTTAATGCCAGCTGAAAGCAACACGTGGCTTAGTAGGCTAGTGACAAAAGTAACAAATTGATAAATGCAAGAGGGAAAATCATCTCTCTCGTTAGCTCAGTGGTAAGAGCAGTCGCGCGGCAAACGGAAGGTCCCGGTTTCAAACCCCGGATGAGGCGGTTGTTTTCTCTTCTTGCACTTATAAATTTGATTTAGAATCATTAAAAATAAAAGTTCTTAAAGTTCT
Organism: Dioctria rufipes; assembly: GCA_963924295.1. Lineage (NCBI taxonomy): Eukaryota > Metazoa > Arthropoda > Insecta > Diptera > Asilidae > Dioctria > Dioctria rufipes. The sequence goes on from OZ002740.1 coordinate 121,669,115, forward strand.
TCATTCTCCATCATTGACCGATTCTAACAAGGGTAGTTTCGATTCCCGTCCGCGGGAAAAATAAATAAAATTGAATTTACAATTTATTTGTGCGCTTTCATCGGTACTGGTTAATGTCAGCTGAAAGCAAAACGTGGCTTAGTAGGCTAGTGACAAAAGTATCAAATTGATAAATGCAACAGGAAAATCATCTGTCTGGTTAGCTCAGTGGTAAGAGCAGTCGCCCAGAAAGAGGAATGTCCAGGTTTCAAACCCCGGATGAGGCGGTTGTTTTCTTTCTTGCATTTATAAATTTGATTTAGAATCATTAAAAATAAAAGTTCTTAAAGTTCCTTTTTCTCCATCATTGACCGATTCTAGCAAGTGTAGGTTCGAATCCCGTCCGCGGGAAAAATAAATAAAATTGAATTTACAATTTATTTGTGCGCTTTCATCGTTACTGTTTAATGTAGCTGAAAGCAAAACGTGGCTTAGTAGGCTAGTGACAAAAGTATCAAATTGATAAATGCAACAGGAAAATCATCTGTCTGGTTAGCTCAGTGGTAAGAGCAGTCGCGCAGAAAGAGGAATGTCCAGGTTTCAAACCCCGGATGAGGCGGTTGTTTTCTTTCTTGCATTTATAAATTTGATTTAGAATCATTAAAAATAAAAGTTCTTAAAGTTCTTTTTTCTCCATCATTGACCGATTCTAGCAAGTGTAGGTTCGAATCCCGTCCGCGGGAAAAATAAATAAAATTGAATTTACAATTTATTTGTGCGCTTTCATCGTTACTGATTAATGCAGCTGAAATCAAAACGTGGCTTAGTAGGCTAGTGACAAAAGTAACAAATTGATAAATGCAACAGGAAAATCATCTGTCTCGTTAGCTCAGTGGTAAGAGCAGTCGCCCGGAAAGCGGAATGTCCCGGTTTCAAACCCCGGATGAGGCGGTTGTTTTCTCTTCTTGCATTTATAAATTTGATTTAGAATCATTAAAAATAAAAGTTCTTCTTTCTCCATCATTGACCAATTCTAACAAGGGTTGGTTCGACTCCCGTCCGCACGAAAAATAAATAAAATTGAATTTACAATTTATTTGTGCGCTTTCATCGTTACTGGTTAATGCCAGCTGAAAGCAACACGTGGCTCAGTAGGCTAGTGACAAAAGTAACAAATTGATAAATGCAAGAGGGAAAATCATCTCTCTCGTTAACTCAGTGGTAAGAGCAGTCGCCCGGCAAGCGGAAGGTCCCAGTTTCAAACCCGAGACGAGGCGGTTGTTTTTGTTATTGCACTTATAAATTTGATTTATAATCATTAAAAATAAACGTTCTTAAAGTTCATATTTCTCCACCATTAACCGATTCTAACAAGTGTAGATTCGATTCCCGTCCGCGGGAAAAAGAAATAAAATTGAATCTACATTTTATTTGTGCACTTTCATCGTTACTGGTTAATGCCAGCTGAAAGCAAAACGTGGCTTAGTAGGCTAGTGACAAAAGTAATAAATTGATAAATGCAACAGGAAAATCATCTGTGTGGTTAGCTCAGTGGTAAGAGCAGTCGCCCAGAAAGCGGAATGTCCAGGTTTCAAACCCCGGATGAGGCGGTTGTTTTCTCTTCTTGCATTTATAAATTTGATTTAGAATCATTAAAAATAAAAGTTCTTAAAGTTCTTCTTTCTCCATCATTGACCAATTCTAACAAGGGTTGGTTCGATTCCCGTCCGCACGAAAAATAAATAAAATTGAATTTACAATTTATTTGTGCGCTTTCATCGTTACTGGTTAATGCCAGCTGAAAGCAACACGTGGCTCAGTAGGCTAGTGACAAAAGTAACAAATTGATAAATGCAAGAGGGAAAATCATCTCTCTCGTTAGGCAGTGGTAAGAGCAGTCGCCCGGCAAACGGAAGGTCCCGGTTTCCAACCCCGGATGAGGCGGTTGTTTTCTCTTCTTGCATTTATAAATTTGATTTAGAATCATTAAAAATAAAACTTCTTAAAGTTCTTCTTTGTCCATCATTGACCGATTCTAACAAGGGTAGTTTCGATTCCCGTCCGCGGGAAAAATAAATAAAATTGAATTTACGATTTATTTGTGCGCTTTTATCGTACTGGTTAATGCCAGCTGAAAGCAAAACGTGGCATAGTAGGCTAGTGACAAAAGTAACAAATTGATAAATGCAAGAGGGAAAATCGTCTGTCTCGTTAGCTCAGTAGTAAGCGCATTATCCCGGCAAGGGGAAGATCCCGGTTTCAAACCCCGGACTAGGCAGTTGTTTTTTCTTCCTGCATTTGTAAATCTGCTTTAGAATCATTAAAAATAAAAGTTCTTAAAGTTCTTCTTTCTCCATCATTGACCGATTCTAACAAGGGTAGTTTCGATTCCCGTCCGCGTGAAAAATAAATAAAATTGAATTTACAATTTATTTGTGCACTTTCATCGGAACTGGTTAATGCCAGCTGAAAGCAAAACGTGGCTTAGTAGGCTAGTGACAAAAGTATCAAATTGATAAATGCAACAGGAAAATCATCTGTCTGGTTAGCTCAGTGGTAAGAGCAGTCGCCCAGAAAGAGGAATGTCCAGGTTTCAAACCCCTGATGAGGCGGTTGTTTTATTTCTTGCATTTATAAATTTGATTTAGAATCATTAAAAATAAAAGTTCTTAAAGCTCTTTTTTCTCCATCACTGACCGATTCTAGCAAGTGTACGTTCGAATCCCGTCCGCGGGAAAAATAAATAAAATTGAATTTACAATTTATTTGTGCGCTTTCATCGTTACTGTTTAATGCAGCTGAAAGCAAAACGTGGCTTAGTAGGCTAGTGACAAAAGTAACAAATTGATAAATGCAACAGGAAAATCATCTGTCTCGTTACCTCAGTGGTAAGAGCAGTCGCCCGGAAAGCGGAATGTCCCGGTTTCAAACCCCGGATGAGGCGGTTGTTTTCTCTTCTTGCATTTATAAATTTGATTTAGAATCATTAAAAATAAAAGTTCTTAAAGTTCTTCTTTCTCCATTATTGACCGATTCTAACAAGGGTAGTTTCGATTCCCGTCCGCGGGAAAAATAAATAAAATTGAATTTACGATTTATTTGTGCGCTTTTATCGTACTGGTTAATGCCAGCTGAAAGCAAAACGTGGCTTAGTAGGCTAGTGATAAAAGTAACAAATTTATAGATGCAAGACGGAAAATCATCTGTCTCGTTAGCTCAGTGGTAAGAGCAGTCGCCCGGCAAACGGAAGGTCCCGGTTTCAAACCCCGGATGAGGCGGTTGTTTTCTCTTCTTGCATTTATAAACTTGATTTAGAATCATTAAAAATAAAAGTTCTTAAAGTTCTTCTTTCTCCATCATTGACCGATTCTAACAAGTGTAGTTTCGATTCCCGTCCGCGGGAAAAATAAATAAAATTGAATTTACAATTTATTTGTGCGCTTTCATCGGTACTGGTTAATGTCAGCTGAAAGCAAAACGTGGCTTAGTAGGCTAGTGGCAAAAGTATCAAATTGATAAATGCAACAGGAAAATCATCTGTCTGGTTAGCTCAGTGGTAAGAGCAGTCGCCCAGAAAGAGGAATGTCCAGTTTTCAAACCCCGGATGAGGCGGTTCTTTTCTTTTCTTGCATTTATAAATTTGATTTAGAATCATTAAAAATAAAAGTTGTTAAAGTTCTTTTTTCTCCATCATTGACCGATTCTAGCAAGTGTAGGTTCGAATCCCGTCCGCGGGAAAAATAAATAAAATTGAATTTACAATTTATTTGTGCGCTTTCATCGTTACTGTTTAATGCAGCTGAAAGCAAAACGTGGCTTAGTAGGCTAGTGACAAAAGTAACAAATTGATAAATGCAACAGGAAAATTATCTGTCTCGTTAGCTCAGTGGTAAGAGCAGTCGCCCGGAAAGCGGAATGTCCCGGTTTCAAACCCCGGATGAGGCGGTTGTTTTCTCTTCTTTCATTTATAAATTTGATTTAGAATCATTAAAAATAAAAGTTCTTAAAGTTCTTCTTTCTCCATCATTGACCGATTCTAACAAGGGTAATTTCGATTCCCGTCCGTGGGAAAAATAAATAAAATTGAATTTACGATTTATTTCTGCGCTTTTATCGTACTGGTTAATGCCAGCTGAAAGCAAAACGTGGCTTAGTAGGCTAGTGATAAAAGTAACAAATTGATAGATGCAGGACGGAAAATCATCTGTCTCGTTAGCTCAGTGGTAAGAGCAGTCGCCCGGCAAGCGGAAGGTCCCAGTTTCAAAGCCGAGTCGAGGCGGTTATTTTTGTTATTGCACTTATAAATTTGATTTATAATCATTAAAAATAAACGTTCTTAAAGTTCATATTTCTCCACCATTGACCGATTCTAACAAGTGTAGATTCGATTCCCGTCCGCGGGAAAAAGAAATAAAATTGAATTTACATTTGATTTGTGCACTTTCACCCTTACTGGTTAATGCCAGCTGAAAGCAAAACGTGGCTTAGTAGGCTAGTGACAAAAGTAACAAATTGATAAATGCAACAGGAAAATCATCTGTCTGGTTAGCTCAGTGGTAAGAGCAGTCGCCCAGAAAGCGGAATGTCCAGGCTACAAACCCCGGATGAGGCGGTTGTTTTCTCTCCTTGCATTTATAAATTTGATTTAGAATCATTAAAAATAAAAGTTCTTAATGTTCTTCTTTCTCCATCATTGACCAATTCTAACAAGGGTAGTTTCGATTCCCGTCCGCACGAAAAATTAATAAAATTGAATTTACAATTTATTTGTGCGCTTTCATCGTTACTGGTTAATGCCAGCTGAAAGCAACACGTGGCTTAGTAGGCTAGTGATAAAGGTAACAAATTGATAAATGCAAGAGGGAAAATCATCTCTCTCGTTAGGTCAGTGGTAAGAGCAGTCGCCCGGCAAACGGAAGGTCCCGGTTTTAAACCCCGGATGAGGCGGTTGTTTTCTCTTTTTGCATTTATAAATTTGATTTAGAATCATTAAAAATAAAAGTTCTTAAAGTTCTTCTTTCTCCATCATTGACCGATTCTAACAAGGGTAGTTTCGATTCCCGTCCGCGGGAAAAATAAATAAACTTGAATTTACAATTTATTTGTGCGCTTTCATCGGTACTGGTTAATGCCAGCTGAAAGCAAAACGTGGCTTAGTAGGCTAGTGACAAAAGTAACAAATTGATAAATGCAACAGGAAAATCATCTGTCTGGTTAGCTCAGTGGTAAGAGCAGTCGCCCAGAAAGCGGAATGTCCAGGTTTCAAACCCCGGATGAGGCGGTTGTTTTCTTTTCTTGCATTTATAAATTTGATTTAGAATCATTAAAAATAAAAGTTCTTAAAGTTCTTCTTTCTCCATCATTGACCAATTCTTACAAGTGTAGGTTCGATTCCCGTCCGCGGGAAAAATAAATAAAATTGAATTTACAATTTATTTGTGCGCCTTCATCGTTACTATTTAATGCAACTGAAAGCAGAACGTGGCTTAGTAGGCTAGTGACAAAAGTAACAAATTGATAAATGCAACAGGAAAATCATCTGTCTGGTTAGCTCAGTGGTAAGAGCAGTCTCCCAGAAAGCGGAATGTCAAGGTTTCAAACCCCGGATGAGGCGGTTGTTTTCTCTTCTTGCATTTATAAATTTGATTTAGAATCAGTAATAATAAAAGTTCTTAAAGTTCTTCTTTCTCCATCATTGACCAATTCTAACAAGGGTAGGTTCGATTCCCGTCCGCACGAAAAATAAATAAAATTGAATTTACAATTTATTTGTGCGCTTTTATCGGTACTGGTTAATGCCAGCTGAAAGCAAAACGTGGCTTGGTAGGCTAGTGACAAAAGTAACAAATTGATAAATTCAACAGGAAAATCGTCTGTCTGGTTAGCTCAGTGGTAAGAGCAGTCGCCCAGAAAGCGGAATGTCCAGGTTTCAAACCCCGGATGAGGCGGTTGTTTTCTTTTCTTGCATTTATAAATTTGATTTAGAATCATTAAAAATAAAAGTTCTTAAAGTTCTTCTTTCTCCATCTTTGACCGATTCTAGCAAGTGTAGGTACGATTCCCGTCCGCGGGAAAAATAAATAAAATTGAATTTACAATTTATTTGTGCGCTTTCATCGTTACTGTTTAATGCAGCTAAAAGCAAAACGTGGCTTAGTAGGCTAGTGACAAAAGTAACAAATTGATAAATGCAACAGGAAAATCATCTCTCTCGTTAGCTCAGTGTTAAGAGCAGTCGCCCGGCAAACGGAAGGTCCCGGTTTCAAACCCCGGATGAGGCGGTTGTTTTCTCTTCTTGCATTTATAAATTTGATTTAGAATCATTAAAAATAAAAGTTCTTAAAGTTCTTCTATCTCCATCATTGACCGATTCTTACAAGTGTAGGTTCGATTCCCTTCCGCGGGAAAAATAAATAAAAATGAATTTACAATTAATTTGTGCGCTTTCATCGTTACTGGTTAATTTCAGCTGAAAGCAAAACATGGCTTAGTAGGCTAGTGACAAAATTAACAAATTGATAACTGCAAGAGGGAAAATCATCTGTCTCGTTAGCTCAGTGGTAAGAGCATTATCCCGGCAAGGGGAAGGTCCCGGTTTCAAACCCCGGGATGAGGTGGGTGTATTCTCTTCTTGCATTTATAAATTTGATTTAGAATCATTAAAAATAAAAGTTCTTAAAGTTCTTCTTTCTCCATCATTGACCAATTCTAACAAGGGTAGGTTCGATTCCCGTCCGCACGAAAAATAAATAAAATTGAATTTACAATTTATTTGTGCGCTTTTATCGGTACTGGTTAATGCCAGCTGAAAGCAAAACGTGGCTTGGTAGGCTAGTGACAAAAGTAACAAATTGATAAATTCAACAGGAAAATCGTCTGTCTGGTTAGCTCAGTGGTAAGAGCAGTCGCCCAGAAAGCGGAATGTCCCGGTTTCAAACCCCGGATGAGGCGGTTGTTTTCTCTTCTTGCATTTATAAATTTGATTTAGAATCATTAAAAATAAAAGTTCTTAAAGTTCTTCTTTCTCCATTATTGACCGATTCTAACAAGGGTAGTTTCGATTCCCGTCCGCGGGAAAAATAAATAAAATTGAATTTACGATTTATTTGTGCGCTTTTATCGTACTGGTTAATGCCAGCTGAAAGCAAAACGTGGCTTAGTAGGCTAGTGATAAAAGTAACAAATTTATAGATGCAAGACGGAAAATCATCTGTCTCGTTAGCTCAGTGGTAAGAGCAGTCGCCCGGCAAACGGAAGGTCCCGGTTTCAAACCCCGGATGAGGCGGTTGTTTTCTCTTCTTGCATTTATAAATTTGATTTAGAATCATTAAAAATAAAAGTTCTTAAAGTTCTTCTTTCTCCATCATTGACCGATTCTAACAAGTGTAGTTTCGATTCCCGTCCGCGGGAAAAATAAATAAAATTGAATTTACAATTTATTTGTGCGCTTTCATCGGTACTGGTTAATGTCAGCTGAAAGCAAAACGTGGCTTAGTAGGCTAGTGGCAAAAGTATCAAATTGATAAATGCAACAGGAAAATCATCTGTCTGGTTAGCTCAGTGGTAAGAGCAGTCGCCCAGAAAGAGGAATGTCCAGTTTTCAAACCCCGGATGAGGCGGTTCTTTTCTTTTCTTGCATTTATAAATTTGATTTAGAATCATTAAAAATAAAAGTTGTTAAAGTTCTTTTTTCTCCATCATTGACCGATTCTAGCAAGTGTAGGTTCGAATCCCGTCCGCGGGAAAAATAAATAAAATTGAATTTACAATTTATTTGTGCGCTTTCATCGTTACTGTTTAATGCAGCTGAAAGCAAAACGTGGCTTAGTAGGCTAGTGACAAAAGTAACAAATTGATAAATGCAACAGGAAAATTATCTGTCTCGTTAGCTCAGTGGTAAGAGCAGTCGCCCGGAAAGCGGAATGTCCCGGTTTCAAACCCCGGATGAGGCGGTTGTTTTCTCTTCTTTCATTTATAAATTTGATTTAGAATCATTAAAAATAAAAGTTCTTAAAGTTCTTCTTTCTCCATCATTGACCGATTCTAACAAGGGTAATTTCGATTCCCGTCCGTGGGAAAAATAAATAAAATTGAATTTACGATTTATTTCTGCGCTTTTATCGTACTGGTTAATGCCAGCTGAAAGCAACACGTGGCTTAGTAGGCTAGTGATAAAGGTAACAAATTGATAAATGCAAGAGGGAAAATCATCTCTCTCGTTAGGTCAGTGGTAAGAGCAGTCGCCCGGCAAACGGAAGGTCCCGGTTTTAAACCCCGGATGAGGCGGTTGTTTTCTCTTTTTGCATTTATAAATTTGATTTAGAATCATTAAAAATAAAAGTTCTTAAAGTTCTTCTTTCTCCATCATTGACCGATTCTAACAAGGGTAGTTTCGATTCCCGTCCGCGGGAAAAATAAATAAACTTGAATTTACAATTTATTTGTGCGCTTTCATCGGTACTGGTTAATGCCAGCTGAAAGCAAAACGTGGCTTAGTAGGCTAGTGATAAAAGTAACAAATTGATAGATGCAGGACGGAAAATCATCTGTCTCGTTAGCTCAGTGGTAAGAGCAGTCGCCCGGCAAGCGGAAGGTCCCAGTTTCAAAGCCGAGTCGAGGCGGTTATTTTTGTTATTGCACTTATAAATTTGATTTATAATCATTAAAAATAAACGTTCTTAAAGTTCATATTTCTCCACCATTGACCGATTCTAACAAGTGTAGATTCGATTCCCGTCCGCGGGAAAAAGAAATAAAATTGAATTTACATTTGATTTGTGCACTTTCACCCTTACTGGTTAATGCCAGCTGAAAGCAAAACGTGGCTTAGTAGGCTAGTGACAAAAGTAACAAATTGATAAATGCAACAGGAAAATCATCTGTCTGGTTAGCTCAGTGGTAAGAGCAGTCGCCCAGAAAGCGGAATGTCCAGGCTACAAACCCCGGATGAGGCGGTTGTTTTCTCTCCTTGCATTTATAAATTTGATTTAGAATCATTAAAAATAAAAGTTCTTAATGTTCTTCTTTCTCCATCATTGACCAATTCTAACAAGGGTAGTTTCGATTCCCGTCCGCACGAAAAATTAATAAAATTGAATTTACAATTTATTTGTGCGCTTTCATCGTTACTGGTTAATGCCAGCTGAAAGCAACACGTGGCTTAGTAGGCTAGTGATAAAGGTAACAAATTGATAAATGCAAGAGGGAAAATCATCTCTCTCGTTAGGTCAGTGGTAAGAGCAGTCGCCCGGCAAACGGAAGGTCCCGGTTTTAAACCCCGGATGAGGCGGTTGTTTTCTCTTTTTGCATTTATAAATTTGATTTAGAATCATTAAAAATAAAAGTTCTTAAAGTTCTTCTTTCTCCATCATTGACCGATTCTAACAAGGGTAGTTTCGATTCCCGTCCGCGGGAAAAATAAATAAACTTGAATTTACAATTTATTTGTGCGCTTTCATCGGTACTGGTTAATGCCAGCTGAAAGCAAAACGTGGCTTAGTAGGCTAGTGACAAAAGTAACAAATTGATAAATGCAACAGGAAAATCATCTGTCTGGTTAGCTCAGTGGTAAGAGCAGTCGCCCAGAAAGCGGAATGTCCAGGTTTCAAACCCCGGATGAGGCGGTTGTTTTCTTTTCTTGCATTTATAAATTTGATTTAGAATCATTAAAAATAAAAGTTCTTAAAGTTCTTCTTTCTCCATCATTGACCAATTCTTACAAGTGTAGGTTCGATTCCCGTCCGCGGGAAAAATAAATAAAATTGAATTTACAATTTATTTGTGCGCCTTCATCGTTACTATTTAATGCAACTGAAAGCAGAACGTGGCTTAGTAGGCTAGTGACAAAAGTAACAAATTGATAAATGCAACAGGAAAATCATCTGTCTGGTTAGCTCAGTGGTAAGAGCAGTCTCCCAGAAAGCGGAATGTCAAGGTTTCAAACCCCGGATGAGGCGGTTGTTTTCTCTTCTTGCATTTATAAATTTGATTTAGAATCAGTAATAATAAAAGTTCTTAAAGTTCTTCTTTCTCCATCATTGACCAATTCTAACAAGGGTAGGTTCGATTCCCGTCCACACGAAAAATAAATAAAATTGAATTTACAATTTATTTGTGCGCTTTTATCGGTACTGGTTAATGCCAGCTGAAAGCAAAACGTGGCTTGGTAGGCTAGTGACAAAAGTAACAAATTGATAAATTCAACAGGAAAATCGTCTGTCTGGTTAGCTCAGTGGTAAGAGCAGTCGCCCAGAAAGCGGAATGTCCAGGTTTCAAACCCCGGATGAGGCGGTTGTTTTCTTTTCTTGCATTTATAAATTTGATTTAGAATCATTAAAAATAAAAGTTCTTAAAGTTCTTCTTTCTCCATCTTTGACCGATTCTAGCAAGTGTAGGTACGATTCCCGTCCGCGGGAAAAATAAATAAAATTGAATTTACAATTTATTTGTGCGCTTTCATCGTTACTGTTTAATGCAGCTAAAAGCAAAACGTGGCTTAGTAGGCTAGTGACAAAAGTAACAAATTGATAAATGCAACAGGAAAATCATCTCTCTCGTTAGCTCAGTGTTAAGAGCAGTCGCCCGGCAAACGGAAGGTCCCGGTTTCAAACCCCAGATGAGGCGGTTGTTTTCTCTTCTTGCATTTATAAATTTGATTTAGAATCATTAAAAATAAAAGTTCTTAAAGTTCTTCTATCTCCATCATTGACCGATTCTTACAAGTGTAGGTTCGATTCCCTTCCGCGGGAAAAATAAATAAAAATGAATTTACAATTAATTTGTGCGCTTTCATCGTTACTGGTTAATTTCAGCTGAAAGCAAAACATGGCTTAGTAGGCTAGTGACAAAATTAACAAATTGATAACTGCAAGAGGGAAAATCATCTGTCTCGTTAGCTCAGTGGTAAGAGCATTATCCCGGCAAGGGGAAGGTCCCGGTTTCAAACCCCGGGATGAGGTGGGTGTATTCTCTTCTTGCATTTATAAATTTGATTTAGAATCATTAAAAATAAAAGTTCTTAAAGTTCTTCTTTCTCCATCATTGACCAATTCTAACAAGGGTAGGTTCGATTCCCGTCCGCACGAAAAATAAATAAAATTGAATTTACAATTTATTTGTGCGCTTTTATCGGTACTGGTTAATGCCAGCTGAAAGCAAAACGTGGCTTGGTAGGCTAGTGACAAAAGTAACAAATTGATAAATTCAACAGGAAAATCGTCTGTCTGGTTAGCTCAGTGGTAAGAGCATTCGCCCAGAAAGCGGAATGTCAAGGTTTCAAACCCCGGATGAGGCGGTTGTTTTCTCTTCTTGCATTTATAAATTTGATTTAGAATCATTAAAAATAAAAGTTCTTAAAGTTCTTCTATCTCCATCATTGACCGATTCTTACAAGTGTAGGTTCGATTCCCTTCCGCGGGAAAAATAAATAAAAATGAATTTACAATTAATTTGTGCGCTTTCATCGTTACTGGTTAATGCCAGCTGAAAGCAAAACATGGCTTAGTAGGCTAGTGACAAAATTAACAAATTGATAACTGCAAGAGGGAAAATCATCTGTCTCGTTAGCTCAGTGGTAAGAGCATTATCCCGCCAAGGGGAAGGTCCCGGTTTCAAACCCCGGGATGAGGCGGGTGTATTCTCTTCTTGCATTTATAAATTTGATTTAGAATCATTAAAAATAAAAGTTCTTAAAGTTCTTCTTTCTCCATCATTGACCAATTCTAACAAGGGTAGGTTCAATTCCCGTCCGCACGAAAAATAAATAAAATTGAATTTACAATTTATTTGTGCGCCTTCATCTTTACTGTATAATACAGCTGAAAGCAGAACGTGGCTTAGTAGGCTAGTGACAAAAGTAACAAATTGATAAATGCAACAGGAAAATCATCTGTCTGGTTAGCTCAGTGGTAAGAGCAGTCTCCCAGAAAGCGGAATGTCAAGGTTTCAAACCCCGGATGAGGCGGTTGTTTTCTCTTCTTGCATTTATAAATTTGATTTAGAATCAGTAAAAATAAAAGTTCTTAAAGTTCTTCTTTCTCCATCATTGACCAATTCTAACAAGGGTAGGTTCGATTCCCGTCCGCACGAAAAATAAATAAAACTGAATTTACAATTTATTTGTGCGCTTTTATCGGTACTGGTTAATGCCAGCTGAAAGCAAAACGTGGCTTGGTAGGCTAGTGACAAAAGTAACAAATTGATAAATTCAACAGGAAAATCGTCTGTCTGGTTAGCTCAGTGGTAAGAGCAGTCGCCCAGAAAGCGGAATGTCCAGGTTTCAAACCCCGGATGAGGCGGTTGTTTTCTTTTCTTGCATTTATAAATTTGATTTAGAATCATTAAAAATAAAAGTCCTTAAAGTTCTTCTATCTCCATCATTGACCGATTCTTACAAGTGTAAGTTCGATTCCCTTCCGCGGGAAAAATAAATAAAAATGAATTTATCGTTACTGGTTAATGCCAGCTGAAAGCAAAACATGGCTTAGTAGGCTAGTGACAAAATTAACAAATTGATAACTGCAAGAGGGAAAATCATCTGTCTCGCTAGCTCAGTGGTAAGAGCATTATCCCGGCAAGGGGAAGGTCCCGGTTTCAAACCCCGGGATGAGGCGGGTGTATTCTCTTCTTGCATTTATAAATTTGATTTAGAATCATTAAAAATAAAAGTTCTTAAAGTTCTTCTTTCTCCATCATTGACCAATTCTAACAAGGGTAGGTTCGATTCCCATCCGCACGAAAAATAAATAAAATTGAATTTACAATTTATTTGTGCGCTTTCACCGTTACGGGTTAATGCCAGCTGAAAGCAAAACGTGGCTTAGTAGGCTAGTGATAACAGTAACAAATTTATAGATGCAAGACGGAAAATCATCTGTCTCGTTAGCTCAGTGGTAAGAGCAGTCGCCCGGCAAACGGAAGGTCCCGGTTTTAAAACCCGGATGAGGCGGTTGTTTTCTCTTTTTGCATTTATAAATTTGATTTAGAATCATTAAAAATAAAAGTTCTTAAAGTTCTTCTTTCTCCATCATTGACCGATTCTAGCAAGGGTAGTTTCGATTCCCGTCCGCGGGAAAAATAAATAAAATTGAATTTACAATTTATTTGTGCGCTTTCATCGTTACTGTTTAATGCAGCTAAAAGCAAAACGTGGCTTAGTAGGCTAGTGACAAAAGTAACAAATTGATAAATGCAACAGGAAAATCATCTCTCTCGTTAGCTCAGTGGTAAGAGCAGTCGCAAGGCAAACGGAAGGTCCCGGTTTCAAACCCCGGATGAGGCGGTTGTTTTCTCTTCTTGCATTTATAAATTTGATTTATAATCATTAAAAATAAAAGTTCTTAAAGTTCTTCTATCTCCATCATTGACCGATTCTTACAAGTGTAAGTTCGATTCCCTTCCGCGGGAAAAATAAATAAAAATGAATTTATCGTTACTGGTTAATGCCAGCTGAAAGCAAAACATGGCTTAGTAGGCTAGTGACAAAATTAACAAATTGATAACTGCAAGAGGGAAAATCATCTGTCTCGTTAGCTCAGTGGTAAGAGCATTATCCCGGCAAGGGGAAGGTCCCGGTTTCAAACCCCGGGATGAGGCGGGTGTATTCTCTTCTTGCATTTATAAATTTGATTTAGAATCATTAAAAATAAAAGTTCTTAAAGTTCTTCTTTCTCCATCATTGACCAATTCTAACAAGGGTAGGTTCGATTCCCATCCGCACGAAAAATAAATAAAATTGAATTTACAATTTATTTGTGCGCTTTCACCGTTACTGGTTAATGCCAGCTGAAAGCAAAACGTGGCTTAGTAGGCTAGTGATAACAGTAACAAATTTATAGATGCAAGAAGGAAAATCATCTGTCTCGTTAGCTCAGTGGTAAGAGCAGTCGCCCGGCAAACGGAAGATCCTGGTTTTAAACCCCGGATGAGGCGGTTGTTTTCTCTTTTTGCATTTATAAATTTGATTTAGAATCATTAAAAATAAAAGTTCTTAAAGTTCTTCTTTCTCCATCATTGACCGATTCTAGCAAGGGTAGTTTCGATTCCCGTCCACGGAAAAAATAAATAAAATTGAATTTACGATTTATTTGTGCGCTTTTATCGTACTGGTTAATGCCAGCTGAAAGCAAAACGTGGCATAGTAAGCTAGTGACAAAAGTAACAAATTGATAAATGCAAGAGGGAAAATCGTCTGTCTCGTTAGCTCAGTGGTAAGCGCATTATCCCGGCAAGGGGAAGATCCCGGTTTCAAACCCCGGACTACGCAGTTGTTTTTTCTTCCTGCATTTGTAAATCTGCTTTAGAATCATTAAAAATAAAAGTTCTTAAAGTTCTTCTTTCTCCATCATTGACCGATTCTAACAAGGGTAGTTTTGATTCCCTTCCGCACGAAAAATAAATAAAACTGAATTTACAATTTATTTGTGCGCTTTTATCGGTACTGGTTAATGCCAGCTGAAAGCAAAACGTGGCTTGGTAGGCTAGTGACAAAAGTAACAAATTGATAAATTCAACAGGAAAATCGTCTGTCTGGTTAGCTCAGTGGTAAGAGCAGTCGCCCAGAAAGCGGAATGTCCAGGTTTCAAACCCCGGATGAGGCGGTTGTTTACTTTTCTTGCATTTATAAATTTGATTTAGAATCATTAAAAATAAAAATCCTTAAAGTTCTTCTATCTCCATCATTGACCGATTCTTACAAGTGTAAGTTCGATTCCCTTCCGCGGGAAAAATAAATAAAAATGAATTTATCCTTACTGGTTAATGCCAGCTGAAAGCAAAACATGGCTTAGTAGGCTAGTGACAAAATTAACAAATTGATAACTGCAAGAGGGAAAATCATCTGTCTCGCTAGCTCAGTGGTAAGAGCATTATCCCGGCAAGGGGAAGGTCCCGGTTTCAAACCCCGGGATGAGGCGGGTGTATTCTCTTCTTGCATTTATAAATTTGATTTAGAATCATTAAAAATAAAAGTTCTTAAAGTTCTTCTTTCTCCATCATTGACCAATTCTAACAAGGGTAGGTTCGATTCCCATCCGCACGAAAAATAAATAAAATTGAATTTACAATTTATTTGTGCGCTTTCACCGTTACTGGTTAATGCCAGCTGAAAGCAAAACGTGGCTTAGTAGGCTAGTGATAACAGTAACAAATTTATAGATGCAAGACGGAAAATCATCTGTCTCGTTAGCTCAGTGGTAAGAGCAGTCGCCCGGCAAACGGAAGGTCCCGGTTTTAAAACCCGGATGAGGCGGTTGTTTTCTATTTTTGCATTTATAAATTTGATTTAGAATCATTAAAAATAAAAGTTCTTAAAGTTCTTCTTTCTCCATCATTGACCGATTCTAGCAAGGGTAGTTTCGATTCCCGTCCGCGGGAAAAATAAATAAAATTGAATTTACAATTTATTTGTGCGCTTTCATCGTTACTGTTTAATGCAGCTAAAAGCAAAACGTGGCTTAGTAGGCTAGTGACAAAAGTAACAAATTGATAAATGCAACAGGAAAATCATCTCTCTCGTTAGCTCAGTGGTAAGAGCAGTCGCAAGGCAAACGGAAGGTCCCGGTTTCAAACCCCGGATGAGGCGGTTGTTTTCTCTTCTTGCATTTATAAATTTGATTTATAATCATTAAAAATAAAAGTTCTTAAAGTTCTTCTATCTCCATCATTGACCGATTCTTACAAGTGTAAGTTCGATTCCCTTCCGCGGGAAAAATAAATAAAAATGAATTTATCGTTACTGGTTAATGCCAGCTGAAAGCAAAACATGGCTTAGTAGGCTAGTGACAAAATTAACAAATTGATAACTGCAAGAGGGAAAATCATCTGTCTCGTTAGCTCAGTGGTAAGAGCATTATCCCGGCAAGGGGAAGGTCCCGGTTTCAAACCCCGGGATGAGGCGGGTGTATTCTCTTCTTGCATTTATAAATTTGATTTAGAATCATTAAAAATAAAAGTTCTTAAAGTTCTTCTTTCTCCATCATTGACCAATTCTAACAAGGGTAGGTTCGATTCCCATCCGCACGAAAAATAAATAAAATTGAATTTACAATTTATTTGTGCGCTTTCACCGTTACTGGTTAATGCCAGCTGAAAGCAAAACGTGGCTTAGTAGGCTAGTGATAACAGTAACAAATTTATAGATGCAAGACGGAAAATCATCTGTCTCGTTAGCTCAGTGGTAAGATCAGTCGCCCGGCAAACGGAAGATCCCGGTTTTAAACCCCGGATGAGGCGGTTGTTTTCTCTTTTTGCATTTATAAATTTGATTTAGAATCATTAAAAATAAAAGTTCTTAAAGTTCTTCTTTCTCCATCATTGACCGATTCTAGCAAGGGTAGTTTCGATTCCCGTCCACGGAAAAAATAAATAAAATTGAATTTACGATTTATTTGTGCGCTTTTATCGTACTGGTTAATGCCAGCTGAAAGCAAAACGTGGCATAGTAAGCTAGTGACAAAAGTAACAAATTGATAAATGCAAGAGGGAAAATCGTCTGTCTCGTTAGCTCAGTGGTAAGCGCATTATCCCGGCAAGGGGAAGATCCCGGTTTCAAACCCCGGACTACGCAGTTGTTTTTTCTTCCTGCATTTGTAAATCTGCTTTAGAATCATTAAAAATAAAAGTTCTTAAAGTTCTTCTTTCTCCATCATTGACCGATTCTAACAAGGGTAGTTTTGATTCCCTTCCGCGGGAAAAATAAATAAAATTGAAGTTACAATTTATTTGTGCGCTTTCATCGGGACTGGTTAATGCCAGCTGAAAGCAAAACGTGGCTTAGTAGGCTAGTGACAAAAGTAACAAATTGATAAATGCAACAGGAAAATCATCTGCCTGGTTAGCTCAGTGGTAAAAGCAGTCGCCCGGAAAGCGGAATGTCCAGGTTTCAAACCCCGGATGAGGCGGTTGTTTTCTCTTCTTGCATTTATAAATTTGATTTAGAATCATTAAAAATAAAAGTTCTTCAAGTTCTTCTTTCTCCATCATTGACCAATTCTAACAAGTGCAGGTTCGATTCCCATCCGCGGGAAAAATATATGAAATTGAATTTACAGTTTATTTGTGCGCTTTCATCGTTACTGGTTAATGCCAGCTGAAATCAAAACGTAGCTTAGAAGGCTAGTGACAAAAGTAACAAATTGATAAATGAAACAGGAAAAGCATCTGTCTGGTTAGCTCAGTGGTAAGAGCAGTCGCACAGAAAGCGGAATGTCCAGGTTACAAACCCCGGATGAGGCGGTTGTTTTCTCTTCTTGCATTTATAAATTTGATTTAGAATCATTAAAAATAAAGGTTCTTAATGTTCTTCTTTCTCCATCATTGACCAATTCTAACAAGGGTGGTTTCGATTCCCGTCCGCACGAAAAATTAATAAAATTGAATTTACAATTTATTTGTGCGCTTTCATCGTTACTGGTTAATGCCAGCTGAAAGCAACACGTGGCTTAGTAGGCTAGTGACAAAAGTAACAAATTGATAAATGCAAGAGGGAAAATCATCTCTCTCGTTAGGTCAGTGGTAAGAGCAGTCGCCCGGCAAACGGAAGGACCCGGTTTTAAACCCCGGATGTGGCGGTTGTTTTCTCTTTTTGCATTTATAAATTTGATTTAGAATCACTACAAATAAACGTTCTTAAAGTTCATATTTCACCACCATTGACCGATTCTAACAAGTGTAGATTCGATTCCCGTCCGCGGGAAAAAGAAATAAAATTGAATTTACATTTTATTTGTGCACTTTCATCGTTACTGGTTAATGCCAGCTGAAAGCAAAACGTGGCTTAGTAGGCTAGTGACAAAAGTAACAAATTGATAAATGCAACAGGAAAATCATCTGTCTGGTTAGCTCAGTGGTAAGAGCAGTCGCCCAGAAAGCGGAATGTCCAGGTTTCAAACCCCGGATTAGACGGTTGTTTTCTCTTCTTGCATTTATAAATTTGATTTAGAGTCATTAAAAATAAAAGTTCTTAAAGTTCTTCTTTCTCCATCATTGACCAATTCTAACAAGGGTTGGTTCGATTCCCGTCCGCACGAAAAATAAATAAAATTGAATTTACAATTTGTTTGTGCGCTTTCATCGTTACTGGTTAATGCCAGCTGAAAGCAACACGTGGCTCAGTAGGCTAGTGACAAAAGTAACAAATTGATAAATGCAAGAGGGAAAATCATCTCTCTCGTTAGCTCAGTGGTAAGAGCAGTCGCCCGGCAAACGGAAGGTCCCGGTTTCAAACCCCGGATGAGGCGGTTGTTTTCCCTTCTTGCATTTATAAATTTGATTTAGACTCATTAAAAATAAAAGTTCTTAAAGTTCTTCTTTCTCCATCATTGACTAATTCTAACAAGTGCAGGTTCGATTCCCATCCGCGGGAAAAATATATGAAATTGAATTTACAGTTTATTTGTGCGCTTTCATCGTTACTGTATAATACAGCTGAAAGCAGAACGTGGCTTAGTAGGCTAGTGACAAAAGTAACAAATTGATAAATGCAAGAGGGAAAATCGTCTGTCTCGTTAGCTCAGTGGTAAGAGCATTATCCCGGCAAGGGGAAGGTCCCGGTTTCAAACCCCGGACTAGGCAGTTGTTTTTCCTTCCTGCATTTATAAATTTGATTTAGAATCATTAAAAATAAAAGTTCTTAAAGTTCTTCTTTCTCCATCATTGACTAATTCTAACAAGTGCAGGTTCGATTCCCATCCGCGGGAAAAATATATGAAATTGAATTTACAGTTTATTTGTGCGCTTTCATCGTTACTGTATAATACAGCTGAAAGCAGAACGTGGCTTAGTAGGCTAGTGACAAAAGTAACAAATTGATAAATGCAACAGGAAAATCATCTGTCTGGTTAGCTCAGTGGTAAGAGCAGTCTCCCAGAAAGCGGAATGTCAAGGTTTCAAACCCCGGATGAGGCGGTTGTTTTCTCTTCTTGCATTTATAAATTTCATTTAGAATCAGTAAAAATAAAAGTTCTTAAAGTTCTTCTTTCTCCATCATAGACCAATTCTAACAAGGGTAGGTTCGATTCCCGTCCGCACGAAAAATAAATAAAATTGAATTTACAATTTATTTGTGCGCTTTTATCGGTACTGGTTAATGCCAGCTGAAAGCAAAACGTGGCTTGGTAGGCTAGTGACAAAAGTAACAAATTGATAAATTCAACAGGAAAATCGTCTGTCTGGTTAGCTCAGTGGTAAGAGCAGTCGCCCAGAAAGCGCAATGTCCAGGTTTCAAACCCCGGATGAGGCGGTTGTTTTCTTTTCTTGCATTTATAAATTTGATTTAGAATCATTAAAAATAAAAGTTCTTAAAGTTCTTCTTTCTCCATCTTTGACCGATTCTAGCAAGTGTAGGTACGATTCCCGTCCGCGGGAAAAATAAATAAAATTGAATTTACAATTTATTTGTGCGCTTTCATCGTTACTGTTTAATGCAGCTAAAAGCAAAACGTGGCTTAGTAGGCTAGTGACAAAAGTAACAAATTGATAAATGCAACAGGAAAATCATCTCTCTCGTTAGCTCAGTGGTAAGAGCAGTCGCCCGGCAAACGGAAGGTCCCGGTTTCAAACCCCGGATGAGGCGGTTGTTTTCTCTTCTTGCATTTATAAATTTGATTTAGAATCATTAAAAATAAAAGTTCTTAAAGTTCTTCTATCTCCATCATTGACCGATTCTTACAAGTGTAAGTTCGATTCCCTTCCGCGGGAAAAATAAATAAAAATGAATTTATCGTTACTGGTTAATGCCAGCTGAAAGCAAAACATGGCTTAGTAGGCTAGTGACAAAATTAACAAATTGATAACTGCAAGAGGGAAAATCATCTGTCTCGTTAGCTCAGTGGTAAGAGCATTATCCCGGCAAGGGGAAGGTCCCGGTTTCAAACCCTGGGATGAGGCGGGTGTATTCTCTACTTGCATTTATAAATTTGATTTAGAATCATTAAAAATAAAAGTTCTTAAAGTTCTTCTTTCTCCATCATTGACCAATTCTAACAAGGGTAGGTTCGATTCCCATCCGCACGAAAAATAAATAAAATTGAATTTACAATTTATTTGTGCGCTTTCACCGTTACTGGTTAATGCCAGCTGAAAGCAAAACGTGGCTTAGTAGGCTAGTGATAACAGTAACAAATTTATAGATGCAAGACGGAAAATCATATGTCTCGTTAGCTCAGTGGTAAGAGCAGTCGCCCGGCAAACGGAAGGTCCCGGTTTTAAACCCCGGATGAGGCGGTTGTTTTCTCTTTTTGCATTTATAAATTTGATTTAGAATCATTAAAAATAAAAGTTCTTAAAGTTCTTCTTTCTCCATCATTGACCGATTCTAGCAAGGGTAGTTTCGATTCCCGTCCACGGGAAAAATAAATAAAATTGAATTTACGATTTATTTGTGCGCTTTTATCGTACTGGTTAATGCCAGCTGAAAGCAAAACGTGGCATAGTAAGCTAGTGACAAAAGTAACAAATTGATAAATGCAAGAGGGAAAATCGTCTGTCTCGTTAGCTCAGTGGTAAGCGCATTATCCCGGCAAGGGGAAGATCCCGGTTTCAAACCCCGGACTACGCAGTTGTTTTTTCTTCCTGCATTTGTAAATCTGCTTTAGAATCATTAAAAATAAAAGTTCTTAAAGTTCTTCTTTCTCCATCATTGACCGATTCTAACAAGGGCAGTTTTGATTCCCTTCCGCGGGAAAAATAAATAAAATTTAAGTTACAATTTATTTGTGCGCTTTCATCGGGACTGGTTAATGCCAGCTGAAAGCAAAACGTGGCTTAGTAGGCTAGTGACAAAAGTAACAAATTGATAAATGCACCAGGAAAATCATCTGCCTGGTTAGCTCAGTGGTAAGAGCAGTCGCCCGGAAAGCGGAATGTCCAGGTTTCAAACCCCGGATGAGGCGGTTGTTTTCCCTTCTTGCATTTATAAATTTGATTTAGAATCATTAAAAATAAAAGTTCTTAAAGTTCTTCTTTCTCCATCATTCACCAATTCTAACAAGTGCAGGTTCGATTCCCATCCGCGGGAAAAATATATGAAATTGAATTTACAGTTTATTTGTGCGCTATCATCGTTACTGTTTAATGGCAGCTGAAAGCAAAACGTGGCTTAGTAGGCTAGTGACAAAAGTAACAAATTGATAAATGCAACAGGAAAATCATCTGTCTGGTTAGCTCAGTGGTAAGAGCAGTCGCACAGAAAGCGGAATGTCCAGGTTACAAACCCCGGATGAGGCGGTTGTTTTCTCTTCTTGCATTTATAAATTTGATTTAGAATCATTAAAAATAAAGGTTCTTAATGTTCTTCTTTCTCCATCATTGACCAATTCTAACAAGGGTGGTTTCGATTCCCGTCCGCACGAAAAATTAATAAAATTGAATTTACAATTTATTTGTGCGCTTTCATCGTTACTGGTTAATGCCAGCTGAAAGCAACACGTGGCTTAGTAGGCTAGTGACAAAAGTAACAAATTGATAAATGCAAGAGGGAAAATCATCTCTCTCGTTAGGTCAGTGGTAAGAGCAGTCGCCCGGCAAACGGAAGGTCCCGGTTTTAAACCCCGGATGTGGCGGTTGTTTTCTCTTTTTGCATTTATAAATTTGATTTAGAATCATTAAAAATAAACGTTCTTAAAGTTCATATTTCTCCACCATTGACCGATTCTAACAAGTGTAGATTCGATTCCCGTCCGCGGGAAAAAGAAATAAAATTGAATTTACATTTTATTTGTGCACTTTCATCGTTACTGGTTAATGCCAGCTGAAAGCAAAACGTGGCTTAGTAGGCTAGTGACAAAAGTAACAAATTGATAAATGCAACAGGAAAATCATCTGTCTGGTTAGCTCAGTGGTAAGAGCAGTCGCCCAGAAAGCGGAATGTCCAGGTTTCAAACCCCGGATGAGACGGTTGTTTTCTCTTCTTGCATTTATAAATTTGATTTAGAGTCATTAAAAATAAAAGTTCTTAAAGTTCTTCTTTCTCCATCATTGACCAATTCTAACAAGGGTTGGTTCGATTCCCGTCCGCACGAAAAATAAATAAAATTGAATTTACAATTTGTTTGTGCGCTTTCATCGTTACTGGTTAATGCCAGCTGAAAGCAACACGTGGCTCAGTAGGCTAGTGACAAAAGTAACAAATTGATAAATGCAAGAGGGAAAATCATCTCTCTCGTTAGCTCAGTGGTAAGAGCAGTCGCCCGGCAAACGGAAGGTCCCGGTTTCAAACCCCAGATGAGGCGGTTGTTTTCCCTTCTTGGATTTATAAATTTGATTTAGACTCATTAAAAATAAAAGTTCTTAAAGTTCTTCTTTCTCCATCATTGACCAATTCTAACAAGTGTAGGTTCGATTCCCATCCGCGGGAAAAATATATGAAATTGAATTTCCAGTTTATTTGTGCGCTTTCATCGTTACTGTTTAATGGCAGCTGAATGCAAAACGTGGCTTAGTAGGCTAGTGACAAAAGTAACAAATTGATAAATGCAAGAGGGAAAATCGTCTGTCTCGTTAGCTCAGTGGTAAGAGCATTATCCCGGCAAGGGGAAGGTCCCGGTTTCAAACCCCGGACTAGGCAGTTGTTTTTCCTTCCTGCATTTATAAATTTGATTTAGAATCATTAAAAATAAAAGTTGTTAAAGTTCTTCTTTCTCCATCAATGACCGATTCTAAAATGTTTTGTTTCGATTCCCGTCCGCGGGAAAAATAAATAAAAATGAATTTACGATTTATTTGTGCGCTTTCATCGTACTGGTTAATGCCAGCTGAAAGCAAAGCGTGGCTTAGTAGGATAGTGACAAAAGTAACGAATTGATAAATGCAAGAGGGAAAATCATCTGTCTCGTTAGCTCAGTGGTAAGAGCGTTATCCCGGCAAAGGGAAGGTCCCGGTTTCAATCCCCGGACGAGGCGGTTGTTTTTTCTTCTTGCATTTGTAAATCTACTTTAGAATCATTAAAAATAAAAGTTCTTAAAGTTCTTCTTTCTCCATCATTGACCGATTCTAACAAGGGTAGTTTCGATTCCCGTCCACGGGAAAAATAAATAAAATTGAATTTACAATTTATTCGTGCGCTTTCATCGGTACTGGTTAATGCCAGCTGAAAGCAAAACGTGGCTTAGTAGGCTAGAGACAAAAGTAACAAATTGATAAATGCAACAGGAAAATCATCTGCCTGGTTAGCTCAGTGGTAAGAGCAGTCGCCCGGAAAGCGGAATGTCCAGGTTTCAAACCCCGGATGAGGCGGTTGTTTTCTCTTCTTGCATTTATAAATTTGATTTAGAATCATTAAAAATAAAAGTTCTTAAAGTTCTTCTTTCTCCATCATTGACCAATTCTAACAAGTGTAGGTTCGATTCCCGTCTGCGGGAAAAATAAATAAAATTGAATTTACAATTTATTTGTGCGCTTTCATCGTTACTGTTTAATGCAGCTGAAAGCAAAACGTGGCTTAGTAGGCTAGTGACAAAAGTAACAAATTGATAAATGCAAGAGGGAAAATCATCTCTCTCGTTAGCTCAGTGGTAAGAGCAGTCGCCCGGCAAACGGAAGGTCCCGGTTTCAAACCCCGGATGAGGCGGTCGTTTTCTCTTCTTGAATTTATAAATTTGATTTAGAATCATTAAAAATAAAAGTTCTTAATGTTCTTCTTTCTCCATCATTGACCAATTCTAACAAGTGTAGGTTCGATTCCCATCCGCGGGAAAAATATATGAAATTGAATTTACAGTTTATTTGTGCGCTTTCATCGTTACTGTTTAATGGCAGCTGAAAGCAAAACGTGGCTTAGTAGGCTAGTGACAAAAGTAACAAATTGATAAATGCAAGAGGGAAAATCGTCTGTCTCGTTAGCTCAGTGGTAAGAGCATTATCCCGGCAAGGGGAAGGTCCCGGTTTCAAACCCCGGACTAGGCAGTTGTTTTTCCTTCCTGGATTTATAAATTTGATTTAGAATCATTATAAATAAAAGTTGTTAAAGTTCTTCTTTCTCCATCAATGACCGATTCTAAAATGTTTTGTTTCGATTACCGTCCGCGGGAAAAATAAATAAAAATGAATTTACGATTTATTTGTGCGCTTTCATCGTACTGGTTAATGCCAGCTGAAATCAACACGTGGCTAATGAGGCTAGTGACAAAAGTAAAAAATTGATAAATGCAAGAGGGAAAATCATCTCTCTCGTTAGCTCAGAGGTAAGAGCAGTCGCCCGGCAAACGGAAGGTCCCGGTTTCAAACCCCGGATGAGGCGGTTGTTTTCTCTTCTTGCATTTATAAATTTGATTTAGAATCATTAAAAATAAAAGTTCTTAAAGTTCTTCTTTCTCCATCATTGACCGATTCTAACAAGGGTAGTTTCGATTCCCGTCCGCGGGAAAAATAAATAAAACTGAATTTACAATTTAATTGTGCGCACTTCACCGGTACTGGTTAATGCCAGCTGAAAGCGAAACGTGGCTTAGTAGGCTAGTGACAAAAGTAAAAAATTGATAAATGCAACAGGAAAATCATCTGCCTGGTTAGCTCAGTGGTAAGAGCAGTCGCCCAGAAAGCGGAATGTCCAGGTTTCAAACCCCGGATGAGGCGGTTGTTTTCTCTTTTTGCATTTATAAATTTGATTTAGAATCATTAGAAATAAAAGTTTTTAAAGTTCTTCTTTCTCTATCATTGTCCAATTCTAACAAGGGTAGGTTCGATTCCCATCCGCGGGAAAAATAAATAAAATTGAATTTACAATTTATTTGTGCGCTTTCATCGTTACTGGTTAATGCCAGCTGAAAGCAAAACGTGGGTTAGTAGGCCAGTGACAAAAGTAACAAATTGATAAATGCAACAGGAAAATCATCTGTCTGGTTAGCTCAGTGGTAAGAGCAGTAGCCCGGAAAGCGGAATGTCCAGGTTTCAAACCCCGGATGAGGCGGTTGTTTTCTCTTCTTGCATTTATAAATTTGATTTAGAATCATTAAAAACAAAAGTTCTTAAAGTTCTTCTTTCTCCATCATTGACCGATTCTAACAAGTTTTGGTTCGATTCCCGTCCGCGGGAAAAATAAATAAAATTGAATTTACAATTTATTTGTGCGCTTTCATCGATACTGTTTAATGCCAGCTGAAAGCAAAACGTGGCTTAGTAGGCTAGTGATAAAAGTAGCAAATTGATAAATGCAAGAGGGCAATTCATCTGTCTCGTTAGCTCAGTGGTAAGAGCATTATCCCGGCAAGGGGAGGTCCCGGTTTCAAACACCGGACGAGGCGGTCGTTTTTTCTTCCTACATTTATATATTTTATTTAGAATCATTAAAAATAAAAGTTATTATAGTTCTTCTTTCTCCATCACTGACCGATTCTTACAAGTGTAGGTTCGATTCCCATCCGCGGGAAAAATATATGAAATTGAATTTACAGATTATTTGTGCGCTTTCATCGTTACTGTTTAATGCCAGCTTAAAGCAAAACGTGGCTTAGTAGGCTAGTGATAAAAGTAACAAATTTGTAGATGCAAGACGGAAAATTATCTGTCTCGTCAGCTCAGTGGTAAGAGCATTATCCCGGCAAGGGGAAGGTCCCGGTTTCAAACGCAGCATGAGGCGGTTGTTTTCTCTTCTTGAATTTATAAATTTGATTTAGAATTATTAAAAATAAAAGTTCTTAAAGTTCTTCTTTCTCCATCATTGACCGATTCTTACAAGTGTAGGTTCGATTCCCGTCCGCACGAAAAATAAATAAAACTGAATTTACAATTTATTTGTGCGCTTTCATTGTTACTGGTTAATGCCAGCTGAAAGCAAAACATGGCTTAGAAGGCTAGTGACAAAAGTAACAAATTGATAAATGCAACAGGAAAATCATCTCTCTCGTTAGCTCAGTGGTAAGAGCAGTCGCCCGGCAAACGGAAGGTCCCGGTTTCAAACCCCGGATGAGGCGGTTGTTTTCTATTCTTGCATTTATAAATTTGATTTAGAATCATTAAAAATAAAAGTTCTTAAAGTTCTTCTTTCTCCATCATTGACCGATTCTAACAAGGGTAGTTTCGATTCCCGTCCGCGGGAAAAATAAATAAAACTGAATTTACAATTTATTTGTGCGCTTTCATCGGTACTGGTTAATGCCAGCTGAAAGCAAAACGTGGCTTAGTAGGCTAGTGACAAAAGTAAAAAATTGATAAATGCAACAGGAAAATCATCTGCCTGGTTAGCTCAGTGGTAAGAGCAGTCGCCCAGAAAGCGGAATGTCCAGGTTTCAAACCCCGGATGAGGCGGTTGTTTTCTCTTTTTGCATTTATAAATTTGATTTAGAATCATTAGAAATAAAAGTTTTTAAAGTTCTTCTTTCTCTATCATTGTCCAATTCTAACAAGGGTAGGTTCGATTCCCATCCGCGGGAAAAATAAATAAAATTGAATTTACAATTTATTTGTGCGCTTTCATCGTTACTGGTTAATGCCAGCTGAAAGCAAAACGTGGGTTAGTAGGCCAGTGACAAAAGTAACAAATTGATAAATGCAACAGGAAAATCATCTGTCTGGTTAGCTCAGTGGTAAGAGCAGTAGCCCGGAAAGCGGAATGTCCAGGTTTCAAACCCCGGATGAGGCGGTTGTTTTCTCTTCTTGCATTTATAAATTTGATTTAGAATCATTAAAAACAAAAGTTCTTAAAGTTCTTCTTTCTCCATCATTGACCGATTCTAACAAGTTTTGGTTCGATTCCCGTCCGCGGGAAAAATAAATAAAATTGAATTTACAATTTATTTGTGCGCTTTCATCGTTACTGTTTAATGCCAGCTGAAAGCAAAACGTGGCTTAGTAGGCTAGTGATAAAAGTAGCAAATTGATAAATGCAAGAGGGCAATTCATCTGTCTCGTTAGCTCAGTGGTAAGAGCATTATCCCGGCAAGGGGAGGTCCCGGTTTCAAACACCGGACGAGGCGGTCGTTTTTTCTTCCTACATTTATATATTTTATTTAGAATCATTAAAAATAAAAGTTATTATAGTTCTTCTTTCTCCATCACTGACCGATTCTTACAAGTGTAGGTTCGATTCCCATCCGCGGGAAAAATATATGAAATTGAATTTACAGATTATTTGTGCGCTTTCATCGTTACTGTTTAATGCCAGCTTAAAGCAAAACGTGGCTTAGTAGGCTAGTGATAAAAGTAACAAATTTGTAGATGCAAGACGGAAAATTATCTGTCTCGTCAGCTCAGTGGTAAGAGCATTATCCCGGCAAGGGGAAGGTCCCGGTTTCAAACGCAGCATGAGGCGGTTGTTTTCTCTTCTTGAATTTATAAATTTGATTTAGAATTATTAAAAATAAAAGTTCTTAAAGTTCTTCTTTCTCCATCATTGACCGATTCTTACAAGTGTAGGTTCGATTCCCGTCCGCACGAAAAATAAATAAAATTGAATTTACAATTTATTTGTGCGCTTTCATCGTTACTGGTTAATGCCAGCTGAAAGCAAAACATGGCTTAGAAGGCTAGTGACAAAAGTAACAAATTGATAAATGCAACAGGAAAATCATCTCTCTCGTTAGCTCAGTGGTAAGAGCAGTCGCCCGGCAAACGGAAGGTCCCGGTTTCAAACCCCGGATGAGGCGGTTGTTTTCTATTCTTGCATTTATAAATTTGATTTAGAATCATTAAAAATAAAAGTTCTTAAAGTTCTTCTATCTCCATCATTGACCGATTCTTACAAGTGTAGGTTCGATTCCCGTCCGCGGGAAAAATAAATAAAATTGAATTTACAATTTATTTGTGCGCTTTCATTGTTACTGGTTAATGCCAGCTGAAAGCAAAACGTGGCTTAGTAGGCTAGTGACAAAAGTAACAAATTGATAACTGCAAGAGGGAAAATCATCTGTCTCGTTAGCTCAGTGGTAAGAGCATTATCCCGGCAAGGGGAAGGTCCCGGTTTCAAACCCCGGATGAGGCGGTTGTTTTCTCTTCTTGCATTTATAAATTTGATTTAGGATCATTAAAAATAAAAGTTCTTAAAGTTCTTCTTTCTCCATCATTGACCAATTCTAACAAGGGTAGGTTCGATTCCCGTCCGCACGAAAAATAAATAAAATTGAATTTTGCAATTTATTTGTGCGCTTTCATCGTTACTGGTTAATGCCAGCTGAAAGCAAAACGTGGCTTAGTAGGCTAGTGATAAAAGTAACAAATTTATAGATGCCAGACGGAAAATCATCTGTCTCGTTAGCTCAGTGGTAAGAGCATTCGCCCGGCAAGCGGAAGGTCCTAGTTTCAAACGCGAGACGAGGCGATTATTTTTGTTATTGCACTTATAAATTTGATTTATAATCATTAAAAATACACGTTCCTAAATTTCATATTTCTCCACCATTGACCGATTCTAACAAGTGTTGATTCGATTCCCGTCCGCGGGAAAAAGAAATAAAATTGAATTTACATTTTATTTGTGCACTTTTATGGTTACTGGTTAATGCCAGCTGAAAGCAAAACGTGGCTTAGTAGGCTAGTGACAAAAGTAAGAAATTGATAAATGCAACAGGAAAAGCATATGTCTGGTTAGCTCAGTGGTAAGAGCAGTCGCCCAGAAAGCGGAATGTCCAGGTTTCAAACCCCGGATGCGGCGGTTGTTTTCTCTTCTTGCATTTATAAATTTGATTTAGAATCATTAAAAATAAAAGTTCTTAAAGTTCTTCTTTCTCCATCATTGACCGATTCTAACAAGGGTAGTTTCGATTCCCGTCCGCGGGAAAAATAAATAAAAATGAATTTACAATTTATTTGTGCGCTTTCATCGGTACTGGTTAATGCCAGCTGAAAGCAAAACGTGGTTTAGTAGGTTAGTGACAATAGTATCAAATTGATAAATGCAACAGGAAAATCATCTGTCTTGTTAGCTCAGTGGTAAGAGCAGTCGCCCAGAAAGCGGAATGTCCAGGTTTCAAACCCCGGATGAGGTGGTTGTTTTCTTTTCTTGCATTTATAAATTTGATTTAGAATCATTAAAAATAATAGATCTTAAAGTTCTTCTTTCTCCATCATTGACCAATTCTAACAAGGGTTGGTTCGATTCCCGTCCGCACGAAAAATAAATAAAATTGAATTTAAATTCATTTGTGCGCTTTCATCGTTACTGGTTAATGCCAGCTGAAAGCAACACGTGGGTTAGTAGGCTAGTGACAAAAGTAACAAATTGATAAATGCAAGACTGAAAATCGTCTGTCTCGTTAGCTCAGTGGTAAGCGCATTATCCCGACAAGGGGAAGGTCCCGGTTTCAAACCCCGGACTAGGCAGTTGTTTTTTCTTCCTGCATTTATAAATTTGATTTAGAATCATTAAAAATAAAAGTTGTTAAAGTTTTTCTTTCTCCATCAATGACCGACTCTAAAATGTTTTGTTTCGATTCCCGTCCGCGGGAAAAATAAATAAAAATGAATTTATGATTTATTTGTGCGGTTTCATCGTACTGGTTAATGCCAGCTGAAAGCAAAACGTGGCTTAGTAGGCTAGTGACAAAAGTATCAAATTGATAAATGCAACAGGAAAATCATCTGTCTGGTTAGCTCAGTGGTAAGAGCAGTCGCCCAGAAAGCGGAATGTCCAGGTTTCAAACCCGGGATGAGGTGGTTGTTTTCTTTTCTAGCATTTATAAATTTGATTTAGAATCATTAAAAATAATAGTTCTTAAAGTTCTTCTTTCTCCATCATTGACCGATTATAGCAAGTGTAGGTTCGATTCCCGTCCGCGGGAAAAATAAATAAAATTGAATTTACGATTTATTTGTGCGCTTTTGTCGTACTGGTTAATGCCAGCTGAAAGCAAAACGTGGCACAGTAGGCTAGTGATAAAAGTAACAAATTGATAAACGCAAGAGGGAAAATCGTCTGTCTCGTTAGCTCAGTGGTAAGCGCATTATCCCGACAAGGGGAAGGTCCCGGTTTCAAACCCCGGACTAGGCAGTTGTTTTTTCTTCCTGCATTTATAAATTTGATTTAGAATCATTAAAAATAAAAGTTGTTAAAGTTTTTCTTTCTCCATCAATGACCGATTCTAAAATATTTTGTTTCGATTCCCGTCCGCGGGAAAAATAAATAAAAATGAATTTACGATTTATTTATGCGGTTTCATCGTACTGGTTAATGCCAGCTGAAAGCAAAACGTGGCTTAGTAGGCTAGTGACAAAAGTATCAAATTGATAAATGCAACAGGAAAATCATCTGTCTGGTTAGCTCAGTGGTAAGAGCAGTCGCCCGGAAAGCGTAATGTCCCGGTTTCAAACCCCGGATGAGGCGGTTGGTTTCTCTTCTTGCATTTATAACTTTGATTTAGAATCATTAAAAATAAAAGTTCTTAAAGTTCTTCTTTCTCCATCATTGACCAATTCTAACAAGGGTAGGTTCGATTCCCGTCCGCGGGAAAAATAAATAAAATGTAATTTACAATTTATTTGTGCCCTTTCATCGTTACTGGTTAATGCCAGCTGAAAGCAAAACGTGGATTAGTAGGCAAGTGATAAAAGTAACAAATTTATAGATGCAAGACGGAAAATCATCTGTCTCGTTAGCTCAGTGGTAAGAGCAGTCGCCCGGCAAGCGGAAGGTCCCAGTTTCAAACCCGAGACGAGGCGGTTATTTTTGGTATTGCACTTATAAATTTGATTTATAATCATTAAAAATAAACGTTCTCAAAGTTCATATTTCTCCACCATTGACCGATTCTAACAAGTGTAGATTCGATTCCCGTCCGCGGGAAAAAGAAATAAAATTTAATTTACATTTTATTTGTGCACTTTCATCGTTACTGGTTAATGCCAGCTGAAAGCAAAACGTGGCTTAGTAGGCTAGTGACAAAAGTAACAAATTGATATATGCAAGAGGGAAAATCATCTCTCTCGTTAGCTCAGTGGTAAGAGCAGTCGCCCGGCAAACGGAAGGTCCCGGTTTCAAACCCCGGATGAGGCGGTTGGTTTCTCTTCTTGCATTTATAAATTTGATTTAGAATCATTAAAAATAAAACTTCTTAAAGTTCTTCTTTCTCCATTATTGACCAATTCTAACAAGGGTTGGTTCGATTCCCGTCCGCACGAAAAATAAATAAAATTGAATTTACAATTCATTTGTGCGCTTTCATCGTTACTGGTTAATGCCAGCTGATAGCAACACGTGGGTTAGTAGGCTAGTGACAAAAGTAACAAATTGATAAATGCAAGAGGGAAAATCATCTCTCTCGTTAGCTCAGTGGTAAGAGCAGTCGCCCGGCAAACGGAAGGTCCCGGTTTCAAACCCCGGATGAGGCGGTTGTTTTCTCTTCTTGCATTTATAAATTTGATTTAGAATCATTAAAAATAAAAGTTCTTAAATTTCTTCTTTCTCCATCATTGACCGATTCTGACAAGGGTAGTTTCGATTCCCGTCCGCGGGAAAAATAAATAGAATTGAATTTACAATTTATTTGTGCGCTTTCATCGGTACTGGTTAATGCCAGCTGAAAGCAAAACGTGGCTTAGTAGGCCAGTGACAAAAGTAACAAATTGATAAATGCAACAGGAAAATCATCTGTCTGGTTAGCTCAGTGGTAAGAGCAGTCGCCCGGAAAGCGGAATGTCCCGGTTTCAAACCCCGGATGAGGCGGTTGGTTTCTCTTCTTGCATTTATAAATTTGATTTAGAATCATTAAAAATAAAACTTCTTAAAGTTCTTCTTTCTCCATTATTGACCGATTCTTACAAGTGTAGGTTCGATTCCCGTCCGCACGAAAAATAAATAAAATTGAATTTACAATTTATTTGTGCGCTTTCATCGTTACTGGTTAATGCCAGCTGAAAGCAAAACGTGGCTTAGAAGGCTAGTGACAAAAGTAACAAATTGATAAATGCAACAGGAAAATCATCTCTCTCGTTAGCTCAGTGGTAAGAGCAGTCGCCCGGCAAACGGAAGGTCCCGGTTTCAAACCCCGGATGAGGCGGTTGTTTTCTATTCTTGCATTTATAAATTTGATTTAGAATCATTAAAAATAAAAGTTCTTAAAGTTCTTCTATCTCCATCATTGACCGATTCTTACAAGTGTAGGTTCGATTCCCGTCCGCGGGAAAAATAAATAAAATTGAATTTACAATTTATTTGTGCGCTTTCATCGTTACTGTTTAATGCCAGCTGAAAGCAAAACGTGGCTTAGTAGGCTAGTGATAAAAGTAGCAAATTGATAAATGCAAGAGGGCAATCCATCTGTCTCGTTAGCTCAGTGGTAAGAGCATTATCCCGGCAAGGGGAAGGTCCCGGTTTCAAACCCCGGACGAGGCGGTTGTTTTTTCTTCCTACATTTATATATTTTATTTAGAATCATTAAAAATAAAAGTTATTAAAGTTCTTCTTTCTCCATCACTGACCGATTCTTACAAGTGTAGGTTCGATTCCCATCCGCGGGAAAAATATATGAAATTGAATTTACAGATTATTTGTGCGCTTTCATCGTTTCTGTTTAATGCCAGCTGAAAGCAAAACGTGGCTTAGTAGGCTAGTGACAAAAGTAACAAATTGATAACTGCAAGAGGGAAAATCATCTGTCTCGTTAGCTCAGTGGTAAGAGCATTATCCCGGCAAGGGGAAGGTCCCGGTTTCAAACCCCGGATAAGGCGGTTGTTTTCTCTTCTTGCATTTATAAATTTGATTTAGGATCATTAAAAATAAAAGTTCTTAAAGTTCTTCTTTCTCCATCATTGACCAATTCTAACAAGGGTAGGTTCGATTCCCGTCCGCACGAAAAATAAATAAAATTGAATTTTGCAATTTATTTGTGCGCTTTCATCGTTACTGGTTAATGCCAGCTGAAAGCAAAACGTGACTTAGTAGGCTAGTGATAAAAGTAACAAATTTGTAGATGCAAGACGGAAAATTATCTGTCTCGTCAGCTCAGTGGTAAGAGCATTATCCCGGCAAAGGGAAGGTCCCGGTTTCAAACGCCGGATGAGGCCGCTGTTTTCTCTTCTCGAATTTATAAATTTGATTTAGAATTATTAAAAATAAAAGTTCTTAAAGTTCTTCTTTCTCCATCATTGACCGATTCTTACAAGTGTAGGTTCGATTCCCGTCCGCACGAAAAATAAATAAAATTGAATTTACAATTTATTTGTGCGCTTTCATCGTTACTGGTTAATGCCAGCTGAAAGCAAAACGTGGCTTAGAAGGCTAGTGACAAAAGTAACAAATTGATAAATGCAACAGGAAAATCATCTCTCTCGTTAGCTCAGTGGTAAGAGCAGTCGCCCGGCAAACGGAAGGTCCCGGTTTCAAACCCCGGATGAGGCGGTTGTTTTCTATTCTTGCATTTATAAATTAGATTTAGAATCATTAAAAATAAAAGTTCTTAAATTTCTTCTATCTCCATCATTGACCGATTCTTACAAGTGTAGGTTCGATTCCCGTCCGCGGGAAAAATAAATAAAATTGAATTTACAATTTATTTGTGCGCTTTCATTGTTACTGGTTAATGCCAGCTGAAAGCAAAACGTGGCTTAGTAGGCTAGTGACAAAAGTAACAAATTGATAACTGCAAGAGGGAAAATCATCTGTCTCGTTAGCTCAGTGGTAAGAGCATTATCCCGGCAAGGGGAAGGTCCCGGTTTCAAACCCCGGATAAGGCGGTTGTTTTCTCTTCTTGCATTTATAAATTTGATTTAGGATCATTAAAAATAAAAGTTCCTAAAGTTCTTCTTTCTCCATCATTGACCAATTCTAACAAGGGTAGGTTCGATTCCCGTCCGCACGAAAAATAAATAAAATTGAATTTTGCAATTTATTTGTGCGCTTTCATCGTTACTGGTTAATGCCAGCTGAAAGCAAAACGTGACTTAGTAGGCTAGTGATAAAAGTAACGAATTTATAGATGCAAGACGGAAAATCATCTGTCTCGTTAGCTCAGTGGTAAGAGCATTCGCCCGGCAAGCGGAAGGTCCCAGTTTCAAACGCGAGACGAGGCGATTATTTTTGTTATTGCACTTATAAATTTGATTTATAATCATTAAAAATAAACGTTCCTAAAGTTCATATTTCTCCACCATTGACCGATTCTAACAAGTGTTGATTCGATTCCCGTCCGCGGGAAAAAGAAATAAAATTGAATTTACATTTTATTTGTGCACTTTTATTACTGATTTAGAATCATTAAAAATAAAAGTTGTTAAAGTTTTTCTTTCTCCATCAATGACCGATTCTAAAATGTTTTGTTTCGATTCCCGTCCGCGGGAAAAATAAATAAAAATGAATTTACGATTTATTTGTGCGGTTTCATCGTACTGGTTAATGCCAGCTGAAAGCAAAACGTGGCTTAGTAGGCTAGTGACAAAAGTATCAAATTGATAAATGCAACAGGAAAATCATCTGTCTGGTTAGCTCAGTGGTAAGAGCAGTCGCCCAGAAAGCGGAATGTCCAGGTTTCAAACCCCGGATGAGGTGGTTGTTTTCTTTTCTTGCATTTATAAATTTGATTTAGAATCATTAAAAATAATAGTTCTTAAAGTTCTTCTTTCTCCATCATTGACCGATTATAGCAAGTGTAGGTTCGATTCCCGTCCGCGGGAAAAATAAATAAAATTGAATTTACGATTTATTTGTGCGCTTTTATCGTACTGGTTAATCCCAGCTGAAAGCAAAACGTGGCACAGTAGGCTAGTGACAAAAGTAACAAATTGATAAATGCAAGAGGGAAAATCGTCTGTCTCGTTAGCTCAGTGGTAAGCGCATTATCCCGACAAGGGGAAGGTCCCGGTTTCAAACCCCGGACTAGGCAGTTGTTTTTTCTTCCTGCATTTATAAATTTGATTTAGAATCATTAAAAATAAAAGTTGTTAAAGTTTTTCTTTCTCCACCAATGACCGATTCTAAAATATTTTGTTTCGATTCCCGTCCGCGGGAAAAATAAATAAAAATGAATTTACGATTTATTTGTGCGGTTTCATCGTACTGGTTAATGCCAGCTGAAAGCAAAACGTGGCTTAGTAGGCTAGTGACAAAAGTATCAAATTGATAAATGCAACAGGAAAATCATCTGTCTGGTTAGCTCAGTGGTAAGAGCAGTCGCCCGGAAAGCGGAATGTCCCGGTTTCAAACCCCGGATGAGGCGGTTGGTTTCTCTTCTTGCATTTATAACTTTGATTTAGAATCATTAAAAATAAAAGTTCTTAAAGTTCTTCTTTCTCCATCATTGACCAATTCTAACAAGGGTAGGTTCGATTCCCGTCCGCGGGAAAAATAAATAAAATGTAATTTACAATTTATTTGTGCGCTTTCATCGTTACTGGTTAATGCCAGCTGAAAGCAAAACGTGGATTAGTAGGCAAGTGATAAAAGTAACAAATTTATAGATGCAA
Organism: Dioctria rufipes; assembly: GCA_963924295.1. Lineage (NCBI taxonomy): Eukaryota > Metazoa > Arthropoda > Insecta > Diptera > Asilidae > Dioctria > Dioctria rufipes. The sequence goes on from OZ002740.1 coordinate 121,704,413, forward strand.
GACGGAAAATCATCTGTCTCGTTAGCTCAGTGGTAAGAGCAGTCGCCCGGCAAGCGGAAGGTCCCAGTTTCAAACCCGAGACGAGGCGGTTATTTTTGTTATTGCACTTATAAATTTGATTTATAATCATTAAAAATAAACGTTCTCAAAGTTCATATTTCTCCACCATTGACCAATTCTAACAAGTGTAGATTCGATTCCCGTCCGCGGGAAAAAGAAATAAAATTTAATTTACATTGTATTTGTGCACTTTCATCGTTACTGGTTAATGCCAGCTGAAAGCAAAACGTGGCTTAGTAGGCTAGTGACAAAAGTAACAAATTGATAAATGCAAGAGGGAAAATCATCTCTCTCGTTAGCTCAGTGGTAAGAGCAGTCGCCCGGCAAACGGAAGGTCCCGGTTTCAAACCCCGGATGAGGCGGTTGGTTTCTCTTCTTGCATTTATAAATTTGATTTAGAATCATTAAAAATAAAACTTCTTAAAGTTTTTCTTTCTCCATTATTGACCAATTCTAACAAGGGTTGGTTCGATTCCCGTCCGCACGAAAAATAAATAAAATTGAATTTACAATTCATTTGTGCGCTTTCATCGTTACTGGTTAATGCCAGCTGATAGCAACACGTGGGTTAGTAGGCTAGTGACAAAAGTAACAAATTGATAAATGCAAGAGGGAAAATCATCTCTCTCGTTAGCTCAGTGGTAAGAGCAGTCGCCCGGCAAACGGAAGGTCCCGGTTTCAAACCCCGGATGAGGCGGTTGTTTTCTCTTCTTGCATTTATAAATTTGATTTAGAATCATTAAAAATAAAAGTTCTTAAATTTCTTCTTTCTCCATCATTGACCGATTCTGACAAGGGTAGTTTCGATTCCCGTCCGCGGGAAAAATAAATAGAATTGAATTTACAATTTATTTGTGCGCTTTCATCGGTACTGGTTAATGCCAGCTGAAAGCAAAACGTGGCTTAGTAGGCCAGTGACAAAAGTAACAAATTGATAAATGCAACAGGAAAATCATCTGTCTGGTTAGCTCAGTGGTAAGAGCAGTCGCCCGGAAAGCGGAATGTCCCGGTTTCAAACCCCGGATGAGGCGGTTGGTTTCTCTTCTTGCATTTATAAATTTGATTTAGAATCAATAAAAATAAAACTTCTTAAAGTTCTTCTTTCTCCATTATTGACCGATTCTTACAAGTGTAGGTTCGATTCCCGTCCGCACGAAAAATAAATAAAATTGAATTTACAATTTATTTGTGCGCTTTCATCGTTACTGGTTAATGCCAGCTGAAAGCAAAACGTGGCTTAGAAGGCTAGTGACAAAAGTAACAAATTGATAAATGCAACAGGAAAATCATCTCTCTCGTTAGCTCAGTGGTAAGAGCAGTCGCCCGTCAAACAGAAGGTCCCGGCTTCAAACCCCGGATGAGGCGGTTGTTTTCAATTCTTGCATTTATAAATTTGATTTAGAATCATTAAAAATAAAAGTTCTTAAAGTTCTTCTATCTCCATCATTGACCGATTCTTACAAGTGTAGGTTCGATTCCCGTCCGCGGGAAAAATAAATAAAATTGAATTTACAATTTATTTGTGCGCTTTCATCGTTACTGTTTAATGCCAGCTGAAAGCAAAACGTGGCTTAGTAGGCTAGTGATAAAAGTAGCAAATTGATAAATGCAAGAGGGCAATCCATCTGTCTCGTTAGCTCAGTGGTAAGAGCATTATCCCGGAAAGGGGAAGGTCCCGGTTTCAAACCCCGGACGAGGCGGTTGTTTTTTCTTCCTACATTTATATATTTTATTTAGAATCATTAAAAATAAAAGTTATTAAAGTTCTTCTTTCTCCATCACTGACCGATTCTTACAAGTGTAGGTTCGATTCCCATCCGCGGGAAAAATATATGAAATTGAATTTACAGATTATTTGTGCGCTTTCATCGTTACTGTTTAATGCCAGCTTAAAGCAAAACGTGGCTTAGTAAGCTAGTGATAAAAGTAACAAATTTGTAGATGCAAGACGGAAAATTGTCTGTCTCGTCAGCTCAGTGGTAAGAGCATTATCCCGGCAAGGGGAAGGTCCCGGTTTCAAACGCCGGATGAGGCCGCTGTTTTCTCTTCTCGAATTTATAAATTTGATTTAGAATTATTACAAATAAAAGTTCTTAAAGTTCTTCTTTCTCCATCATTGACCGATTCTTACAAGTGTAGGTTCGATTCCCGTCCGCACGAAAAATAAATAAAATTGAATTTACAATTTATTTGTGCGCTTTCATCGTTACTGGTTAATGCCAGCTGAAAGCAAAACGTGGCTTAGAAGGCTAGTGACAAAAGTAACAAATTGATAAATGCAACAGGAAAATCATCTCTCTCGTTAGCTCAGTGGTAAGAGCAGTCGCCCGGCAAACGGAAGGTCCCGGTTTCAAACCCCGGATGAGGCGGTTGTTTTCTATTCTTGCATTTATAAATTTGATTTAGAATCATTAAAAATAAAAGTTCTTAAATTTCTTCTATCTCCATCATTGACCGATTCTTACAAGTGTAGGTTCGATTCCCGTCCGCGGGAAAAATAAATAAAATTGAATTTACAATTTATTTGTGCGCTTTCATTGTTACTGGTTAATGCCAGCTGAAAGCAAAACGTGGCTTAGTTGGCTAGTGACAAAAGTAACAAATTGATAACTGCAAGAGGGAAAATCATCTGTCTCGTTAGCTCAGTGGTAAGAGCATTATCCCGGCAAGGGGAAGGTCCCGGTTTCAAACCCCGGATAAGGCGGTTGTTTTCTCTTCTTGCATTTATAAATTTGATTTAGGATCATTAAAAATAAAAGTTCTTAAAGTTCTTCTTTCTCCATCATTGACCAATTCTAACAAGGGTAGGTTCGATTCCCGTCCGCACGAAAAATAAATAAAATTGAATTTTGCAATTTATTTGTGCGCTTTCATCGTTACTGGTTAATGCCAGCTGAAAGCAAAACGTGGCTTAGTAGGCTAGTGATAAAAGTAACAAATTTATAGATGCAAGACGGAAAATCATCTGTCTCGTTAGCTCAGTGGTAAGAGCATTCGCCCGGCAAGCGGAAGGTCCCAGTTTCAAACGCGAGACGAGGCGATTATTTTTGTTATTGCACTTATAAATTTGATTTATAATCATTAAAAATAAACGTTCCTAAAGTTCATATTTCTCCACCATTGACCGATTCTAACAAGTGTTGATTCGATTCCCGTCCGCGGGAAAAAGAAATAAAATTGAATTTACATTTTATTTGTGCACTTTTATTACTGATTTAGAATCATTAAAAATAAAAGTTGTTAAAGTTTTTCTTTCTCCATCAATGACCGATTCTAAAATGTTTTGTTTCGATTCCCGTCCGCGGGAAAAATAAATAAAAATGAATTTACGATTTATTTGTGCGGTTTCATCGTACTGGTTAATGCCAGCTGAAAGCAAAACGTGGCTTAGTAGGCTAGTGACAAAAGTATCAAATTGATAAATGCAACAGGAAAATCATCTGTCTGGTTAGCTCAGTGGTAAGAGCAGTCGCCCAGAAAGCGGAATGTCCAGGTTTCAAACCCCGGATGAGGTGGTTGTTTTCTTTTCTTGCATTTATAAATTTGATTTAGAATCATTAAAAATAATAGTTCTTAAAGTTCTTCTTTCTCCATCATTGACCGATTATAGCAAGTGTAGGTTCGATTCCCGTCCGCGGGAAAAATAAATAAAATTGAATTTACGATTTATTTGTGCGCTTTTATCGTACTGGTTAATCCCAGCTGAAAGCAAAACGTGGCACAGTAGGCTAGTGACAAAAGTAACAAATTGATAAATGCAAGAGGGAAAATCGTCTGTCTCGTTAGCTCAGTGGTAAGCGCATTATCCCGACAAGGGGAAGGTCCCGGTTTCAAACCCCGGACTAGGCAGTTGTTTTTTCTTCCTGCATTTATAAATTTGATTTAGAATCATTAAAAATAAAAGTTCTTAAAGTTCTCCTTTCTCCATCATTGACCAATTCTAACAAGGGTAGGTTCGATTCCCGTCCGCACGAAAAATAAATAAAATTGAATTTTGCAATTTATTTGTGCGCTTTCATCGTTACTGGTTAATGCCAGCTGAAAGCAAAACGTGGCTTAGTAGGCTAGTGATAAAAGTAACAAATTTATAGATGCAAGACGGAAAATCATCTGTCTCGTTAGCTCAGTGGTAAGAGCATTCGCCCGGCAAGAGGAAGGTCCCAGTTTCAAACGCGAGACGAGGCGATTATTTTTGTTATTGCACTTATAAATTTGATTTATAATCATTAAAAATAAACGTTCCTAAAGTTCATATTTCTCCACCATTGACCGATTCTAACAAGTGTTGATTCGATTCCCGTCCGCGGGAAAAAGAGATAAAATTGAATTTACATTTTATTTGTGCACTTTTATTACTGATTTAGAATCATTAAAAATAAAAGTTGTTAAAGTTTTTCTTTCTCCATCAATGGCCGATTCTAAAATGTTTTGTTTCGATTCCCGTCCGCGGGAAAAATAAATAAAAATGAATTTACGATTTATTTGTGCGGTTTCATCGTACTGGTTAATGCCAGCTGAAAGCAAAACGTGGCTTAGTAGGCTAGTGACAAAAGTATCAAATTGATAAATGCAACAGGAAAATCATCTGTCTGGTTAGCTCAGTGGTAAGAGCAGTCGCCCGGAAAGCGGAATGTCCCGGTTTCAAACCCCGGATGAGGCGGTCGGTTTCTCTTCTTGCATTTATAACTTTGATTTAGAATCATTAAAAATAAAAGTTCTTAAAGTTCTTCTTTCTCCATCATTGACCAATTCTAACAAGGGTAGGTTCGATTCCCGTCCGCGGGAAAAATAAATAAAATGTAATTTACAATTTATTTGTGCACTTTCATCGTTACTGGTTAATGCCAGCTGAAAGCAAAACGTGGCTTAGTAGGCTAGTGACAAAAGTAACAAATTGATAAATGCAAGAGGGAAAATCATCTCTCTCGTTAGCTCAGTGGTAAGAGCAGTCGCCCGGCAAACGGAAGGTCCCGGTTTCAAACCCCGGATGAGGCGGTTGGTTTCTCTTCTTGCATTTATAAATTTGATTTATAATCATTAAAAATAAAACTTCTTAAAGTTCTTCTTTCTCCATTATTGACCAATTCTAACAAGGGTTGGTTCGATTCCCGTCCGCACGAAAAATAAATAAAATTGAATTTACAATTCATTTGTGCGCTTTCATCGTTACTGGTTAATGCCAGCTGATAGCAACACGTGGGTTAGTAGGCTAGTGACAAAAGTAACAAATTGATAAATGCAAGAGGGAAAATCATCTCTCTCGTTAGCTCAGTGGTAAGAGCAGTCGCCCGGCAAACGGAAGGTCCCGGTTTCAAACCCCGGATGAGGCGGTTGTTTTCTCTTCTTGCATTTATAAATTTGATTTAGAATCATTAAAAATAAAAGTTCTTAAATTTCTTCTTTCTCCATCATTGACCGATTCTGACAAGGGTAGTTTCGATTCCCGTCCGCGGGAAAAATAAATAGAATTGAATTTATAATTTATTTGTGCGCTTTCATCGGTACTGGTTAATGCCAGCTGAAAGCAAAACGTGGCTTAGTAGGCCAGTGACAAAAGTAACAAATTGATAAATGCAACAGGAAAATCATCTGTCTGGTTAGCTCAGTGGTAAGAGCAGTCGCCCGGAAAGCGGAATGTCCCGGTTTCAAACCCCGGATGAGGCGGTTGGTTTCTCTTCTTGCATTTATAAATTTGATTTAGAATCATTAAAAATAAAACTTCTTAAAGTTCTTCTTTCTCCATTATTGACCAATTCTAACAAGGGTTGGTTCGATTCCCGTCCGCACGAAAAATAAATAAAATTGAATTTACAATTCATTTGTGCGCTTTCATCGTTACTGGTTAATGCCAGCTGATAGCAACACGTGGGTTAGTAGGCTAGTGACAAAAGTAACAAATTGATAAATGCTAGAGGGAAAATCATCTCTCTCGTTAGCTCAGTGGTAAGAGCAGTCGCCCGACAAACGGGAGGTCCCGGTTTCAAACCCCGGATTAGGCGGTTGTTTTCTCTTCTTGCATTTATAAATTTGATTTAGATCATTAAAAATAAAAGTTCTTAAAGTTCTTCTTTCTCCATCATTGACCGATTCTAACAAGGGTAGTTTCGATTCCCGTCCGCGGGAAAAATAAATAAAATTGAATTTACAATTTATTTGTGCGCTTTCATCGTTACTGTTTAATGCAGCTGAAAGCAAAACGTGGCATAGTAACAAATTGATAAATGCAACAGGAAAATAATCTGTCTGGTTAGCTCAGTGGTAACAGCAGTCGCCTGGAAACCGGAATGTCCCGGTTTCAAACCCCGGATGAGGCGGTTGTTTTCTCTTCTTGCATTTATAAATTTGATTTAGAATCATTAAAAACAAAAGTTCTTAAAGTTCTTCTTTCTCCATCATTGACCGATTCTAACAAGGGTAGTTTCGATTCCCGTCCGCGGGAAAAATAAATAAAATTGAATTTACGATTTATTTGTGCGCTTTTATCGTACTGGTTAATGCCAGCTGAAAGCAAAACGTGGCACAGTAGGCTAGTGACAAAGGTAACAAATTGATAAATGCAAGAGGGAAAATCGTCTGTCTCGTTAGCTCAGTGGTAAGCGCATTATCCCGACAAGGGGAAGGTCCCGGTTTCAAACCCCGGACTAGGCAGTTGTTTTCTCTTCTTGCATTTATAAATTTGATTTAGAATCATTAAAAACAAAAGTTCTTAAAGTTCTTCTTTCTCCATCATTGACCGATTCTCACAAGGGTAGTTTCGATTCCCGTCCGCGGGAAAAATAAATAAAATTGAATTTACAATTTATTTGTGCGCTTTCATCGTTACTGTTTAATGCAGCTGAAAGCAAAACGTGGCATAGTAACAAATTGATAAATGCAACAGGAAAATAATCTGTCTGGTTAGCTCAGTGGTAATAGCAGTCGCCCGGAAAGCGGAATGTCCCGGTTTCAAACCCCGGATGAGGCGGTTGGTTTCTCTTCTTGCATTTATAACTTTGATTGAGAATCATTAAAAATAAAAGTTCTTAAAGTTCTTCTTTCTCCATCATTGACCAATTCTAACAAGGGTAGGTTCGATTCCCGTCCGCGGGAAAAATAAATAAAATGGAATTTACAATTTATTTGTGCGCTTTCATCGTTACTGGTTAATGCCAGCTGAAAGCAAAACGTGGCTTAGTAGGCAAGTGATAAAAGTAACAAATTTATAGATGCAAGACGCAAAATCATCTGTCTCGTTAGCTCAGTGGTAAGAGCAGTCGCCCGGCAAGCGGAAGGTCATTGTATTAGTATCCTTACACTATTAAGGACTAAGAAAAAAATCACTTGGCTATTCCGTTCAATTTTTGGTATTACTATGTACGTTGACACGTTGCGATTTTTTGATACATTCAACTTTTTCAGTCATCGTAAATAAATCGTTACGGTATTTAATGTCTTTATTCGAATTTTTTTGGATTACTTAATTGTATTAGTATCCGTACACTATTAAGGACTAAGAAAAAACTAACTTGGCTATTCCGTTAAATTTTTGGTATTACTATGTACGTTGACACGTTACGATTTTTTCATATATTCAACTTTTTCAATAATCGTAAATAAAACGTTAATGTATTTCATGTTCTTATTGCAATTTTTTTGGATTACTTCATTGTATTAGTATCCTTACACTATTAAGGACTAAGAAAAAACTCACTTGGCTATTCCGTTCAATTTTTGGTATTACTATGTACGTTGACACGTTGCGATTTTTTCATACATTCAACTTTTTCAGTCATCGTAAATAAAACGTTACGGTATTTCATGTCTTTATTCGAATTTTTTTGGATTACTTAATTGTATTAGTATCCTTACACTATTAAGGACTAAGAAAAAACTAACTTGGCTATTCCGTTCAATTTTTGGTATTACTATGTACGTTGATACGTTACGATTTTTTCATATATTCAACTTTTTCAATAATCGTAAATAAAACGTTAATGTATTTCATGTTCTTATTGCAATTTTTTTGGATTACTTCATTGTATTAGTATCCTTACACTATTAAGGACTAAGAAAAAACTCACTTGGCTATTCCGTTCAATTTTTGGTATTACTATGTACGTTGACACGTTGCGATTTTTTCATACATTCAACTTTTTCAGTCATCGTAAATAAAACGCTACGGTATTTCATGTCTTTATTCGAATTTTTTTGGATTACTTAATTGTATTAGTATCCTTACACTATTAAGGACTAAGAAAAAACTAACTTGCCTATTCCGTTCAATTTTTGGTATTACTATGTACGTTGACACGTTGCGATTTTTTCATACATTCAACTTTTTCAATAATCGTAAATAAAACGTTAATGTATTTCATGTTCTTATTGCAATTTTTTTGGATTACTTCATTGTATTAGTATCCTTACACTATTAAGGACTAAGAAAAAACTCACTTGGCTATTCCGTTCAATTTTTGGTATTACTATGTACGTTGACACTTTGCGATTTTTTCATACATTCAACTTTTTCAGTCATCGTAAATAAAACGATACGGTATTTCATGTCTTTATTCGAATTTTTTTGGATTACTTAATTGTATTAGTATCCTTACACTATTAAGGACTAAGAAAAAACTAACTTGCCTATTTCGTTCAATTTTTGGTATTACTATGTACGTTGACACGTTGCGATTTTTTCATACATTCAAGTTTTTCAATAATCGTAAATAAAACGTTAATGTATTTCATGTTCTTATTGCAATTTTTTTGGATTACTTCATTGTATTAGTATCCTTACACTATTAAGGACTAAGAAAAAACTCACTTGGCTATTCCGTTCAATTTTTGGTATTACTATGTACGTTGACACGTTGCGATTTTTTCATACATTCAACTTTTTCAGTCATCGTAAATAAAACGTTACGGTATTTCATGTCTTTATTCGAATTTTTTTGGATTACTTAATTGTATTAGTATCCTTACACTATTGAGGACTAAGAAAAAACTAACTTGCCTATTCCGTTCAATTTTTGGTATTACTATGTACGTTGACACGTTGCGATTTTTTCATACATTCAACTTTTTCAATAATCGTAAATAAAACGTTAATGTATTTCATGTTCTTATTGCAATTTTTTTGGATTACTTCATTGTATTAATATCCTTACACTATTAAGGACTAAGAAAAAACTAACTTGGCTATTCCGTTCAATTTTTGGTATTACTATGTACGTTGACACGTTGCGATTTTTTCATACATTCAACTTTTTCAATAATCGTAAATAAAACGTTAATGTATTTCATGTTCTTATTGCAATTTTTTTGGATTACTTCATTTTATTAGTATCCTTACACTATTAAGGACTAAGAAAAAACTCACTTGGCTATTCCGTTCAATTTTTGGTATTACTATGTACGTTGACACGTTGCGATTTTTTCATACATTCAACTTTTTCAGTCATCGTAAATAAAACGTTAAGATATTTCATGTCCTTATTGGAATTTTTTTGGATTACTTTATTGTATTCGTATCCTTACACTATTAAGGACTATTAAAATAGCATTTCGTGTTTTTGGTTGAATTTTAAAATTTTAATATTAAGAACAATAAACAATATATGAGTAATTATCACATCGCACATATTACTCAACTTCAAACATTATATTTTCGGAAAGTAATGAATAATTTTTTTATTTTAACTAAGCAAATCTTATTACTTGTATTGAATGTATTCTCGCATTTAAAACGTAAAGGGACAATGTACCAAATATTAATATTTTTTGGAAAGTTATTAGTTATTTATAAATGCGGTTTATTTTACTTAAATACTTTACTTGGGGATATGGGATTTTTAAATAAATATATATTTATATCTATACATTTCTTTTACTACGATAACGGTTTTTTTTTTTACAATTTAAGAGGGAATTTGGGACGTTGCAAAATTATTATATTAATTACATTTCAATTTATTGTATTTATTACAAAATGCTTTAATTAAGCATTATGAAGGGTTTCGGGGCGTTTAAATTTTATTTTTAATATTTACAAAGGGATTTTCAACGTTGAAACAAAATTATATTTCGATATAGTTATTTTATTTTCAATCCTTTTCAATGCATAAGCTATGGATGTGGGACTTAAATTAAATACATTTCTCTCAAATTTATTTATTACCTTCCTTTTGGGAATGTACGCGTTTTTCTTTTAAATTCACAGTATTCCTTTATCTTCAAAACTGTTTCCACTCTATTCATTTCTACATCATTATTATTCTTATTTATCTTATGATTTTCTTTAATTAATTTTTTATTTTTTTTCCTATATAGTTCATTTTTTTAAATTATATTCGATTTCTACGCTTCTTCTTTTTATTTCATTTTTTTGTTTTTATAATTTTATTTCCTTTTTTTTTCTTTTTTTTTCAAATTTAATTTACTATTTTTTTTTATAATGCCCAAAAGAAAGGGCATAGGCCGACGTCCTAAGGTTCATGGCAAAAAGCCTAACATTTCTGAACAAGGAAATGAGCCAGGGTCGGAACCGGCTGCCTTCCCTGTATCTACTGACGTTTCGTCAGATGCTGATAGTGAGCAATCTGTTATTGTTCCACCAAGGGTAAATCAGCATACAATAGATCAGGTAGAAGGTTTGGATCTTGGTGTTCAAGCACCTGCATCGCCATCTATTGCAAACGATGGATGGCTCAATGATCCTAGAATTTTAGAATGCGTAGATCGTTCCACTCCTGAACGTCCTCACGTGTCTGATTATGACAGTGACGACGACATTGGGTATGTATCGAGGCAGCCACAGCATAGTTTGTTTGATCATCTTAGCTCGCAATGGGTTAATGATCCAAATGTTAATGCTGGTGCAGGTAGGTCTACAGATTCTATTTCTGATGTTCCTCAGGTTGTTAGTGTCCAAGCTGAACAAATTCCTAATGTTCCGCAAGACATTAACGCAATACCTGATGAGGCAATCTTTGTTAAACCAAGGATACCTCGGAGGAGGAGGAATCGAAATTGGACTCATAGGAAGCGAACAAGAACAACTTCAACAACAGCAAATGACAATCCCATTCCGGATGGAGTTGCCATTGTTCCTGAAGAACATGTTGAAGTTATTCTTGAGGTTGACGAAAATCCAGAATTAAGGATTTTTGTATATCCGGATGCATGGTGTTACTTAGATCATGTAGTTGATACAGATATTGAGAGACATAACTGTGGTCAGCTTGATCAAATATGCATCCATTGCAATGCCTTATATTTCCGTGGAGAGCGAAATTCTCGGGGAAAATATCTTCAGTTTTGTAATGATGGCAGCGTTACCCCAAATCCGTTAGGTTCGCATACGCAACTTACAACGGATCTATTTTTGGGTGAGCATCAACAATCTCAACATTACCTTAAGAATTTACGGAAATATAATTCATCTTTGTCGTTTGTATCGACTAAAGCTGATACTGTACAAGTACCAGGACGGTCTGCTCATAACTTCTATTCGATTCAAGGAAAATTTATTCATCGAATAGGTTATAGTATGCGACCGATATGGGCAATTGTATATCTTTGATGCTGAGGAAGCATTAAGAGAACGGGCCAATATCGATGTTGATCATGATCTCGATTTAGATTTGCTAAGGGAATTAGATCGTGATTTAAGAAATGTAAATCCTTTTGCTCAGTCTTATATGTTAATGAGACAGGTTGAGGAAGAGGTTTTAGCGCGGGATGGCCCAGATGCGATTAGAAATATTCGAATGTTTTTTAGAAATTCTAATCCATCTATTGAGGTTCATCGAGGACGGTTGAATGCTCCTGTATCAACTGATGTTGCACTAATATACAGGAGTACAACTGGTGGGCCACCAATGGGATCATTTTGTATATATCCAGTTGGTGGCGGATTACGCGAAATTTCCCGTGAGCATATATATTGCGATGCAATGACTTATGCACTTCTTTTCCCAAGTGGTGGAAGTGGATGGTCAAGGTTCGATTGTAATTATACAATTAGAGCCTATTATGCTTATCGTTTTGCTCTTCGGGATAATGATAATAATATCATATTACGTGCTAGAAAGTTGTTGCAAGAATTTATTGTAGATGCTTATGCTGCGATTGAAGCACAGCGTCTTCAATATATTCGTACGCATCAAACTGAGTTGCGTCGTGATTCATATATTAACCTTCGCGAACACGTTGAGAATAGGGCCAACGAAGCTGGATTGCGAGCGGGCACAATGTTTATACTACCAAGTGACTTTCCTGGAGGTCCGCGTTATATGCAACAGGCCAGGGAAGATTCACTGGTAGTATGCCAAAAGAAAGGTAAACCTGATTTATTTGTTACGTTTACCTGTAATCCGAATTGGCCTGAAATAAAAGATAATTTATTTCCGGGCCAAAAATATGTAGATCGACCTGATTTAGTAGCGCGAGTTTTTCAATTAAAACTTAAAGCGTTTCTAGAAGATATATGTAAAAATAATATCTTAGGTCAGGTTGATGCATATATGGGAACGATAGAGTTTCAAAAAAGAGGATTACCCCATTTGCATATATTATTAATATTAAATGTTAATAATAAATTAAGAACTGCAGATGATATTGATAAAGTTGTTTCGGCTGAAATACCGAACAAAAATGTCAATAGGGTACTCTATGAAGCTGTCACCTCCCATATGATTCATGGACCATGTGGACGGTTGAATCCACGTTCACCATGTATGGAAAACGGAAAATGTATGAAACATTTTCCGAAAAATTTTTCTGAAGCGACCTATACCAGCGAAGACGGTTTTACTATTTATAAACGGCCAGATAATGGTCGGCATATTTATAAAGGAAACGTCATGGTTGACAATAGGTTCGTTGTTCCTTATAATTGGTACTTGCTATTGAAATATGATGCGCACATTAATGTTGCAGCATGCAATTCAATTCGAGCTGTTAAGTATCTTTATAAATATATTTATAAGGGCCATGACATGGTTTCACTAGAATTTAGTGATGATACTGGCACGTTATTATGGGATGAGATTAGAGCATTCGAGTTATCCCGATATGTCGCATCTGTTGAAGCTATGTGGCGTATTCTCGGGTTTAAACTAATGTATAACTCTCATCATGTCGAACGTTTGGATGTACATTTGCCAAACAGACAAGGTATCATATTTCGTGCTAATCAGGAAAGACAAGCTCTGGAAGGAGCTAAAGATACTCATTTAACTGGATTTTTTAAGTTAAATGAAGTAGATGTAGACGCTCAATTACTTTTATATACCGATCTACGCGAACATTACGTGTGGATTAAGGGTATAAATAGAAATTATTGGCAAAAGCGTCAAAGGGGATTTGATGAAGTTCTTTCCCGTATGTAATCTGTAAGTGTACGGCATGTTGAATTGTACCATTTACGGATATTACTCCATCACGTTAAGGGTCCTAAAAGTTTTAATGATGTTAAAACGTATAATGGCGTTTTGCATGATACTTTTAAGGAGGCCTGTACTGCAAGAGGATTATTGCAGGACGATCGTGAATGGTTTAATGCTATGGAGGAAGGAGTAAGATTTCAAATGCCAAATAAGTTGAGGCAACTATTTGCATATATTTGTATATTTTGCTCTCCATCCAGCCCAATTGAACTTTGGGAAAGATTTAAAAACGATATATCCGAGGACTATATTAGGCGTTTTAACGATGAAGTCCAAGGATATGAAAAAGCTTTGATTGATATTGGTCGAATATTGCATCTTCATCGATTTAGTTTGGAAGATATGGGTTTGCCATCTGTTGCCCAAGCTGAGTTGAGATTTGTTGATGCCGACCTGTATATCCCTGTTGAAGAGGATAATCAATATCAACGAGCTTATAATCGTTTAAATCGAGAACAAAAGAAATTCTTTGATGATGTTATGTCTGAACTTAATGGCATAACATCAAATGGAAATTGTTTCCATTTAGAAGCTTTTGCAGGTGCAGGTAAGAGTTTTGTTTTGAATGCGATTCTTAACAAAGTACGATCAAACGGACAGAGTGCAATTGCGGTTGCTTGGTCTGGAATTGCTGCTACACTACTTAAAGGTGGAACAACAGTACATTACAGATTCAGGTTACCAATTAAATTGCATGAAACTACCGTTTGTAATATAGCACCTAATTCACCAGAGGGCATGTACATTCGAAATGCACAAGTTATTGTGTGGGATGAATGTACGATGACCGATGTGAAAGCTTTTAATGCTGTTGATGTCCTTTTACGCGATATTACTGGCGTTAATCGACCTTTCGGGAAGAAAATTATTATTATGGCCGGCGACTGGAGGCAATTACTTCCAGTTGTTCGACGTGGTAATGAGTTATCTATAATTGAGGCTTGCATTAAGCAATCTCATTTATGGGTACATTTCCGAAAATATAAGTTAACGGTAAACATGAGGACTAATCCATGGGAAATTAGATTTTCGAATTGGTTACTTAAATCAGGTAATGGAGGATTATCTAATAGTCTTGGATTAGGTCCAAATATTGTTGAGATTCCAACAATTAATGTTGCATCCAACAATTTAATTGCGGATGTGTATGGAGACAATATAAATGAACTACCAGAAGAAGATTTAATAAATTCGGCTATTTTAAGTCCCAGAAATAATACTGTACTTGAATTAAATGAACAAATCCTTGAAAAACTTTCCGGAGACATTCATACTTATCATAGTGCTGATTCTATTATTATTTCGGATGATCAGAATGAGAATCCGAATAATAATCAGCATAATGAGGGGAATGACGGAAATGATTTGTATCAACTCGAGACAGTTTATGCTTCGACACCTTCTGGTATGCCACCGCATCAACTTAATTTAAAAGTTGGTGCGATTGTTATATTACTCCGTAACTTAAATATCATTTTAGGTTTATGTAATGGTACGAGGCTTATTATCAGAGAATTGCAAAATCTGATTATTTACGCGGAAATTTGCACTGGTCCCAATAAAGGCGACCGTGTTCTTATACCTCGGATGCAATTGACTACATCTGATTCTACGCTACCATTCCAATTTATGCGTATACAATTTCCGCTAAGACTGGCATTCGCAATGACTATCAATAAGGCTCAGGGACAGAGTCTTAGAAAGTTAGGTATATTGCTTAAGGAGCCTGTCTTTTCTCACGGAATGTTGTATGTTGCATTCTCAAGAGCCACTACTCAAAATTTCGTTCATGTTGCTGTTGTAGACAGTGACAAGCAAGGCAAATTAGTAGCTAATCGTGAGAATGTGTTTACTCCAAATATTGTATATCATGAAGTTTTACGTTAAACTCGAACAATATTTCAAACTTCGTTTTTTTTTCGATATTTTTTCCAAAAATATTGATTTGAAATTTTTTCGTTTTTGCCACTTCATGGTGAAACTTTTTAAAATTATTACATTCATTGATATAATTTATATAATTCAATTATACATTTTAAAAAGTATTAACGTAAAGAATCTTTCAAAATTAATTTTTTTAAACATTTTTTACGTATTACAACTAAAGTTGCTCTTTTTTTTTCTTAATTTAAAAATAAAAAAATCATTGTTTTTACAATTTCCCTTTTTAACACTTATTGTGAAAAGGCTTTGCATTTTAATTGATAATTTATATAATTTAATTATTGTATAAATTATTATATTAAAATCCCATACGTAGATATTTTTAAATAAATTCCTACGGCAGTTATTTGCAATCATGACCCCCCCCCCCCCACCTCCCCATCAATGTGTACGAAGTCATTCCTGTTTGTGGATACATATTTGACATCAGTCGAATCACTTGAACCAAACGGATATTTCCAGTATTGTGTGTGTGTGTAGTAGGATTGGGTGTGTTGTGGAATGTTTGCAAAATTACTGGGGCCCCTAATTCAATTAATTTTGGAGTAGGGGGCTTGGCAAAGTCCGACCACCACCTCCGCGCGGTGCCAGGTGGAAACAAAGGTTTTCAAATTAGAAAAATTTTTGAAAACTTTTGGCTAACGGTGGCGGCAATATAATTTATTAATTTTTATGTAGATATGATAAAATTATCACTAAATATTAATGAGTTGTATTAATTCAAAGATACATGGTTATAGGCCTCCAGGGGAATCTTCCATGAAAAAAAAAAGATAACGTACTTTTGGGGACACCTCTTGGGTAGTATGGAAGATCCTCAATTAATTAAAAAAATATTTATTAAAAATAAAATTATATAGCATATGTATGGGTTATACTTATTTCATTTTATGGATATTAACAAATAGGTTCATATGATTTCTTCATTAAATTTTTTTTTTATCGAAAAAGGGGGGTTCGGGGGTGTAACCCCCCGTTACGCAAAAAGCTTTCCATTAAATACAGTGATCAGTGCGACTCGAACTTAGCAAGTTAACGACCTTTCACATTCTTAAATTTTTTCATCCGTCCACTATATATTATAATGAGATTTGATCATATGACATTTTCTTTATAATTAACCCCCCGTTTCGCGAAAGGCTTTCCATTAATTGCAGTGATTCGCGCAACTCCACCTTACCACTAAGCCAACAATCCGAACTTTTGTGGGCTATTCAGGCGAAAAATTTTTCCTTCCAATTTCGTTAGAGCTATAGGGTACGTTTGTACTCTTTTGTACATTGCTCCACACCCTGTTGACCGTTTCTCTTCATTCCTTTTTTACATGATAGCCAACTGTCTGTTCTTCATAGGTAAGCATGTTTCCCCACCCAATCTTACCCCTCCTTTTTTTCACCCCACCATATGTTATCAATTTACATTTTACATATAACTTTTTATTCACCAACATTCCTCCACTCTTTTGTCCATTACTCCTCACCCTCTTGACCAATTTCCTTCATTCTTTTTTTATCTCATAGCTAATACTCCTATCTTCATACAGTATTTTCTTTGCCATCCTTCCTCACCCCCTCTCTTCCTTCCTCTCACCCTCCAACTCAACCCTCCTAACACTACATGATAAAAAATTGTCCATTTCTTTGTCCATTGTTTTACCCATTACTCTTCACCCTCCTAACCGATTTTCCTCATTCAACTTTCATATGACAGCTAACTGTTTCTACCACCCCACTCCATACCATAGGCGCACTTCTTCTTCTTCAATCCAACCCCTAGGCGCAGCGTAGCCAGCCCGCACACGTCCGCGGGAAAAAGAAATAAAATTGAATTTACATTTTATTTGTGCACTTTCATCGTTACTGGTTAATGCCAGCTGAAAGCAAAACGTGGCTTAGTAGGCTAGTGACAAAAGTAACAAATTGATAAATGCAACAGGAAAATCATCTGTCTGGTTAGCTCAGTGGTAAGAGCAGTCGCCCAGAAAGCGGAGTGTCCAGGTTTCAAACCCCGGATGAGGCGGTTGTTTTCTCTTCTTGCATTTATAAATTTGATTTAGAATCATTAAAAATAAAAGTTCTTAAAGTTCTTCTTTCTCCATCATTGACCAATTCTAACAAGGGTTGGTTCGATTCCCGTCCGCACGAAAAATAAATAAAATTGAATTTACAATTTATTTGTGCGCTTTCATCGTTACTGGTTAATGCCAGCTGAAAGCAAAACGTGGCTTAGTAGGCTAGTGACAAAAGTAACAAATTGATAAATGCAAGAGGGAAAACCATCTGTCTCGTTAGCTCAGTGGTAAGAGCATTATCCCGGCAAAGGGAAGGTCCCGGTTTCAAACCCCGGACGAGGCGGTTGTTTTTTCTTCCTGCATTTGTAAATCTGCTTTAGAATCATTAAAAATAAAAGTTCTTAAAGTTCTTCTTTCTCCATCATTGACCGATTCTAACAAGGGTAGTTTCGATTCCCGTCCGCGGGAAAAATAAATAAAATTGAATTTACAATTTATTTGTGCGCTTTCATCGGTACTGGTTAATGCCAGCTGAAAGCAAAACGTGGCTTAGTAGGCTAGTGACAAAAGTAACAAATTGATAAATGAAACAGGAAAATCATCCGTCTGGTTAGCTCAGTGGTAAGAGCAGTCGCCCAGAAAGCGGAATGTCCAGGTTTCAAACCCCGGATGAGGCGGTTGTTTTCTCTTCTTGCATTTATAAATTTGATTTAGAATCATTAAAAATAAAAGTTCTTAAAGTTCTTCTTTCTCCATCATTGACCAATTCTAACAAGGGTAGGTTCGATTCCCGTCCGCGGGAAAAATAAATTAAATGGAATTTACAATTTATTTGTGCGCTTTCATCGTTACTGGTTAATGCCAGCTGAAAGCAAAACGTGGCTTAGTAGGCTAGTGATAAAAGTAACAAATTTATAGATGCAAGACGGATAATCATCTGTCTCGTTAGCTCAGTGGTAAGAGCAGTCGCCCGGCAAGCGGAGGGTCCTAGTTTCAAACCCGAGACGAGGCGGTTATTTTTGTTATTGCACTTATAAATTTGATTCATAATCATTAAAAAAAACGTTCTTAAAGTTCATATTTCTCCACCATTGACCGATTCTAACAAGTCTAGATTCGATTCCCGTCCGCGGGAAAAAGAAATAAAATTGAATTTACATTTTATTTGTGCACTTTCATCGTTACTGGTTAATGCCAGCTGAAAGCAAAACGTGGCTTAGTAGGCTAGTGACAAAAGTAACAAATTGGTAAATGCAACAGGAAAATCATCTGTCTGGTTAACTCAGTGGTAAGAGCAGTCGCCCAGAAAGCGGAATTTCCAGGTTTCAAACCCCGGATGAGGCGGTTGTTTTCTCTTCTTGCATTTATAAATTTGATTTAGAATCATTAAAAATAAAAGTTCTTAAAGTTCTTCTTTCTCCATCATTGACCAATTCTAACAAGGGTTGGTTCGATTCCCGTCCGCACGAAAAATAAATAAAATTGAATTTACAATTTATTTGTGCGCTTTCATCGTTACTGGTTAAGGCCAGCTGAAAGCAAAACGTGGCTTAGTAGGCTAGTGACAAAAGTAACAAATTGATAAATGCAAGAGGGAAAATCATCTCTCTCGTTAGCTCAGTGGTAAGAGCAGTCGCCCGGCAAACGGAAGGTCCCGGTTTCAAACCCCGGATGAGGCGGTTGTTTTCTCTTCTTGCATTTATAAATATGATTTAGAATCATTAAAAATAAAAGTTCTTAAAGTTCTTCTTTCTCCATCATTGACCAATTCTAACAAGGGTAGGTTCGATTCCCGTCCGCACGAAAAATAAATAAAATTGAATTTACAACTTATTTGTGCGCTGTCATCGTTACTGGTTAATGCCAGCTGAAAGCAACACGTGGCTTAGTAGGCTAGTGACAGAAGTACCAAATTGATAAATGCAAGAGGGAAAATCATCTCTCTCGTTAGCTCAGTGGTAAGAGAAGTCGCCCGGCAAACGGAAGGTCCCGGTTTCAAACCCCGGATGAGGCGGTTGTTTTCCCTTCTTGCATTTATAAATTTGATTTAGAATCATTAAAAATAAAAGTTCTTAAAGTTCTTCTTTCTCCATCATTGACCGATTCTGACAAGGGTAGTTTCGATTCCCGTCCGCGGGAAAAATAAATAGAATTGAGTTTACAATTTATTTGTGCGCTTTCATCGGTACTGGTTAATGCCAGCTGAAAGCAAAACGTGGCTAAGTAGGCTAGTGACAAAAGTAACAAATTGATAAATGCAAGAGGGAAAATCATCTCTCTCGTTAGCTCAGTGGTAAGAGCAGTCGCCCGGCAAACGGAAGGTCCCGGTTTCAAACCCCGGATGAGGCGGTTGTTTTCTCTTCTTGCATTTATAAATTTGATTTAGATTCATTAAAAATAAAAGTTCTTAAAGTTCTTCTTTCTCCATCATTGACCAATTCTAACAAGGGTAGGTTCGATTCCCGTCCGCACGAAAAATAAATAAAATTGAATTTACAATTTATTTGTGCGCTCTCATCGTTACTGTTTAATGCCAGCTGAAAGCAACACGTGGCTTAGTAGGCTAGTGACAAAAGTAACAAATTGATAAATGCAAGAGGGAAAATCATCTCTCTCTCGTTAGCTCAGTGGTAAGAGCAGTCGCCCGACAAACGGGAGGTCCCGGTTTCAAACCCCGGATTAGGCGGTTGTTTTCTCTTCTTGCATTTATAAATTTGATTTAGATCATTAAAAACAAAAGTTCTTAAAGTTCTTCTTTCTCCATCATTGACCGATTCTAACAAGGGTAGTTTCGATTCCCGTCCGCGGGAAAAATAAATAAAATTGAATTTACAATTTATTTGTGCGCTTTCATCGTTACTGTTTAATGCAGCTGAAAGCAAAACGTGGCATAGTAACAAATTGATAAATGCAACAGGAAAATAATCTGTCTGGTTAGCTCAGTGGTAAGAGCAGTCGCCTGGAAACCGGAATGTCCCGGTTTCAAACCCCGGATGAGGCGGTTGTTTTCTCTTCTTGCATTTATAAATTTGATTTAGAATCATTAAAAATAAAAGTTGTTAAAGTTTTTCTTTCTCCATCAATGACCGATTCTAACAAGGGTAGTTTCGATTCCCGTCCGCGGGAAAAATAAATAAAATTGAATTTACGATTTATTTGTGCGCTTTTATCGTACTGTTTAATGCAGCTGAAAGCAAGACGTGGCATAGTAACAAATTGATAAATGCAACAGGAAAATAATCTGTCTGGTTAGCTCAGTGGTAAGAGCAGTCGCCTGGAAACCGGAATGTCCCGGTTTCAAACCCCGGATGAGGCGGTTGGTTTCTCTTCTTGCATTTATAACTTTGATTTAGAATCATTAAAAATAAAAGTTCTTAAAGTTCTTCTTTCTCCATCATTGACCAATTCTAACAAGGGTAGGTTCGATTCCCGTCCGCGGGAAAAATAAATAAAATGGAATTTACAATTTATTTGTGCGCTTTCATCGTTACTGGTTAATGCCAGCTGAAAGCAAAACGTGGCTTAGTAGGCAAGTGATAAAAGTAACAAATTTATAGATGCAAGACGGAAAATCATCTGTCTCGTTAGCTCAGTGGTAAGAGCAGTCGCCCGGCAAGCGGAAGGTCCCAGTTTCAAACCCGAGACGAGGCGGTTATTTTTGTTATTGCACTTATAAATTTGATTTATAGTCATTAAAAATAAACGTTCTCAAAGTTCATATTTCTCCACGATTGACCGATTCTAACAAGTGTAGATTCCATTCCCGTCCGCGGGAAAAAGAAATAAAATTGAATTTACATTTTACTTGTGCACTTTCATCGTTACTGGTTAATGCCAGCTGAAAGCAAAACGTGGCTAAGTAGGCTAGTGACAAAAGTAACAAATTGATAAATGCAAGAGGGAAAATCATCTCTCTCGTTAGCTCAGTGGTAAGAGCAGTCGCCCGGCAAACGGAAGGTCCCGGTTTCAAACCCCGGATGAGGCGGTTGTTTTCTCTTCTTGCATTTATAAATTTGATTTAGAATCATTAAAAATAAAAGTTCTTAAAGTTCTTCTTTCTCCATCATTGACCAATTCTAACAAGGGTAGGTTCGATTCCCGTCCGCACGAAAAATAAATAAAATTGAATTTACAATTTATTTGTGCGCTCTCATCGTTACTGGTTAATGCCAGCTGAAAGCAAAACGTGGCTTAGTAGGCTAGTGACAAAAGTAACAAATTGATAAATGCAAGAGGGAAAACCATCTGTCTCGTTAGCTCAGTGGTAAGAGCATTATCCCGGCAAAGGGAAGGTCCCGGTTTCAAACCCCGGACGAGGCGGTTGTTTTTTCTTCCTGCATTTGTAAATCTGCTTTAGAATCATTAAAAATAAAAGTTCTTAAAGTTCTTCTTTCTCCATCATTGACCGATTCTAACAAGGGTAGTTTCGATTCCCGTCCGCGGGAAAAATAAATAAAATTGAATTTAAAATTTGTTTGTGCGCTTTCATCGGTACTGGTTAATGCCAGCTGAAAGCAAAACGTGGCTTAGTAGGCTAGTGACAAAAGTAACAAATTGATAAATGAAACAGGAAAATCATCCGTTTGGTTAGCTCAGTGGTAAGAGCAGTCGCCCAGAAAGCGGAATGTCCAGGTTTCAAACCCCGGATGAGGCGGTTGTTTTCTCTTCTTGCATTTATAAATTTGATTTAGAATCATTAAAAATAAAAGTTCTTAAAGTTCTTCTTTCTCCATCATTGACCAATTCTAACAAGGGTTGGTTCGATTCCCGTCCGCGGGAAAAATAAATAAAATGGAATTTACAATTTATTTGTGCGCTTTCATCGTTACTGGTTAATGCCAGCTGAAAGCAAAACGTGGCTTAGTAGGCTAGTGACAAAAGTAACAAATTGATAAATGCAAGAGGGAAAATCATCTCTCTCGTTAGCTCAGTGGTAAGAGCAGTCGCCTGGAAACCGGAATGTCCCGGTTTCAAACCCCGGATGAGGCGGTTGGTTTCTCTTCTTGCATTTATAACTTTGATTTAGAATCATTAAAAATAAAATTTCTTAAAGTTCTTCTTTCTCCATCATTGACCAATTCTAACAAGGGTAGGTTCGATTCCCGTCCGCGGGAAAAATAAATAAAATGGAATTTACAATTTATTTGTGCGCTTTCATCGTTACTGGTTAATGCCAGCTGAAAGCAAAATGTGGCTTAGTAGGCAAGTGATAAAAGTAACAAATTTATAGATGCAAGACGGAAAATCAACTGTCTCGTTAGCTCAGTGGTAAGAGCAGTCGCCCGGCAAGCGGAAGGTCCCAGTTTCAAACCCGAGACGAGGCGGTTATTTTTGTTATTGCACTTATAAATTTGATTTATAGTCATTAAAAATAAACGTTCTCAAAGTTCATATTTCTCCACCATTGACCGATTCTAACAAGTGTAGATTCCATTCCCGTCCGCGGGAAAAAGAAATAAAATTGAATTTACATTTTACTTGTGCACTTTCATCGTTACTGGTTAATGCCAGCTGAAAGCAAAACGTGGCTAAGTAGGCTAGTGACAAAAGTAACAAATTGATAAATGCAAGAGGGAAAATCATCTCTCTCGTTAGCTCAGTGGTAAGAGCAGTCGCCCGGCAAACGGAAGGTCCCGGTTTCAAACCCCGGATGAGGCGGTTGTTTTCTCTTCTTGCATTTATAAATTTGATTTAGATTCATTAAAAATAAAAGTTCTTAAAGTTCTTCTTTCTCCATCATTGACCAATTCTAACAAGGGTAGGTTCGATTCCCGTCCGCACGAAAAATAAATAAAATTGAATTTACAATTTATTTGTGCGCTCTCATCGTTACTGTTTAATGCCAGCTGAATGCAACACGTGGCTTAGTAGGCTAGTGACAAAAGTAACAAATTGATAAATGCAAGAGGGAAAATCATCTCTCTCTCGTTAGCTCAGTGGTAAGAGCAGTCGCCCGACAAACGGGAGGTCCCGGTTTCAAACCCCGGATTAGGCGGTTGTTTTCTCTTCTTGCATTTATAAATTTGATTTAGATCATTAAAAACAAAAGTTCTTAAAGTTCTTCTTTCTCCATCATTGACCGATTCTAACAAGGGTAGTTTCGATTCCCGTCCGCGGGAAAAATAAATAAAATTGAATTTACAATTTATTTGTGCGCTCTCATCGTTACTGGTTAATGCCAGCTGAAAGCAAAACGTGGCTTAGTAGGCTAGTGACAAAAGTAACAAATTGATAAATGCAAGAGGGAAAACCATCTGTCTCGTTAGCTCAGTGGTAAGAGCATTATCCCGGCAAAGGGAAGGTCCCGGTTTCAAACCCCGGACGAGGCGGTTGTTTTTTCTTCCTGCATTTGTAAATCTGCTTTAGAATCATTAAAAATAAAAGTTCTTAAAGTTCTTCTTTCTCCATCATTGACCGATTCTAACAAGGGTAGTTTCGATTCCCGTCCGCGGGAAAAATAAATAAAATTGAATTTAAAATTTGTTTGTGCGCTTTCATCGGTACTGGTTAATGCCAGCTGAAAGCAAAACGTGGCTTATTAGGCTAGTGACAAAAGTAACAAATTGATAAATGAAACAGGAAAATCATCCGTTTGGTTAGCTCAGTGGTAAGAGCAGTCGCCCAGAAAGCGGAATGTCCAGGTTTCAAACCCCGGATGAGGCGGTTGTTTTCTCTTCTTGCATTTATAAATTTGATTTAGAATCATTAAAAATAAAAGTTCTTAAAGTTCTTCTTTCTCCATCATTGACCAATTCTAACAAGGGTTGGTTCGATTCCCGTCCGCGGGAAAAATAAATAAAATGGAATTTACAATTTATTTGTGCGCTTTCATCGTTACTGGTTAATGCCAGCTGAAAGCAAAACGTGGCTTAGTAGGCTAGTGACAAAAGTAACAAATTGATAAATGCAAGAGGGAAAATCATCTCTCTCGTTAACTCAGTGGTAAGAGCAGTCGCCTGGAAACCGGAATGTCCCGGTTTCAAACCCCGGATGAGGCGGTTGGTTTCTCTTCTTGCATTTATAACTTTGATTTAGAATCATTAAAAATAAAAGTTCTTAAAGTACTTCTTTCTCCATCATTGACCAATTCTAACAAGGGTAGGTTCGATTCCCGTCCGCGGGAAAAGTAAATAAAATGGAATTTACAATTTATTTGTGCGCTTTCATCGTTACTGGTTAATGCCAGCTGAAAGCAAAATGTGGCTTAGTAGGCAAGTGATAAAATTAACAAATTTATAGATGCAAGACGGAAAATCATCTGTCTCGTTAGCTCAGTGGTAAGAGCAGTCGCCCGGCAAGCGGAAGGTCCCAGTTTCAAACCCGAGACGAGGCGGTTATTTTTGTTATTGCACTTATAAATTTGATTTATAGTCATTAAAAATAAACGTTCTCAAAGTTCATATTTCTCCACCATTGACCGATTCTAACAAGTGTAGATTCCATTCCCGTCCGCGGGAAAAAGAAATAAAATTGAATTTACATTTTACTTGTGCACTTTCATCGTTACTGGTTAATGCCAGCTGAAAGCAAAACGTGGCTAAGTAGGCTAGTGACAAAAGTAACAAATTGATAAATGCAAGAGGGAAAATCATCTCTCTCGTTAGCTCAGTGGTAAGAGCAGTCGCCCGGCAAACGGAAGGTCCCGGTTTCAAACCCCGGATGAGGCGGTTGTTTTCTCTTCTTGCATTTATAAATTTGATTTAGAATCATTAAAAATAAAAGTTCTTAAAGTTCTTCTTTCTCCATCATTGACCAATTCTAACAAGGGTAGGTTCGATTCCCGTCCGCACGAAAAATAAATAAAACTGAATTTACAATTTATTTGTGCGCTCTCATCGTTACTGGTTAATGCCAGCTGAAAGCAAAACGTGGCTTAGTAGGCTAGTGACAAAAGTAACAAATTGATAAATGCAAGAGGGAAAACCATCTGTCTCGTTAGCTCAGTGGTAAGAGCATTATCCCGGCAAAGGGAAGGTCCCGGTTTCAAACCCCGGACGAGGCGGTTGTTTTTTCTTCCTGCATTTGTAAATCTGCTTTAGAATCATTAAAAATAAAAGTTCTTAAAGTTCTTCTTTCTCCATCATTGACCGATTCTAACAAGGGTAGTTTCGATTCCCGTCCGTGGGAAAAATAAATAAAATTGAATTTAAAATTTGTTTGTGCGCTTTCATCGGTACTGGTTAATGCCAGCTGAAAGCAAAACGTGGCTTAGTAGGCTAGTGACAAAAGTAACAAATTGATAAATGCAACAGGAAAATCATCTGTGTGGTTAGCTCAGTGGTAAGAGCAGTCGCCCAGAAAGCGGAATTTCCAGGTTTCAAACCCCGGGTGAGGCGGTTGTTTTCTCTTCTTGCATTTATAAATTTGATTTAGAATCATTAAAAATAAAAGTTCTTAAAGTTCTTCTTTCTCCATCATTGACCAATTCTAACAAGGGTAAGTTCGATTCCCGTCCGCACGAAAAATAAATAAAATGGAATTTACAATTTATTTGTGCGCTTTCATCGTTACTGGTTAATGCCAGCTGAAAGCAAAACGTGGCTTAGTAGGCTAGTGACAAAAGTAACAAATTGATAAATGCAAGAGGGAAAATCATCTCTCTCGTTAGCTCAGTGGTAAGAGCAGTCGCCCGGCAAACGGATGGTCCCGGTTTCAAACCCCGGATGAGGCGGTTGTTTTCTCTTCTTGCATTTATAAATTTGATTTAGAATCATTAAAAATAAAAGTTCTTAAAGTTCTTCTTTCTCCATCATTGACCGATTCTGACAAGGGTAGTTTCGATTCCCGTCCGCGGGAAAAATAAATAGAATTGAGTTTACAATTTATTTGTGCGCTTTCATCGGTACTGGTTAATGCCAGCTGAAAGCAAAACGTGGCTAAGTAGGCTAGTGACAAAAGTAACAAATTGATAAATGCAAGAGGGAAAATCATCTCTCTCGTTAGCTCAGTGGTAAGAGCAGTCGCCCGGCAAACGGAAGGTCCCGGTTTCAAACCCCGGATGAGGCGGTTGTTTTCTCTTCTTGCATTTATAAATTTGATTTAGAATCATTAAAAATAAAAGTTCTTAAAGTTCTTCTTTCTCCATCATTGACCAATTCTAACAAGGGTAGGTTCGATTCCCGTCCGCACGAAAAATAAATAAAATTGAATTTACAATTTATTTGTGCGCTCTCATCGTTACTGGTTAATGCCAGCTGAAAACAACACGTGGCTTAGTAGGCTAGTGACAAAAGTAACAAATTGATAAATGCAAGAGGGAAAATCATCTCTCTCTCGTTAGCTCAGTGGTAAGAGCAGTCGCCCGACAAACGGGAGGTCCCGGTTTCAAACCCCGGATTAGGCGGTTGTTTTCTCTTCTTGCATTTATAAATTTGATTTAGATCATTAAAAACAAAAGTTCTTAAAGTTCTTCTTTCTCCATCATTGACCGATTCTAACAAGGGTAGTTTCGATTCCCGTCCGCGGGAAAAATAAATAAAATTGAATTTACAATTTATTTGTGCGCTTTCATCGTTACTGTTTAATGCAGCTGAAAGCAAAACGTGGCATAGTAACAAATTGATAAATGCAACAGGAAAATAATCTGTCTGGTTAGCTCAGTGGTAAGAGCAGTCGCCTGGAAACCGGAATGTCCCGGTTTCAAGCCCCGGATGAGGCGGTTGTTTTATCTTCTTGCATTTATAAATTTGATTTAGAATCATTAAAAATAAAAGTTGTTAAAGTTTTTCTTTCTCCATCAATGACCGATTCTAACAATGGTAGTTTCGATTCCCGTCCGCGGGAAAAATAAATAAAATTGAATTTACAATTTATTTGTGCGCTTTCATCGTTACTGTTTAATGCAGCTGAAAGCAAAACGTGGCATAGCAACAAATTGATAAATGCAACAGGAAAATAATCTGTCTGGTTAGCTCAGTGGTAAGAGCAGTCGCCTGGAAACCGGAATGTCCCGGTTTCAAACCCCGGATGAGGCGGTTGGTTTCTCTTCTTGCATTTATAACTTTGATTTAGGATCATTAAAAATAAAAGTTCTTAAAGTTCTTCTTTCTCCATCATTGACCAATTCTAACAAGGGTAGGTTCGATTCCCGTCCGCGGGAAAAATAAATAAAATGGAATTTACAATTTATTTGTGCGCTTTCATCGTTACTGGTTAATGCCAGCTGAAAGCAAAACGTGGCTTAGTAGGCAAGTGATAAAAGTAACAAATTTATAGATGCAAGACGGAAAATCATCTGTCTCGTTAGCTCAGTGGTAAGAGCAGTCGCCCGGCAAGCGGAAGGTCCCAGTTTCAAACCCGAGACGAGGCGGTTATTTTTGTTATTGCACTTATAAATTTGATTTATAATCATTAAAAATAAACGTTCTCAGAGTTCATATTTCTCCACCATTGACCGATTCTAACAAGTGTAGATTCGATTCCCGTCCGCGGGAAAAAGAAATAAAATTGAATTTACATTTTATTTGTGCACTTTCATCGTTACTGGTTAATGCCAGCTGAAAGCAAAACGTGGCTTAGTAGGCTAGTGACAAAAGTAACAAATTGATAAATGCAACAGGAAAATCATCTGTCTGGTTAGCTCAGTGGTAAGAGCAGTCGCCCAGAAAGCGGAGTGTCCAGGTTTCAAACCCCGGATGAGGCGGTTGTTTTCTCTTCTTGCATTTATAAATTTGATTTAGAATCATTAAAAATAAAAGTTCTTAAAGTTCTTCTTTCTCCATCATTGACCAATTCTAACAAGGGTTGGTTCGATTCCCGTCCGCACGAAAAATAAATAAAATTGAATTTACAATTTATTTGTGCGCTTTCATCGTTACTGGTTAATGCCAGCTGAAAGCAAAACGTGGCTTAGTAGGCTAGTGACAAAAGTAACAAATTGATAAATGCAAGAGGGAAAACCATCTGTCTCGTTAGCTCAGTGGTAAGAGCATTATCCCGGCAAAGGGAAGGTCCCGGTTTCAAACCCCGGACGAGGCGGTTGTTTTTTCTTCCTGCATTTGTAAATCTGCTTTAGAATCATTAAAAATAAAAGTTCTTAAAGTTCTTCTTTCTCCATCATTGACCGATTCTAACAAGGGTAGTTTCGATTCCCGTCCGCGGGAAAAATAAATAAAATTGAATTTACAATTTATTTGTGCGCTTTCATCGGTACTGGTTAATGCCAGCTGAAAGCAAAACGTGGCTTAGTAGGCTAGTGACAAAAATAACAAATTGATAAATGAAACAGGAAAATCATCCGTCTGGTTAGCTCAGTGGTAAGAGCAGTCGCCCAGAAAGCGGAATGTCCAGGTTTCAAACCCCGGATGAGGCGGTTGTTTTCTCTTCTTGCATTTATAAATTTGATTTACAATCATTAAAAATAAAAGTTCTTAAAGTTCTTCTTTCTCCATCATTGACCAATTCTAACAAAGGTAGGTTCGATTCCCGTCCGCGGGAAAAATAAATAAAATGGAATTTACAATTTATTTGTGCGCTTTCATCGTTACTGGTTAATGCCAGCTGAAAGCAAAACGTGGCTTAGTAGGCTAGTGATAAAAGTAACAAATTTATAGATGCAAGACGGAAAATCATCTGTCTCGTTAGCTCAGTGGTAAGAGCAGTCGCCCGGCAAGCGGAGGGTCCCAGTTTCAAACCCGAGACGAGGCGGTTATTTTTGTTATTGCACTTATAAATTTGATTTATAATCATTAAAAATAAACGTTCTTAAAGTTCATATTTCTCCACCATTGACCGATTCTAACAAGTGTAGATTCGATTCCCGTCCGCGGGAAAAAGAAATAAAATTGAATTTACATTTTATTTGTGCACTTTCATCGTTACTGGTTAATGCCAGCTGAAAGCAAAACGTGGCTTAGTAGGCTACTGACAAAAGTAACAAATTGATAAATGCAACAGGAAAATCATCTGTCTGGTTAGCTCAGTGGTAAGAGCAGTCGCCCAGAAAGCGGAATTTCCAGGTTTCAAACCCCGGATGAGGCGGTTGTTTTCTCTTCTTGCATTTATAAATTTGATTTAGAATTATTAAAAATAAAAGTTCTTAAAGTTCTTCTTTCTCCATCATTGACCAATTCTAACAAGGGTTGGTTCGATTCCCGTCCGCACGAAAAACAAATAAAATTGAATTTACAATTTATTTGTGCGCTTTCATCGTTACTGGTTAATGCCAGCTGAAAGCAAAACGTGGCTTAGTAGGCTAGTGACAAAAGTAACAAATTGATAAATGCAAGAGGGAAAATCATCTCTCTCGTTAGCTCAGTGGTAAGAGCAGTCGCCCGGCAAACGGAAGGTCCCGATTTCAAACCCCGGATGAGGCGGTTGTTTTCTCTTCTTGCATTTATAAATTTGATTTAGAATCATTAAAAATAAAAGTTCTTGAAGTTCTTCTTTCTCCATCATTGACCAATTCTGACAAGGGTAGTTTCGATTCGCGTCCGCGGGAAAAATAAATAGAATTGAATTTACAATTTAATTGTGCGCTTTCATCGGTACTGGTTAATGCCAGCTGAAAGCAAAACGTGCCTAAGTAGGCTAGTGACAAAAGTAACAAATTGATAAATGCAACAGGAAAATCATCTGTCTGGTTAGCTCAGTGGTAAGAGCAGTCGCCCGGAAAGCGGAATGTCCCGGTTTCAAACCCCGGATGAGGCGGTTGGTTTCTCTTCTTGCATTTATAAATTTGATTTAGAATCATTAAAAATAAAAGTTCTTAAAATTCTTCTTTCTCCATCATTGACCGATTCTAACAAGGGCAGTTTCGATTCCCGTCCGTGGGAAAAATAAATAAAATTGAATTTACGATTTATTTGTGCGCTTTTATCGTACTGGTTAATGCCAGCTGAAAGCAAAACGTGGCATAGTCGGCTAGTGACAAAAGTAACAAATTGATAAATGCAAGAGGGAAAATCATCTCTCTCGTTAGCTCAGTGGTAAGAGCAGTCGCGCTGCAAACGGAATGTCCAGGTTTCAAAAACCGAATAAGGCGGTTGTTTTCTTTTCTTGCATTTATAAATTTGATTTAGAATCATTAAAAATAAAAGTTCTTAAAGTTCTTCTTTCTCCATCATTGAGCGATTCTAGCAAGTGTAGGTTCGATTCCCGTCCGCGGGAAAAATAAATAGAATTGAATTTACAATTTATTTGTGCGCTTTCATCGTTACTGTTTAAAGCAGCTGAAAGCAAAACGTGGCTTAGTAGGCTAGTGACAAAAGTAACAAATTTATAGATGCAAGACGGAAAATCATCTGTCTCGTTAGCTCAGTGGTAAGAGCAGTCGCCCGGCAAGCGGAAGGTCCCAGTTTCAAACCCGAGACTAGGCGGTTATTTTTGTTATTCCACTTATAAATTTGATTTATAATCATTAAAAATAAACGTTCTTAAAGTTAATATTTCTCCACCATTGACCGATTCTAACAAGTGTAGATTCGATTCCTGTCCGCGGTAAAAAGAAATAAAATTCAATTTACATTTTATTTGTGCACTTTCATCGTTACTGGTTAATGCCAGCTGAAAGCAAAACGTGGCTTAGTAGGCTAGTGACAAAAGTAACAAATTGATAAATGCAACAGGAAAATCATCTGTCTGGTTAGCTCAGTGGTAAGAGCAGTCGCCCAGAAAGCGGAATGTCCAGGTTTCAAACCCCGGATGAGGCGGTTGTTTTCTCTTCTTGCACTTATAAATTTGATTTAGAATCATTAAAAATAAAAGTTCTTCTTAAAGTTCTTCTTTCTCCATCATTGACCGATTCTAACAAGGGTAGTTTCGATTCCCGTCCGCGGGAAAAATAAATAAAATTGAATTTACAATTTATTTGTGCGCTTTCATCGGCACTGGTTAATGCCAGCTGAAAGCAAAACGTGGCTTAGTAGGTTAGTGACAACAGTATCAAATTGATAAATGCAACAGGAAAATCATCTGTCTTGTTAGCTCAGTGGTAAGAGCAGTCGCCCAGAAAGCGTAATGTCCAGGTTTCAAACCCCGGATGAGGTGGTTGTTTTCTTTTCTTGCATTTATAAATTTGATTTAGAATCATTAAAAATAATAGTTCTTAAAGTTCTTCTTTCTCCATCATTGACCGATTCTAGCAAGTGTAGGTTCGATTCCCGTCCGCGGGAAAAATAAATAAAATCGAATTTACAATTTATTTGTGCGCTTTCATCGTTACTGTTAAATGCAGCTGAAAGCAAAACGTGGCTTAGTAACAAATTGATAAATGCATCAGGAAAATCGTCTGTCTGGTTAGCTCAGTGGTAAGAGCAGTCGCCCGGAAAGCGGAATGTCCCGGTTTCAAACCCCGGATGAGGCGGTTGTTTTCTGTTCTTGCATTTATAAATTTGATTTAGAATCATTAAAAACAAACGTTCTTAAAGTTCTTCTTTCTCCATCATTGACCGATTCTAACAAGGGTAGTTTCGGTTCCCGTCCGCGGGAAAAATAATTAAAATTGAATTTACGATTTATTTGTGCCCTTTTATCGTACTGGTTAATGCCAGCTGAAAGCAAAACGTGGCATAGTAGGCTAGTGACAAAAGTAACAAATTGATAAATGCAAGAGGGAAAATCGTCTGTCTCGTTAGCTCAGTGGTAAGCGCATTATCCCGACAAGGGGAAGGTCCCGGTTTCAAACCACGGACTAGGCAGTTGTTTTTTCTTCCTGCATTTATAAATTTGATTTAGAATCATTAAAAATAAAAGTTGTTAAAGTTCTTCTTTCTCCATCAATGACCGATTCTGAAATGTTTTGTTTCGATTCCCGTCCGCGGGAAAAATAAATAAAAATGAATTTACGATTTATTTGTGCGCTTTCATCGGCACTGGTTAATGCCAGCTGAAAGCAAAACGTGGCTTAGTAGGTTAGTGACAACAGTATCAAATTGATAAATGCAACAGGAAAATCATCTGTCTTGTTAGCTCAGTGGTAAGAGCAGTCGCCCAGAAAGCGTAATGTCCAGGTTTCAAACCCCGGATGAGGTGGTTCTTTTCTTTTCTTGCATTTATAAATTTGATTTAGAATCATTAAAAATAATAGTTCTTAAAGTTCTTCTTTCTCCATCATTGACCGATTCTAGCAAGTGTAGGTTCGATTCCCGTCCGCGGGAAAAATAAATAAAATTGAATTTACAATTTATTTGTGCGCTTTCATCGTTACTGTTAAATGCAGCTGAAAGCAAAACGTGGCTTAGTAACAAATTGATAAATGCAACAGGAAAATCGTCTGTCTGGTTAGCTCAGTGGTAAGAGCAGTCGCCCGGAAAGGTGAATGTCCCGGTTTCAAACCCCGGATGAGGCGGTTGTTTTCTCTTCTTGCATTTATAAATTTGATTTAGAATCATTAAAAATAAAAGTTCTTAAAGTTCTTCTTTCTCCATCATTGACCGATTCTGACAAGGGTAGTTTCGATTCCCGTCCGCGGGAAAAATAAATAGAATTGAATTTACAATTTATTTGTGCGCTTTCATCGGTACTGGTTAATGCCAGCTGAAAGCAAAACGTGCCTAAGTAGGCTAGTGACAAAAGTAACAAATTGATAAATGCAACAGGAAAATCATCTGTCTGGTTAGCTCAGTGGTAAGAGCAGTCGCCCGGAAAGCGGAATGTCCCGGTTTCAAACCCCGGATGAGGCGGTTGGTTTCTCTTCTTGCATTTATAAATTTGATTTAGAATCATTAAAAATAAAAATTCTTAAAATTCTTCTTTCTCCATCATTGACCGATTCTAACAAGGGCAGTTTCGATTCCCGTCCGCGGGAAAAATAAATAAAATTGAATTTACGATTTATTTGTGCGCTTTTATCGTACTGGTTAATGCCAGCTGAAAGCAAAACGTGGCATAGTAGGCTAGTGACAAAAGTAACAAATTGATAAATGCAAGAGGGAAAATCATCTCTCTCGTTGGCTCAGTGGTAAGATCAGTCGCGCTGCAAACGGAATGTCCAGGTTTCAAAAACCGAATGAGGCGGTTGTTTTCTTTTCTTGCATTTATAAATTTGATTTAGAATCATTAAAAATAAAAGTTCTTAAAGTTCTTCTTTCTCCATCATTGAGCGATTCTAGCAAGTGTAGGTTCGATTGCCGTCCGCGGGAAAAATAAATAAAATTGAATTTACAATTTATTTGTGCGCTTTCATCGTTACTGTTTAAAGCAGCTGAAAGCAAAACGTGGCTTAGTAGGCTAGTGACAATAGTAACAAATTGATAAATGCAACAGGAAAATCATCTGTCTGGTTAGCTCAGTGGTAAGAGCAGTCGCCCGGAAAGCGGAATGTCCCGGTTTCAAACCCCGGATGAGGTGGTTGTTTTCTCTTCTTGCATTTATAAATTTGATTTAGAATCATTAAAAATAAAAGTTCTTAAAGTTCTTCTTTCTCCATCATTGACCAATTCTAACAAGGGTAGGTTCGATTCCCGTCCGCACGAAAAATAAATAAAATTGAATTTTGCAATTTATTTGTGCGCTTTCATCGTTAATGGTTAATGCCAGCTGAAAGCAAAACGTGGCTTAGTAGGCTAGTGACAAAAGTAACAAATTTATAGATGCAAGACGGAAAATCATCTGTCTCGTTAGCTCAGTGGTAAGAGCAGTCGCCCGGCAAGCGGATGGTCCCAGTTTCAAACCCGAGACGAGGCGGTTATTTTTGTTATTCCACTTATAAATTTGATTTATAATCATTAAAAGTAAACGTTCTTAAAGTTCATATTTCTCCACCATTGACCGATTCTAACAAGTGTAGATTCGATTCCTGTCCGCGGTAAAAAGAAATAAAATTCAATTTACATTTTATTTGTGCACTTTCATTGTTACTGGTTAATGCCCACTGAAAGCAAAACGTGGCTTAGTAGGCTAGTGACAAAAGTAACAAATTGATAAATGCAACAGGAAAATCATCTGTCTGGTTAGCTCAGTGGTAAGAGCAGTCGCCCAGAAAGCGGAATGTCAAGGTTTCAAACCCCGGATGAGGCGGTTGTTTTCTCTTCTTGCATTTATAAATTTGATTTAGAATCATTAAAAATAAAAGTTCTTCTTAAAGTTCTTCTTTCTCCATCATTGACCGATTCTAACAAGGGTAGTTTCGATTCCCGTCCGCGGGAAAAATAAATAAAATTGAATTTACAATTTATTTGTGCGCTTTCATCGGCACTGGTTAATGCCAGCTGAAAGCAAAACGTGGCTTAGTAGGTTAGTGACAACAGTATCAAATTGATAAATGCAACAGGAAAATCATCTGTCTTGTTAGCTCAATGGTAAGAGCAGTCGCCCAGAAAGCGTAATTTCCAGGTTTCAAACCCCGGATGAGGTGGTTGTTTTCTTTTCTTGCATTTATAAATTTGATTTAGAATCATTAAAAATAATAGTTCTTAAAGTTCTTCTTTCTCCATCATTGACCGATTCTAGCAAGTGTAGGTTCGATTCCCGTCCGCGGGAAAAATAAATAAAATTGAATTTACAATTTATTTGTGCGCTTTCATCGTTACTGTTAAATGCAGCTGAAAGCAAAACGTGGCTTAGTAACAAATTGATAAATGCAACAGGAAAATCGTCTGTCTGGTTAGCTCAGTGGTAAGAGCAGTCGCCCGGAAAGCGGAATGTCCCGGTTTCAAACCCCGGATGAGGCGGTTGTTTTCTGTTCTTGCATTTATAAATTTGATTTAGAATCATTAAAAACAAAACTTCTTAAAGTTCTTCTTTCTCCATCATTGACCGATTCTAACAAGGGTAGTTTCGATTCCCGAATTTACGATTTATTTGTGCCCTTTTATCGTACTGGTTAATGCCAGCTGAAAGCAAAACGTGGCATAGTAGGCTAGTGACAAAAGTAACAAATTGATAAATGCAAGAGGGAAAATCGTCTGTCTCGTTAACTCAGTGGTAAGCGCATTATCCCGACAAGGGTAAGGTCCCGGATTCAAACCACGGACTAGGCAGTTGTTTTTTCTTCCTGCATTTATAAATTTGATTTAGAATCATTAAAAATAAAAGTTGTTAAAGTTCTTCTTTCTCCATCAATGACCGATTCTGAAATGTTTTGTTTCGATTCCCGTCCGCGGGAAAAATAAATAAAAATGAATTTACGATTTATTTGTGCGCTTTCATCGGCACTGGTTAATGCCAGCTGAAAGCAAAACGTGGCTTAGTAGGTTAGTGACAACAGTATCAAATTGATAAATGTAACAGGAAAATCATCTGTCTTGTTAGCTCAGTGGTAAGAGCAGTCGCCCAGAAAGCGTAATGTCCAGGTTTCAAACCCCGGATGAGGTGGTTGTTTTCTTTTCTTGCATTTATAAATTTGATTTAGAATCATTAAAAATAACAGTTCTTAAAGTTCTTCTTTCTCCATCATTGACCGATTCTAGCAAGTGTAGGTTCGATTCCCGTCCGCGGGAAAAATAAATAAAATTGAATTTACAATTTATTTGTGCGCTTTCATCGTTACTGTTAAATGCAGCTGAAAGCAAAACGTGGCTTAGTAACAAATTGATAAATGCAACAGGAAAATCGTCTGTCTGGTTAGCTCAGTGGTAAGAGCAGTCGCCCGGAAAGGTGACTGTCCCGGTTTCAAACCCCGGATGAGGCGGTTGTTTTCTCTTCTTGCATTTATAAATTTGATTTAGAATCATTAAAAATAAAAGTTCTTAAAGTTCTTCTTTCTCCATCATTGACCGATTCTGACAAGGGTAGTTTCGATTCCCGTCCGCGGGAAAAATAAATAGAATTGAATTTACAATTTATTTGTGCGCTTTCATCGGTACTGGTTAATGCCAGCTGAAAGCAAAACGTGCCTAAGTAGGCTAGTGACAAAAGTAACAAATTGATAAATGCAACAGGAAAATCATCTGTCTGGTTAGCTCAGTGGTAAGAGCAGTCGCCCGGAAAGCGGAATGTCCCGGTTTCAAACCCCGGATGAGGCGGTTGGTTTCTCTTCTTGCATTTATAAATTTGATTTAGAATCATTAAAAATAAAAGTTCTTAAAATTCTTCTTTCTCCATCATTGACCGATTCTAACAAGGGCAGTTTCGATTCCCGTCCGCGGGAAAAATAAATAAAATTGAATTTACGATTTATTTGTGCGCTTTTATCGTACTGGTTAATGCCAGCCGAAAGCAAAACGTGGCATAGTAGGCTACTGACAAAAGTAACAAATTGATAAATGCAAGAGGGAAAATCATCTCTCTCGTTAGCTCAGTGGTAAGAGCAGTCGCGCTGCAGACGGAATGTCCAGGTTTCAAAAACCGAATGAGGCGGTTGTTTTCTTTTCTTGCATTTATAAATTTGATTTAGAATCATTAAAAATAAGAGTTCTTAAAGTTCTTCTTTCTCCATCATTGAGCGATTCTAGCAAGTGTAGGTTCGATTCCCGTCCGCGGGAAAAATAAATAAAATTGAATTTACAATTTATTTGTGCGCTTTCATCGTTACTGTTTAAAGCAGCTGAAAGCAAAACGTGGCTTAGTAGGCTAGTGACAATAGTAACAAATTTATAGATGCAAGACGGAAAATCATCTGTCTCGTTAGCTCAGTGGTAAGAGCAGTCGCCCGGCAAGCGGAAGGTCCCAGTTTCAAACCCGAGACGAGGCGGTTATTTTTGTTATTCCACTTATAAATTTGATTTATAATCATTAAAAATAAACGTTCTTAAAGTTCATATTTCTCCACCATTGACCGATTCTAACAAGTGTAGATTCGATTCCTGTCCGCGGTAAAAAGAAATAAAATTCAATTTACATTTTATTTGTGCACTTTCATCGTTACTGGTTAATGCCAGCTGAAAGCAAAACGTGGCTTAGTAGGCTAGTGACAAAAGTAACAAATTGATAAATGCAACAGGAAAATCATCTGTCTGGTTAGCTCAGTGGTAAGAGCAGTCGCCCGGCAAGCGGAAGGTCCCAGTTTCAAACCCGAGACGAGGCGGTTATTTTTGTTATTCCACTTATAAATTTGATTTATAATCATTAAAAATAAAAGTTCTTAAAATTCTTCTTTCTCCATCATTGACCGATTCTAACAAGGGCAGTTTCGATTCCCGTCCGCGGGAAAAATAAATAAAATTGAATTTACGATTTATTTGTGCGCTTTTATCGTACTGGTTAATGCCAGCCGAAAGCAAAACGTGGCATAGTAGGCTACTGACAAAAGTAACAAATTGATAAATGCAAGAG
Source organism: Dioctria rufipes (assembly GCA_963924295.1). Lineage (NCBI taxonomy): Eukaryota > Metazoa > Arthropoda > Insecta > Diptera > Asilidae > Dioctria > Dioctria rufipes. The sequence continues at coordinate 121,742,003 of OZ002740.1, forward strand.
GGAAAATCATCTCTCTCGTTAGCTCAGTGGTAAGAGCAGTCGCGCTGCAGACGGAATGTCCAGGTTTCAAAAACCGAATGAGGCGGTTGTTTTCTTTTCTTGCATTTATAAATTTGATTTAGAATCATTAAAAATAAGAGTTCTTAAAGTTCTTCTTTCTCCATCATTGACCAATTCTAACAAGGGTAGGTTCGATTCCCGTCCGCACGAAAAATAAATAAAATTGAATTTTGCAATTTATTTGTGCGCTTTCATCGTTACTGGTTAATGCCAGCTGAAAGCAAAACGTGGCTTAGTAGGCTAGTGACAAAAGTAACAAATTTATAGATGCAAGACGGAAAATCATCTGTCTCGTTAGCTCAGTGGTAAGAGCAGTCGCCCGGCAAGCGGAAGGTCCCAGTTTCAAACCCGAAACGAGGCGGTTATTTTTGTTATTCCACTTATAAATTTGATTTATAATCATTAAAAATAAACGTTCTTAAAGTTCATATTTCTCCACCATTGACCGATTCTAACAAGTGTAGATTCGATTCCTGTCCGCGGTAAAAAGAAATAAAATTCAATTTACATTTTATTTGTGCACTTTCATCGTTACTGGTTAATGCCAGCTGAAAGCAAAACGTGGCTTAGTAGGCTAGTGACAAAAGTAACAAATTGATAAATGCAACAGGAAAATCATCTGTCTGGTTAGCTCAGTGGTAAGAGCAGTCGCCCAGAAAGCGGAATGTCCAGGTTTCAAACCCCGGATGAGGCGGTTGTTTTCTCTTCTTGCATTTATAAATTTGATTTAGAATCATTAAAAATAAAAGTTCTTCTTTCTCCATCATTGACCGATTCTAACAAGGGTAGTTTCGATTCCCGTCCGCGGGAAAAATAAATAAAATTGAATTTACAATTTATTTGTGCGCTTTCATCGGCACTGGTTAATGCCAGCTGAAAGCAAAACGTGGCTTAGTAGGTTAGTGACAACAGTATCAAATTGATAAATGCAACAGGAAAATCATCTGTCTTGTTAGCTCAGTGGTAAGAGCAGTCGCCCAGAAAGCGTAATGTCCAGGTTTCAAACCCCGGATGAGGTGGTTGTTTTCTTTTCTTGCATTTATAAATTTGATTTAGAATCATTAAAAATAATAGTTCTTAAAGTTCTTCTTTCTCCATCATTGACCGATTCTAGCAAGTGTAGGTTCGATTCCCGTCCGCGGGAAAAATAAATAAAATTGAATTTACAATTTATTTGTGCGCTTTCATCGTTACTGTTAAATGCAGCTGAAAGCAAAACGTGGCTTAGTAACAAATTGATAAATGCAACAGGAAAATCGTCTGTCTGGTTAGCTCAGTGGTAAGAGCAGTCGCCCGGAAAGCGGAATGTCCCGGTTTCAAACCCCGGATGAGGCGGTTGTTTTCTGTTCTTGCATTTATAAATTTGATTTAGAATCATTAAAAACAAAAGTTCTTAAAGTTCTTCTTTCTCCATCATTGACCGATTCTAACAAGGGTAGTTTCGATTCCCGTCCGCGGGAAAAATAAATAAAATTGAATTTACGATTTATTTGTGCCCTTTTATCGTACTGGTTAATGCCAGCTGAAAGCAAAACGTGGCATAGTAGGCTAGTTACAAAAGTAACAAATTTATAAATGCAAGAGGGAAAATCGTCTGTCTCGTTAGCTCAGTGGTAAGCGCATTATCTCGACAAGGGGAAGGTCCCGGTTTCAAACCACGGACTAGGCAGTTGTTTTTTCTTCCTGCATTTATAAATTTGATTTAGAATCATTAAAAATAAAAGTTGTTAAAGTTCTTCTTTCTCCATCAATGACCGATTCTGAAATGTTTTGTTTCGATTCCCGTCCGCGGGAAAAATAAATAAAAATGAATTTACGATTTATTTGTGCGCTTTCATCGGCACTGGTTAATGCCAGCTGAAAGCAAAACGTGGCTTAGTAGGTTAGTGACAACAGTATCAAATTGATAAATGCAACAGGAAAATCATCTGTCTTGTTAGCTCAGTGGTAATAGCAGTCGCCCAGAAAGCGTAATGTCCAGGTTTCGAACCCCGGATGAGGTGGTTGTTTTCTTTTCTTGCATTTATAAATTTGATTTAGAATCATTAAAAATAATAGTTCTTAAAGTTCTTCTTTCTCCATCATTGACCGATTCTAGCAAGTGTAGGTTCGATTCCCGTCCGCGGGAAAAATAAATAAAATTGAATTTACAATTTATTTGTGCGCTTTCATCGTTACTGTTAAATGCAGCTGAAAGCAAAACGTGGCTTAGTAACAAATTGATAAATGCAACAGGAAAATCGTCTGTCTGGTTAGCTCAGTGGTAAGAGCAGTCGCCCGGAAAGGTGAATGTCCCGGTTTTATACCCCGGATGAAGCGGTTGTTTTCTCTTCTTGCATTTATAAATTTGATTTAGAATCATTAAAAATAAAAGTTCTTAAAGTTCTTCTTTCTCCATCATTGACCGATTCTGACAAGGGTAATTTCGATTCCCGTCCGCGGGAAAAATAAATAGAATTGAATTTACAATTTATTTGTGCGCTTTCATCGGTACCGGTTAATGCCAGCTGAAAGCAAAACGTGGCTTAGTAGGCTAGTGACAAAAGTAACAAATTGATAAATGCAACAGGAAAATCATCTGTCTCGTTAGCTCAGTGGTAAGAGCAGTAGCCCGGAAAGCGGAATGTCCCGGTTTCAAACCCCGGATGAGGCGGTTGGTTTCTCTTCTTGCATTTATAAATTTGATTTAAAATCATTAAAAATAAAAGTTCTTAAAATTCTTCTTTCTCCATCATTGACCGATTCTAACAAGGGCAGTTTCGATTCCCGTCCGCGGGAAAAATAAATAAAATTGAATTTACGATTTATTTGTGCGCTTTTATCGTACTGGTTAATGCCAGCTGAAAGCAACACGTGGCTTAGTAGGCTAGTGACAAAAGTGACAAATTGATAAATGCAAGAGGGAAAATCATCTCTCTTGTTAGCTCAGTGGTAAGAGCAGTCGCCCGGCAAACGGCAGGTCCCGGTTTCAATCCCCGGATGAGGCGGTTGTTTTCTCTTCTTGCGGGAAAAATAAATAGAATTGAATTTACAATTTATTTGTGCGCTTTCATCGGTACTGGTTAATGCCAGCTGAAAGCAAAACGTGGCTTAGTAGGCTAGTGACAAAAGTAACAAATTGATAAATGCAACAGGAAAATCATCTGTCTGGTCAGCTCAGTTGTAAGAGCAGTCGCCCGGAATGCGGAATGTCCAGGTTTCAAAAACCGAATGAGGCGGTTGTTTTCTTTTCTTGCATTTATAAATTTGATTTAGAATCATTAAAAATAAAAGTTCTTAAAGTTCTTCTTTCTCCATCATTGAGCGATTCTAGCAAGTGTAGGTTCGATTCCCGTCCGCGGGAAAAATAAATAAAACTGAATTTACAATTTATTTGTGCGCTTTCATCGTTACTGTTTAAAGCAGCTGAAAGCAAAACGTGGCTTAGTAGGCTAGTGGCAAAAGTAACAAATTGATAAATGCAACAGGAAAATCATCTGTCTGGTTAGCTCAGTGGTAAGAGCAGTCGCCCGGAAAGCGGAATGTCCCGGTTTCAAACCCCGGATGAGGTGGTTGTTTTCTCTTCTTGCATTTATAAATTTGATTTAGAATCATTAAAAATAAAAGTTCTTAAAGTTCTTCTTTCTCCATCATTGACCAATTCTAACAAGGGTAGGTTCGATTCCCGTCCGCACCAAAAATAAATAAAATTGAATTTTGCAATTTATTTGTGCGCTTTCATCGTTACTGGTTAATGCCAGCTGAAAGCAAAACGTGGCTTAGTAGGCTAGTGACAAAAGTAACAAATTTATAGATGCAAGACGGAAAATCATCTGTCTCGTTAGCTCAGTGGTAAGAGCAGTCGCCCGGCAAGCGGAAGGTCCCAGTTTCAAACCCGAGACGAGGCGGTTATTTTTGTTATTCCACTTATAAATTTGATTTATAATCATTAAAAATAAACGTTCTTAAAGTTCATATTTCTCCACCATTGACCGATTCTAACAAGTGTAGATTCGATTCCTGTCCGCGGGAAAAAGAAATCAAATTCAATTTACATTTTATTTGTGCACTTTCATCGTTACTGGTTAATGCCAGCTGAAAGCAAAACGTGGCTTACTAGGCTAGTGACAAAAGTAACAAATTGATAAATGCAACAGGAAAATCATCTGTCTGGTTAGCTCAGTGGTAAGAGCAGTCGCCCAGAAAGCGGAATATCCAGGTTTCAAACCCCGGATGAGGCGCTTGTTTTCTCTTCTTGCATTTATAAATTTGATTTAGAATCATTAAAAATAAAAGTTCTTCTTAAAGTTCTTCTTTCTCCATCATTGACCGATTCTAACAAGGGTAGTTTCGATTCCCGTCCGCGGGAAAAATAAATAAAATTGAATTTACAATTTATTTGTGCGCTTTCATCGGCACTGGTTAATGCCAGCTGAAAGCAAAACGTGGCTAAGTAGGTTAGTGACAACAGTATCAAATTGATAAATGCAACAGGAAAATCATCTGTCTTGTTAACTCAGTGGTAAGAGCAGTCGCCCAGAAAGCGTAATGTCCAGGTTTCAAACCCCGGATGAGGTGGTTGTTTTCTTTTCTTGCATTTACGATTTATTTGTGCGCTTTCATCGGTACTGGTTAATGCCAGCTGAAAGCAAAACGTGGTTTAGTAGGCTAGTGACAAAAGTAACAAATTGATAAATACAACAGGAAAGTCATCCGTCTGGTTAGCTCAGTGGTAAGAGCAGTCGCCCGGAAAGCGGAATGTCCCGGTTTCAAACCCCGGATGAGGCGGTTGTTTTCTGTTCTTGCATTTATAAATTTGATTTAGAATCATTAAAAACAAAAGTTCTTAAAGTTCTTCTTTCTCCATCATTGACCGATTCTAACAAGGGTAGTTTCGATTCCCGTCCGCGGAAAAATAAATAAAATTGAATTTACGATTTATTTGTGCCCTTTTATCGTACTGGTTAATGCCAGCTGAAAGCAAAACGTGGCATAGTAGGCTAGTGACAAAAGTAACAAATTGATAAATGCAAGAGGGAAAATCGTCCGTCTCGTTAGCTCAGTGGTAAGCGCATTATCCCGACAAGGGGAAGGTCCCGGTTTCAAACCTCGGACTAGGCAGTTGTTTTTCTTCCTGCATTTATAAATTTGATTTAGAATAATTAAAAATAAAAGTTGTTAAAGTTCTTCTTTCTCCATCAATGACCGATTCTGAAATGTTTTGTTTCGATTCCCGTCCGCGGGAAAAATAAATAAAAATGGATTTACGATTTATTTGTGCGCTTTCATCGGCACTGGTTAATGCCAGCTGAAAGCAAAACGTGGCTTAGTAGGTTAGTGACAACAGTATCAAATTGATAAATGCAACAGGAAAATCATCTGTCTTGTTAGCTCAGTGGTAAGAGCAGTCGCCCAGAAAGCGTAATGCCCAGGTTTCAAACCCCGGATGAGGTGGTTGTTTTCTTTTCTTGCATTTATAAATTTGATTTAGAATCATTAAAAATAATAGTTCTTAAAGTTCTTCTTTCTCCATCATTGACCGATTCTAGCAAGTGTAGGTTCGATTCCCGTCCGCGGGAAAAATAAATAAAATTGAATTTACAATTTATTTGTGCGCTTTCATCGTTACTGTTAAATGCAGCTGAAAGCAAAACGTGGCTTAGTAACAAATTGATAAATGCAACAGGAAAATCGTCTGTCTGGTTAGCTCAGTGGTAAGAGCAGTCGCCCGGAAAGCGGAATGTCCCGGTTTCAAACCCCGGATGAGGCGGTTGTTTTCTGTTCTTGCATTTATAAATTTGATTTAGAATCATTAAAAACAAAAGTTCTTAAAGTTCTTCTTTCTCCATCATTGACCGATTCTAACAAGGGTAGTTTCGATTCCCGTCCGCACGAAAAATAAATAAAATTGAATTTACGATTTATTTGTGCGCTTTCATCGGTACTGGTTAATGCCAGCTGAAAGCAAAACGTGGCTTAGTAGGATAGTGACAAAAGTAACAAATTGATAAATGCAAGAGGGAAAATCGTCTGTCTCGTTAGCTCAGTGGTAAGCGCATTATCCCGACAAGGGGAAGGTCCCGGTTTCAAACCCCGGAGTAGGCAGTTGTCTTTTCTTCCTGCATTTATAAATTTGATTTAGAATCATTAAAAATAAAAGTTGTTAAAGATCTTCTTTCTCCATCAATGACCGATTCTGAAATGTTTTGTTTCGATTCCCGTCCGCGGGAAAAATAAATAAAAATGAATTTACGATTTATTTGTGCGCCTTCATCGTACTGGTTAATGCCAGCTGAAAGCAAAACGTGGCTTAGTAGGATAGTGACAAAAGTAACAAATTGATAAATGCAAGAGGGAAAATCATCTGTCTCGTTAGTTCAGTGGTAAGAGCATTATCCCGGCAAAGGGAAGGTCCCGGTTTCAAACCCCGGACGAGGCGGTTGTTTTTTCTTCCTGCATTTGTAAATCTGCTTTAGAATCATTAGAAATAAAAGTTCTTAAAGTCCTTCTTTCTCCATCATTGACCGATTCTAACAAGGGTAGTTTCGATTCCCGTCCGCGGGAAAAATAAATAAAATTGAATTTACAATTTATTTGTGCGCTTTCATCGGTACTGGTTAATGCCAGCTGAAAGCAAAACGTGGTTTAGTAGGCTAGTGACAAAAGTAATAAATTGATAAATGCAACAGGAAAGTCATCCGTCTGGTTAGCTCAGTGGTAAGAGCAGTCGCCCAGAAAGCGGAATGTCCAGGTTTCAAACCCCGGATGAGGCGGTTGTTTTCTCTTCTTGCATTTATAAATTTGATTTAGAATCATTAAAAATAAAAGTTCTTAAAGTTCTTCTTTCTCCATCATTGACCAATTCTAACAAGGGTAGGTTCGATTCCCGTCCGCGGGAAAAATAAATAAAATGGAATTTACAATTTATTTGTGCGCTTTCATCGTTACTGGTTAATGCCAGCTGAAAGCAAAACGTGGCTTATTAGGCTAGTGATAAAAGTAACAAATTTATAGATGCAAGACGGAAAATCATCTGTCTCGTTAGCTCAGTGGTAAGAGCAGTCGCCCGGCAAGCGGAGGGTCCCAGTTTCAAACCCGAGACGAGGCGGTTATTTTTGTTATTGCACTTATAAATTTTATTTATAGTCATTAAAAATAAACGTTCTTAAAGTTCATATTTCTCCACCATTGACCGATTCTAACAAGTGTAGATTCGATTCCCGTCCGCGGGAAAAAGAAATAAAATTGAATTTACATTTTATTTGTGCACTTCCATCGTTACTGGTTAATGCCAGCTGAAAGCAAAACGTGGCTTAGTAGGCTAGTGACAAAAGTAACAAATTGATAATTGCAACAGGAAAATCATCTGTCTGGTTAGCTCAGTGGTAAGAGCAGTCGCCCAGAAAGCGGAATGTCCAGGTTTCAAACCCCGGATGAGGCGGTTGTTTTCTCTTCTTGCATTTATAAATTTGATTTAGAATCATTAAAAATAAAAGTTCTTAAAGTTCTTCTTTCTCCATCATTGACCAATTCTAACAAGGGTTGGTTCGATTCCCGTCCGCACGAAAAATAAATAAAATTGAATTTACAATTTATTTGTGCGCTTTCATCGTTACTGGTTAATGCCAGCTGAAAGCAAAACGTGGCTTAGCAGGCTAGTGACAAAAGTAACAAATTGATAAATTCAAGAGGGAAAATCATCTCTCTCGTTAGCTCAGTGGTAAGAGCAGTCGCCCGGCAAACGGAAGGTCCCGGTTTCAAACCCCGGATGAGGCGGTTGTTTTCTCTTCTTGCATTTATAAATTTGATTTAGAATCATTAAAAATAAAAGTTCTTAAAGTTCTTCTTTCTCCATCATTGACCAATTCTAACAAGGGTAGGTTCGATTCCCGTCCGCACGAAAAATAAATAAAATTGAATTTACAATTTATTTGTGCGCTTTCATCGTTACTGGTTAATGCCAGCTGAAAGCAGAACGTGGCTTAGTAGGCTAGTGATAAAAGTAACAAATTTATAGATGCAAGACGGAAAATCTTCTGTCTCGTTAGCTCAGTGGTAAGAGCAGTTGCCCGGCAAGCGGAGGGTCCCAGTTTCAAACCCGAGACGAGGCGGTTATTTTTGTTATTGCACTTATAAATTTTATTTATAGTCATTAAAAATAAAAGTTCTTAAAGTTCTTCTTTCTCCATCATTGACCGATTCTAACAAGGGTAGTTTCGATTCCCGTCCGCGGGAAAAATAAATAAAATTGAATTTACAATTTATTTGTGCGCTTTCATCGGCACTGGTTAATGCCAGCTGAAAGCAAAACGTGGCTTAGTAGGTTAGTGACAACAGTATCAAATTGATAAATGCAACAGGAAAATCATCTGTCTTGTTAGCTCAGTGGTAAGAGCAGTCGCCCAGAAAGCGTAATGTCCAGGTTTCAAACCCCGGATGAGGTGGTTGTTCTCTTTTCTTGCATTTATAAATTTGATTTAGAATCATTAAAAATAATAGTTCTTAAAGTTCTTCTTTCTCCATCATTGACCGATTCTAGCAAGTGTAGGTTCGATTCCCGTCCGCGGGAAAAATAAATAAAATTGAATTTACAATTTATTTGTGCGCTTTCATCGTTACTGTTAAATGCAGCTGAAAGCAAAACGTGGCTTAGTAACAAATTGATAAATGCAACAGGAAAATCGTCTGTCTGGTTAGCTCAGTGGTAAGAGCAGTCGCCCGGAAAGCGGAATGTCCCGGTTTCAAACCCCGGATGAGGCGGTTGTTTTCTCTTCTTGCATTTATAAATTTGATTTAGAATCATTAAAAATAAAAGTTCTTAAAGTTCTTCTTTCTCCATCATTGACCAATTCTAACAAGGGTAGGTTCGATTCCCGTCCGCACGAAAAATAAATAAAATTGAATTTACAATTTATTTGTGCGCTTTCATCGTTACTGGTTAATGCCAGCTGAAAGCAAAACGTGGCTTAGTAGGCTAGTGATAAAAGTAACAAATTTATAGATGCAAGACGAAAAATCTTCTGTCTCGTTAGCTCAGTGGTAAGAGCAGTCGCCCGGCAAGCGGAGGGTCCCAGTTTCAAACCCGAGACAAGGCGGTTATTTTTGTTATTGCACTTATAAGTTTTATTTATAGTCATTAAAAATAAACGTTCTTAAAGTTCATATTTCTCCACCATTGACCGATTCTAACAAGTGTAGATTCGATTCCCGTCCGCGGGAAAAAGAAATAAAATTGAATTTACATTTTATTTGTGCACTTCCATCGTTACTGGTTAATGCCAGCTGAAAGCAAAACGTGGCTTAGTAGGCTAGTGACAAAAGTAACAAATTGATAATTGCAACAGGAAAATCATCTGTCTGGTTAGCTCAGTGGTAAGAGCAGTCGCCCAGAAAGCGGAATGTCCAGGTTTCAAACCCCGGATGAGGCGGTTGTTTTCTCTTCTTGCATTTATAAATTTGATTTAGAATCATTAAAAATAAAAGTTCTTAAAGTTCTTCTTTCTCCATCATTGACCAATTCTAACAAGGGTTGGTTCGATTCCCGTCCGCACGAAAAATAAATAAAATTGAATTTACAATTTATTTGTGCGCTTTCATCGTTACTGGTTAATGCCAGCTGAAAGCAAAACGCGGCTTAGCAGGCTAGTGACAAAAGTAACAAATTGATAAATTCAAGAGGGAAAATCATCTCTCTCGTTAGCTCAGTGGTAAGAGCAGTCGCCCGGCAAACGGAAGGTCCCGGTTTCAAACCCCGGATGAGGCGGTTGTTTTCTCTTCTTGCATTTATAAATTTGATTTAGAATCATTAAAAATAAAAGTTCTTAAAGTTCTTCTTTCTCCATCATTGACCAATTCTAACAAGGGTAGGTTCGATTCCCGTCCGCACGAAAAATAAATAAAATTGAATTTACAATTTATTTGTGCGCTTTCATCGTTACTGGTTAATGCCAGCTGAAAGCAAAACGTGGCTTAGTAGGCTAGTGATAAAAGTAACAAATTTATAGATGCAAGACGGAAAATCTTCTGTCTCGTTAGCTCAGTGGTAAGAGCAGTCGCCCGGCAAGCGGAGGGTCCCAGTTTCAAACCCGAGACGAGGCGGTTATTTTTGTTATTGCACTTATAAATTTTATTTATAGTCATTAAAAATAAAAGTTCTTAAAGTTCTTCTTTCTCCATCATTGACCGATTCTAACAAGGGTAGTTTCGATTCCCGTCCGCGTGAAAAATAAATAAAATTGAATTTACAATTTATTTGTGCGCTTTCATCGGCACTGGTTAATGCCAGCTGAAAGCAAAACGTGGCTTAGTAGGTTAGTGACAACAGTATCAAATTGATAAATGCAACAGGAAAATCATCTGTCTTGTTAGCTCAGTGGTAAGAGCAGTCGCCCAGAAAGCGTAATGTCCAGGTTTCAAACCCCGGATGAGGTGGTTGTTTTCTTTTCTTGCATTTATAAATTTGATTTAGAATCATTAAAAATAATAGTTCTTAAAGTTCTTCTTTCTCCATCATTGACCGATTCTAGCAAGTGTAGGTTCGATTCCCGTCCGCGGGAAAAATAAATAAAATTGAATTTACAATTTATTTGTGCGCTTTCATCGTTACTGTTAAATGCAGCTGAAAGCAAAACGTGGCTTAGTAACAAATTGATAAATGCAACAGGAAAATCGTCTGTCTGGTTAGCTCAGTGGTAAGAGCAGTCGCCCGGAAAGGTGAATGTCCCGGTTTCAAACCCCGGATGAGGCGGTTGTTTTCTCTTCTTGGATTTATAAATTTGATTTAGAATCATTAAAAATAAAAGTTCTTAAAGTTCTTCTTTCTCCATCATTGACCGATTCTGACAAGGGTAGTTTCGATTCCCGTCCGCGGGAAAAATAAATAGAATTGAATTTACAATTTATTTGTGCGCTTTCATCGGTACTGGTTAATGCCAGCTGAAAGCAAAACGTGGCTTAGTAGGCTAGTGACAAAAGTAACAAATTGATAAATGCAACAGGAAAATCATCTGTCTTGTTAGCTCAGTGGTAAGAGCAGTCGCCCGGAAAGCGGAATGTCCCGGTTTCAATCCCCGGATGAGGCGGTTGGTTTCTCTTCTTGCATTTATAAATTTGATTTAGAATCATTAAAAATAAAAGTTCTTAAAGTTCTTCTTTCTCCATCATTGACCGATTCTAACAAGGGCAGTTTCGATTCCCGTCCGCGGGAAAAATAAATAAAATTGAATTTACGATTTATTTGTGCGCTTTTATCGTACTGGTTAATGCCAGCTGAAAGCAACACGTGGCTTAGTAGGCTAGTGACAAAAGTGACAAATTGATAAATGCAAGAGGGAAAATCGTCTGTCTCGTTAGCTCAGTGGTAAGCGCATTATCCCGACAAGGGGAAGGTCCCGGTTTCAAACCACGGACTAGGCAGTTGTTTTTTCTTCCTGCATTTATAAATTTGATTTAGAATCATTAAAAATAAAAGTTGTTAAAGTTCTTCTTTCTCCATCAATGACCGATTCTGAAATGTTTTGTTTCGATTCCCGTCCGCGGGAAAAATAAATAAAAATGAATTTACGATTTATTTGTGCGCTTTCATCGGCACTGGTTAATGCCAGCTGAAAGCGAAACGTGGCTTAGTAGGTTAGTGACAACAGTATCAAATTGATAAATGCAACAGGAAAATTATCTGTCTTGTTAGCTCAGTGGTAAGAGCAGTCGCCCAGAAAGCGTAATGCCCAGGTTTCAAACCCCGGATGAGGTGGTTGTTTTCTTTTCTTGCATTTATAAATTTGATTTAGAATCATTAAAAATAATAGTTCTTAAAGTTCTTCTTTCTCCATCATTGACCGATTCTAGCAAGTGTAGGTTCGATTCCCGTCCGCGGGAAAAATAAATAAAATTGAATTTACAATTTATTTGTGCGCTTTCATCGTTACTGTTAAATGCAGCTGAAAGCAAAACGTGGCTTAGTAACAAATTGATAAATGCAACAGGAAAATCGTCTGTCTGGTTAGCTCAGTGGTAAGAGCAGTCGCCCGGAAAGCGGAATGTCCCGGTTTCAAACCCCGGATGAGGCGGTTGTTTTCTGTTCTTGCATTTATAAATTTGATTTAGAATCATTAAAAACAAAAGTTCTTAAAGTTCTTCTTTCTCCATCATTGACCGATTCTAACAAGGGTAGTTTCGATTCCCGTCCGCGGGAAAAATAAATAAAATTGAATTTACGATTTATTTGTGCGCTTTCATCGGTACTGGTTAATGCCAGCTGAAAGCAAAACGTGGCTTAGTAGGATAGTGACAAAAGTAACAAATTGATAAATGCAAGAGGGAAAATCGTCTGTCTCGTTAGCTCAGTGGTAAGCGCATTATCCCGACAAGGGGAAGGTCCCGGTTTCAAACCCCGGAGTAGGCAGTTGTTTTTTCTTCCTGCATTTATAAATTTGATTTAGAATCATTAAAAATAAAAGTTGTTAAAGTTCTTCTTTCTCCATCAATGACCGATTCTGAAATGTTTTGTTTCGATTCCCGTCCGCGGGAAAAATAAATAAAAATGAATTTACGATTTATTTGTGCGCTTTCATCGTACTGGTTAATGCCAGCTGAAAGCAAAACGTGGCTTAGTAGGATAGTGACAAAAGTAACAAATTGATAAATGCAAGAGGGAAAATCATCTGTCTCGTTCGTTCAGTGGTAAGAGCATTATCCCGGCAAAGGGAAGGTCCCGGTTTCAAACCCCGGACGAGGCGGTTGTTTTTTCTTCCTGCATTTGTAAATCTGCTTTAGAATCATTAGAAATAAAAGTTCTTAAAGTTCTTCTTTCTCCATCATTGACCGATTCTAACAAGGGTAGTTTCGATTCCCGTCCGCGGGAAAAATAAATAAAACTGAATTTACAATTTATTTGTGCGCTTTCATCGGTACTGGTTAATGCCAGCTGAAAGCAAAACGTGGCTTAGCAGGATAGTGACAAAAGTAACAAATTGATAAATGCAAGAGGGAAAATCATCTGTCTCGTTAGTTCAGTGGTAAGAGCATTATCCCGGCAAAGGGAAGGTCCCGGTTTCAAACCCCGGACGAGGCGGTTGTTTTTTCTTCCTGCATTTGTAAATCTGCTTTAGAATCATTAGAAATAAAAGTTCTTAAAGTTCTTCTTTCTCCATCATTGACCGAATCTAACAAGGGTAGTTTCGACTCCCGTCCGCGGGAAAATAAATAAAATTGAATTTACAATTTATTTGTGCGCTTTCATCGGTACTGGTTAATGCCAGCTGAAAGCAAAACGTGGTTTAGTAGGCTAGTGACAAAAGTAACAAATTGATAAATGCAACAGGAAAGTCATCCATCTGGTTAGCTCAGTGGTAAGAGCAGTCGCCCAGAAAGCGGAATGTCCAGGTTTCAAACCCCGGATGAGGCGGTTGTTTTCTCTTCTTGCATTTATAAATTTGATTTAGAATCATTAAAAATAAAAGTTCTTAAAGTTCTTCTTTCTCCATCATTGGCCAATTCTAACAAGGTTTGGTTCGATTCCCGTCCACACGAAAAATAAATAAAATTGAATTTACAATTTATTTGTGCGCTTTCATCGTTACTGGTTAATGCCAGCTGAAAGCAACACGTGGCTTAGTAGGCTAGTGACAAAAGTAACAAATTGATAAATGCAAGAGGGAAAATCATCTCTCTCGTTAGCTCAGTGGTAAGAGCAGTCGCCCGGCAAACGGAAGGTCCCGGTTTCAAACCCCGGATGAGGCGGTTGTTTTCTCTTCTTGCATTTATAAATTTGATTTAGAATCATTAAAAATAAAAGCTCTTAAAGTTCTACTTTCTCCATCATTGACCAATTCTAACAAGGGTAGGTTCGATTCCCGTCCGCACGAAAAATAAATAAAATTGAATTTACAATTTATTTGTGCGCTTTCATCGTTACTGGTTAATGCCAGCTGAAAGCAAAACGTGGCTTAGTAGGCTAGTGATAAAAGTAACAAATTTATAGATGCAAGATGGAAAATCTTCTGTCTCGTTAGCTCAGTGGTAAGAGCAGTCGCCCGGCAAGCGGAGGGTCCCAGTTTCAAACCCGAGACGAGGCGGTTATTTTTGTTATTGCACTTATAAATTTTATTTATAGTCATTAAAAATAAACGTTCTTAAAGTTCATATTTCTCCACCATTGACCGATTCTAACAAGTGTAGATTCGATTCCCGTCCGCGGGAAAAAGAAATAAAATTGAATTTACATTTTATTTGTGCACTTTCATCGTTACTGGTTAATGCCAGCTGAAAGCAAAACGTGGCTTAGTAGGCTAGTGACAAAAGTAACAAATTGATAAATGCAACAGGAAAATCATCTGTCTGGTTAGCTCAGTGGTAAGAGCAGTCGCCCGGAAAGCGGAATGTCCAGGTTTCAAACCCCGGATGAGGCGGTTGTTTTCTCTTCTTGCATTTATAAATTTGATTTAGAATCATTAAAAATAAAAGTTCTTAAAGTTCTTCTTTCTCCATCATTGACCAATTCTAACAAGGGTTGGTTCGATTCCCGTCCGCACGAAAAATAAATAAAATTGAATTTACAATTTATTTGTGCGCTTTCATCGTTACTGGTTAATGCCAGCTGAAAGCAAAACGTGGCTTAGCAGGCTAGTGACAAAAGTAACAAATTGATAAATTCAAGAGGGAAAATCATCTCTCTCGTTAGCTCAGTGGTAAGAGCAGTCTCCCGGCAAACGGAAGGTCCCGGTTTCAAACCCCGGATGAGGCGGTTGTTTTCTCTTCTTGCATTTATAAATTTGATTTAGAATCATTAAAAATAAAAGTTCTTAAAATTCTTCTTTCTCCATCATTGACCAATTCTAACAAGGGTAGGTTCGATTCCCGTCCGCACGAAAAATAAATAAAATTGAATTTACAATTTATTTGTGCGCTTTCATCGTTACTGGTTAATGCCAGCTGAAAGCAAAACGTGGCTTAGTAGGCTAGTGATAAAAGTAACAAATTTATAGATGCAGATGGAAAATCTTCTGTCTCGTTAGCTCAGTGGTAAGAGCAGTCGCCCGGCAAGCGGAGGGTCCCAGTTTCAAACCCGAGACGAGGCGGTTATTTTTGTTATTGCACTTATAAATTTTATTTATAGTCATTAAAAATAAACGTTCTTAAAGTTCATATTTCTCCACCATTGACCGATTCTAACAAGTGTAGATTCGATTCCCGTCCGCGGGAAAAAGAAATAAAATTGAATTTACATTTTATTTGTTTACTTTCATCGTTACTGGTTAATGCCAGCTGAAAGCAAAACGTGGCTTAGTAGGCTAGTGACAAAAGTAACAAATTGATAAATGCAACAGGAAAATCATCTGTCTGGTTAGCTCAGTGGTAAGAGCAGTCGCCCGGAAAGCGGAATGTCCAGGTTTCAAACCCCGGATGAGGCGGTTGTTTTCTCTTCTTGCATTTATAAATTTGATTTAGAATCATTAAAAATAAAAGTTCTTAAAGTTCTTCTTTCTCCATCATTGACCGATTCTGACAAGGGTAGTTTCGATTCCCGTCCGAGGGAAAAATAAATAAAATTGAATTTACAATTTATTTGTGCGCTTTCATCGGTACTGTTTAATGCCAGCTGAAAGCAAAACGTGGCTTAGTAGGCTAGTGACTAAAGTATCAAATTGATAAATGCAACAGGAAAATCATCTCTCTCGTTAGCTCAGTGGTAAGAGCAGTCGCCCGGCAAACGGAAGGTCCCGGTTTCAAACCCCGGATGAGGCGGTTGTTTTCTCTTCTTGCATTTATAAATTTGATTTAGAATCATTAAAAATACAAGTTCTTAAAGCTCTTCTTTCTCCATCATTGACCAATTCTAAAAAGGGTAGGTTCGATTCCCGTCCGCACGAAAAATAAATAAAATTGAATTTACAATTTATTTGTGCGCTTTCATCGTTACTGGTTAATGCCAGCTGAAACCAAAACGTGGCTTAGTAGGCTAGTGACAAAAGTAAGAAATTGATAAATGCAAGAGGGAAAATCATCTCTCTCGTTAGCTCAGTGGGAAGAGCAGTCGCCCGGCAAACGGAAGGTCCCGGTTTCAAACCCCGGATGAGGCGGTTGTTTTCTCTTCTTGCATTTATAAATTTGATTTAGAATCATTAAAAATAAAAGTTCTTAAAGTTCTTCTTTCTCCATCATTGACCGATTCTGACAAGGGTAGTTTCGATTCCCGTCCGAGGGAAAAATAAATAAAATTGAATTTACAATTTATTTGTGCGCTTTCATCGGTACTGTTTAATGCCAGCTGAAAGCAAAACGTGGCTTAGTAGGCTAGTGACTAAAGTATCAAATTGATAAATGCAACAGGAAAATCATCTCTCTCGTTAGCTCAGTGGTAAGAGCAGTCGCCCGGCAAACGGAAGGTCCCGGTTTCAAACCACGGATGAGGCGGTTGTTTTCTCTTCTTGCATTTATAAATTTGATTTAGAATCATTAAAAATAAAAGTTCTTAAAGTTCTTCTTTCTCCATCATTGACCAATTCTAACAAGGGTTGGTTCGATTACCGTCCGCACGTAAAATAAATAAAATTGAATTTACAATTTATTTGTGCGCTTTCATCGTTACTGGTTAATGCCAGCTGAAAGCAAAACGTGGCTTAGTAGGCTAGTGACAAAAGTAACAAATTGATAAATGCAAGACCGAAAATCATCTCTCTCGTTAGCTCAGTGGTAAGAGCAGTCGCCCGGAAAGGGGAATGTCCCGGTTTCAAACCCCGGATGAGGCGGTTGGTTTCTCTTCTTGCATTTATAAATTTGATTTAGAATCATTAAAAATAAAAGTTCTTAAAGTTCTTCTTTCTCCATCATTGACCAATTCTAACAAGGGTTGGTTCGATTACCGTCCGCACGTAAAATAAATAAAATTGAATTTACAATTTATTTGTGCGCTTTCATCGTTACTGGTTAATGCCAGCTGAAAGCAAAACGTGGCTTAGTAGGCTAGTGACAAAAGTAACAAATTGATAAATGCAAGACCGAAAATCATCTCTCTCGTTAGCTCAGTGGTAAGAGCAGTCGCCCGGAAAGCGGAATGTCCCGGTTTCAAACCCCGGATGAGGCGGTTGGTTTCTCTTCTTGCATTTATAAATTTGATTTAGAATCATTAAAAATAAAAGTTCTTAAAGTTCTTCTTTCTCCATCATTGACCGATTCTAACAAGGGTAGTTTCGATTCCCGTCCGCGGGAAAAATAAATAAAATTGAATTTACGATTTATTTGTGCGCTTTTATCGTACTGGTTAATGCCGGCTGAAAGCAAAACGTGGCATAGTAGGCTAGTGACAAAAGTAACAAATTGATAAATGCAAGACGGAAAATCATATGTCTCGTTAGCTCAGTGGTAAGAGCAGTCGCCCGGCAAGCGGAAGGTCCCAGTTTCAAACCCGAGACGAGGCGGTTATTTTTGTTATTCCACTTATAAATTTGATTTATAATCATTAAAAA
The DNA here is from genome assembly GCA_963924295.1 of Dioctria rufipes. Lineage (NCBI taxonomy): Eukaryota > Metazoa > Arthropoda > Insecta > Diptera > Asilidae > Dioctria > Dioctria rufipes. The sequence continues at coordinate 121,759,504 of OZ002740.1, forward strand.
TAAACGTTCTTAAAGTTCATATTTCTCCACCATTGACCGATTCTAACAAGTGTAGATTCGATTCCTGTCCGCGGGAAAAAGAAATAAAATTCAATTTACATTTTATTTGTGCACTTTCATCGTTACTGGTTAATGCCAGCTGAAAGCAAAATGTGGATTAGTAGGCTAGTGACAAAAGTAACAAATTGATAAATGCAACAGGAAAATCATCTGTCTGGTTAGCTCAGTGGTAAGAGCAGTCGCCCAGAAAGCGGAATGTCCAGGTTTCAAACCCCGGATGAGGCGGTTGTTTTCTCTTCTTGCATTTATAAATTTGATTTAGAATCATTAAAAATAAAAGTTCTTCTTAAAGTTCTTCTTTCTCCATCATTGACCGATTCTAACAAGGGTAGTTTCGATTCCCGTCCGCGGGAAAAATAAATAAAATTGAATTTACAATTTATTTGTGCGCTTTCATCGGCACTGGTTAATGCCAGCTGAAAGCAAAACGTGGCTTAGTAGGTTAGTGACAACAGTATCAAATTGATAAATGCAACAGGAAAATCATCTGTCTTGTTAGCTCAGTGGTAAGAGCAGTCGCCCAGAAAGCGTAATGTCCAGGTTTCAAACCCCGGCTGAGGTGGTTGTTTTCTTTTCTTGCATTTATAAATTTGATTTAGAATCATTAAAAATAATAGTTCTTAAAGTTCTTCTTTCTCCATCATTGACCGATTCTAGCAAGTGTAGGTTCGATTCCCGTCCGCGGGAAAAATAAATAAAATTGAATTTACAATTTATTTGTGCGCTTTCATCGTTACTGTTAAATGCAGCTGAAAGCAAAACGTGGCTTAGTAACAAATTGATAAATGCAACAGGAAAATCGTCAGTCTGGTTAGCTCAGTGGTAAGAGTAGTCGCCCGGAAAGCGGAATGTCCCGGTTTCAAACCCCGGATGAGGCGGTTGTTTTCTGTTCTTGCATTTATAAATTTGATTTAGAATCATTAAAAACAAAAGTTCTTAAAGTTCTTCTTTCTCCATCATTGACCGATTCTAACAAGGGTAGTTTCGATTTCCGTCCGCGGGAAAAATAAATAAAATTGAATTTACGATTTATTTGTGCCCTTTTATCGTACTGGTTAATGCCAGCTGAAAGCAAAACGTGGCATAGTAGGCTAGTGACAAAAGTAACAAATTGATAAATGCAAGAGGGAAAATCGTCTGTCTCGTTAGCTCAGTGGTAAGCGCATTATCCCGACAAGGGGAAGGTCCCGGTTTCAAACCACGGACTAGGCAGTTGTTTTTTCTTCCTGCATTTATAAATTTGATTTAGAATCATTAAAAATAAAAGTTGTTAAAGTTCTTTTTTCTCCATCAATGACCGATTCTGAAATGTTTTGTTTCGATTCCCGTCCGCGGGAAAAATAAATAAAAATGAATTTACGATTTATTTGTGCGCTTTCATCGGCACTGGTTAATGCCAGCTGAAAGCAAAACGTGGCTTAGTAGGTTAGTGACAACAGTATCAAATTGATAAATGCAACAGGAAAAGCATCTGTCTTGTTAGCTCAGTGGTAAGAGCAGTCGCCCAGAAAGCGTAATGTCCAGGTTTCAAACCCCGGATGAGGTGGTTGTTTTCTTTTCTTGCATTTATAAATTTGATTTAGAATCATTAAAAATAATAGTTCTTAAAGTTCTTCTTTCTCCATCTTTGACCGATTCTAGCAAGTGTAGGTTCGATTCCCGTCCGCGGGAGAAATAAATAAAATTGAATTTACAATTTATTTGTGCGCTTTCATCGTTACTGTTAAATGCAGCTGAAAGCAAAACGTGGCTTAGTAACAAATTGATAAATGCAACAGGAACATCGTCTGTCTGGTTAGCTCAGTGGTAAGAGCAGTCGCCCGGAAAGCGGAATATCCCGGTTTCAAACCCCAGATGATGCGGTTGTTTTCTGTTCTTGCATTTATAAATTTGATTTAGAATCATTAAAAACAAAAGTTCTTAAAGTTCTTCTTTCTCCATCATTGACCGATTCTAACAAGGGTAGTTTCGATTCCCGTCCGCGGGCAAAATAAATAAAATTGAATTTACGATTTATTTGTGCGCTTTCATCGGTACTGGTTAATGCCAGCTGAAAGCAAAACGTGGTTTAGTAGGCTAGTGACAAAAGTAACAAATTGATAAATACAACAGGAAAGTCATCCGTCTGGTTAGCTCAGTGGTAAGAGCAGTCGCCCAGAAAGCGGAATGTCCAGGTTTCAAACCCCGGATGAGGCGGTTGTTTTCTCTTCTTGCATTTATAAATTTGATTTAGAATCATTAAAAATAAAAGTTCTTAAAGTTCTTCTTTCTCCATCATTGACCAATTCTAACAAGGGTAGGTTCGATTCCCGTCCGCGGGAAAAATAAATAAAATGGAATTTACAATTTATTTGTGCGCTTTCATCGTTACTGGTTAATGCCAGCTGAAAGCAAAACGTGGCTTATTAGGCTAGTGATAAAAGTAACAAATTTGTAGATGCAAGACGTAAAATCATCTGTCTCGTTAGCTCAGTGGTAAGAGCAGTCGCCCGGCAAGCGGAGGGTCCCAGTTTCAAACCCGAGACGAGGCGGTTATTTTTGTTATTGCACTTATAAATTTGATTTATAATCATTAAAAATAAACGTTCTTAAAGTTCATATTTCTCCACCATTGACCGATTCTAACAAGTGTAGATTCAATTCCCGTACGCGGGAAAAAGAAATAAACTTGAATTTACGTTTTATTTGTGTACTTTCATCGTTACTGGTTAATGCCAGCTGAAAGCAAAACGTGGCTTAGTAGGCTAGTGACAAAAGTAACAAATTGATAATTGCAACAGGAAAATCATCTGTCTGGTTAGCTCAGTGGTAAGAGCAGTCGCCCAGAAAGCGGAATGTCCAGGTTTCAAACCCCGGATGAGGCGGTTGTTTTCTCTTCTTGCATTTATAAATTTGATTTAGAATCATTAAAAATAAAAGTTCTTAAAGTTCTTCTTTCTCCATCATTGACCAATTCTAACAAGGGTTGGTTCGATTCCCGTCCGCACGAAAAATAAATAAAATTGAATTTACAATTTATTTGTGCGCTTTCATCGTTACTGGTTAATGCCAGCTGAAAGCAAAACGTGGCTTAGCAGGCTAGTGACAAAAGTAACAAATTGATAAATTCAAGAGGGAAAATCATCTCTCTCGTTAGCTCAGTGGTAAGAGCAGTCGCCCGGCAAACGGAAGGTCCCGGTTTCAAACCCCGGATGAGGCGGTTGTTTTCTCTTCTTGCATTTATAAATTTGATTTAGAATCATTAAAAATAAAAGTTCTTAAAGTTCTTCTTTCTCCATCATTGACCAATTCTAACAAGGGTAGGTTCGATTCCTGTCCGCACGAAAAATAAATAAAATTGAATTTACAATTTATTTGTGCGCTTTCATCGTTACTGGTTAATGCCAGCTGAAAGCAAAACGTGGCTTAGTAGGCTAGTGATAAAAGTAACAAATTTATAGATGCAAGACGGAAAATCTTCTGTCTCGTTAGCTCAGTGGTAGGAGCAGTCGCCCGGCAAGCGCAGGGTCCCAGTTTCAAACCCGAGACGAGGCGGTTATTTTTGTTATTGCACTTATAAATTTTATTTATAGTCATTAAAAATAAACGTTCTTAAAGTTCATATTTCTCCACCATTGACCTATTCTAACAAGTGTAGATTCGATTCCCGTCCGCGGGAAAAAGAAATAAAATTGAATTTACATTTTATTTGTGCACTTTCATCGTTACTGGTTAATGCCAGCTGAAAGCAAAACGTGGCTTAGTAGGCTAGTGACAAAAGTAACAAATTGATAAATGCAACAGGAAAATCATCTGTCTGGTTAGCTCAGTGGTAAGAGCAGTCGCCCGGCAAACGGAAGGTCCCGGTTTCAAACCCCGGATGAGGCGGTTGTTTTCTCTTCTTGCATTTATAAATTTGATTTAGAATCATTAAAAATAAAAGTTCTTAAAGTTCTTCTTTCTCCATCATTGACCAATTCTAACAAGGGGGTAGGTTCGATTCCCGTCCGCACGAAAAATAAATAAAATTGAATTTACAATTTATTTGTGCGCTTTCATCGGTACTGTTTAATGCCAGCTGAAAGCAAAACGTGGCTTAGTAGGCTAGTGACAAAAGTATCAAATTGATAAATGCAACAGGAAAATCATCTCTCTCGTTAGCTCAGTGGTAAGAGCAGTCGCCCGGCAAACGGAAGGTCCCGGTTTCAAACCCCGGATGAGGCGGTTGTTTTCTCTTCTTGCATTTCTAAATTTGATTTAGAATCATTAAAAATAAAAGTTCTTAAAGTTCATATTTCTCCACCATTGACCGATTCTAACAAGTGTAGATTCGATTCCCGTCCGCGGGAAAAAGAAATAAAATTGAATTTACATTTTATTTGTGCACTTTCATCGTTACTGGTTAATGCCAGCTGAAAGCAAAACGTGGCTTAGTAGGCTAGTGACAAAAGTAACAAATTGATAAATGCAACAGGAAAATCATCTGTCTGGTTAGCTCAGTGGTAAGAGCAGTCGCCCGGAAAGCGGAATGTCCAGGTTTCAAACCCCGGATGAGGCGGTTGTTTTCTCTTCTTGCATTTATAAATTTGATTTAGAATCATTAAAAATAAAAGTTCTTAAAGTTCTTCTTTCTCCATCATTGACCAATTCTAACAAGGGTTGGTTCGATTCCCGTCCGCACGTAAAATAAATAAAATTGAATTTTCAATTTATTTGTGCGCTTTCATCGTTACTGGTTAATGCCAGCTGAAAGCAAAACGTGGCTTAGTAGGCTAGTGACAAAAGTAAGAAATTGATAAATGCAAGACCGAAAATCATCTCTCTCGTTAGCTCAGTGGTAAGAGCAGTCGCCCGGAAAGCGGAATGTCCCGGTTTCAAACCCCGGATGAGGCGGTTGGTTTCTCTTCTTGCATTTATAAATTTGATTTAGAATCATTAAAAATAAAAGTTCTTAAAGTTCTTCTTTCTCCATCATTGACCGATTCTAACATGGGTAGTTTCGATTCCCGTCCGCGGGAAAAATAAATAAAATTGAATTTACGATTTATTTGTGCGCTTTTATCGTACTGGTTAATGCCGGCTGAAAGCAAAACGTGGCATAGTAGGCTAGTGACAAAAGTAACAAATTGATAAATGCAAGAGGGAAAATCATCTCTCTCGTTAGCTCAGTGGTAAGAGCAGTCGCCCGGCAAACGGAATGTCCAGGTTTCAAAAACCGGATGAGGCGGCTGTTTTCTTTTCTTGCATTTATAAATTTGATTTAGAATCATTAAAAACAAAAGTTCTTAAAGTTCTTCTTTCTCCATCATTGACCGATTCTAGCAAGTGTAAGTTCGATTCCCGTCCGCGGGAAAAATAAATAAAACTGAATTTACAATTTATTTGTGCGCTTTCATCGTTACTGTTTAATGCAGCTGAAAGCAAAACGTGGCTTAGTAGGCTAGTGACAAAAGTAACAAATTGATAAATGCAACAGGAAAATCATCTGTCTGGTTAGCTCAGTGGTAAGAGCAGTCGCCCGGAAAGCGGAATGTCCCGGTTTCAAACCCCGGATGAGGCGGTTGTTTTCTCTTCTTGCATTTATAAATTTGATTTAGAATCATTAAAAATAAAAGTTCTTAAAGTTCTTCTTTCTCCATCATTGACCGATTCTAACAAGGGTAGTTTAGATTCCCGTCCGCGGGAAAAATAAATAAAATTGAATTTACGATTTATTTGTCCGCTTTTATCGTACTGGTTAACGCCAGCTGAAAGCAAAACGTGGCATAGTAGGCTAGTGACAAAAGTAACAAATTGATAAATGCAGGAGGGAAAATCGTCTGTCTCGTTAGCTCAGTGGTAAGCGCATTATCCCGGCAAGGGGAAGGTCCCGGTTTCAAACCCCGGACTAGGCAGTTGTTTTTCCTTCCTGCATTTATAAATTTGATTTAGAATCATTAAAAATAAAAGTTGTTAAAGTTCTTCTTTCTCCATCAATGACCGATTCTAAAATGTTTTGTTTCGATTCCCGTCCACGGGATAAATAAACAAAAATGAATTTACGATTTATTTGTGCGCTTTCATCGTACTGGTTAATGCCAGCTGAAAGCAAAGCGTGGCTTAGTAGGATAGTGACAAAACTAACAAATTGATAAATGCAAGAGGGAAAATCATCTGTCTCGTTAGCTCAGTGGTAAGAGCATTATCCCGGCAAAGGGAAGGTCCCAGTGTCAATCCCCGGACGAGGCGGTTGTTTTTTCTTCCTGCATTTGTAAATCTGCTTTAGAATCATTAAAAATAAAAGTTCTTAAAGTTCTTCTTTCTCCATCATTGACCGATTCTAACAAGGGTAATTTCGATTCCCTTCCGTGGGAAAAATAAATAAAATTTAATTTACAATTTATTTGTGCGCTTTCATCGGTACTGGTTAATGCCAGCTGAAAGCAAAACGTGGCTTAGTAGGCTAGTGACAAAAGTAACAAATTGATAAATGCAAGAGGGAAAATCGTCTGTCTCGTTAGCTCAGTGGTAAGAGCATTATCCCGGCAAGGGGAAGGGCCCGGTTTCAAACCCCGGACTAGGCAGTTGTTTTTTCTTCCTGCATTTATAAATTTGATTTAGAATCATTAAAAATGGAAGTTGTTAAAGTTCTTCTTTCTCCATCAATGACCGATTCTAAATGTTTTGTTTCGATTCCCGTCCGCGGGAAAAATAAATAAAAATGAATTTACGATTTATTTGTGCGCTTTCATCGTACTGGTTAATGCCAGCTGAAAGCAACACGTGGCTTAGTAGGCTAGTGACAAAAGTAACAAATTGATAAATGCAAGAGGGAAAATCGTCTGTCTCGTTAGCTCAGTGGTAAGAGCATTATCCCGGCAAGGGGAAGGGCCCGGTTTCAAACCCCGGACTAGGCAGTTGTTTTTTCTTCCTGCATTTATAAATTTGATTTAGAATCATTAAAAATAATAGTTCTTAAAGTTCTTCTTTCTCCATCTTTGACCGATTCTAGCAAGTGTAGGTTCGATTCCCGTCCGCGGGAGAAATAAATAAAATTGAATTTACAATTTATTTGTGCGCTTTCATCGTTACTGTTAAATGCAGCTGAAAGCAAAACGTGGCTTAGTAACAAATTGATAAATGCAACAGGAACATCGTCTGTCTGGTTAGCTCAGTGGTAAGAGCAGTCGCCCGGAAAGCGGAATATCCCGGTTTCAAACCCCAGATGATGCGGTTGTTTTCTGTTCTTGCATTTATAAATTTGATTTAGAATCATTAAAAACAAAAGTTCTTAAAGTTCTTCTTTCTCCATCATTGACCGATTCTAACAAGGGTAGTTTCGATTCCCGTCCGCGGGCAAAATAAATAAAATTGAATTTACGATTTATTTGTGCGCTTTCATCGGTACTGGTTAATGCCAGCTGAAAGCAAAACGTGGTTTAGTAGGCTAGTGACAAAAGTAACAAATTGATAAATACAACAGGAAAGTCATCCGTCTGGTTAGCTCAGTGGTAAGAGCAGTCGCCCAGAAAGCGGAATGTCCAGGTTTCAAACCCCGGATGAGGCGGTTGTTTTCTCTTCTTGCATTTATAAATTTGATTTAGAATCATTAAAAATAAAAGTTCTTAAAGTTCTTCTTTCTCCATCATTGACCAATTCTAACAAGGGTAGGTTCGATTCCCGTCCGCGGGAAAAATAAATAAAATGGAATTTACAATTTATTTGTGCGCTTTCATCGTTACTGGTTAATGCCAGCTGAAAGCAAAACGTGGCTTATTAGGCTAGTGATAAAAGTAACAAATTTGTAGATGCAAGACGTAAAATCATCTGTCTCGTTAGCTCAGTGGTAAGAGCAGTCGCCCGGCAAGCGGAGGGTCCCAGTTTCAAACCCGAGACGAGGCGGTTATTTTTGTTATTGCACTTATAAATTTGATTTATAATCATTAAAAATAAACGTTCTTAAAGTTCATATTTCTCCACCATTGACCGATTCTAACAAGTGTAGATTCAATTCCCGTACGCGGGAAAAAGAAATAAACTTGAATTTACGTTTTATTTGTGCACTTTCGTCGTTACTGGTTAATGCCAGCTGAAAGCAAAACGTGGCTTAGTAGGCTAGTGACAAAAGTAACAAATTGATAAATGCAACAGGAAAATCATCTGTCTGGTTAGCTCAGTGGTAAGAGCAGTCGCCCGGCAAACGGAAGGTCCCGGTTTCAAACCCCGGATGAGGCGGTTGTTTTCTCTTCTTGCATTTATAAATTTGATTTAGAATCATTAAAAATAAAAGTTCTTAAAGTTCTTCTTTCTCCATCATTGACCAATTCTAACAAGGGGGTAGGTTCGATTCCCGTCCGCACGAAAAATAAATAAAATTGAATTTTCAATTTATTTGTGCGCTTTCATCGTTACTGGTTAATGCCAGCTGAAAGCAAAACGTGGCTTAGTAGGCTAGTGATAAAAGTAACAAATTTATAGATGCAAGACGGAAAATCTTCTGTCTCGTTAGCTCAGTGGTAGGAGCAGTCGCCCGGCAAGCGGAGGGTCCCAGTTTCAAACCCGAGACGAGGCGGTTATTTTTGTTATTGCACTTATAAATTTTATTTATAGTCATTAAAAATAAACGTTCTTAAAGTTCATATTTCTCCACCATTGACCTATTCTAACAAGTGTAGGTTCGATTCCCGTCCGCGGGAAAAAGAAATAAAATTGAATTTACATTTTATTTGTGCACTTTCGTCGTTACTGGTTAATGCCAGCTGAAAGCAAAACGTGGCTTAGTAGGCTAGTGACAAAAGTAACAAATTGATAAATGCAACAGGAAAATCATCTGTCTGGTTAGCTCAGTGGTAAGAGCAGTCGCCCGGCAAACGGAAGGTCCCGGTTTCAAACCCCGGATGAGGCGGTTGTTTTCTCTTCTTGCATTTATAAATTTGATTTAGAATCATTAAAAATAAAAGTTCTTAAAGTTCATATTTCTCCACCATTGACCGATTCTAACAAGTGTAGATTCGATTCCCGTCCGCGGGAAAAAGAAATAAAATTGAATTTACATTTTATTTGTGCACTTTCATCGTTACTGGTTAATGCCAGCTGAAAGCAAAACGTGGCTTAGTAGGCTAGTGACAAAAGTAACAAATTGATAAATGCAACAGGAAAATCATCTGTCTGGTTAGCTCAGTGGTAAGAGCAGTCGCCCGGAAAGCGGAATGTCCAGGTTTCAAACCCCGGATGAGGCGGTTGTTTTCTCTTCTTGCATTTATAAATTTGATTTAGAATCATTAAAAATAAAAGTTCTTAAAGTTCTTCTTTCTCCATCATTGACCAATTCTAACAAGGGTTGGTTCGATTCCCGTCCGCACGTAAAATAAATAAAATTGAATTTTCAATTTATTTGTGCGCTTTCATCGTTACTGGTTAATGCCAGCTGAAAGCAAAACGTGGCTCAGTAGGCTAGTGACAAAAGTAAGAAATTGATAAATGCAAGACCGAAAATCATCTCTCTCGTTAGCTCAGTGGTAAGAGCAGTCGCCCGGAAAGCGGAATGTCCCGGTTTCAAACCCCGGATGAGGCGGTTGGTTTCTCTTCTTGCATTTATAAATTTGATTTAGAATCATTAAAAATAAAAGTTCTTAAAGTTCTTCTTTCTCCATCATTGACCGATTCTAACATGGGTAGTTTCGATTCCCGTCCGCGGGAAAAATAAATAAAATTGAATTTACGATTTATTTGTGCGCTTTTATCGTACTGGTTAATGCCGGCTGAAAGCAAAACGTGGCATAGTAGGCTAGTGACAAAAGTAACAAATTGATAAATGCAAGAGGGAAAATCATCTCTCTCGTTAGCTCAGTGGTAAGAGCAGTCGCCCGGCAAACGGAATGTCCAGGTTTCAAAAACCGGATGAGGCGGCTGTTTTCTTTTCTTGCATTTATAAATTTGATTTAGAATCATTAAAAACAAAAGTTCTTAAAGTTCTTCTTTCTCCATCATTGACCGATTCTAGCAAGTGTAAGTTCGATTCCCGTCCGCGGGAAAAATAAATAAAACTGAATTTACAATTTATTTGTGCGCTTTCATCGTTACTGTTTAATGCAGCTGAAAGCAAAACGTGGCTTAGTAGGCTAGTGACAAAAGTAACAAATTGATAAATGCAACAGGAAAATCATCTGTCTGGTTAGCTCAGTGGTAAGAGCAGTCGCCCGGAAAGCGGAATGTCCCGGTTTCAAACCCCGGATGAGGCGGTTGTTTTCTCTTCTTGCATTTATAAATTTGATTTAGAATCATTAAAAATAAAAGTTCTTAAAGTTCTTCTTTCTCCATCATTGACCGATTCTAACAAGGGTAGTTTAGATTCCCGTCCGCGGGAAAAATAAATAAAATTGAATTTACGATTTATTTGTCCGCTTTTATCGTACTGGTTAATGCCAGCTGAAAGCAAAACGTGGCATAGTAGGCTAGTGACAAAAGTAACAAATTGATAAATGCAGGAGGGAAAATCGTCTGTCTCGTTAGCTCAGTGGTAAGCGCATTATCCCGGCAAGGGGAAGGTCCCGGTTTCAAACCCCGGACTAGGCAGTTGTTTTTCCTTCCTGCATTTATAAATTTGATTTAGAATCATTAAAAATAAAAGTTGTTAAAGTTCTTCTTTCTCCATCAATGACCGATTCTAAAATGTTTTGTTTCGATTCCCGTCCACGGGATAAATAAACAAAAATGAATTTACGATTTATTTGTGCGCTTTCATCGTACTGGTTAATGCCAGCTGAAAGCAAAGCGTGGCTTAGTAGGATAGTGACAAAACTAACAAATTGATAAATGCAAGAGGGAAAATCATCTGTCTCGTTAGCTCAGTGGTAAGAGCATTATCCCGGCAAAGGGAAGGTCCCAGTGTCAATCCCCGGACGAGGCGGTTGTTTTTTCTTCCTGCATTTGTAAATCTGCTTTAGAATCATTAAAAATAAAAGTTCTTAAAGTTCTTCTTTCTCCATCATTGACCGATTCTAACAAGGGTAATTTCGATTCCCTTCCGTGGGAAAAATAAATAAAATTTAATTTACAATTTATTTGTGCGCTTTCATCGGTACTGGTTAATGCCAGCTGAAAGCAAAACGTGGCTTAGTAGGCTAGTGACAAAAGTAACAAATTGATAAATGCAAGAGGGAAAATCGTCTGTCTCGTTAGCTCAGTGGTAAGAGCATTATCCCGGCAAGGGGAAGGGCCCGGTTTCAAACCCCGGACTAGGCAGTTGTTTTTTCTTCCTGCATTTATAAATTTGATTTAGAATCATTAAAAATGGAAGTTGTTAAAGTTCTTCTTTCTCCATCAATGACCGATTCTAAATGTTTTGTTTCGATTCCCGTCCGCGGGAAAAATAAATAAAAATGAATTTACGATTTATTTGTGCGCTTTCATTGTACTGGTTAATGCCAGCTGAAAGCAACACGTGGCTTAGTAGGCTAGTGACAAAAGTAACAAATTGATAAATGCAAGAGGGAAAATCATCTCTCTCGTTAGCTCAGTGGTAAGAGCAGTCGCCCGGCAAACGGAAGGTCCCGGTTTCAAACCCCGGATGAGGCGGTTGTTTTCTCTTCTTGCATTTATAAATTGGATTTAGAATCATTAAAAATAAAAGTTCTTAAAGTTCTTCTTTCTCCATCATTGACCGATTCTAACAAGGGTAGTTTCGATTCCCGTCCGCGGGAAAAAATAAATAAAATTGAATTTACAATTTATTTGTGCGCTTTCATCGGTACTGGTTAATGCCAGCTGAAAGCAAAACGTGGCTTAGTAGGCTAGCGACAAAAGTAACAAATTGATAAATGCAACAGGAAAATCATCTGTCTGGTTTGTTTTAAGGACGATCACAAAAAAAAAGGATTTTCACTAAATCCCTCTGTCTCCAACCAAAAAAAAATTACGACTACGCAACCAATTACGGAATAAAATACCAAGTGCACTTTCCGGGATCGAACTTGAATTCCACTGATTATGACAATCTTAGGCACTGAGCCACAGAAGCTCCTAAGCACTTTACCTTTGAAACTGGTTTGCTTTTACCTTTTGTTGGATGGGTCTATGAAATAAAACAAGCTAATTAGAGGATCACTTATATATTAACAAAACTGTCACTGTTCAGATTCTTAATTTTCACAAACTGAGTTCACGAGTAAGAAAATAACTAATTCTTAATTGACAATGCTTTCTAGAGATCGCACCACTGCACAACTTAATTTTGTGATCTTTTATTGTGTTGGAGGAGTATTTGATTTCTTGTTAATTTAATTCTTTTCTTTTTTTTATATCAATTGTTTTCTACTAGATTAAAGGTTCCGATACCGTCGCGTAGCAGGACTTACTTCGACTCTTACATTTTTCTTCGATCTTGGTTGGAATTTTTGAATTCCAACGGTTTCTCTAAAATTTAACGTTTCCCGGTTTTTTTTCTCTAATTACAATTTTCTAGAAGGTTTTCCCCTTCCTTTCCCCTATCTCTTTCTTGAACTAAATCCTCTCCTTTTAACTATAAAATTATGGGATCAACAAAAATGTCTAAACTTAACGAAGAACGAGGAGAAAAAGAGGAAAACACTGACAAATGTCAATCTGGTTGTGGAGTGGTGCAATAGCAAGACATCTTCTAAGTGCATATAATGGTGAGTATAAGTTCCTATGTAAATTGTAATTCATTGTTTTTACTTGTTTTATGTTCTGTGCTAGTTTGGTGAATGACTTCTGTTTCCTAACATAATGTAAGTATCTAAATCTAATTTATCTAATTATGTGAATCCTAACCTCTACTTTACATGTAAACAAACCTACTACCCTACGCATTATGTGTGAATCCTAACCTTACTTCTATGTAAATATTCAATCTACCTTAATTAATGATTTCATTTCTATTTTTTTTTTTTAGCTGCTTCCAAGAGGTATGATGATGATACATTGCAGGATTCGATGTGGAGACGTCCGTATTGTCAGATAAGTTTCTTTGCCTTTGCTCTAATATTTTCGTGGTACTTTGTGTTTTTATCTTTTCTTTTAGGCGAGAATGCTGTCTTGAGGTAAGAGGCCCTTTGGATACCAAACATACTCCCCGCCTTGGGACCGTTGAGGTCACAACAGCTGCTTTTACTATCTGTAATTTTAATCAAATGATGGAAAGGTGTCTTGGCTGTGAATTAGATAGGAACTTTTTTAGGTGGGAGTGGATGACATCGGAGGTATGAAACAGGTTTTGTATATTAATATTTTGTGCAGATTAATATTTTGGTGCATAATTAGATTTTTAAGAGATCAAAGAAGCCTGCATGTATATTACGAACGACTATTCGACACAAGTTATGGTTGCGATTTTACGTTTTAGAGCGAGTGTTTTCTACATTTTCGATTGGCAACAAGCATATTTTCGCGACTGGTCGTTTCATGATAGAGTCTTTGGTCTTTACGGTAACTACGCGCACGAGTTCATCTGCTCCTGGATGTGTATCAATTATTCTACCCAAAATCCATCGTGATGGGGGAAGTCGCTCTTCCTTTAAGATGACTAGATCGCCGATTTCTACATTTTTATGTTTCTGCATCCACTTCGGTCGTTGTTGAAGACGACTTAAATACTCGGTGTTCCATCTTTGCCAAAAAGATTGGTACAAACGTTGTACATGTTGCCACCTGTCTAGTCGATGGATGGTGATGTCAAGCAATGATGGCTCTGGTGGTGTTAGCAAAATATCTCCTATTAGAAAGTGTGCCGGTGTCAATGCTGTCATGTCGTTTGGATCATTACTGGTGGGGTATAGAGGACGCGAATTTAAACACGCTTCGATTTGGGCTAAGGTGGTGGACAGCTCTTCATAGGTGAGAGTAGCGTTTCCAAGAATTCGCTTCATATGGAATTTCGTAGATTTCACACCTGACTCCCACAATCCACCAAAATGTGGAGATCCTGGTGGAATGAAGTGAAATTTCACCCCTTCTCTTTCAAGATGAGTTCCGATGTCAATGTTGAGTTGGTCAATCATTTGTTGCTTGGTTTTTCGTAAGATTGCATCTCCTCCTATGAAATTTGTTCCGCAATCGCAATACACGTCGCTGCATAGTCCTCTTCGTGCTATGAATCTCCTGAATGCTGCGATGAACCCTTGTGCACTTAGATCTGTGACACATTCAAGATGGATAGCCTTGATCGCCATACAAATAAATACTGCTACATAGCATTTGTATGTTTTTGAACCTCTGCCTCGATATCGCAATACATCGAAGGGCCCACAGTAATCAACTCCTGCATGACTAAATGGTCGTGACATTGTCACTCTTGGACGCGGAAGATCTCCCATGAGTTGAATTTGAGTCTCAGCTCGTTGTTTATGGCAAGAGATGCATTTGTGTATATGCAAACGGATAGTGTTTCGAACATTTAGGATCCAGTATCTCTTTGCGAGGACTCTCATAATCAATTGGGGGCCCACCATGCAGCGTGTCTTTATGAGTCTGGTCGATAATGAGTTTTGACAAATGGCATTTGTCTGGCAAAATGATTGGATGTTTTTCATCGAAATTGAGCTCAGCAAATCTAAGTCTTCCGCCCACTCGCAGTAATCCGTCAGAATGTATAAACGGAGTCAACCTCAGTAGGCGAGTATTAGGTTTTAAAGGTTGTTTCTTTTGTAGGGAAGCGATTTCTTCTGAGAAGTGTTCGAGTTGAGCTTCTTTTATCCAGATGATGATTGCCGTTTCTAATTCTGATGATTTCAAGTCCCCCTTTTCCTTTGATTTGAAGCGATAGCAATATGCAGTTACTCTTAGCAGCCTTTTGAGTGATGAAAAGTTTTCTTCGATTCTATCAGCAATCACCTGCATGCATCTTACTGGAGTTTTTCTTATTTCTAAATTTGTGTCAGCTATATCCTTTTGTTTGGGCCACGATGGTTTAGGTAATTCTAACCATGATGGTCCGTTCCACCATATACTATGTCTTATAAGACTTGATGGCAGAAGTCCTCTGGTTGCACAGTCCGCAGGATTTTCCTTTGAAGGCACATGACGCCACACCGTGTGTTCGATTAGATCATGAATATGTGAAACCCTGTTGGCTATAAAGGTTTTCCACTTCGATGGGTGCCCTCTTAACCACGCCAAAACCATTTCGGAGTCTGTCCAAGCATATTTTGTACAATGCGGAAGTTTGAGTGAATCTGAGACGTAGCTCAATAGTTTAGCTGATAGCATTGCACCACACAATTCTAGTCGGGGTAGGGAGACTGTTTTAACAGGAGCAACCTTTGTTTTTGCAGATATTAGAGCCGTTTTCCTGGTTCCATCTGGATGTGTTATACATAGATATACCACTGCAGCATAGGCCATGTTGGAGGCATCACAGAACGCATGGAGTTCAATGCTTGAGTTAGATTCGGAAAAATGTATCCATCTTGGCAGCTTAACTGAGTTCAGTTCTGTTAATTCTTCTCTGAAGTTTATCCACTCAGCTTCTAGGGTTGATGGTATTTGCTCGTCCCAATCTACTTTTGCTAGCCATAACTTTTGCATCAAAATTTTTGCAATGATAATGGTTGGTGCTGCCCAACCTAAGGGGTCGAATAGCTTTGCAACATCTGAAAAGATAGTACGTTTTGTCCATTTGCGTGACTGACTGTCTAAGATTAAAGAGTAGCACAAGCTGTCATTTGAGGGTTTCCAAAACATTCCAAGTGCCTTGACTTGTTCACCTTCGTCTACATTCAATGGTACTTTGATTTCTCTAAGCTCTTCGCTTACATTTTCTAAAAGAGCAGAACAATTTGAAGCCCATTTCCGCAACTTGAAGCCTCCCGATTGCAATATTTGAATCAACTGATTCTGCTTTTCAGTTGCGAGTTCGATGGTATCGGCTCCAGATAACAGATCATCTACGTAGAATTCATTCAACACTGCTTGAGCTCCAATAGGGTGTTTATCCTTCTCGTCCAAAGCCACTTGTTGTAGAACACGGGTGGCAAGATATGGAGCACTTTTCGTTCCAAAAGTTACTGTCAGTAACATGTAATCCTTGACTGGTGCATTAGAAGAGTGCCGCCAAACGATACGTTGATAATTCGCATGCTCTGGCTTCATACGAATTTGAAGGTACATCTTTTCGATGTCCGCCGTGAACGCAATTCGATATTTTCTCCAACGCAGCAGCAAACATGTTAAGTCGTCTTGAATGGTAGGGCCTTTGAGTAGTACGTCGTTGAGTGAGATTCCATTCGATGTCTTCCTGGACGCATCAAAAACAACTCTAAGCTTTGTAGTAGTGCTGTCTTCCTTTAGCACGGCATGATGCGGTAAATATGCATGTGAATGTAACGTCGCTTCAGGTTGACTCTCTATTGACATTGTATCGTTCTGTGTAAGCTCTTTCATGTATCCTAGAGTGATGAATTCATTTAAATAGCTTTCATATTTCGATTGTAGGTTTGAGTCCCTTTTGAATCTGGATTCCATTTGATATAGTCTAGATAACGCAATTGATCGAGACCTTCCAAGACACACATCTCCATTCGAATCGGTTTGGAATTTCGAGTTATTGAAGGGAAGTGCGACTTCATATCGACCATCATCTGAACGCCGGTAAGTATTTACAAATATTTCTTCACAAATTTGCTCTTCAGTTGTTAACACCCTTGGCACTTTCAGGTCCTCTAGCTCCCAGAACTTCTTCAATTGATTGTCGAGATCTGCCATGATGTGAAAATTATTGACGGTTCCTGTAGTGCATGCCGAGTTCATCACATCTCCAGATAGAATCCAGCCTAATGATGTCTTCTGCGCAACGGGAGAGCCTTCTTTTCCTTTGACGAGTCCAGGTTGTAGTATTTTAGCGTATATATCAGCACCCAGTAATAAATCTATCTTTCCAGGCTCGAAAAATGACGGATCTGCTAACTCTAACCCCAGAAGATGCTCCCAATCTTTAGTTTGGATTCTTTGTGATGGAAGTAGATGTGTCAGCCTCGGGAGCACTAATCCAGTTACTTTTACGGCGACTGCATCATTAGTTAAGGGCTTTATGACCATATGCACTCTAGCATTCACCTGGCCTGCAACAGTCTGACCAACTCCAGATACCTCAGCTCGAATGCTTTCTCTTGGCAAACGCAACGCTTGACTACTCGCCTCGGTAACAAAAGAGGCCTGAGACCCCTGGTCTATTAAAGCTCGCAAAATTTGTTGCCTTCCTGATGGAGTAACAACTCTGACCAACGCAGTAGCTAGTAGAATTTCTTTTCTTTGAATTGCTTTATTTATTAGGAAAGAATTTAATGTATCTGTTACAGTATTAGTAGGAGTTGGTGTGAATGGAGAAGCTGATACTGACAACGCCGACTGAATCTGAGCCTGATTAGATAAGGTAGTCGATGCATTGGTACGGTTCTGTTCACGTGACCTTTGATCCGAGTGAGAGGCTCCTTGAGTCCCTGAATTGCTTCTATGCAGTAAAGAATGATGCCGCTGTTTGCAATGCGAACATCGTTGATGACTGGGGCAATTTGCTAGCATGTGTCCAAAACCCAAGCAGTTCAGACACAGGCCTTTGCCTTTAACTACTTCTAACCTTCTACTGGGATTCAAGGAAGAAAATTCTGGACATTGTCGTATGCTATGTGGACCAGCACAGAGACAACAAATAGTTCGCCCAGTAACATGAAAAGTTTGCTGAGGTTTTCGAGATTTTAGAGCGTCATTACGATATTCCTTATAGCTAACAGATTTATTTCGAAGTGGAAGGGCCTCCAACGTGCGAAATCTACATTTTAGGAAGTCTTGTAGATCACTCCAAGAGGGCAAATCCTTTTGTTTGGCAAGACTTTGTTCCCACAGTTGATGAGTTTCAGAAGGTAGTTTCTGCACCGTCAAATGTACTATAAGGACATCCCAATTTTTGATGTCGATTTCGAGGTTTTCGAGAGCTTGTAGACACTCAGTGGTTGTGTCCAATAGATTCTTGATGCCTTGGGCGCTTTCATTCGTTACCATGGTTTGAGACAGTAGTGTTTTCAAATGGGTATTAACAAGAACCCTTTTATTATCGTAGCGATCATTTAAAAGCTCCCAAGCTGCATCATAATTGCTTTCCGTGACTTGAAAGTGTTTTAGCAAATTTTCTGCTTCACCACCTAAATGCAACTTAAGGTATTGTAGTTTTTGTACGGCAGCAAGGGACTTATTGTCGTGTACTAAAGTTTTGAATAGATCATGAAACGTAGGCCACTTACCGTAATCACCGTAAAATTTTTCCATGGAAATCTTAGGTAACCTAATAGACTCTTCACAAGTTTGTATTGTTTGTAGTGTGGGTGACGCATTGAGACGATTAGTCGAAGGATGCACAGTAGGAAACTCCTTTTTAAATCTTTCTTCAATCGCTGCATAATTATTTATGAAGTCAGTCTCCATTTGTGCATATACATCATCGTCGAAGTAAGGAAGACCTTTCACTGATGAAGGTTTTGCTAAATTTTTCATTAACAACTGGCGGTGGTTGTCTGTAGCTTCCTTCCATAATTCTTGATATGAGCTTAACCGCTTTTTATAGTAACTTTCCGATCTTCTATCTGCCCCATCTTTTTTATAGTTCTCAAAAAACTTGTTCATAATTTCCTTCTGAGCTAACTGCGCAAGAATTAATTCCTCCATATTTGTTACGCAATTAGTAGCAAATAAAAAAATATACGAAAGAAAAGATAGAAAGAACGACTTACCAATTTTAGCTTGTTGCAGCGTTGATATTAAGGGAGAGATTATTTTCACTCACAATGTTCTTAACATCACGAATGACCGATATAATTCACGTTTATTGTCCGATATAAGTTTAATTGTTCAAATGAGTTTACTTGTATTATTATTGTAGTTCACAGGACTTATAGGATCCGGCTCGAAGGACCAAATGTTTTAAGGACGATCACAAAAAAAAAGGATTTTCACTAAATCCCTTTGTCTCCAACCAAAAAAAAATTACGACTACGCAACCAATTACGGAATAAAATACCAAGTGCACTTTCCGGGATCGAACTTGAATTCCACTGATTATGACAATCTTAGGCACTGAGCCACAGAAGCTCCTAAGCACTTTACCTTTGAAACTGGTTTGCTTTTACCTTTTGTTGGATGGGTCTATGAAATAAAACAAGCTAATTAGAGGATCACTTATATATTAACAAAACTGTCACTGTTCAGATTCTTAATTTTCACAAACTGAGTTCACGAGTAAGAAAATAACTAATTCTTAATTGACAATGCTTTCTAGAGATCGCACCACTGCACAACTTAATTTTGTGATCTTTTATTGTGTTGGAGGAGTATTTGATTTCTTGTTAATTTAATTCTTTTCTTTTTTTTATATCAATTGTTTTCTACTAGATTAAAGGTTCCGATACCGTCGCGTAGCAGGACTTACTTCGACTCTTACATTTTTCTTCGATCTTGGTTGGAATTTTTGAATTCCAACGGTTTCTCTAAAATTTAACGTTTCCCGGTTTTTTTTCTCTAATTACAATTTTCTAGAAGGTTTTCCCCTTCCTTTCCCCTATCTCTTTCTTGAACTAAATCCTCTCCTTTTAACTATAAAATTATGGGATCAACAAAAATGTCTAAACTTAACGAAGAACGAGGAGAAAAAGAGGAAAACACTGACAAATGTCAATCTGGTTGTGGAGTGGTGCAATAGCAAGACATCTTCTAAGTGCATATAATGGTGAGTATAAGTTCCTATGTAAATTGTAATTCATTGTTTTTACTTGTTTTATGTTCTGTGCTAGTTTGGTGAATGACTTCTGTTTCCTAACATAATGTAAGTATCTAAATCTAATTTATCTAATTATGTGAATCCTAACCTCTACTTTACATGTAAACAAACCTACTACCCTACGCATTATGTGTGAATCCTAACCTTACTTCTATCTAAATATTCAATCTACCTTAATTAATGATTTCATTTCTATTTTTTTTTTTAGCTGCTTCCAAGAGGTATGATGATGATACATTGCAGGATTCGATGTGGAGACGTCCGTATTGTCAGATAAGTTTCTTTGCCTTTGCTCTAATATTTTCGTGGTACTTTGTGTTTTTATCTTTTCTTTTAGGCGAGAATGCTGTCTTGAGGTAAGAGGCCCTTTGGATACCAAACAGGTTAGCTCAGTGGTAAGAGCAGTCGCCCGGAAAGCGGACTGTTCAGGTTTCAAACCCCGGATGAGGCGGTTGTTTTCTCTTCTTGCATTTATAAATTTGATCTAGAATCATTAAAAATAAAAGTTCTTAAAGTTCTTCTTTCTCCATCATTGACCAATTCTAACAAGTGTAGGTTCCATTCCCATCCGCGGGAAAAATATATGAAATTGAATTTACAGTTTATTTGTGCGCTTTCATCGTTACTGTTTAATGGCAGCTGAAAGCAAAACGTGGCTTAGTAGGCTAGTGACAAAAGTAACAAATTGATAAATGCAAGAGGGAAAATCGTCTGTCTCGTTAGCTCATTGGTAAGAGCATTATCCCGGCAAGGTGAAGGTCCCGGGTTCAAACCCCGGACTAGGCAGTTGTTTTTTTTTTCCTGCATTTATAAATTTGATTTAGAATCATTAAAAATGAAAGTTGTTAAAGTTCTTCTTTCTCCATCAATGACCGATTCTAAAATGTTTTGTTTCGATTCCCGTCCGCGGGAAAAATAAATCAAAATGAATTTACGATTTATTTGTGCGCTTTCATCGTACTGGTTAATGCCAGCTGAAAGCAACACGTGGCTTAGTAGGCTAGTGACAAAAGTAACAAATTGATAAATGCAAGAGGGAAAATCATTTCTCTCGTTAGCTCAGTGGTAAGAGCAGTCGCCCGGCAAACGGAAGGTCCCGGTTTCAAACCCCGGATGAGGCGGTTGTTTTCTCTTCTTGCATTTATAAATTGGATTTAGAATCATTAAAAATAAAAGTTCTTAAAGTTCTTCTTTCTCCATCATTGACCGATTCTAACAAGGGTTGTTTCGATTCCCGTCCGCGGGAAAAAATAAATAAAATTGAATTTACAATTTATTTGTGCGCTTTCATCGGTACTGGTTAATGCCAGCTGAAAGCAAAACGTGGCTTAGTAGGCTAGCGACAAAAGTAACAAATTGATAAATGCAACAGGAAAATCATCTGTCTGGTTTGTTTTAAGGACGATCACAAAAAAAAAGGATTTTCACTAAATCCCTTTGTCTCCAACCAAAAAAAAATTACGACTACGCAACCAATTACGGAATAAAATACCAAGTGCACTTTCCGGGATCGAACTTGAATTCCACTGATTATGACAATCTTAGGCACTGAGCCACAGAAGCTCCTAAGCACTTTACCTTTGAAACTGGTTTGCTTTTACCTTTTGTTGGATGGGTCTATGAAATAAAACAAGCTAATTAGAGGATCACTTATATATTAACAAAACTGTCACTGTTCAGATTCTTAATTTTCACAAACTGAGTTCACGAGTAAGAAAATAACTAATTCTTAATTGACAATGCTTTCTAGAGATCGCACCACTGCACAACTTAATTTTGTGATCTTTTATTGTGTTGGAGGAGTATTTGATTTCTTGTTAATTTAATTCTTTTCTTTTTTTTATATCAATTGTTTTCTACTAGATTAAAGGTTCCGATACCGTCGCGTAGCAGGACTTACTTCGACTCTTACATTTTTCTTCGATCTTGGTTGGAATTTTTGAATTCCAACGGTTTCTCTAAAATTTAACGTTTCCCGGTTTTTTTTCTCTAATTACAATTTTCTAGAAGGTTTTCCCCTTCCTTTCCCCTATCTCTTTCTTGAACTAAATCCTCTCCTTTTAACTATAAAATTATGGGATCAACAAAAATGTCTAAACTTAACGAAGAACGAGGAGAAAAAGAGGAAAACACTGACAAATGTCAATCTGGTTGTGGAGTGGTGCAATAGCAAGACATCTTCTAAGTGCATATAATGGTGAGTATAAGTTCCTATGTAAATTGTAATTCATTGTTTTTACTTGTTTTATGTTCTGTGCTAGTTTGGTGAATGACTTCTGTTTCCTAACATAATGTAAGTATCTAAATCTAATTTATCTAATTATGTGAATCCTAACCTCTACTTTACATGTAAACAAACCTACTACCCTACGCATTATGTGTGAATCCTAACCTTACTTCTATGTAAATATTCAATCTACCTTAATTAATGATTTCATTTCTATTTTTTTTTTTAGCTGCTTCCAAGAGGTATGATGATGATACATTGCAGGATTCGATGTGGAGACGTCCGTATTGTCAGATAAGTTTCTTTGCCTTTGCTCTAATATTTTCGTGGTACTTTGTGTTTTTATCTTTTCTTTTAGGCGAGAATGCTGTCTTGAGGTAAGAGGCCCTTTGGATACCAAACAGGTTAGCTCAGTGGTAAGAGCAGTCGCCCGGAAAGCGGACTGTTCAGGTTTCAAACCCCGGATGAGGCGGTTGTTTTCTCTTCTTGCATTTATAAATTTGATCTAGAATCATTAAAAATAAAAGTTCTTAAAGTTCTTCTTTCTCCATCATTGACCAATTCTAACAAGTGTAGGTTCCATTCCCATCCGGGGGAAAATTATTTGAAATTGAATTTACAGTTTATTTGTGCGCTTTCATCGTTACTGTTTAATGGCAGCTGAAAGCAAAACGTGGCTTAGTAGGCTAGTGACAAAAGTAACAAATTGATAAATGCAAGAGGGAAAATCGTCTGTCTCGTTAGCTCATTGGTAAGAGCATTATCCCGGCAAGGTGAAGGTCCCGGGTTCAAACCCCGGACTAGGCAGTTGTTTTTTTTTTCCTGCATTTATAAATTTGATTTAGAATCATTAAAAATGAAAGTTGTTAAAGTTCTTCTTTCTCCATCAATGACCGATTCTAAAATGTTTTGTTTCGATTCCCGTCCGCGGGAAAAATAAATCAAAATGAATTTACGATTTATTTGTGCGCTTTCATCGTACTGGTTAATGCCAGCTGAAAGCAACACGTGGCTTAGTAGGCTAGTGACAAAAGTAACAAATTGATAAATGCAAGAGGGAAAATCATTTCTCTCGTTAGCTCAGTGGTAAGAGCAGTCGCCCGGCAAACGGAAGGTCCCGGTTTCAAACCCCGGATGAGGCGGTTTTTTCTCTTCTTGTATTTATAAATTTGATTTAGAATCATTAAAAATAAAAGTTCTTAAAGTTCTTCTTTCTCCATCATTGACCAATTCTAACAAGGGTTGGTTCGATTCCCGTCCGCGGGAAAAATAAATAAAATGGAATTTACAATTTATTTGTGCGCTTTCATCGTTACTGCTTAATGCCAGCTGAAAGCAAAACGTGGCTTATTAGGCTAGTGATAAAAGTAACAAATTTATAGATGCAAGACGGAAAATCATCTGTCTCGTTAGCTCAGTGGTAAGAGCAGTCGCCCGGCAAGCGGAGGGTCCCAGTTTCAAACCCAAGACGAGGCGGTTATTTTTGTTATTGCACTTATAAATTTGATTTATAATCATTAAAAATAAACGTTTTTAAAGTTCATATTTCTCCACCATTGACCGATTCTAACAAGTGTAGATTCGATTCCCGTACGCGGGAAAAAGAAATAAAATTGAATTTACATTTTATTTGTGTACTTTCATCGTTACTGGTTAATGCCAGCTGAAAGCAAAACGTGGCTTAGTAGGCTAGTGACAAAAGTAACAAATTGATAATTGCAACAGGAAAATCATCTGTCTGGTTAGCTCAGTGGTAAGAGCAGTCGCCCAGAAAGCGGAATGTCCAGGTTTCAAACCCCGGATGAGGCGGTTGTTTTCTCTTCTTGCATTTATAAATTTGATTTAGAATCATTAAAAATAAAAGTTCTTAAAGTTCTTCTTTCTCCATCATTGACCAATTCTAACAAGGGTTGGTTCGATTCCCGTCCGCACGAAAAATAAATAAAATTGAATTTACAATTTATTTGTGCGCTTTCATCGTTACTGGTTAATGCCAGCTGAAAGCAAAACGTGGCTTAGCAGGCTAGTGACAAAAGTAACAAATTGATAAATTCAAGAGGGAAAATCATCTCTCTCGTTAGCTCAGTGGTAAGAGCAGTCGCCCGGCAAACGGAAGGTCCCGGTTTCAAACCCCGGATGAGGCGGTTGTTTTCTCTTCTTGCATTTATAAATTTGATTTAGAATCATTAAAAATAAAAGTTCTTAAAGTTCTTCTTTCTCCATCATTGACCAATTCTAACAAGGGTAGGTTCGATTCCCGTCCGCACGAAAAATAAATAAAATTGAATTTACAATTTATTTGTGCGCTTTCATCGTTACTGGTTAATGCCAGCTGAAAGCAAAACGTGGCTTAGTAGGCTAGTGATAAAAGTAACAAATTTATAGATGCAAGACGGAAAATCTTCTGTCTCGTTAGCTCAGTGATAAGAGCAGTCGCCCGGCAAGCGGAGGGTCCCAGTTTCAAACCCGAGACGAGGCGGTTATTTTTGTTATTGCACTTATAAATTTTATTTATAGTCATTAAAAATAAACGTTCTGAAAGTTCATATTTCTCCAACATTGACCGATTCTAACAAGTGTAGATTCGATTCCCGTCCGCGGGAAAAAGAAATAAAATTGAATTTACATTTTATTTGTGCACTTTCATCGTTACTGGTTAATGCCAGCTGAAAGCAAAACGTGGCTTAGTAGGCTAGTGACAAAAGTAACAAATTGATAAATGCAACAGGAAACTCATCTGTCTGGTTAGCTCAGTGGTAAGAGCAGTCGCCCGGCAAACGGAAGGTCCCGGTTTCAAACCCCGGATGAGGCGGTTGTTTTCTCTTCTTGCATTTATAAATTTGATTTAGAATCATTAAAAATAAAAGTTCTTAAAGTTCTTCTTTCTCCATCATTGACCAATTCTAAAAAGGGTAGGTTCGATTCCCGTCCGCACGAAAAATAAATAAAATTGAATTTACAATTTATTTGTGCGCTTTCATCGTTACTGGTTAATGCCAGCTGAAACCAAAACGTGGCTTAGTAGGCTAGTGACAAAAGTAACAAATTGATAAATGCAAGAATGAAAATCATCTCTCTCGTTAGCTCAGTGGTAAGAGCAGTCGCCCGGCAAACGGAAGGTCCCGGTTTCAAACCCCGGATGAGGCGGTTGTTTTCTCTTCTTGCATTTATAAATTTGATTTAGAATCATTAAAAATAAAAGTTCTTAAAGTTCTTCTTTCTCCATCATTGACCGATTCTGACAAAAGGGTAGTTTCGATTCCCGTCCGCGGGAAAAATAAATAAAACTGAATTTACAATTTATTTGTGCGCTTTCATCGGTACTGTTTAATGCCAGCTGAAAGCAAAACGTGGCTTAGTAGGCTAGTGACAAAAGTATCAAATTGATAAATGCAACAGGAAAATCATCTCTCTCGTTAGCGCAGTGGTAAGAGCAGTCGCCCGGAAAGCGGAATGTCCCGGTTTCAAACCCCGGATGAGGCGGTTGGTTTCTCTTCTTGCATTAATAAATTTGATTTAGAATCATTAAAAATAAAAGTTCTTAAAGTCCTTCTTTCTCCATCATTGACCGATTCTAACAAGGGTAGTTTCGATTCCCGTCCGCGGGAAAAATAAGTAAAATTGAATTTACGATTTATTTGTGCGCTTTTATAGTACTGGTTAATGCCGGCTGAAAGCAAAACGTGGCATAGTAGGCTAGTGACAAAAGTAACAAATTGATAAATGCAAGAGGGAAAATCATCTCTCTCGTTAGCTCAGTGGTAAGAGCAGTCGCCCGGCAAACGGAATGTCCAGGTTTCAAAAACCGGATGAGGCGGTTGTTTTCTTTTCTTGCATTTATAAATTTGATTTAGACTCATTAAAAATAAAAGTTCTTAAAGTTCTTCTTTCTCCATCATTGACCGATTCTAGCAAGTGTAAGTTCGATTCCCGTCCGCGGGAAAAATAAATAAAACTGAATTTACAATTTATTTGTGCGCTTTCATCGTTACTGTTTAATGCAGCTGAAAGCAAAACGTGGCTTAGTAGGCTAGTGACAAAAGTAACAAATTGATAAATGCAACAGGAAAATCATCTGTCTGGTTAGCTGAGTGGTAAGAGCAGTCGCCCGGAAAGCGGAATGTCCCAGTTTCAAACCCCGGATGAGGCGGTTGTTTTCTCTTCTTGCATTTATAAATTTGATTTAGAATCATTAAAAATAAAAGTTCTTAAAGTTCTTCTTTCTCCATCATTGACCGATTCTAACAAGGGTAGTTTCGATTCCCGTCCGTGGGAAAAATAAATAAAATTGAATTTACAATTTATTTGTGCGCTTTCATCGGTACTGGTTAATGCCAGCTGAAAGCAAAACGTGGCTTAGTAGGCTAGCGACAAAAGTAACAAATTGATAAATGCAACAGGAAAATCATCTGTCTGGTTAGCTCAGTGGTAAAAGCAGTCGCCCGGAAAGCGGACTGTCCAGGTTTCAAACCCCGGATGAGGCGGTTGTTTTCTCTTCTTGCATTTATAAATTTGATCTAGAATCATTAAAAATAAAAGTTCTTAAAGTTCTTCTTTCTCCATCATTGACCAATTCTAACAAGTGTAGGTTCCATTCCCATCCGCGGGAAAAATATATGAAATTGAATTTACAGTTTATTTGTGCGCTTTCATCGTTACTGTTTAATGGCAGCTGAAAGCAAAACGTGGCTTAGTAGGCTAGTGACAAAAGTAACAAATTGATAAATGCAAGAGGGAAAATCGTCTGTCTCGTTAGCTCATTGGTAAGAGCATTATCCCGGCAAGGGGAAGGTCCCGGTTTCAAACCCCGGAATAGGCAGTTGTTTTTTCTTCCTGCATTTATAAATTTGATTTAGAATCATTAAAAATGAAAGTTGTTAAAGTTCTTCTTTCTCCATCAATGACCGATTCGAAAATGTTTTGTTTCGATTCCCGTCCGCGGGAAAAATAAATCAAAATGAATTTACGATTTATTTGTGCGCTTTCATCGTACTGGTTAATGCCAGCTGAAAGCAACACGTGGCTTAGTAGGCTAGTGACAAAAGTAACAAATTGATAAAAGCAAGAGGGAAAATCATCTCTCTCGTTAGCTCAGTGGTAAGAGCAGTCGCCCGGCAAACGGAAGGTCCCGGTTTCAAACCCCGGATGTGGCGGTTGTTTTCTCTTCTTGCATTTATAAATTTGATTTAGAATCATTAAAAATAAAAGTTCTTAAAGTTCTTCTTTCTCCATCATTGACCGATTCTAACAAGGGTAGTTTCGATTCCCGTCCGCGGGAAAAATAAATAAAATTGAATTTACAATTTATTTGTGCGCTTTCATCGGTACTGGTTAATGCCAGCTGAAAGCAAAACGTGGCTTAGTAGGCTAGCGACAAAAGTAACAAATTGATAAATGCAAGAGGGAAAATCGTCTGTCTCGTTAGGTCAGTGGTAAGAGCATTATCCCGGCAAGGGGAAGGTCCCGGTTTCAAACCCCGGACTAGGCAGTTGTTTTTTCTTCCTGCATTTATAAATTTGATTTAGAATCATTAAAAATGAAAGTTGTTAAAGTTCTTCTTTCTCCATCAATGACCGATTCTAAAATGTTTTGTTTCGATTCGCGTCCGCGGGAAAAATAAATAAAATGAATTTACGATTTATTTGTGCGCTTTCATCGTACTGGTTAATGCCAGCTCAAAGCAACACGTGGCTTAGTAGGCTAGTGACAAAAGTAACATATTGATAAATGCAAGAGGGAAAATCATCTCTCTCGTTAGCTCAGTGGTAAGAGCAGTCGCCCGGCAAACGGAAGGTCCCGGTTTCAAACCCCGGATGAGGCGGTTGTTTTCTCTTCTTGCATTTATAAATTTGATTTAGAATCATTAAAAATAAAAGTACTTAAAGTTCTTCTTTCTCCATCATTGACCGATTCTAACAAGGGTAGTTTCGATTCCCGTCCGCGGGAAAAATAAATAAAATTGAATTTACAATTTATTTGTGCGCTTTCATCGGTACTGGTTAATGCCAGCTGAAAGCAAAACGTGGCTTAGTAGGCTAGCGACAAAAGTAACAAATTGATAAATGCAACAGGAAAATCATCTGCCTGGTTAGCTCAGTGGTAAGAGCAGTCGCCCGGAAAGCGGTAGGTCCAGGTTTCAAACCCCGGATGAGGCGGTTGTTTTCTCTTCTTGCATTTATAAATTTGATCTAGAATCATTAAAAATACAAGTTCTTAAAGTTCTTCTTTCTCCATCATTGACCAATTCTAACAAGTGTAGGTTCCATTCCCATCCGCGGGAAAAATATATGAAATTGAATTTACAGTTTATTTGTGCGCTTTCATCGTTACTGTTTAATGGCAGCTGAAAGCAAAACGTGGCTTAGTAGGCTAGTGACAAAAGTAATAAATTGATAAATGCAAGAGGGAAAATCGTCTGTCTCGTTAGCTCATTGGTAAGAGCATTATCCCGGCAAGGGGAAGGTCCCGGTTTCAAACCCCGGACTAGGCAGTTGTTTTTTCTTCCTGCGTTTATAAATTTGATTTAGAATCATTAAAAATGAAAGTTGTTAAAGTTCTTCTTTCTCCATCAATGACCGATTCTAAAATGTTTTGTTTCGATTCCCGTCCGCGGGAAAAATAAATCAAAATGAATTTACGATTTATTTGTGCGCTTTCATCGTACTGGTTAATGCCAGCTGAAAGCAACACGTGGCTTAGTAGGCTAGTGACAAAAGTAACAAATTGATAAATGCAAGAGGGAAAATCATCTCTCTCGTTAGCTCAGTGGTAAGAGCAGTCGCCTGGCAAACGGAAGGTCCCGGTTTCAAACCCCGGATGAGGCGGTTGTTTTCTGTTCTTGCATTTATAAATTTGATTTAGAATCATTAAAAATAAAAGTTCTTAAAGTTCTTCTTTCTCCATCATTGACCGATTCTAACAAGGGTAGTTTCGATTCCCGTCCGCGGGAAAAATAAATAAAATTGAAGTTACAATTTATTTGTGCGCTTTCATCGGTACTTTTTAATGCCAGCTGAAAGCAAAACGTGGCTTAGTAGGCTAGCGACAAAAGTAACAAATTGATAAATGCAAGAGGGAAAATCGTCTGTCTCGTTAGCTCAGTGGTAAGAGCATTATCCCGGCAAGGGGAAGGTCCCGGTCTCAAACCCCGGACGAGGCAGTTGTTTTTTCTTCCTGCATTTATAAATTTGATTTAAAATCATTAAAAATGAAAGTTGTTAAAGTTCTTCTTTCTCCATCAATGACCGATTCTAAAATGTTTTGTTTCGATACCCGTCCGCGGGAAAAATAAATAAAATGAATTTACGATTTATTTGTGCGCTTTCATCGTACTGGTTAATGCCAGCTGAAAGCAACACGTGGCTTAGTAGGCTAGTGACAAAAGTAACAAATTGATAAATGCAAGAGGGAAAATCATCTCTCTCGTTAGCTCAGTGGTAAGAGCAGTCGCCCGGCAAACGGAAGGTCCCGGTTTCAAACCCCGGATGAGGCGGTTGTTTTCTCTTCTTGCATTTATAAATTTGATTTAGAATCATTAAAAATAAAAGTTCTTAAAGTTCTTCTTTCTCCAACATTGACCGATTCTAACAAGGGTAGTTTCGATTCCCATCCGCGGGAAAAATAAATAAAATTGAAATTACAATTTATTTGTGCGCTTTCATCGGTACTGGTTAATGCCAGCTGAAAGCAAAACGTGGCTTAGTAGGCTAGCGACAAAAGTAACAAATTGATAAATGCAACAGGAAAATCATCTGCCTGGTTAGCTCAGTGGTAAGAGCAGTCGCCCAGAAAGCGGAATGTCCAGGTTTCAAACCCCGGATCAGGCGGTTGTTTTCTCTTCTTGCATTTATAAATTTGATTTAGAATTATTAAAAATTAAAGTTCTTAAAGTTCTTCTTTCTCCAACATTGACCGATTCTAACAAGGGTATTTTCGATTCCCGTCCGCGGGAAAAATAAATAAAATTGAATTTACAATTTATTTGTGCGCTTTCATCGGTACTGGTTAATGCCAGCTGAAAGCAAAACGTGGCTTAGTAGGCTAGCGACAAAAGTAACAAATTGATAAATGCAACAGGAAAATCATCTGCCTGGTTAGCTCAGTGGTAAGAGCAGTCGCCCAGAAAGCAGAATGTCCAGGTTTCAAACCCCGGATGAGGCGGTTGTTTTCTCTTCTTGCATTTATAAATTTGATTTAGAATCTTTAAAAATAAAAGTTCTTAAAGTTCTTCTTTCTCCATCATTGACCGATTCTAACAAGGGTAGGTTCGATTCCCGTCCGCGGGAAAAATAAATAAAATTGAATTTACAATTTATTTGTGTGCTTTCATCGTTACTGGTTAATGCCAGCTGAAAGCAAAACGTGGCTTATTAGGCTAGTGACAAAAGTAACAAATTGATAAATGCAACAGGAAAATCATCTGTCTGGTTAGCTCGGTGGTAAGAGCAGTCGCCCAGAAAGCGGAATGTCCAGGTTTCAAACCCCGGATGAGGCGGTTGTTTTCTCTTCTTGCATTTATATATTTGATTTAGAATCATTACAAATAAAAGTTCTTAAAGTTCTTCTTTCTCCATCATTGACCGATTCTAGCAAGTGTAGGTTCGATTCCCGTCTGCGGGAAAAATAAAGAAAATTGAATTTACAATTTATTTGTGCGCTTTCATCGTTACTGTTTAATGCAGCTGAAAGCAAAACGTGGCTTAGTAGACTAGTGACAAAAGTAACAAATTTATAAATGCAACAGGAAAATCATCTGTATGGTTAGCTCAGTGGTAAGAGCAGTAGCCCGGAAAGCGGAATGTCCAGGTTTCAAACCCCGGATGAGGCGGTTGTTTTCTCTTCTTGCATTTATAAATTTGATTTAGAATCATTAAAAATAAAAGTTCTTAAAGTTCTTCTTTCTCCATCATTGACCGATTCTAACAAGTTTTGGTTCGATTCCCGTCCGCGGGAAAAATAAATAAAATTGAATTTACAATTTATTTGTGCGCTTTCATCGTTACTGTTTAATGCCAGCTGAAAGCAAAACGTGGCTTAGTAGGCTAGTGATAAAAGTAACAAATTGATAAATGCAAGAGGGCAAATCATCTGTCTCGTTAGCTTAGTGGTAAGAGCATTATCCCGGCAAGGGGAAGGTCCCGGTTTCAAACCCCGGACGAGGCGGTTGTTTTTTCTTCCTGCATTTATATATTTTATTTAGAATCATTAAAAATAAAAGTTCTTAAAGTTCTTCTTTCTCCATCACTGACCGATTCTAACAAGTGTAGGTTCGATTCCCATCCGCGGGAAAAATATATGAAATTGAATTTACAGTTTATTTGTGCGCTTTCATCGTTACTGTTTAATGCCAGCTGAAAGCAAAACGTGGCTTAGTAGGCTAGTGATAAAAGTGACAAATTTATAGATGCAAGACGGAAAATCATCTGTCTCGTTAGCTCAGTGGTAAGAGCATTATCCCGGCAAGGGAAAGGTCCCGGTTTCAAACCCCGGATGAGGCGGTTGTTTTCTCTTCTTGCATTTATAAATTTGATTTAGAATCATTAAAAATAAAAGTTCTTAAAGTTCTTCTTTCTCCATCATTGACCAATTCTAACAAGGGGGTAGGTTCGATTCCCGTCCGCACGAAAAATAAGTAAAATTGAATTTTGCAATTTATTTATGCGCTTTCATCGTTACTGGTTAATGACAGCAGAAAGCAAAACGTGGCTTAGTAGGCTAGTGACAAAAGTGACAAATTTATAGATGCAAGACGGAAAATCATCTGTCTCGTTAGCTCAGTGGTAAGAGCAGTCGCCCGGCAAGCGGAAGGTCCCAGTTTCAAACCCGCGACGAGGCGGTTATTTTTGTTATTGCACTTATAAATTTGATTTATAATCATTAAAAATACACGTTCTTAAAGTTCATATTTCTCCACCATTGACCGATTCTAACAAGTGTAGATTCGATTCCCGTCCGCGGGAAAAAGAAATAAAATTGAATTAACATTTTATTTGTGCACTTTCATCGTTACTGGTTAATGCCAGCTGAAAGCAAAACGTGGCTTAGTAGGCTAGTGACAAAAGTAACAAATTGATAAATGCAACAGGAAAACCATCTGTCTGGTTAGCTCAGTGGTAAGAGCAGTCGCCCAGAAAGCGGAATGTCCAGGTTTCAAACCCCGGATGAGGCGGTTGTTTTCTCTTCTTGCATGTTTAAATTTGATTTAGAATCATTAAAAATAAAAGTTCTTAAAGTTCTTCTTTCTCCATCATTGACCAATTCTAACAAGGGTTGGTTCGAATCCCGTCCGCACGAAAAATAAATAAAATTGAATTTACAATTTATTTGTGCGCTTTCATCGTTACTGGTTAATGCCAGCTGAAAGCAAAACGTGGCTTAGTAGGCTAGTGACAAAAGTAACAAATTGATAAATGCAAGAGGGAAAATCATCTCTCTCGTTAGCTCAGTGGTAAGAGCAGTCGCCCGGCAAACGGAAGGTCCCGGTTTCAAACCCCGGATGAGGCGGTTGTTTTCTCTTCTTGCATTTATAAATTTGATTTAGAATCATTAAAAATAAAAGTACTTAAAGTTCTTCTTTCTCCATCATTGACCGATTCTAACAAGGGTAGTTTCGATTCCCGTCCGCGGGAAAAATAAATAAAATTGAATTTACAATTTATTTGTGCGCTTTCATCGGTACTGGTTAATGCCAGCTGAAAGCAAAACGTGGCTTAGTAGGCTAGTGACAAAAGTAACAAATTGATAAATGCAAGAGGGAAAATCGTCTGTCTCGTTAGCTCAGTGGTAAGAGCATTATCCCGGCAAGGGGAAGGTCCCGGTCTCAAACCCCGGACGAGGCAGTTGTTTTTTCTTCCTGCATTTATAAATTTGATTTAAAATCATTAAAAATGAAAGTTGTTAAAGTTCTTCTTTCTCCATCAATGACCGATTCTAAAATGTTTTGTTTCGATACCCGTCCGCGGGAAAAATAAATAAAATGAATTTACGATTTATTTGTGCGCTTTCATCGTACTGGTTAATGCCAGCTGAAAGCAACACGTGGCTTAGTAGGCTAGTGACAAAAGTAACAAATTGATAAATGCAAGAGGGAAAATCATCTGTCTCGTTAGCTCAGTGGTAAGAGCAGTCGCCCGGCAAACGGAAGGTCCCGGTTTCAAACCCCGGATGAGGCGGTTGTTTTCTCTTCTTGCATTTATAAATTTGATTTAGAATCATTAAAAATAAAAGTTCTTAAAGTTCTTCTTTCTCCAACATTGACCGATTCTAACAAGGGTAGTTTCGATTCCCATCCGCGGGAAAAATAAATAAAATTGAAATTACAATTTATTTGTGCGCTTTCATCGGTACTGGTTAATGCCAGCTGAAAGCAAAACGTGGCTTAGTAGGCTAGCGACAAAAGTAACAAATTGATAAATGCAACAGGAAAATCATCTGCCTGGTTAGCTCAGTGGTAAGAGCAGTCGCCCAGAAAGCGGAATGTCCAGGTTTCAAACCCCGGATCAGGCGGTTGTTTTCTCTTCTTGCATTTATAAATTTGATTTAGAATCATTAAAAATTAAAGTTCTTAAAGTTCTTCTTTCTCCAACATTGACCGATTCTAACAAGGGTATTTTCGATTCCCGTCCGCGGGAAAAATAAATAAAATTGAATTTACAATTTATTTGTGCGCTTTCATCGGTACTGGTTAATGCCAGCTGAAAGCAAAACGTGGCTTAGTAGGCTAGCGACAAAAGTAACAAATTGATAAATGCAACAGGAAAATCATCTGCCTGGTTAGCTCAGTGGTAAGAGCAGTCGCCCAGAAAGCAGAATGTCCAGGTTTCAAACCCCGGATGAGGCGGTTGTTTTCTCTTCTTGCATTTATAAATTTGATTTAGAATCTTTAAAAATAAAAGTTCTTAAAGTTCTTCTTTCTCCATCATTGACCGATTCTAACAAGGGTAGGTTCGATTCCCGTCCGCGGGAAAAATAAATAAAATTGAATTTACAATTTATTTGTGTGCTTTCATCGTTACTGGTTAATGCCAGCTGAAAGCAAAACGTGGCTTATTAGGCTAGTGACAAAAGTAACAAATTGATAAATGCAACAGGAAAATCATCTGTCTGGTTAGCTCGGTGGTAAGAGCAGTCGCCCAGAAAGCGGAATGTCCAGGTTTCAAACCCCGGATGAGGCG
Source organism: Dioctria rufipes (assembly GCA_963924295.1). Classification (NCBI taxonomy): domain Eukaryota; kingdom Metazoa; phylum Arthropoda; class Insecta; order Diptera; family Asilidae; genus Dioctria; species Dioctria rufipes. Next base: position 121,793,702 of record OZ002740.1, read on the forward strand.
GTTGTTTTCTCTTCTTGCATTTATATATTTGATTTAGAATCATTACAAATAAAAGTTCTTAAAGTTCTTCTTTCTCCATCATTGACCGATTCTAGCAAGTGTAGGTTCGATTCCCGTCTGCGGGAAAAATAAAGAAAATTGAATTTACAATTTATTTGTGCGCTTTCATCGTTACTGTTTAATGCAGCTGAAAGCAAAACGTGGCTTAGTAGACTAGTGACAAAAGTAACAAATTTATAAATGCAACAGGAAAATCATCTGTATGGTTAGCTCAGTGGTAAGAGCAGTAGCCCGGAAAGCGGAATGTCCAGGTTTCAAACCCCGGATGAGGCGGTTGTTTTCTCTTCTTGCATTTATAAATTTGATTTAGAATCATTAAAAATAAAAGTTCTTAAAGTTCTTCTTTCTCCATCATTGACCGATTCTAACAAGTTTTGGTTCGATTCCCGTCCGCGGGAAAAATAAATAAAATTGAATTTACAATTTATTTGTGCGCTTTCATCGTTACTGTTTAATGCCAGCTGAAAGCAAAACGTGGCTTAGTAGGCTAGTGATAAAAGTAACAAATTGATAAATGCAAGAGGGCAAATCATCTGTCTCGTTAGCTTAGTGGTAAGAGCATTATCCCGGCAAGGGGAAGGTCCCGGTTTCAAACCCCGGACGAGGCGGTTGTTTTTTCTTCCTGCATTTATATATTTTATTTAGAATCATTAAAAATAAAAGTTCTTAAAGTTCTTCTTTCTCCATCACTGACCGATTCTAACAAGTGTAGGTTCGATTCCCATCCGCGGGAAAAATATATGAAATTGAATTTACAGTTTATTTGTGCGCTTTCATCGTTACTGTTTAATGCCAGCTGAAAGCAAAACGTGGCTTAGTAGGCTAGTGATAAAAGTGACAAATTTATAGATGCAAGACGGAAAATCATCTGTCTCGTTAGCTCAGTGGTAAGAGCATTATCCCGGCAAGGGAAAGGTCCCGGTTTCAAACCCCGGATGAGGCGGTTGTTTTCTCTTCTTGCATTTATAAATTTGATTTAGAATCATTAAAAATAAAAGTTCTTAAAGTTCTTCTTTCTCCATCATTGACCAATTCTAACAAGGGGGTAGGTTCGATTCCCGTCCGCACGAAAAATAAGTAAAATTGAATTTTGCAATTTATTTATGCGCTTTCATCGTTACTGGTTAATGCCAGCAGAAAGCAAAACGTGGCTTAGTAGGCTAGTGACAAAAGTGACAAATTTATAGATGCAAGACGGAAAATCATCTGTCTCGTTAGCTCAGTGGTAAGAGCAGTCGCCCGGCAAGCGGAAGGTCCCAGTTTCAAACCCGCGACGAGGCGGTTATTTTTGTTATTGCACTTATAAATTTGATTTATAATCATTAAAAATACACGTTCTTAAAGTTCATATTTCTCCACCATTGACCGATTCTAACAAGTGTAGATTCGATTCCCGTCCGCGGGAAAAAGAAATAAAATTGAATTTACATTTTATTTGTGCACTTTCATCGTTACTGGTTAATGACAGCTGGAAGCAAAGCGTGGCTTAGTAGGCTAGTGACAAAAGTAACAAATTGATAAATGCAACAGGAAAATCATCTGTCTGGTTAGCTCAGTGGTAAGAGCAGTCGCCCAGAAAGCGGAATGTCCAGGTTTCAAACCCCGGATGAGGCGGTTGTTTTCTCTTCTTGCATTTGTAAATTTGATTTAGAATCATTAAAAATAAAGGTTCTTAAAGTTCTTCTTTCTCCATCATTGACCAATTCTAACAAGGGTTGGTTCGATTCCCGTCCGCACGAAAAATAAATTAAATTGAATTTACAATTTATTTGTGCGCTTTCATCGTTACTGGTTAATGCCAGCTGAAAGCAAAACGTGGCTTAGTAGGCTAGTGACAAAAGTAACAAATTTATAGATGCAAGACGGAAAATCATCTGTCTCGTTAGCTCAGGGGTAAGAGCAGTCGCCCGGCAAGCGGAAGGTCCCAGTTTCAAACCCGAGACGAGGCGGTTATTTTTGTTATTGCACTTATAAATTTGATTTATAATCATTAAAAATACACGTTCTTAAAGTTCATATTTCTCCACCATTGACCGATTCTAACAAGTGTAGATTCGATTCCCGTCCGCGGGAAAAATAAATAAAATTGAATTTACAATTTATTTGTGCGCTTTCATCGTTACTGGTTAATGCAGCTGAAAGCAAAACGTGGCTAAGTAGGCTAGTGACAAAAGTAACAAATTGATAAATGCAACAGGAAAATCATCTGTCTGGTTAGCTCGGTGGTAAGAGCAGTCGCCCAGAAAGCGGAATGTCCTGGTTTCAAACCCCGGATAAGGCGGTTATTTTCTCTTCTTGCATTTATATATTTGATTTAGAATCATTACAAATAAAAGTTCTTAAAGTTCTTCTTTCTCCATCACTGACCGATTCTAGCAAGTGTAGGTTCGATTCCCGTCTGCAGGAAAAATAAATAAAATTGAATTTACAATTTATTTGTGCGCTTTCATCGTTACTGTTTAATGCAGCTGAAAGCAAAACGTGGCTTAGTAGACTAGTGACAAAAGTAACAAATTTATAAATGCAACAGGAAAATCATCTGTATGGTTAGCTCAGTGGTAAGAGCAGTAGCCCGGAAAGCGGAATGTCCAGGTTTCAAACCCCGGATGAGGCGGTTGTTTTCTCTTCTTGCATTTATAAATTTGATTTAGAATCATTAAAAATAAAAGTTCTTAAAGTTCTTCTTTCTCCATCATTGACCGATTCTAACAAGTTTTGGTGCGATTCCCGTCCGCGGGAAAAATAAATAAAATTGAATTTACAATTTATTTGTGCGCTTTCATCGTTACTGTTTAATGCCAGCTGAAAGCAACACTTGGCTTAGTAGGCTAGTGACAAAAGTAACAAATTGATAAATGCAAGAGGGCAAATCATCTGTCTCGTTAGCTTAGTGGTAAGAGCATTATCCCGGCAAGGGGAAGGTCCCGGTTTCAAACCCCGGACGAGGCGGTTGTCTTTTCTTCCTGCATTTATATATTTTATTTAGAATCATTAAAAATAAAAGTTCTTAAAGTTCTTCTTTCTCCATCATTGACCAATTCTAACAAGGGTAGGTTCGATTCCCGTCCCCACGAAAAATAAATAAAATTGAATTTTGCAATTTATTTATGCGCTTTCATCGTTACTGGTTAATGCCAGCTGAAAGCAAAACGTGGCTTAGTAGGCTAGTGACAAAAGTAACAAATTTATAGATGCAAGACGGAAAATCATCTGTCTCGTTAGCTCAGTGGTAAGAGCAGTCGCCCGGCAAGCGGAAGGTCCCAGTTTCAAACCCGAGACGAGGCGGTTATTTTTGTTATTGCACTTATAAATTTGATTTATAATCATTAAAAATACACGTTCTTAAAGTTCATATTTCTCCACCATTGACCGAATCTAACAAGTGTAGATTCGATTCCCGTCCGCGGGAAAAAGAAATAAAATTGAATTTACATTTTATTTGTGCACTTTCATCGTTACTGGTTAATGACAGCTGGAAGCAAAACGTGGCTTAGTAGGCTAGTGACAAAAGTAACAAATTGATAAATGCAACAGGAAAATCATCTGTCTGGTTAGCTCAGTGGTAAGAGCAGTCGCCCAGAAAGCGGAATGTCCAGGTTTCAAACCCCGGATGAGGCGGTTGTTTTCTCTTCTTGCATTTGTAAATTTGATTTAGAATCATTAAAAATTAAAGTTCTTAAGGTTCTTCTTTCTCCATCATTGACCGATTCTAACAAGTTTTGGTTCGATTCCCGTCCGCGGGAAAAATAAATAAAATTGAATTTACAATTTATTTGTGCGCTTTCATCGTTACTGTTTAATGCCAGCTGAAAGCAAAACGTGGCTTAGTAGGCTAGTGATAAAAGTAACAAATTGATAAATGCAAGAGGGCAAATCATCTGTCTCGTTAGCTTAGTGGTAAGAGCATTATCCCGGCAAGGGGAAGGTTCCGGTTTCAAACCCCGGACGAGGCGGTTGTTTTTTCTTCCTGCATTTATATATTTTATTTAGAATCATTAAAAATAAAAGTTCTTAAAGTTCTTCTTTCTCCATCATTGACCAATTCTAACAGAGGTAGGTTCGATTCCCGTCCCCACGAAAAATAAATAAAATTGAATTTTGCAATTTATTTATGCGCTTTCATCGTTACTGGTTAATGCCAGCTGAAAGCAAAACGTGGCTTAGTAGGCTAGTGACAAAAGTAACAAATTTATAGATGCAAGACGGAAAATCATCTGTCTCGTTAGCTCAGTGGTAAGAGCAGTCGCCCGGCAAGCGGAAGGTCCCAGTTTCAAACCCGAGACTAGGCGGTTATTTTTGTTATTGCACTTATAAATTTGATTTATAATCATTAAAAATACACGTTCTTAAAGTTCATATTTCTCCACCATTGACCGATTCTAACAAGTGTAGATTCGATTCCCGTCCGCGGGAAAAATAAATAAAATTGAATTTACAATTTATTTGTGCGCTTTCACCGTTACTGGTTAATGCCAGCTGAAAGCAAAACGTGGCTAAGTAGGCTATTGACAAAAGTAACAAATTGATAAATGCAACAGGAAAATCATCTGTCTGGTTAGCTCGGTGGTAAGAGCAGTCGCCCAGAAAGCGGAATGTCCAGGTTTCAAACCCCGGATGAGGCGGTTATTTTCTCTTCTTGCATTTATATATTTGATTTAGAATCATTACAAATAAAAGTTCTTAAAGTTCTTCTTTCTCCATCACTGACCGATTCTAGCAAGTGTAGGTTCGATTCCCGTCTGCAGGAAAGATAAATAAAATTGAATTTACAATTTATTTGTGCGCTTTCATCGTTACTGTTTAATGCAGCTGAAAGCAAAACGTGGCTTAGTAGACTAGTGACAAAAGTAACAAATTTATAAATGCAACAGGAAAATCATCTGTATGGTTAGCTCAGTGGTAAGAGCAGTAGCCCGGAAAGCGGAATGTCCAGGTTTCAAACCCCGGATGAGGCGGTTGTTTTCTCTTCTTGCATTTATAAATTTGATTTAGAATCATTAAAAATAAAAGTTCTTAAAGTTCTTCTTTCTCCATCATTGACCGATTCTAACAAGTTTTGGTTCGATTCCCGTCCGCGGGAAAAATAAATAAAATTGAATTTACAATTTATTTGTGCGCTTTCATCGTTACTGTTTAATGCCAGCTGAAAGCAAAACGTGGCATAGTAGGCTAGTGATAAAAGTAACAAATTGATATATGCAAGAGGGCAAATCATCTGTCTCGTTAGCTTAGTGGTAAGAGCATTATCCCGGCAAGGGGAAGGTCCCGGTTTCAAACCCCGGACGAGGCGGTTGTTTTTTCTTCCTGAATTTATATATTTTATTTAGAATCATTAAAAATAAAAGTTCTTAAAGTTCTTCTTTCTCCATCACTGACCGATTCTAACAAGTGTAGGTTCGATTCCCATCCGCGGGAAAAATATATGAAATTGAATTTACAGTTTATTTGTGCGCTTTCATCGTTACTGTTTAATGCCAGCTGAAAGCAAAACGTGGCTTAGTAGGCTAGTGATAAAGGTGACAAATTTATAGATGCAAGACGGAAAATCATCTGTCTCGTTAGCTCAGTGGTAACAGCATTATCCAGGCAAGGGGAAGGTCCCGGTTTCAAACCCCGGATGAGGCGGTTGTTTTCTCTTCTTGCATTTATAAATTTGATTTAGAATCATTAAAAATAAAAGTTCTTAAAGTTCTTCTTTCTCCATCATTGACCAATTCTAACAAGGGGGTAGGTTCGATTCCCGTCCGCACGAAAAATAAATAAAATTGAATTTTGCAATTTATTTATGCGCTTTCATCGTTACTGGTTAATGCCAGCAGAAAGCAAAACGTGGCTTAGTAGGCTAGTGACAAAAGTGACAAATTTATAGATGCAAGACGGAAAATCATCTGTCTCGTTAGCTCAGTGGTAAGAGCAGTCGCCCGGCAAGCGGAAGGTCCCAGTTTCAAACCCGAGACGAGGCGGTTATTTTTGTTATTGCACTTATAAATTTGATTTATAATCATTAAAAATACACGTTCTTAAAGTTCATATTTCTCCACCATTGACCGATTCTAACAAGTGTAGATTCGATTCCCGTCCGCGGGAAAAATAAATAAAATTGAATTTACAATTTATTTGTGCGCTTTCACCGTTACTGGTTAATGCCAGCTGAAAGCAAAACGTGGCTAAGTAGGCTATTGACAAAAGTAACAAATTGATAAATGCAACAGGAAAATCATCTGTCTGGTTAGCTCGGTGGTAAGAGCAGTCGCCCAGAAAGCGGAATGTCCAGGTTTCAAACCCCGGATGAGGCGGTTATTTTCTCTTCTTGCACTTATAGATTTGATTTATAATCATTAAAAATACACGTTCTTAAAGTTCATATTTCTCCACCATTGACCGATTCTAACAAGTGTAGATTCGATTCCCGTCCGCGGGAAAAAGAAATAAAATTGAATTTACATTTTATTTGTGCTCTTTCATGGTTACTGGTTAATGACAGCTGGAAGCAAAACGTGGCTTATTAGGCTTGTGACAAAAGTAACAAATTGATAAATGCAACAGGAAAATCATCTGTCTGGTTAGCTCAGTGGTAAGAGCAGTCGCCCAGAAAGCGGAATGTCCAGGTTTCAAACCCCGGATGAGGCGGTTGTTTTCTCTTCTTGCATTTGTAAATTTGATTTAGAATCATTAAAAATAAAAGTTCTTAAAGTTCTTCTTTCTCCATCATTGACCAATTCTAACAAGGGGGTAGGTTCGATTCCCGTCCGCACGAAAAATAAATAAAATTGAATTTTGCAATTTATTTATGCGCTTTCATCGTTACTGGTTAATGCCAGCAGAAAGCAAAACGTGGCTTAGTAGGCTAGTGACAAAAGTGACAAATTTATAGATGCAAGACGGAAAATCATCTGTCTCGTTAGCTCAGTGGTAAGAGCAGTCGCCCGGCAAGCGGAAGGTCCCAGTTTCAAACCCGAGACGAGGCGGTTATTTTTGTTATTGCACTTATAAATTTGATTTATAATCATTAAAAATACACGTTCTTAAAGTTCATATTTCTCCACCATTGACCGATTCTAACAAGTGTAGATTCGATTCCCGTCCGCGGGAAAAAGAAATAAAATTGAATTTACATTTTATTTGTGCACTTTCATGGTTACTGGTTAATGACAGCTGGAAGCAAAACGTTGCTTAGTAGGCTAGCGACAAAAGTAACAAATTGTTAAATGCAACAGGAAAATCATCTGCCTGGTTAGCTGAGTGGTAAGAGCAGTAGCCCGGAAAGCGGTCTGTCCAGGTTTCAAACCCCGGATGAGGCGGTTGTTTTCTCTTCTTGCATTTATAAATTTGATCTAGAATCATTAAAAATAAAAGTTCTTAAAGTTCTTCTTTCTCCATCATTGACCAATTCTAACAAGTGTAGGTTCCATTCCCATCCGCGGGAAAAATATATGAAATTGAATTTACAGTTTATTTGTGCGCTTTCATCGTTACTGTTTAATGGCAGCTGAAAGCAAAACGTGGCTTAGTAGGCTAGTGACAAAAGTAACAAATTGATAAATGCAAGAGGGAAAATCGTCTGTCTCGTTAGCTCATTGGTAAGAGCATTATCCCGGCAAGGGGAAGGTCCCGTTTTCAAACCCCGGACGAGGCGGTTGTTTTTTCTTCCTGCATTTATAAATTTGATTTAGAATCATTAAAAATGAAAGTTGTTAAAGTTCTTCTTTCTCCATCAATGACCGATTCTAAAATGTTTTGTTTCGATTCCCGTCCGCGGGAAAAATAAATAAAAATGAATTTACGATTAATTTGTGCGCTTTCATCGTACTGGTTAATGCCAGCTGAAAGCAACACGTGGCTTAGTAGGCTAGTGACAAACGTAACAAATTGATAAATGCAAGAGGGAAAATCATCTGTCTCGTTAGCTCAGTGGTAAGAGCAGTCGCCCGGCAAACGGAAGGTCCCGGTTTCAAACCCCGGATGAGGCGGTTGTTTTCTCTTCTTGCATTTATAAATTTGATTTAGAATCATTAAAAATAAAAGTTCTTAGAGTTCTTCTTTCTCCGTCATTGACCGATTCTAACAAGGGTAGTTTCGATTCCCGTCCGCGGGAAAAATAAATAAAATTGAATTTACAATTTATTTGTGCGCTTTCATCGGTACTGGTTAATGCCAGCTGAAAGCATAACGTGGCTTAGTAGGCTAGCGACAAAAGTAACAAATTGATAAATGCAAGAGGGAAAATCGTCTGTCTCGTTAGCTCAGTGGTAAGAGCATTATCCCGGCAAGGGGAAGGTCCCGGTTTCAAACCCCGGACTAGGCAGTTGTTTTTTCTTCCTGCATTTATAAATTTGATTTAGAATCATTAAAAATGAAAGTTGTTAAAGTTCTTCTTTCTCCATCAATGACCGATTCTAAATGTTTTGTTTCGATTCCCGTCCGCGGGAAAAATAAATAAAAATGAATTTACGATTTATTTGTGCGCTTTCATCGTACTGGTTAATGCCAGCTGAAAGCAACACGTGGCTTAGTAGGCTAGTGACAAAAGTAACAAATTGATAAATGCAAGAGGGAAAATCATCTCTCTCGTTAGCTCAGTGGTAAGAGCAGTCGCCCGGCAAACGGAAGGTCCCGGTTTCAAACCCCGGATGAGGCGGTTGTTTTCTCTTCTTGCATTTATAAATTGGATTTAGAATCATTAAAAATAAAAGTTCTTAAAGTTCTTCTTTCTCCATCATTGACCGATTCTAACAAGGGTAGTTTCGATTCCCGTCCGCGGGAAAAAATAAATAAAATTGAATTTACAATTTATTTGTGCGCTTTCATCGGTACTGGTTAATGCCAGCTGAAAGCAAAACGTGGCTTAGTAGGCTAGCGACAAAAGTAACAAATTGATAAATGCAACAGGAAAATCATCTGTCTGGTTTGTTTTAAGGACGATCACAAAAAAAAAGGATTTTCACTAAATCCCTTTGTCTCCAACCAAAAAAAAATTACGACTACGCAACCAATTACGGAATAAAATACCAAGTGCACTTTCCGGGATCGAACTTGAATTCCACTGATTATGACAATCTTAGGCACTGAGCCACAGAAGCTCCTAAGCACTTTACCTTTGAAACTGGTTTGCTTTTACCTTTTGTTGGATGGGTCTATGAAATAAAACAAGCTAATTAGAGGATCACTTATATATTAACAAAACTGTCACTGTTCAGATTCTTAATTTTCACAAACTGAGTTCACGAGTAAGAAAATAACTAATTCTTAATTGACAATGCTTTCTAGAGATCGCACCACTGCACAACTTAATTTTGTGATCTTTTATTGTGTTGGAGGAGTATTTGATTTCTTGTTAATTTAATTCTTTTCTTTTTTTTATATCAATTGTTTTCTACTAGATTAAAGGTTCCGATACCGTCGCGTAGCAGGACTTACTTCGACTCTTACATTTTTCTTCGATCTTGGTTGGAATTTTTGAATTCCAACGGTTTCTCTAAAATTTAACGTTTCCCGGTTTTTTTTCTCTAATTACAATTTTCTAGAAGGTTTTCCCCTTCCTTTCCCCTATCTCTTTCTTGAACTAAATCCTCTCCTTTTAACTATAAAATTATGGGATCAACAAAAATGTCTAAACTTAACGAAGAACGAGGAGAAAAAGAGGAAAACACTGACAAATGTCAATCTGGTTGTGGAGTGGTGCAATAGCAAGACATCTTCTAAGTGCATATAATGGTGAGTATAAGTTCCTATGTAAATTGTAATTCATTGTTTTTACTTGTTTTATGTTCTGTGCTAGTTTGGTGAATGACTTCTGTTTCCTAACATAATGTAAGTATCTAAATCTAATTTATCTAATTATGTGAATCCTAACCTCTACTTTACATGTAAACAAACCTACTACCCTACGCATTATGTGTGAATCCTAACCTTACTTCTATGTAAATATTCAATCTACCTTAATTAATGATTTCATTTCTATTTTTTTTTTAGCTGCTTCCAAGAGGTATGATGATGATACATAGCAGGATTCGATGTGGAGACGTCCGTATTGTCAGATAAGTTTCTTTGCCTTTGCTCTAATATTTTCGTGGTACTTTGTGTTTTTATCTTTTCTTTTAGGCGAGAATGCTGTCTTGAGGTAAGAGGCCCTTTGGATACCAAACAGGTTAGCTCAGTGGTAAGAGCAGTCGCCCGGAAAGCGGACTGTTCAGGTTTCAAACCCCGGATGAGGCGGTTGTTTTCTCTTCTTGCATTTATAAATTTGATCTAGAATCATTAAAAATAAAAGTTCTTAAAGTTCTTCTTTCTCCATCATTGACCAATTCTAACAAGTGTAGGTTCCATTCCCATCCGCGGGAAAAATATATGAAATTGAATTTACAGTTTATTTGTGCGCTTTCATCGTTACTGTTTAATGGCAGCTGAAAGCAAAACGTGGCTTAGTAGGCTAGTGACAAACGTAACAAATTGATAAATGCAAGAGGGAAAATCGTCTGTCTCGTTAGCTCATTGGTAAGAGCATTATCCCGGCAAGGTGAAGGTCCCGGGTTCAAACCCCGGACTAGGCAGTTGTTTTTTTTTCCTGCATTTATAAATTTGATTTAGAATCATTAAAAATGAAAGTTGTTAAAGTTCTTCTTTCTCCATCAATGACCGATTCGAAAATGTTTTGTTTCGATTCCCGTCCGCGGGAAAAATAAATCAAAATGAATTTACGATTTATTTGTGCGCTTTCATCGTACTGGTTAATGCCAGCTGAAAGCAACACGTGGCTTAGTAGGCTAGTGACAAAAGTAACAAATTGATAAAAGCAAGAGGGAAAATCATCTCTCTCGTTAGGTCAGTGGTAAGAGCAGTCGCCCGGCAAACGGAAGGTCCCGGTTTCAAACCCCGGATGTGGCGGTTGTTTTCTCTTCTTGCATTTATAAATTTGATTTAGAATCATTAAAAATAAAAGTTCTTAAAGTTCTTCTTTCTCCATCATTGACCGATTCTAACAAGGGTAGTTTCGATTCCCGTCCGCGGGAAAAATAAATAAAATTGAATTTACAATTTATTTGTGCGCTTTCATCGGTACTGGTTAATGCCAGCTGAAAGCAAAACGTGGCTTAGTAGGCTAGCGACAAAAGTAACAAATTGATAAATGCAAGAGGGAAAATCGTCTGTCTCGTTAGGTCAGTGGTAAGAGCATTATCCCGGCAAGGGGAAGGTCCCGGTTTCAAACCCCGGACTAGGCAGTTGTTTTTTCTTCCTGCATTTATAAATTTGATTTAGAATCATTAAAAATGAAAGTTGTTAAAGTTCTTCTTTCTCCATCAATGACCGATTCTAAAATGTTTTGTTTCGATTCGCGTCCGCGGGAAAAATAAATAAAATGAATTTACGATTTATTTGTGCGCTTTCATCGTACTGGTTAATGCCAGCTCAAAGCAACACGTGGCTTAGTAGGCTAGTGACAAAAGTAACATATTGATAAATGCAAGAGGGAAAATCATCTCTCTCGTTAGCTCAGTGGCAAGAGCAGTCGCCCGGCAAACGGAAGGTCCCGGTTTCAAACCCCGGATGAGGCGGTTGTTTTCTCTTCTTGCATTTATAAATTTGATTTAGAATCATTAACAATAAAAGTTCTTAAAGTTCTTCTTTCTCCAACATTGACCGTTTCTAACAAGGGTAGTTTCGATTCCCATCCGCGGGAAAAATAAACAAAATTGAATTTACAATTTATTTGTGCGCTTTCATCGGTACTGGTTAATGCCAGCTGAAAGCAAAACGTGGCTTAGTAGGCTAGCGACAAAAGTAACAAATTGATAAATGCAACAGGAAAATCATCTGCCTGGTTAGCTCAGTGGTAAGAGCAGTCGCCCAGAAAGCGGAATGTCCAGGTTTCAAACCCCGGATGAGGCGGTTGTTTTCTCTTCTTGCGTTTATAAATTTGATTTAGAATCATTAAAAATAAAAGTTCTTAAAGTTCTTCTTTCTCCATCATTGACCGATTCTAACAAGGGTAGGTTCGATTCCCGTCCGCGGGAAAAATAAATAAAATTGAATCTACAATTTATTTGTGCGCTTTCATCGTTACTGGTTAATGCCAGCTGAAAGCAAAACGTGGCTTAGTAGGCTAGTGACAAAAGTAACAAATTGATAAATGCAACAGGAAAATCATCTGTCTGGTTAGCTCGGTGGTAAGAGCAGTCGCCCAGAAAGCGGAATGTCCAGGTTTCAAACCCCGGATGAGGCGGTTGTTTTCTCTTCTTGCATTTATATATTTGATTTAGAATCATTACAAATAAAAGTTCTTAAAGTTCTTCTTTCTCCATCATTGACCGATTCAAGCAAGTGGAGGTTCGATTCCCGTCTGCGGGAAAAATAAATAAAATTGAATTTACAATTTATTTGTGCGCTTTCATCGTTACTGTTTAATACAGCTAAGCCAAAACGTGGCTTAGTAGACTAGTTACAAAAGTAACAAATTTATAAATGCAACAGGAAAAATCATCTGTATGGTTAGCTCAGTGGTAAGAGCAGTAGCCCGGAAAGCGGAATGTCCAGGATTCAAACCCCGGATGAGGCGTTGTTTTCTCTTCTTGCATTTATAAATTTGATTTAGAATCATTAAAAATTAAAGTTCTTAAAGTTCTTTTTCTCCATCATTGAATAATTATAACAAGGGTTGGTTCAATTCCCGTCCGCACGAAAAATAAATAAAATTGAATTTACAATTTATTTGTGCGCTTTCATCGTTACTGGTTAATGCCAGCTGAAAGCAAAACGTGGCTTAGTAGGCTAGTGACAAAAGTAACAAATTGATAAATTCAAGAGGGAAAATCATCTCTCTCGTTAGCTCAGTGGTAAGAGCAGTCGCCCGGCAAACGGAAGACCCGGTTTCAAACCCCGGATGAGGCGGTTGTTTTTCTCTTCTTGCATTTATAAATTTGATTTAAAATCATTAAAAATAAAAGTTCTTAAAGTTCTTCTTTCTCCATCATTGACCAATTCTAACAAGGGTAGGTTCGATTCCCGTCCGCACGAAAAATAAATAAAATTGAATTTACAATTTATTTGTGCGCTTTCATCGTTACTGGTTAATGCCAGCTGAAAGCAAAACGTGGCTTAGTAGGCTAGTGATAAAAGTAACAAATTTAAAGATGCAAGACGGAAAATCTTCTGTCTCGTTAGCTCAGTGGTAAGAGTAGTCGCCCGGCAAGCGGAGGGTCCCAGTTTCAAACCCGAGACGAGGCGGTTATTTTTGTTATTGCACTTACAAATTTGATTTATAGTCATTAAAATAAACGTTCTTAAAGTTCATATTTCTCACCATTGACCGATTCTAACAAGTGTAGATTCGATTCCCGTCCGCGGAAAAAGAAATAAAATTGAATTAACATTTTATTTGTGCACTTTCATCGTTACTGGTTAATGCCAGCTGAAAGCAAAACGTGGCTTAGTAGGCTAGTGACAAAAGTAACAATTGATAAATGCAACAGGAAAACCATCTGTCTGGTTAGCTCAGTGGTAAGAGCAGTCGCCCAGAAAGCGGAATGTCCAGGTTTCAAACCCCGGATGAGGCGGTTGTTTTCTCTTCTTGCATGTTTAAATTTGATTTAGAATCATTAAAAATAAAAGTTCTTAAAGTTCTTCTTTCTCCATCATTGACCAATTCTAACAAGGGTTGGTTCGAATCCCGTCCGCACGAAAAAATAAATAAAATTGAATTTACAATTTATTTGTGCGCTTTCATCGTTACTGGTTAATGCCAGCTGAAAGCAAAACGTGGCTTAGTAGGCTAGTGACAAAAGTAACAAATTGATAAATGCAAGAGGGAAAATCATCTCTCTCGTTAGCTCAGTGGTAAGAGCAGTCGCCCGGCAAACGGAAGGTCCCGGTTTCAAACCCCGGATGAGGCGGTTGTTTTCTCTTCTTGCATTTATAAATTTGATTTAGAATCATTAAAAATAAAAGTACTTAAAGTTCTTCTTTCTCCATCATTGACCGATTCTAACAAGGGTAGTTTCGATTCCCGTCCGCGGGAAAAATAAATAAAAATTGAATTTACAATTTATTTGTGCGCTTTCATCGGTACTGGTTAATGCCAGCTGAAAGCAAAACGTGGCTTAGTAGGCTAGCGACAAAAGTAACAAATTGATAAATGCAACAGGAAAATCATCTGCCTGGTTAGCTCAGTGGTAAGAGCAGTCGCCCGGAAAGCGGTAGGTCCAGGTTTCAAACCCCGGATGAGGCGGTTGTTTTCTCTTCTTGCATTTATAAATTTGATCTAGAATCATTAAAAATACAAGTTCTTAAAGTTCTTCTTTCTCCATCATTGACCAATTCTAACAAGTGTAGGTTCCATTCCCATCCCGCGGGAAAAAATATATGAAATTGAATTTACAGTTTATTTGTGCGCTTTCATCGTTACTGTTTAATGGCAGCTGAAAGCAAAACGTGGCTTAGTAGGCTAGTGACAAAAGTAATAAATTGATAAATGCAAGAGGGAAAATCGTCTGTCTCGTTAGCTCATTGGTAAGAGCATTATCCCGGCAAGGGGAAGTCCCGGTTTCAAACCCCGGACTAGGCAGTTGTTTTTTTCTTCCTGCGTTTATAAATTTGATTTAGAATCATTAAAATGAAAGTTGTTAAAGTTCTTCTTTCTCCATCAATGACCGATTCTAAAATGTTTTGTTTCGATTCCCGTCCGCGGGAAAAATAAATCAAAATGAATTTACGATTTATTTGTGCGCTTTCATCGTACTGGTTAATGCCAGCTGAAAGCAACACGTGGCTTAGTAGGCTAGTGACAAAAGTAACAAATTGATAAATGCAAGAGGAAAATCATCTCTCTCGTTAGCTCAGTGGTAAGAGCAGTCGCCTGGCAAACGGAAGGTCCCGGTTTCAAACCCCGGATGAGGCGGTTGTTTTCTGTTCTTGCATTTATAAATTTGATTTAGAATCATAAAAATAAAAGTTCTTAAAGTTCTTCTTTCTCCATCATTGACCGATTCTAACAAGGGTAGTTTCGATTCCCATCCGCGGGAAAAATAAATAAAATTGAAATTACAATTTATTTGTGCGCTTTCATCGGTACTGGTTAATGCCAGCTGAAAGCAAAACGTGGCTTAGTAGGCTAGCGACAAAAGTAACAAATTGATAAATGCAACAGGAAAATCATCTGCCTGGTTAGCTCAGTGGTAAGAGCAGTCGCCCAGAAAGCGGAATGTCCAGGTTTCAAACCCCCGGATCAGGCGGTTGTTTTCTCTTCTTGCATTTATAAATTTGATTTAGAATCATTAAAAATTAAAGTTCTTAAAGTTCTTCTTTCTCCAACATTGACCGATTCTAACAAGGGTATTTTCGATTCCCGTCCGCGGAAAAATAAATAAAATTGAATTTACAATTTATTTGTGCGCTTTCATCGGTACTGGTTAATGCCAGCTGAAAGCAAAACGTGGCTTAGTAGCTAGCGACAAAAGTAACAAATTGATAAATGCAACAGGAAAATCATCTGTCTGGTTAGCTCGGTGGTAAGAGCAGTCGCCCAGAAAGCGTTATGTCCAGGTTTCAAACCCCGGATGAGGCGGTTGTTTTCTCTTCTTGCATTTATAAATTTGATTTAGAATCTTTAAAAATAAAAGTTCTTAAAGTTCTTCTTTCTCCATCATTGACCGATTCTAACAAGGGTAGGTTCGATTCCCGTCCGCGGGAAAAATAAATAAAATTGAATTTACAATTTATTTGTGTGCTTTCATCGTTACTGGTTAATGCCAGCTGAAAGCAAAACGTGGCTTATTAGGCTAGTGACAAAAGTAACAAATTGATAAATGCAACAGGAAAATCATCTGTCTGTTAGCTCGGTGGTAAGAGCAGTCGCCCAGAAAGCGGAATGTCCAGGTTTCAAACCCCCGGATGAGGCGGTTGTTTTCTCTTCTTGCATTTATATATTTGATTTAGAATCATTACAAATAAAAGTTCTTAAAGTTCTTCTTTCTCCATCATTGACCGATTCTAGCAAGTGTAGGTTCGATTCCGTCTGCGGGAAAAATAAAGAAAATTGAATTTACAATTTATTTGTGCGCTTTCATCGTTACTGTTTAATGCAGCTGAAAGCAAAACGTGGCTTAGTAGACTAGTGACAAAAGTAACAAATTTATAAATGCAACAGGAAAATCATCTGTATGGTTAGCTCAGTGGTAAGAGCAGTAGCCCGGAAAGCGGAATGTCCAGGTTTCAAACCCCGGATGAGGCGGTTGTTTTCTCTTCTTGCATTTATAAATTTGATTTAGAATCATTAAAAATAAAAGTTCTTAAAGTTCTTCTTTCTCCATCATTGACCGATTCTAACAAGTTTTGGTTCGATTCCCGTCCGCGGGAAAAATAAATAAAATTGAATTTACAATTTATTTGTGCGCTTTCATCGTTACTGTTTAATGCCAGCTGAAAGCAAAAACGTGGCTTAGTAGGCTAGTGATAAAAGTAACAAATTGATAAATGCAAGAGGGCAAATCATCTGTCTCGTTAGCTTAGTGGTAAGAGCATTATCCCGGCAAGGGGAAGGTCCCGGTTTCAAACCCCGGACGAGGCGGTTGTTTTTTCTTCCTGCATTTATATATTTTATTTAGAATCATTAAAAATAAAAGTTCTTAAAGTTCTTCTTCTCCATCACTGACCGATTCTAACAAGTGTAGGTTCGATTCCCATCCGCGGGAAAAATATATGAAATTGAATTTACAGTTTATTTGTGCGCTTTCATCGTTACTGTTTAATGCCAGCTGAAAGCAAAACGTGGCTTAGTAGGCTAGTGATAAAAGTGACAAATTTATAGATGCAAGACGGAAAATCATCTGTCTCGTTAGCTCAGTGGTAAGAGCATTATCCCGGCAAGGGAAAGGTCCCGGTTTTCAAACCCCGGATGAGGCGGTTGTTTTCTTTTCTTGCATTTATAAAGTTGATTTTAGAATCATTAAAAATAAAAGTTCTTAAAGTTCTTCTTTCTCCATCATTGACCAATTCTAACAAGGGGGTAGGTTCGATTCCCGTCCCGCACGAAAAATAAGTAAAATTGAATTTTGCAATTTATTATGCGCTTTCATCGTTACTGGTTAATGACAGCAGAAGCAAAACGTGGCTTAGTAGGCTAGTGACAAAAGTGACAAATTTATAGATGCAAGACGGAAAATCATCTGTCTCGTTAGCTCAGTGGTAAGAGCAGTCGCCCGGCAAGCGGAAGGTCCCAGTTTCAAACCCGCGACGAGGCGGTTATTTTTGTTATTGCACTTATAAATTTGATTTATAATCATTAAAAATACACGTTCTTAAAGTTCATATTTCTCCACCATTGACCGATTCTAACAAGTGTAGATTCGATTCCCGTCGCGGGAAAAAGAAATAAAATTGAATTAACATTTTATTTGTGCACTTTCATCGTTACTGGTTAATGCCAGCTGAAAGCAAAACGTGGCTTAGTAGGCTAGTGACAAAAGTAACAAATTGATAAATGCAACAGGAAAACCATCTGTCTGGTTAGCTCAGTGGTAAGAGCAGTCGCCCAGAAAGCGGAATGTCCAGGTTTCAAACCCCGGATGAGGCGGTTGTTTTCTCTTCTTGCATGTTTAAATTTGATTTAGAATCATTAAAAATAAAAGTTCTTAAAGTTCTTCTTTCTCCATCATTGACCAATTCTAACAAGGGTTGGTTCGAATCCCGTCCGCACGAAAAATAAATAAAATTGAATTTACAATTTATTTGTGCGCTTTCATCGTTACTGGTTAATGCCAGCTGAAAGCAAAACGTGGCTTAGTAGGCTAGTGACAAAAGTAACAAATTGATAAATGCAAGAGGGAAAATCATCTCTCTCGTTAGCTCAGTGGTAAGAGCAGTCGCCCGGCAAACGGAAGGTCCCGGTTTCAAACCCCGGATGAGGGGTTGTTTTCTCTTCTTGCATTTATAAATTTGATTTAGAATCATTAAAAATAAAAGTACTTAAAGTTCTTCTTTCTCCATCATTGACCGATTCTAACAAGGGTAGTTTCGATTCCCGTCCGCGGGAAAAATAAATAAAATTGAATTTACAATTTATTTGTGCGCTTTCATCGGTACTGGTTAATGCCAGCTGAAAGCAAAACGTGGCTTAGTAGGCTAGCGACAAAAGTAACAAATTGATAAATGCAACAGGAAAATCATCTGCCTGGTTAGCTCAGTGGTAAGAGCAGTCGCCGGAAAGCGGTAGGTCCAGGTTTCAAACCCCGGATGAGGCGGTTGTTTTCTCTTCTTGCATTTATAAATTTGATCTAGAATCATTAAAAATACAAGTTCTTAAAGTTCTTCTTTCTCCATCATTGACCAATTCTAACAAGTGTAGGTTCCATTCCCATCCGCGGGAAAAATATATGAAATTGAATTTACAGTTTATTTGTGCGCTTTCATCGTTACTGTTTAATGGCAGCTGAAAGCAAAACGTGGCTTAGTAGGCTAGTGACAAAAGTAATAAATTGATAAATGCAAGAGGGAAAATCGTCTGTCTCGTTAGCTCATTGGTAAGAGCATTATCCCGGCAAGGGGAAGGTCCCGGTTTCAAACCCCGGACTAGGCAGTTGTTTTTTCTTCCTGCGTTTATAAATTTGATTTAGAATCATTAAAAATGAAAGTTGTTAAAGTTCTTCTTTCTCCATCAATGACCGATTCTAAAATGTTTTGTTTCGATTCCCGTCCGCGGGAAAAATAAATCAAAATGAATTTACGATTTATTTGTGCGCTTTCATCGTACTGGTTAATGCCAGCTGAAAGCAACACGTGGCTTAGTAGGCTAGTGACAAAAGTAACAAATTGATAAATGCAAGAGGGAAAATCATCTCTCTCGTTAGCTCAGTGGTAAGAGCAGTCGCCTGGCAAACGGAAGGTCCCGGTTTCAAACCCCGGATGAGGCGGTTGTTTTCTGTTCTTGCATTTATAAATTTGATTTAGAATCATTAAAAATAAAAGTTCTTAAAGTTCTTCTTTCTCCATCATTGACCGATTCTAACAAGGGTAGTTTCGATTCCCGTCCGCGGGAAAAATAAATAAAATTGAAGTTACAATTTATTTGTGCGCTTTCATCGGTACTTTTTAATGCCAGCTGAAAGCAAAACGTGGCTTAGTAGGCTAGCGACAAAAGTAACAAATTGATAAATGCAAGAGGGAAAATCGTCTGTCTCGTTAGCTCAGTGGTAAGAGCATTATCCCGGCAAGGGGAAGGTCCCGGTCTCAAACCCCGGACGAGGCAGTTGTTTTTTCTTCCTGCATTTATAAATTTGATTTAAAATCATTAAAAATGAAAGTTGTTAAAGTTCTTCTTTCTCCATCAATGACCGATTCTAAAATGTTTTGTTTCGATACCCGTCCGCGGGAAAAATAAATAAAATGAATTTACGATTTATTTGTGCGCTTTCATCGTACTGGTTAATGCCAGCTGAAAGCAACACGTGGCTTAGTAGGCTAGTGACAAAAGTAACAAATTGATAAACGCAAGAGGGAAAATCATCTCTCTCGTTAGCTCAGTGGTAAGAGCAGTCGCCCGGCAAACGGAAGGTCCCGGTTTCAAACCCCGGATGAGGCGGTTGTTTTCTCTTCTTGCATTTATAAATTTGATTTAGAATCATTAAAAATAAAAGTTCTTAAAGTTCTTCTTTCTCCAACATTGACCGATTCTAACAAGGGTAGTTTCGATTCCCATCCGCGGGAAAAATAAATAAAATTGAAATTACAATTTATTTGTGCGCTTTCATCGGTACTGGTTAATGCCAGCTGAAAGCAAAACGTGGCTTAGTAGGCTAGCGACAAAAGTAACAAATTGATAAATGCAACAGGAAAATCATCTGCCTGGTTAGCTCAGTGGTAAGAGCAGTCGCCCAGAAAGCGGAATGTCCAGGTTTCAAACCCCGGATCAGGCGGTTGTTTTCTCTTCTTGCATTTATAAATTTGATTTAGAATCATTAAAAATTAAAGTTCTTAAAGTTCTTCTTTCTCCAACATTGACCGATTCTAACAAGGGTATTTTCGATTCCCGTCCGCGGGAAAAATAAATAAAATTGAATTTACAATTTATTTGTGCGCTTTCATCGGTACTGGTTAATTCCAGCTGAAAGCAAAACGTGGCTTAGTAGGCTAGCGACAAAAGTAATAAATTGATAAATGCAACAGGAAAATCATCTGCCTGGTTAGCTCAGTGGTAAGAGCAGTCGCCCAGAAAGCAGAATGTCCAGGTTTCAAACCCCGGATGAGGCGGTTGTTTTCTCTTCTTGCATTTATAAATTTGATTTAGAATCTTTAAAAATAAAAGTTCTTAAAGTTCTTCTTTCTCCATCATTGACCGATTCTAACAAGGGTAGGTTCGATTCCCGTCCGCGGGAAAAATAAATAAAATTGAATTTACAATTTATTTGTGTGCTTTCATCGTTACTGGTTAATGCCAGCTGAAAGCAAAACGTGGCTTATTAGGCTAGTGACAAAAGTAACAAATTGATAAATGCAACAGGAAAATCATCTGTCTGGTTAGCTCGGTGGTAAGAGCAGTCGCCCAGAAAGCGGAATGTCCAGGTTTCAAACCCCGGATGAGGCGGTTGTTTTCTCTTCTTGCATTTATATATTTGATTTAGAATCATTACAAATAAAAGTTCTTAAAGTTCTTCTTTCTCCATCATTGACCGATTCTAGCAAGTGTAGGTTCGATTCCCGTCTGCGGGAAAAATAAAGAAAATTGAATTTACAATTTATTTGTGCGCTTTCATCGTTACTGTTTAATGCAGCTGAAAGCAAAACGTGGCTTAGTAGACTAGTGACAAAAGTAACAAATTTATAAATGCAACAGGAAAATCATCTGTATGGTTAGCTCAGTGGTAAGAGCAGTAGCCCGGAAAGCGGAATGTCCAGGTTTCAAACCCCGGATGAGGCGGTTGTTTTCTCTTCTTGCATTTATAAATTTGATTTAGAATCATTAAAAATAAAAGTTCTTAAAGTTCTTCTTTCTCCATCATTGACCGATTCTAACAAGTTTTGGTTCGATTCCCGTCCGCGGGAAAAATAAATAAAATTGAATTTACAATTTATTTGTGCGCTTTCATCGTTACTGTTTAATGCCAGCTGAAAGCAAAACGTGGCTTAGTAGGCTAGTGATAAAAGTAACAAATTGATAAATGCAAGAGGGCAAATCATCTGTCTCGTTAGCTTAGTGGTAAGAGCATTATCCCGGCAGGGGGAAGGTCCCGGTTTCAAACCCCGGACGAGGCGGTTGTTTTTTCTTCCTGCATTTATATATTTTATTTAGAATCATTAAAAATAAAAGTTCTTAAAGTTCTTCTTTCTCCATCACTGACCGATTCTAACAAGTGTAGGTTCGATTCCCATCCGCGGGAAAAATATATGAAATTGAATTTACAGTTTATTTGTGCGCTTTCATCGTTACTGTTTAATGCCAGCTGAAAGCAAAACGTGGCTTAGTAGGCTAGTGATAAAAGTGACAAATTTATAGATGCAAGACGGAAAATCATCTGTCTCGTTAGCTCAGTGGTAAGAGCATTATCCCGGCAAGGGAAAGGTCCCGGTTTCAAACCCCGGATGAGGCGGTTGTTTTCTCTTCTTGCATTTATAAATTTGATTTAGAATCATTAAAAATAAAAGTTCTTAAAGTTCTTCTTTCTCCATCATTGACCAATTCTAACAAGGGGGTAGGTTCGATTCCCGTCCGCACGAAAAATAAGTAAAATTGAATTTTGCAATTTATTTATGCGCTTTCATCGTTACTGGTTAATGCCAGCAGAAAGCAAAACGTGGCTTAGTAGGCTAGTGACAAAAGTGACAAATTTATAGATGCAAGACGGAAAATCATCTGTCTCGTTAGCTCAGTGGTAAGAGCAGTCGCCCGGCAAGCGGAAGGTCCCAGTTTCAAACCCGCGACGAGGCGGTTATTTTTGTTATTGCACTTATAAATTTGATTTATAATCATTAAAAATACACGTTCTTAAAGTTCATATTTCTCCACCATTGACCGATTCTAACAAGTGTAGATTCGATTCCCGTCCGCGGGAAAAAGAAATAAAATTGAATTTACATTTTATTTGTGCACTTTCATGGTTACTGGTTAATGACAGCTGGAAGCAAAGCGTGGCTTAGTAGGCTAGTGACAAAAGTAACAAATTGATAAATGCAACAGGAAAATCATCTGTCTGGTTAGCTCAGTGGTAAGAGCAGTCGCCCAGAAAGCGGAATGTCCAGGTTTCAAACCCCCGATGAGGCGGTTGTTTTCTCTTCTTGCATTTGTAAATTTGATTTAGAATCATTAAAAATAAAGGTTCTTAAAGTTCTTCTTTCTCCATCATTGACCAATTCTAACAAGGGTTGGTTCGATTCCCGTCCGCACGAAAAATAAATTAAATTGAATTTACAATTTATTTGTGCGCTTTCATCGTTACTGGTTAATGCCAGCTGAAAGCAAAACGTGGCTTAGTAGGCTAGTGACAAAAGTAACAAATTTATAGATGCAAGACGGAAAATCATCTGTCTCGTTAGCTCAGGGGTAAGAGCAGTCGCCCGGCAAGCGGAAGGTCCCAGTTTCAAACCCGAGACGAGGCGGTTATTTTTGTTATTGCACTTATAAATTTGATTTATAATCATTAAAAATACACGTTCTTAAAGTTCATATTTCTCCACCATTGACCGATTCTAACAAGTGTAGATTCGATTCCCGTCCGCGGGAAAAATAAATAAAATTGAATTTACAATTTATTTGTGCGCTTTCATCGTTACTGGTTAATGCAGCTGAAAGCAAAACGTGGCTAAGTAGGCTAGTGACAAAAGTAACAAATTGATAAATGCAACAGGAAAATCATCTGTCTGGTTAGCTCGGTGGTAAGAGCAGTCGCCCAGAAAGCGGAATGTCCTGGTTTCAAACCCCGGATGAGGCGGTTATTTTCTCTTCTTGCATTTATATATTTGATTTAGAATCATTACAAATAAAAGTTCTTAAAGTTCTTCTTTCTCCATCACTGACCGATTCTAGCAAGTGTAGGTTCGATTCCCGTCTGCAGGAAAAATAAATAAAATTGAATTTACAATTTATTTGTGCGCTTTCATCGTTACTGTTTAATGCAGCTGAAAGCAAAACGTGGCTTAGTAGACTAGTGACAAAAGTAACAAATTTATAAATGCAACAGGAAAATCATCTGTATGGTTAGCTCAGTGGTAAGAGCAGTAGCCCGGAAAGCGGAATGTCCAGGTTTCAAACCCCGGATGAGGCGGTTGTTTTGTCTTCTTGCATTTATAAATTTGATTTAGAATCATTAAAAATAAAAGTTCTTAAAGTTCTTCTTTCTCCATCATTGACCGATTCTAACAAGTTTTGGTTCGATTCCCGTCCGCGGGAAAAATAAATAAAATTGAATTTACAATTTATTTGTGCGCTTTCATCGTTACTGTTTAATGCCAGCTGAAAGCAACAACTTGGCTTAGTAGGCTAGTGACAAAAGTAACAAATTGATAAATGCAAGAGGGCAAATCATCTGTCTCGTTAGCTTAGTGGTAAGAGCATTATCCCGGCAAGGGGAAGGTCCCGGTTTCAAACCCCGGACGAGGCGGTTATCTTTTCTTCCTGCATTTATATATTTTATTTAGAATCATTAAAAATAAAAGTTCTTAAAGTTCTTCTTTCTCCATCATTGACCAATTCTAACAAGGGTAGGTTCGATTCCCGTCCCCACGAAAAATAAATAAAATTGAATTTTGCAATTTATTTATGCGCTTTCATCGTTACTGGTTAATGCCAGCTGAAAGCAAAACGTGGCTTAGTAGGCTAGTGACAAAAGTAACAAATTTATAGATGCAAGACGGAAAATCATCTGTCTCGTTAGCTCAGTGGTAAGAGCAGTCGCCCGGCAAGCGGAAGGTCCCAGTTTCAAACCCGAGACGAGGCGGTTATTTTTGTTATTGCACTTATAAATTTGATTTATAATCATTAAAAATACACGTTCTTAAAGTTCATATTTCTCCACCATTGACCGATTCTAACAAGTGTAGATTCGATTCCCGTCCGCGGGAAAAAGAAATAAAATTGAATTTACATTTTATTTGTGCACTTTCATCGTTACTGGTTAATGACAGCTGGAAGCAAAACGTGGCTTAGTAGGCTAGTGACAAAAGTAACAAATTGATAAATGCAACAGGAAAATCATCTGTCTGGTTAGCTCAGTGGTAAGAGCAGTCGCCCAGAAAGCGGAATGTCCAGGTTTCAAACCCCGGATGAGGCGGTTGTTTTCTCTTCTTGCATTTGTAAATTTGATTTAGAATCATTAAAAATTAAAGTTCTTAAAGTTCTTCTTTCTCCATTATTGACCGATTCTAACAAGTTTTGGTTCGATTCCCGTCCGCGGGAAAAATAAATAAAATTGAATTTACAATTTATTTGTGCGCTTTCATCGTTACTGTTTAATGCCAGCTGAAAGGAAAACGTGGCTTAGTAGGCTAGTGATAAAAGTAACAAATTGATAAATGCAAGAGGGCAAATCATCTGTCTCGTTAGCTTAGTGGTAAGAGCATTATCCCGGCAAGGGGAAGGTTCCGGTTTCAAACCCCGGACGAGGCGGTTGTTTTTTCTTCCTGCATTTATATATTTTATTTAGAATCATTAAAAATAAAAGTTCTTAAAGTTCTTCTTTCTCCATCATTGACCAATTCTAACAGAGGTAGGTTCGATTCCCGTCCCCACGAAAAATAAATAAAATTGAATTTTGCAATTTATTTATGCGCTTTCATCGTTACTGGTTAATGCCAGCTGAAAGCAAAACGTGGCTTAGTAGGCTAGTGACAAAAGTAACAAATTTATAGATGCAAGACGGAAAATCATCTGTCTCGTTAGCTCAGTGGTAAGAGCAGTCGCCCGGCAAGCGGAAGGTCCCAGTTTCAAACCCGAGACTAGGCGGTTATTTTTGTTATTGCACTTATAAATTTGATTTATAATCATTAAAAATACACGTTCTTAAAGTTCATATTTCTCCACCATTGACCGATTCTAACAAGTGTAGATTCGATTCCCGTCCGCGGGAAAAATAAATAAAATTGAATTTACAATTTATTTGTGCGCTTTCACCGTTACTGGTTAATGCCAGCTGAAAGCAAAACGTGGCTAAGTAGGCTATTGACAAAAGTAACAAATTGATAAATGCAACAGGAAAATCATCTGTATGGTTAGCTCAGTGGTAAGAGCAGTAGCCCGGAAAGCGGAATGTCCAGGTTTCAAACCCCGGATGAGGCGGTTGTTTTCTCTTCTTGCATTTATAAATTTGATTTAGAATCATTAAAAATAAAAGTTCTTAAAGTTCTTCTTTCTCCATCATTGACCGATTCTAACAAGTTTTGGTTCGATTCCCGTCCGCGGGAAAAATAAATAAAATTGAATTTACAATTTATTTGTGCGCTTTCATCGTTACTGTTTAATGCCAGCTGAAAGCAAAACGTGGCATAGTAGGCTAGTGATAAAAGTAACAAATTGATATATGCAAGAGGGCAAATCATCTGTCTCGTTAGCTTAGTGGTAAGAGCATTATCCCGGCAAGGGGAAGGTCCCGGTTTCAAACCCCGGACGAGGCGGTTGTTTTTTCTTCCTGAATTTATATATTTTATTTAGAATCATTAAAAATAAAAGTTCTTAAAGTTCTTCTTTCTCCATCACTGACCGTTTCTAACAAGTGTAGGTTCGATTCCCATCCGCGGGAAAAATATATGAAATTGAATTTACAGTTTATTTGTGCGCTTTCATCGTTACTGTTTAATGCCAGCTGAAAGCAAAACGTGGCTTAGTAGGCTAGTGATAAAGGTGACAAATTTATAGATGCAAGACGGAAAATCATCTGTCTCGTTAGCTCAGTGGTAACAGCATTATCCCGGCAAGGGGAAGGTCCCGGTTTCAAACCCCGGATGAGGCGGTTGTTTTCTCTTCTTGCATTTATAAATTTGATTTAGAATCATTAAAAATAAAAGTTCTTAAAGTTCTTCTTTCTCCATCATTGACCAATTCTAACAAGGGGGTTGGTTCGATTCCCGTCCGCACGAAAAATAAATAAAATTGAATTTTGCAATTTATTTATGCGCTTTCATCGTTACTGGTTAATGCCAGCAGAAAGCAAAACGTGGCTTAGTAGGCTAGTGACAAAAGTGACAAATTTATAGATGCAAGACGGAAAATCATCTGTCTCGTTAGCTCAGTGGTAAAAGCAGTCGCCCGGCAAGCGGAAGGTCCCAGTTTCAAACCCGAGACGAGGCCGTTATTTTTGTTATTGCACTTATAGATTTGATTTATAATCATTAAAAATACACGTTCTTAAAGTTCATATTTCTCCACCATTGACCGATTCTAACAAGTGTAGATTCGATTCCCGTCCGCGGGAAAAAGAAATAAAATTGAATTTACATTTTATTTGTGCTCTTTCATGGTTACTGGTTAATAACAGCTGGAAGCAAAACGTGGCTTATTAGGCTTGTGACAAAAGTAACAAATTGATAAATGCAACAGGAAAATCATCTGTCTGGTTAGCTCAGTGGTAAGAGCAGTCGCCCAGAAAGCGGAATGTCCAGGTTTCAAACCCCGGATGAGGCGGTTGTTTTCTCTTCTTGCATTTGTAAATTTGATTTAGAATCATTAAAAATAAAAGTTCTTAAAGTTCTTCTTTCTCCATCATTGACCAATTCTAACAAGGGGGTAGGTTCGATTCCCGTCCGCACGAAAAATAAATAAAATTGAATTTTGCAATTTATTTATGCGCTTTCATCGTTACTGGTTAATGCCAGCAGAAAGCAAAACGTGGCTTAGTAGGCTAGTGACAAAAGTGACAAATTTATAGATGCAAGACGGAAAATCATCTGTCTCGTTAGCTCAGTGGTAAGAGCAGTCGCCCGGCAAGCGGAAGGTCCCAGTTTCAAACCCGAGACGAGGCGGTTATTTTTGTTATTGCACTTATAAATTTGATTTATAATCATTAAAAATACACGTTCTTAAAGTTCATATTTCTCCACCATTGACCGATTCTAACAAGTGTAGATTCGATTCCCGTCCGCGGGAAAAAGAAATAAAATTGAATTTACATTTTATTTGTGCACTTTCATGGTTACTGGTTAATGACAGCTGGAAGCAAAACGTTGCTTAGTAGGCTAGCGACAAAAGTAACAAATTGATAAATGCAACAGGAAAATCATCTGCCTGGTTAGCTGAGTGGTAAGAGCAGTAGCCCGGAAAGCGGTCTGTCCAGGTTTCAAACCCCGGATGAGGCGGTTGTTTTCTCTTCTTGCATTTATAAATTTGATCTAGAATCATTAAAAATAAAAGTTCTTAAAGTTCTTCTTTCTCCATCATTGACCAATTCTAACAAGTGTAGGTTCCATTCCCATCCGCGGGAAAAATATATGAAATTGAATTTACAGTTTATTTGTGCGCTTTCATCGTTACTGTTTAATGGCAGCTGAAAGCAAAACGTGGCTTAGTAGGCTAGTGACAAAAGTAACAAATTGATAAATGCAAGAGGGAAAATCGTCTGTCTCGTTAGCTCATTGGTAAGAGCATTATCCCGGCAAGGGGAAGGTCCCGTTTTCAAACCCCGGACGAGGCGGTTGTTTTTTCTTCCTGCATTTATAAATTTGATTTAGAATCATTAAAAATGAAAGTTGTTAAAGTTCTTCTTTCTCCATCAATGACCGATTCTAAAATGTTTTGTTTCGATTCCCGTCCGCGGGAAAAATAAATAAAAATGAATTTACGATTAATTTGTGCGCTTTCATCGTACTGGTTAATGCCAGCTGAAAGCAACACGTGGCTTAGTAGGCTAGTGACAAACGTAACAAATTGATAAATGCAAGAGGGAAAATCATCTGTCTCGTTAGCTCAGTGGTAAGAGCAGTCGCCCGGCAAACGGAAGGTCCCGGTTTCAAACCCCGGATGAGGCGGTTGTTTTCTCTTCTTGCATTTATAAATTTGATTTAGAATCATTAAAAATAAAAGTTCTTAGAGTTCTTCTTTCTCCGTCATTGACCGATTCTAACAAGGGTAGTTTCGATTCCCGTCCGCGGGAAAAATAAATAAAATTGAATTTACAATTTATTTGTGCGCTTTCATCGGTACTGGTTAATGCCAGCTGAAAGCAAAACGTGGCTTAGTAGGCTAGCGACAAAAGTAACAAATTGATAAATGCAAGAGGGAAAATCGTCTGTCTCGTTAGCTCAGTGGTAAGAGCATTATCCCGGCAAGGGGAAGGTCCCGGTTTCAAACCCCGGACTAGGCAGTTGTTTTTTCTTCCTGCATTTATAAATTTGATTTAGAATCATTAAAAATGAAAGTTGTTAAAGTTCTTCTTTCTCCATCAATGACCGATTCTAAAATGTTTTGTTTCGATTCCCGTCCGCGGGAAAAATAAATAAAATGAATTTACGATTTATTTGTGCGCTTTCATCGTACTGGTTAATGCCAGCTGAAAGCAACACGTGGCTTAGTAGGCTAGTGACAAAAGTAACAAATTGATAAATACAAGAGGGAAAATCATCTCTCTCGTTAGCTCAGTGGTAAGAGCAGTCGCCCGGCAAACGGAAGGTCCCGGTTTCAAACCCCGGATGAGGCGGTTGTTTTCTCTTCTTGCATTTATAAATTTGATTTAGAATCATTAAAAATAAAAGTTCTTAAAGTTCTTCTTTCTCCAACATTGACCGATTCTAACAAGGGTAGTTTCGATTCCCGTCCGCGGGAAAAATAAATAAAATTGAATTTACAATTTATTTGTGCGCTTTCATCGGTTCTGGTTAATGCCAGCTGAAAGCAAAACGTGGCTTAGTAGGCTAGCGACAAAAGTAACAAATTGATAAATGCAACAGGAAAATCATCTGCCTGGTTAGCTCAGTGGTAAGAGCAGTCGCCCAGAAAGCAGAATGTCCAGGTTTCAAACCCCGGATGAGGCGGTTGTTTTCTCTTCTTGCATTTATAAATTTGATTTAGAATCTTTAAAAATAAAAGTTCTTAAAGTTCTTCTTTCTCCATCATTGACCGATTCTAACAAGGGTAGGTTCGATTCCCGTCCGCGGGAAAAATAAATAAAATTGAATTTACAATTTATTTGTGCGCTTTCATCGTTACTGGTTAATGACAGCTGGAAGCAAAACGTGGCTTAGTAGGCTAGTGACAAAAGTAACAAATTGATAAATGCAACAGGAAAATCGTCTGTCTGGTTAGCTCAGTGGTAAGAGCAGTCGCCCAGAAAGCGGAATGTCCAGGTTTCAAACCCCGGATGAGGCGGTTGTTTTCTCTTCTTGCATTTGTAAATTTGATTTAGAATCATTAAAAATAAAGGTTCTTAAAGTTCTTCTTTCTCCATCATTGACCAATTCTAACAAGGGTTGGTTCGATTTCCGTCCGCACGAAAAATAAATTAAATTGAATTTACAATTTATTTGTGCGCTTTCATCGTTACTGGTTAATGCCAGCTGAAAGCAAAACGTGGCTAGTAGGCTAGTGACAAAAGTAACAAATTTATAGATGCAAGACGGAAAATCATCTGTCTCGTTAGCTCAGTGGTAATAGCAGTCGCCCGGCAAGCGGAAGGTCCCAGTTTCAAACCCGAGACGAGGCGGTTATTTTTGTTATTGCACTTATAAATTCGTTTTATAATCATTAAAAATACACGTTCTTAAAGTTCATATTTCTCCACCATTGACCGATTCTAACAAGTGTAGATTCGATTCCCGTCCGCGGGAAAAATAAATAAAATTGAATTTACAATTAATTTGTGCGCTTTCATCGATACTGGTTAATGCCAGCTGAAAGCAAAACGTGGCTAAGTAGGCTAGTGACAAAAGTAACAAATTGATAAATGCAACAGGAAAATCATCTGTCTGGTTAGCTCGGTGGTAAGAGCAGTCGCCCAGAAAGCGGAATGTCCAGGTTTCAAACCCCGGATGAGGCGGTTATTTTCTCTTCTTGCATTTATATATTTGATTTAGAATCATTACAAATAAAAGTTCTTAAAGTTCTTCTTTCTCCATCACTGACCGATTCTAGCAAGTGTAGGTTCGATTCCCGTCTTCAGGAAAAATAAATAAAATTGAATTTACAATTTATTTGTGCGCTTTCATCGTTACTGTTTAATGCAGCTGAAAGCAAAACGTGGCTTAGTAGACTAGTGACAAAAGTAACAAATTTATAAATGCAACAGGAAAATCATCTGTATGGTTAGCTCAGTGGTAAGAGCAGTAGCCCGGAAAGCGGAATGTCCAGGTTTCAAACCCCGGATGAGGCGGTTGTTTTCTCTTCTTGCATTTATAAATTTGATTTAGAATCATTAAAAATAAAAGTTCTTAAAGTTCTTCTTTCTCCATCATTGACCGATTCTAACAAGTTTTGGTTCGATTCCCGTCCGCGGGAAAAATAAATAAAATTGAATTTACAATTTATTTGTGCGCTTTCATCGTTACTGTTTAATGCCAGCTGAAAGCAAAACGTGGCTTAGTAGGCTAGTGATAAAAGTAACAAATTGATAAATGCAAGAGGGCAAATCATCTGTCTCGTTAGCTTAGTGGTAAGAGCATTATCCCGGCAAGGGGAAGGTCCCAGTTTCAAACCCCGGACGAGGCGGTTGTTTTTTCTTCCTGCATTTATATATTTTATTTAGAATCATTAAAAACAAAAGTTCGTAAAGTTCTTCTTTCTCCATCATTGACCAATTCTAACAAGGGTAGGTTCGATTACCGTCACCACGAAAAATAAATAAAATTGAATTTTGCAATTTATTTATGCGCTTTCATCGTTACTGGTTAATGCCAGCTGAAAGCAAAACGTGACTTTGTAGGCTAGTGACAAAAGTAACAAATTTATAGATGCAAGACGGAAAATCATCTGTCTCGTTAGCTCAGTGGTAAAAGCAGTCGCCCGGCAAGCGGAAGGTCCCAGTTTCAAACCCGAGACAAGGCGGTTATTTTTGTTATTGCACTTATAAATTTGATTTATAATCATTAAAAATACACGTTCTTAAAGTTCATATTTCTTCACCATTGACCGATTCTAACAAGTGTAGATTCGATTCCCGTCCGCGGGAAAAATAAATAAAATTGAATTTACATTTTATTTGTGCACTTTCATCGTTACTGGTTAATGACAGCTGGAAGCAAAACGTGGCTTAGTAGCCTAGTGACAAAAGTAACAAATTGATAAATGCAACAGGAAAATCATCTGTCTGGTTAGCTCAGTGGTAAGAGCAGTCGCCCAGAAAGCGGAATGTCCAGGTTTCAAACCCCGGATGAGGCGGTTGTTTTCTCTTCTTGCATTTGTAAATTTGATTTAGAATCATTAAAAATAAAAGTTCTTAAAGTTCTTCTTTCTCCATCATTGACCGATTCTAACAAGTTTTGGTTCGATTCCCGTCCGCGGAAAAAATAAATAAAATTGAATTTACAATTTATTTGTGCGCTTTCGTCGTTACTGTTTAATGCCAGCTGAAAGCAAAACGTGGCTTAGTAGGCTAGTGATAAAAGTAACAAATTGATAAATGCAAGAGGGCAAATCATCTGTCTCGTTAGCTTACTGGTAAGAGCATTATCCCAGCAAGGGGAAGGTCCCGGTTTCAAACCCCGGACGAGGCGGTTGTTTTTTCTTCCTGCATTTATATATTTTATTTAGAATCATTAAAAATAAAAGTTCTTAAAGTTCTTCTTTCTCCATCATTGACCAATTCTAACAAAGGTAGGTTCGATTCCCGTCCCCACGAAAAATAAATAAAATTGAATTTTGCAATTTATTTATGCGCTTTCATCGTTACTGGTTAATGCCAGCTGAAAGCAAAACGTGGCTTAGTAGGCTAGTGACAAAAGTAACAAATTTATAGATGCAAGACGGAAAATCATCTGTCTCGTTAGCTCGGTGGAAAGAGCAGTCGCCCGGCAAGCGGAAGGTCCCAGTTTCAAACCCGAGACGAGGCGGTTATTTTTGTTATTGCACTTATAAATTGGATTTATAATCATTAAAAATACACGTTCTTAAAGTTCATATTTCTCCACCATTGACCGATTCTAACAAGTGTAGATTCGATTCCCGTCCGCGGGAAAAATAAATAAAATTGAATTTACAATTTATTTGTGCGCTTTCACCGTTACTGGTTAATGCCAGCTGAAAGCAAAACGTGGCTAAGTTGGCTAGTGACAAAAGTAACAAATTGATAAATGCAACAGGAAAATCATCTGTCTGGTTAGCTCGGTGGTAAGAGCAGTCGCCCAGAAAGCGGAATGTCCAGGTTTCAAACCCCGGATGAGGCGGGTATTTTCTCTTCTTGCATTTATATATTTGATTTAGAATCATTACAAATAAAAGTTCTTAAAGTTCTTCTTTCTCCATCACTGACCGATTCTAGCAAGTGTAGCTTCGATTCCCGCCTGCAGGAAAAATAAATAAAATTGAATTTACAATTTATTTGTGCGCTTTCATCGTTACTGTTTAATGCAGCTGAAAGCAAAACGTGGCTTAGTAGACTAGTGACAAAAGTAACAAATTTATAAATGCAACAGGAAAATCATCTGTATGGTTAGCTCAGTGGTAAGAGCAGTAGCCCGGAAAGCGGAATGTCCAGGTTTCAAACCCCGGATGAGGCGGTTGTTTTCTCTTCTTGCATTTATAAATTTGATTTAGAATCATTAAAAATAAAAGTTGTTAAAGTTCTTCTTTCTCCATCATTGACCGATTCTAACAAGTTTTGGTTCGATCCCCGTCCGCGGGAAAAATAAATAAAATTGAATTTACAATTTATTTGTGCGCTTTCATCGTTACTGTTTAATGCCAGCTGAAAGCAAAACGTGGCATAGTAGGCTAGTGATAAAAGTAACAAATTGATATATGCAAGAGGGCAAATCATCTGTCTCGTTAGCTTAGTGGTAAGAGCATTATCCCGGCAAGGGGAAGGTCCCGGTTTCAAACCCCGGACGAGGCGGTTGTTTTTTCTTCCTGAATTTATATATTTTATTTAGAATCATTAAAAATAAAAGTTCTTAAAGTTCTTCTTTCTCCATCACTGACCGATTCTAACAAGTGTAGGTTCGATTCCCATCCGCGGGAAAAATATATGAAATTGAATTTACAGTTTATTTGTGCGCTTTCATCGTTACTGTTTAATGCCAGCTGAAAGCAAAACGTGGCTTAGTAGGCTAGTGATAAAAGTGACAAATTTACAGATGCAAGACGGAAAATCATCTGTCTCGTTAGCTCAGTGGTAAGAGCATTATCCCGGCAAGGGGAAGGTCCCGGTTTCAAACCCCGGATGAGGCGGTTGTTTTCTCTTCTTGCATTTATAAATTTGATTTAGAATCATTAAAAATAAAAGTTCTTAAAGTTCTTCTTTCTCCATCATTGACCAAATCTAACAAGGGGGTAGGTTCGATTCCCGTCCGCACGAAAAATAAATAAAATTGAATTTTGCAATTTATTTATGCGCTTTCATCGTTACTGGTTAATGCCAGCAGAAAGCAAAACGTGGCTTAGTAGGCTAGTGACAAAAGTGACAAATTTATAGATGCAAGACGGAAAATCATCTGTCTCGTTAGCTCAGTGGTAAGAGCAGTCGCCCGGCAAGCGGAAGGTCCCAGTTTCAAACCCGAGACGAGGCGGTTATTTTTGTTATTGCACTTATAAATTTGATTTATAATCATTAAAAATACACGTTCTTAAAGTTCATATTTCTCCACCATTGACCGATTCTAACAAGTGTAGATTCGATTCCCGTCCGCGGGAAAAATAAATAAAATTGAATTTACAATTTATTTGTGCGCTTTCATCGATACTGGTTAATGCCAGCTGAAAGCAAAACGTGGCTAAGTAGGCTAGTGACAAAAGTAACAAATTGATAAATGCAACAGGAAAATCATCTGTCTGGTTAGCTCGGTGGTAAGAGCAGTCGCCCAGAAAGCGGAATGTCCAGGTTTCAAACCCCGGATGAGGCGGTTATTTTCTCTTCTTGCATTTATATATTTGATTTAGAATCATTACAAATAAAAGTTCTTAAAGTTCTTCTTTCTCCATCACTGACCGATTCTAGCAAGTGTAGGTTCGATTCCCGTCTTCAGGAAAAATAAATAAAATTGAATTTACAATTTATTTGTGCGCTTTCATCGTTACTGTTTAATGCAGCTGAAAGGAAAACGTGGCTTAGTAGACTAGTGACAAAAGTAACAAATTTATAAATGCAACAGGAAAATCATCTGTATGGTTAGCTCAGTGGTAAGAGCAGTAGCCCGGAAAGCGGAATGTCCAGGTTTCAAACCCCGGATGAGGCGGTTGTTTTCTCTTCTTGCATTTATAAATTTGATTTAGAATCATTAAAAATAAAAGTTCTTAAAGTTCTTCTTTCTCCATCATTGACCGATTCTAACAAGTTTTGGTTCGATTCCCGTCCGCGGGAAAAATAAATAAAATTGAATTTACAATTTATTTGTGCGCTTTCATCGTTACTGTTTAATGCCAGCTGAAAGCAAAACGTGGCTTAGTAGGCTAGTGATAAAAGTAACAAATTGATAAATGCAAGAGGGCAAATCATCTGTCTCGTTAGCTTAGTGGTAAGAGCATTATCCCGGCAAGGGGAAGGTCCTGGTTTCAAACCCCGGACGAGGCGGTTGTTTTTTCTTCCTGCATTTATATATTTTATTTAGAATCATTAAAAACAAAAGTTCGTAAAGTTCTTCTTTCTCCATCATTGACCAATTCTAACAAGGGTAGGTTCGATTACCGTCACCACGAAAAATAAATAAAATTGAATTTTGCAATTTATTTATGCGCTTTCATCGTTACTGGTTAATGCCAGCTGAAAGCAAAACGTGACTTAGTAGGCTAGTGACAAAAGTAACAAATTTATAGATGCAAGACGGAAAATCATCTGTCTCGTTAGCTCAGTGGTAAAAGCAGTCGCCCGGCAAGCGGAAGGTCCCAGTTTCAAACCCGAGACAAGGCGGTTATTTTTGTTATTGCACTTATAAATTTGATTTATAATCATTAAAAATACACGTTCTTAAAGTTCATATTTCTTCACCATTGACCGATTCTAACAAGTGTAGATTCGATTCCCGTCCGCGGGAAAAATAAATAAAATTGAATTTACATTTTATTTGTGCACTTTCATCGTTACTGGTTAATGACAGCTGGAAGCAAAACGTGGCTTAGTAGGCTAATGACAAAAGTAACAAATTGATAAATGCAACAGGAAAATCATCTGTCTGGTTAGCTCAGTGGTAAGAGCAGTCGCCCAGAAAGCGGAATGTCCAGGTTTCAAACCCCGGATGAGGCGGTTGTTTTCTCTTCTTGCATTTGTAATTTGATTTAGAATCATTAAAAATAAAATTTCTTAAAGTTCTTCTTTCTCCATCATTGACCAATTCTAACAAGGGTTGGTTCGATTCCCGTCCGCACGAAAAATAAATAAAATTGAATTTACAATTTATTTGTGCGCTTTCATCGTTACTGGTTAATGCCAGCTGAAAGCAACACGTGGCTTAGTAGGCTAGTGACAAAAGTAACAAATTGATAAATGCAAGAGGGAAATCATCTGTCTCGTTAGCTCAGTGGTAAGAGCAGTCGCCCGGAAAACGGAAGGTCCCGGTTTCAAACCCCGGATGACGCGGTTGTTTTCTCTTCTTGCATTTATAAATTTGATTTAGAATCATTAAAAACAAAAGTTCTTAAAGTTCTTCTTTCTCCATCATTGACCGATTCTAACAAGGGTAGGTTCGATTCCCGTCCGCGGGAAAAATAAATAAAATTGAATTTACAATTTATTTGTGCGCTTTCATCGTTACTGGTTAATGCCAGCTGAAAGCAAAACGTGGCTTAGTAGGCTAGTGACAAAAGTAACAAATTGATAAATGCAACAGGAAAATCATCTGTCTGGTTAGCTCAGTGGTAAGAGCAGTCGCCCAGAAAGCGGAATGTCCATGTTTCAAACCCCGGATGAGGCGGTTGTTTTCTCTTCTTGCATTTATATATTTGATTTAGAATCATTAAAAATAAAAGTTCTTAAAGTTCTTCTTCTTTTTGAATTTTGCAATTTATTTGTGCGCTTTCATCGTCACTGGTTAATGCCAGCTGAAAGCAAAACGTGGCTTAGTAGGCTAGTGACAAAAGTAACAAATTTAAAGATGCAAGACGGAAAATCATCTGTCTCGTTAGCTCAGTGGTAAGAGCAGTCGCCCGGCAAGCGGAAGGTCCCAGTTTCAAACCCGAGACGAGGCGGTTATTTTTGTTATTGCACTTATAAATATGATTTATAATCATTAAAAATACACGTTCTTAAAGTTTATATTTCTTCACCTTTGACCGATTCTAGCAAGTGTAGGTTCGATTCCCGTCTGCAGGAAAAATAAATAAAATTGAATTTACAATTTATTTGTGCGCTTTCATCGTTACTGTTTAATGCAGCTGAAAGCAAAACGTGGCTTAGTAGACTAGTGACAAAAGTAACAAATTTATAAATGCAACAGGAAAATCATCTGTATGGTTAGCTCAGTGGTAAGAGCAGTAGCCCGGCAAGGGGAAGTTCCCGGTTTCAAACCCCGGATGAGGCGGTTGTTTTCTCTTCTTGCATTTATAAATTTGATTTAGAATCATTAAAAATAAAAGTTCTTAAAGTTCTTCTTTCTCCATCATTGACCAATTCTAACAAGGGGGTAGGTTCGATTCCCGTCCGCACGAAAAATAAATAAAATTGAATTTTGCAATTTATTTGTGCGCTTTCATCGTTACTGGTTAATGCCAGCTGAAAGCAAAACGTGGCTTAGTAGGCTAGTGACAAAAGTAACAAATTTATAGATGCAAGACGGAAAATCATCTGTCTCGTTAGCTCAGTGGTAAGAGCAGTCGCCCGGCAAGCGGAAGGTCCCAGTTTCAAACCCGAGACGAGGCGGTTATTTTTGTTATTGCACTTATAAATTTGATTTATAATCATTAAAAATACACGTTCTTAAAGTTCATATTTCTCCACCATTGACCGATTCTAACAAGTGTAGATTCGATTCCCGTCCGCGGGAAAAATAAATAAAATTGAATTTACAATTTATTTGTGCGCTTTCATCGATACTGGTTAATGCCAGCTGAAAGCAAAACGTGGCTAAGTAGGCTAGTGACAAAAGTAACAAATTGATAAATGCAACAGGAAAATCACCTGTCTGGTTAGCTCGGTGGTAAGAGCAGTCGCCCAGAAAGCGGAATGTCCAGGTTTCAAACCCCGGATGAGGCGGTTATTTTCTCTTCTTGCATTTATATATTTGATTTAGAATCATTACAAATAAAAGTTCTTAAAGTTCTTCTTTCTCCATCACTGACCGATTCTAGCAAGTGTAGGTTCGATTCCCGTCTGCAGGAAAAATAAATAAAATTGAATTTACAATTTATTTGTGCGCTTTCATCGTTACTGTTTAATGCAGCTGAAAGCAAAACGTGGCTTAGTAGACTAGTGACAAAAGTAACAAATTTATAAATGCAACAGGAAAATCATCTGTATGGTTAGCTCAGTGGTAAGAGCAGTAGCCCGGAAAGCGGAATGTCCAGGTTTCAAACCCCGGATGAGGCGGTTGTTTTCTCTTCTTGCATTTATAAATTTGATTTAGAATCATTAAAAATAAAAGTTCTTAAAGTTCTTCTTTCTCCATCATTGACCGATTCTAACAAGTTTTGGTTCGATTCCCGTCCGCGGGAAAAATAAATAAAATTGAATTTACAATTTATTTGTGCGCTTTCATCGTTACTGTTTAATGCCAGCTGAAAGCAAAACGTGGCTTAGTAGGCTAGTGATAAAAGTAACAAATTGATAAATGCAAGAGAGCAAATCATCTGTCTCGTTAGCTTAGTGGTAAGAGCATTATCCCGGCAAGGGGAAGGTCCCGTTTTCAAACCCCGGACGAGGCGGTTGTTTTTTCTTCCTGCATTTATATATTTTATTTAGAATCATTAAAAATAAAAGTTCTTAAAATTCTTCTTTCTCCATCATTGACCAATTCTAACAAGGGTAGGTTCGATTACCGTCCCCACGAAAAATAAATAAAATTGAATTTTGCAATTTATTTATGCGCTTTCATCGTTACTGGTTAATGCCAGCTGAAAGCAAAACGTGACTTAGTAGGCTAGTGACAAAAGTAACAAATTTATAGATGCAAGACGGAAAATCATCTGTCTCGTTAGCTCAGTGGTAAGAGCAGTCGCCCGGCAAGCGGAAGGTCCCAGTTTCAAACCCGAGACAAGGCGGTTATTTTTGTTATTGCACTTATAAATTTGATTTATAATCATTAAAAATACACGTTCTTAAAGTTCATATTTCTTCACCATTGACCGATTCTAACAAGTGTAGATTCGATTCCCGTCCGCGGGAAAAATAAATAAAATTGAATTTACATTTTATTTGTGCACTTTCATCGTTACTGGTTAATGACAGCTGGAAGCAAAACGTGGCTTGGTAGGCTAATGACAAAAGTAACAAATTGATAAATGCAACAGGAAAATCATCTGTCTGGTTAGCTCAGTGGTAAGAGCAGTCGC
Organism: Dioctria rufipes; assembly: GCA_963924295.1. NCBI lineage: Eukaryota > Metazoa > Arthropoda > Insecta > Diptera > Asilidae > Dioctria > Dioctria rufipes. Next base: position 121,832,289 of record OZ002740.1, read on the forward strand.
CCAGAAAGCGGAATGTCCAGGTTTCAAACCCCAAATGAGGCGGTTGTTTTCTCTTCTTGCATTTGTAAATTTGATTTAGAATCATTAAAAATAAAAGTTCTTAAAGATCTTCTTTCTCCATCATTGACCAATTCTAACAAGGGTTGGTTCGATTCCCGTCCGCACGAAAAATAAATAAAATTGAATTTACAATTTATTTGTGCGCTTTCATCGTTACTGGTTAATGCCAGCTGAAAGCAACACGTGGCTTAGTAGGCTAGTGACAAAAGTAACAAATTGATAAATGCAAGAGGGAAATCATCTGTCTCGTTAGCTCAGTGGTAAGAGCAGTCGCCCGGAAAACGGAAGGTCCCGGTTTCAAACCCCGGATGACGCGGTTGTTTTCTCTTCTTGCATTTATAAATTTGATTTAGAATCATTAAAAACAAAAGTTCTTAAAGTTCTTCTTTCTCCATCATTGACCGATTCTAACAAGGGTAGGTTCGATTCCCGTCCGCGGGAAAAATAAATAAAATTGAATTTACAATTTATTTGTGCGCTTTCATCGTTACTGGTTAATGCCAGCTGAAAGCAAAACGTGGCTTAGTAGGCTAGTGACAAAAGTAACAAATTGATAAATGCAACAGGAAAATCATCTGTCTGGTTAGCTCAGTGGTAAGAGCAGTCGCCCAGAAAGCGGAATGTCCATGTTGCAAACCCCGGATGAGGCGGTTGTTTTCTCTTCTTGCATTTATATATTTGATTTAGAATCATTAAAAATAAAAGTTCTTAAAGTTCTTCTTCTTTTTGAATTTTGCAATTTATTTGTGCGCTTTCATCGTCACTGGTTAATGCCAGCTGAAAGCAAAACGTGGCTTAGTAGGCTAGTGACAAAAGTAACAAATTTATAGATGCAAGACGGAAAATCATCTGTCTCGTTAGCTCAGTGGTAAGAGCAGTCGCCCGGCAAGCGGAAGGTCCCAGTTTCAAACCCGGGACGAGGCGGTTATTTTTGTTATTGCACTTATAAATTTGATTTATAATCATTAAAAATACACGTTCTTAAAGTTCATATTTCTCCACCATTGACCGATTCTAACAAGTGTAGATTCGATTCCCGTCCGCGGGAAAAATAAATAAAATTGAATTTACATTTTATTTGTGCACTTTCATCGTTACTGGTTAATGACAGCTGGAAGCAAAACGTGGCTTAGTAGGCTAGTGACAAAAGTAACAAATTGATAAATGCAACAGGAAAATCATCTGTCTGGTTAGCTCAGTGGTAAGAGCAGTCGCCCAGAAAGCGGAATGTCCAGGTTTCAAACCCCGGATGAGGCGGTTGTTTTCTCTTCTTGCATTTGTAAATTTGATTTAGAATCATTAAAAATAAAAGTTCTTAAAGTTCTTCTTTCTCCATCATTGACCAATTCTAACAAGGGTTGGTTCGATTCCCGTCCGCACGAAAAATAAATAAAATTGAATTTACAATTTATTTGTGCGCTTTCATCGTTACTGGTTAATGCCAGCTGAAAGCAACACGTGGCTTAGTAGGCTAGTGACAAAAGTAACAAATTGATAAATGCAAGAGGGAAATCATCTGTCTCGTTAGCTCAGTGGTAAGAGCAGTCGCCCGGAAAACGGAAGGTCCCGGTTTCAAACCCCGGATGACGCGGTTGTTTTCTCTTCTTGCATTTATAAATTTGATTTAGAATCATTAAAAATAAAAGTTCTTAAAGTTCTTCTTTCTCCATCATTGACCGATTCTAACAAGGGTAGGTTCGATTCCCGTCCGCGGGAAAAATAAATAAAATTGAATTTACAATTTATTTGTGCGCTTTCATCGTTACTGGTTAATGCCAGCTGAAAGCAAAACGTGGCTTAGTAGGCTAGTGACAAAAGTAACAAATTGATAAATGCAACAGGAAAATCATCTGTCTGGTTAGCTCAGTGGTAAGAGCAGTCGCCCAGAAAGCGGAATGTCCATGTTTCAAACCCCGGATGAGGCGGTTGTTTTCTCTTCTTGCATTTATATATTTGATTTAGAATCATTAAAAATAAAAGTTCTTAAAGTTCTTCTTCTTTTTGAATTTTGCAATTTATTTGTGCGCTTTCATCGTCACTGGTTAATGCCAGCTGAAAGCAAAACGTGGCTTAGTAGGCTAGTGATAAAAGTAACAAATTTATAGATGCAAGACGGAAAATCATCGGTCTCGTTAGCTCAGTGGTAAGAGCAGTCGCCCGGCAAGCGGAAGGTCCCAGTTTCAAACCCGAGACGAGGCGGTTATTTTTGTTATTGCACTTATAAATTTGATTTATAATCATTAAAAATAAACGTTCTTAAAGTTCATATTTCTCCACCATTGACCGATTCTAACAAGTGCAGATTCGATTCCCGTCCGCGGGAAAAAGAAATATAATTGAATTTACATTTTATTTGTGCACTTTCATCGTTACTGGTTAATGCCAGCTGAAAGCAAAACGTGGCTTAGTAGGCTAGTGACAAAAGTATCAAATTGATAAATGCAACAGGAAAATCATCTGTCTGGTTAGCTCAGTGGTAAGAGCAGTCGCCCAGAACGCGGAATGTCCAGGTTTCAAACCCCGGATGAGGCGGTTGTTTATCCTTCTTGCATTTATAAATTTGATTCAGAATCATTAAAAATAAAAGTTCTTAAAGTTCTTCTTTCTCCATCATTGACCAATTCTAACAAGGGGGTAGGTTCGATTCCCGTCCGCACGAAAAATAAATAAAATTGAATTTACAATTTATTTGTGCGCTTTCATCGTTACTGGTTAATGCCAGCTGAAAGCAACACGTGGCTTAGTAGGCTAGTGACAAAAGTAGCAAAGTGATAAATGCAAGAGGGAAAATCTTCTCTCTCGTTAGCTCAGTGGTAAGAGCAGTCGTCCGGCAAACGGAAGGTCCCGGTTTCAAACCCCGGATGAGGCGGTTGTTTTCTCTTCTTGCATTTATAAATTTGATTTAGAATCATTAAATATAAAAATTCTTAAAGTTCTACTTTCTCCATCATTGACCGATTCTAACAAGGGTAGTTTCGATCCCCGTCCGCGGGAAAAATAAATAAAATTGAATTTACAATTTATATGTGCGCTTTCATCGGTACTGGTTAATGCCAGCTGAAAGCAAAACGTGGCTTAGTAGGCTAGTGACAAAAGTATCAAATTGATAAATGCAACAGGAAAATCATCTGTCTGGTTAGCTCAGTGGTAAGAGCAGACGCCCAGAAAGCGGAATGTCCAGGTTTCAAACCCCGGATGAGGCGGTTGTTTTCTCTTCTTGCATTTAGAAATTTGATTTAGAATCATTAAAAATAAAAGTTCTTAAAGTTCTTCTTTCTCCATCATTGACCAATTCTAACAAGGTTGGTTCGATTCCCGTCCGCACGAAAAATAAATAAAATTGAATTTACAATTTATTTGTTCGCTTTCATCGGTACTGGTTAATGCCAGCTGAAAGCAAAACGTGGCTTAGTAGGCTAGTGACAAAAGTAACAAATTGATAAATGCAACAGGAAAATCATCTGTCTGGTTAGCTCAGTGGTAAGAGCAGTCGCCCAGAACGCGGAATGTCCAGGTTTCAAACCCCGGATGAGGCGGTTGTTTATCCTTCTTGCATTTATAAATTTGATTCAGAATCATTAAAAATAAAAGTTCTTAAAGTTCTTCTTTCTCCATCATTGACCGATTCTAACAAGGGTAGTTTCGATTCCCGTCCGCGGGAAAAATAAATAAAATTGAATTTACAATTTATTTGTGCGCTTTCATCGTTACTGGTTAATACCAGATGAAAGCAACACGTGGCTTAGTAGGCTAGTGACAAAAGTAACAAATTGATAAATGCAAGAGGCAAAATCATCTGTCTCGTTAGCTCAGTGGTAAGAGCAGTCGCCCGGCAAACGGAAAGTCCCGGTTTCAAACCCCGGATGACGCGGTTGTTTTCTCTTCTTGCATTTATAAATTTGATTTACTATCATTAAAAATAAAAGTTCTTAAAGTTCTTCTTTCTCCATCATTGACCAATTCTAACAAGGGTAGGTTCGATTCCCGTCCGCACGAAAAATAAATAAAATTGAATTTACAATTTATTTGTGCGCTTTCATCGTTACTGGTTAATGCCAGCTGAAAGCAACACGTGGCTTAGTAGGCTAGTGACAAAAGTAGCAAAGTGATAAATGCAAGAGGGAAAATCTTCTCTCTCGTTAGCTCAGTGGTAAGAGCAGTCGTCCGGCAAACGGAAGGTCCCGGTTTCAAACCCCGGATGAGGCGGTTGTTTTCTCTTCTTGCATTTATAAATTTGATTTAGAATCATTAAATATAAAAATTCTTAAAGTTCTACTTTCTCCATCATTGACCGATTCTAACAAGGGTAGTTTCGATCCCCGTCCGCGGGAAAAATAAATAAAATTGAATTTACAATTTATATGTGCGCTTTCATCGGTACTGGTTAATGCCAGCTGAAAGCAAAACGTGGCTTAGTAGGCTAGTGACAAAAGTATCAAATTGATAAATGCAACAGGAAAATCATCTGTCTGGTTAGCTCAGTGGTAAGAGAAGTCGCCCAGAAAGCGGAATGTCCAGGTTTCAAACCCCGATGAGGCGGTTGTTTTCTCTCCTTGCATTTATAAATTTGATTTAGAATCATTAAAAATAAAAGTTCTTAAAGTTCTTCTTTCTCCATCATTGACCAATTCTAACAAGGGTTGGTTCGATTCCCGTCCGCACGAAAAATAAATAAAATTGAATTTACAATTTATTTGTGCGCTTTCATCGTTACTGGTTAATGCCAGCTGAAAGCAATACGTGGCTTAGTAGGCTAGTGACAAAAGTAACAAATTGATAAATGCAAGAGGCAAAATCATCTGTCTCGTTAGCTCAGTGGTAAGAGCAGTCGCCCGGCAAACGCAAGGTCCCGGTTTCAAACCCCGGATGACGCGGTTGTTTTCTCTTCTTGCATTTATAAATTTGATTTAGAATCATTAAAAATAAAAGTTCTTAAAGTTCTTCTTTCTCCATCATTGACCGATTCTAACAAGGGTTGGTTCGATTCCCGTCCGCGGGAAAAATAAATAAAATTGAATTTACAATTTATTTGTGCGCTTTCATCGTTACTGGTTAATGCCAGCTGAAAGCAAAAGGTGGCTTAGTAGGCTAGTGACAAAAGTAACAAATTGATAAATGCAACAGGAAAATCATCTGTCTGGTTAGTTCAGTGGTAAGAGCAGACGCCCAGAAAGCGGAATGTCCAGGTTTCAAACGCCGGATGAGGCGGTTGTTTTCTCTTCTTGCATTTATAAATTTGATTTAGAATCATTAAAAATAAAAGTTCTTAAAGTTCTTCTTTCTCCATCATTGACCAATTCTAACAAGGGTTGGTTCGATTCCCGTCCGCACGAAAAATAAATAAAATTGAATTTACAATTTATTTGTGCGCTTGCATCGTTACTGGTTAATGCCAGCTGAAAGCAACACGTGGCTTAGTTGGCTAGTGACAAAAGTAACAAATTGATAAATGCAAGAGGCAAAATCATCTGTCTCGTTAGCTCAGTGGTAAGAGCAGTCGCCCGGAAAACGGAAGGTTGCGGTTTCAAACCCCGGATGACGCGGTTGTTTTCTCTTCTTGCATTTGTAAATTTGATTTACAATCATTAAAAATAAAAGTTCTTAAAGTTCTTCTTTCTCCATCATTGACCGATTCTAACAAGGGTAGGTTCGATTCCCGTCCGCGGGAAAAATAAATAAAATTGAATTTACAATTTATTTGTGCGCTTTCATCGTTGCTGGTTAATGCCAGCTGAAAGCAAAACGTGGCTTAGTAGGCTAGTGACAAAAGTAACAAATTGATAAATGCAACAGGAAAATCATCTGTCTGGTTAGCTCAGTGGTAAGAGCAGTCGCCCAGAAAGCGGAATGTCCATTTTTCAAACCCCGGATGAGGCGGTTGTTTTCTCTTCTTGCTTTTATATATTGGATTTAGAATCATTAAAAATAAAAGTTCTTAAAGTTCTTCTTCTTTTTGAATTTTGTAATTTATTTGTGCGCTTTCATCGTTACTGGTTAATGCCAGTTGAAAGCAAAACGTGGCTTAGTAGGTTAGTGATAAAAGTAACAAATTTATAGATGCAAGACGGAAAATCATCTGTCTCGTTAGCTCAGTGGTAAGAGCAGTCGCCCGGCAAGCGGAAGGTCCCAGTTTCAAACCCGAGACGAGGCGGTTATTTTTGTTATTGCACTTATAAATTTGATTTATAATCATTTAAAATAAACGTTCTTAAAGTTCATATTTCTCCACCATTGATCGATTCTAACAAGTGTAGATTCGATTCCCGTCCGCGAGAAAAAGAAATAAAATTGAATTTACATCTTATTTGTGCACTTTCATCGTTACTGGTTAATGCCAGCTGAAAGCAAAACGTGGCTTAGTAGGCTAGTGACAAAAGTAACAAATTGATAAATGCAACAAGAAAATCATCGGTCTGGTTAGCTCAGTGGTAAGAGCAGTCGCCCAGAACGCGGAATGTCCAGGTTTCAAACCCCGGATGAGGCGGTTGTTTTCTCTTCTTGCATTTATAAATTTGATTTAGAATCATTAAAAATAAAAGTTCTTAAAGTTCTTCTTTCTCCATCATCGACCAATTCTAACAAGGGTAGGTTCGATTCCCGTCCGCACGAAAAATAAATAAAATTGAATTTACAATTTATTTGTGCGCTTTCGTCGTTACTGGTTAATGCCAGCTGTAAGCAACACGTGGCTTAGTAGGCTAGTGACAAAAGTAACAAAGTGATAAATGCAAGAGGGAAACTCATCTCTCTCGTTAGCTCAGTGGTAAGAGCAGTCGCCCGGCAAACGGAAGGTCCCGGTTTCAAACCCCGGATGAGGCCGTTGTTTTCTCTTCTTGCATTTATAAATTTGATTTAGAATCATTAAAAATAAAAATTCTTAAAGTTCTACTTTCTCCATCATTGACCGATTCTAACAAGGGTAGTTTCGATTCTCGTCCGCGGGAAAATAAATAAAACTGAATTTACAATTTTTATGTGCGCTTTCATCGGTACTGGTTAATGCCAGCTGAAAGCAAAACGTGGCTTAGTAGGCTAGTGACAAAATTATTGTAACAGAATCACTAACGGATGCCAAAAAACTCACCTTCCGCCTCCCAGGCAACATCATTTACATAGCTTGAATGTCCTCTGAGCTGCTCAACAGTATCACTATTCCCTGGATCACTACGAAATATTCGTAAAGTAGAATCAGCACAAGCAGCATAGAAGATGACAACTTTCGGGAGAACAGCTAGAGAAATCTCCGAATCCGATTCTAATTCTTCCGGAAATTTTATTATTCCAAAGATGAGCTTCTTCGCAACAGCAATGCATACTAAATTTTGTGACCAATCATTTCCTGATAACTCAGGACAATAAATTTGATCACTTAGACTAATTATACGCGATGAAGAAGTTGAATTTCTCATCCTGGAAATACTTTTAGTGGTGTATTGCACAAAACACTGAGTCAGACTTGACAGTTCGATCAGCTGATTTGTCAGAGTTAGACAGCGGGAAGCGTAGGAACCTCAAACTCAAGTGAGGGCTCAACCCAACGTCAACCCAAGCTCATTAGTACAATGCTGCCCAAAAACTTCGAAATGCGATGGAATTTTAGGATAAAATAGAATTGAAGCAGGGAAAAGTTAAAACCAAGTAGTAAGTTCAACCTCATCGGACCTTGGAAATTGAACCAGATTTGCAAATGTAGACGAATGAAATAAAAATCAGTAAATGAAATTACACGGAGTAAATTTTAAGATTGCACCAGATTTGCAAGTATAGATAAATGAAATAAAAATCAGTAAGTGCATTGACACGTACTAAATCATAAAATTGCACCAAATCTGCATTTATAGGCAAAGGAAATAAAAATCTGTAAATGAATTTACACGTATTAAATCTTAGAATTACACCATTTTTGCAAGTATAGATGAATGAAATAAGAATCATTAAATGAATTTACACGTATTAAATCTTAGAATTACACCATTTTTGCAAGTATAGATGAATGAAATAAAAATCATTAAATGAAATTACACGGATTAAATTTTAAAATTACACCAAATTTGCAAGTATAGATGAATGAAATAAGAATCATTAAATGAAATTACACGGATTAAATTTTAAAATTACACCAAATTTACAAGTATAGATGAATGAAATAAGAATCATTAAATGAATTTACACGTATTAAATCTTATGATTACACCAAATTTGCAAGTATAGATGAATGAAATAAGAATCATTAAATGAATTTACACGTATTAAATCTTAGAATTACACCAGGTTTGCAAGTATAGATGAGTGGAGTAAAAATCAGTAAATAAATTGGCACTTATAAAATCTTAAAAACTAAATTAAATCGGCAAGTATAGATCGACAAAATCAATAAACGAACCGCCACCCAGTGAATTCTCAAACAAACCCAGTTGGCAAATATGGAGAAGTAAGAACCGATAAGGAAGGTCAACTAGTGCTTAGTCAAATCATGTCAAAACTAGTTAAAATGTGTTAAAAGGTAATGCTAAAGTCAGTTCAAATAGTTCTCAGCCAAATCATGTCAAAATTAATTTAAATCTCGTAAAATTAGATCTTAAAGTAAAGTTAATTTAAAATTACAATAAGTTTCCTAGCCGTACTGTACTAAAGGAGAAATTGTTAAGAGATGTCGCTAGATAAGGTTAGTTGAGACTAAGAATAAACGTAGAAGCAGGGTTCGGAAAAATTAATTCAGGCGGGAGATAGAAAGACAGACGAGACCGATAGAGTAGCGATTGAAAAGGAAGATCTAGAATTTTTTGAGTTTTGTGAAATTAAGAAGACGAGAGTAAGCCAAGATAGAACGAAGAAGTAGCCATTTGCGTTAAAAAGAAAAGATAAAAATTTGTGAAAAGAACCGAAAAGTTTGTGAGAATAGTAGTTTTGTTTAAATTAATCAAAGAAAAAAGTCGAAAAGAAAATAAAACCAAAAATAGAATTGAATCGGAAAGAAGTGTTGTTTTACTTAAGAAAGAAGAACGTAATTTAGCTGGACGAAGAAAGAAAAACGCAAGGCAAGCAGATCGCACGGATAAGGTGCTCCCCTCATTTGTTTTGGGGCATACTACAGCATCCCGAAAAGGCTCATAGCAGAAACCTGAGTTCCACTCCAACGGGCCCCATTCCTGGAATCCCGTGTTGGGCGGGAAACACTCAAAAGTAACACACAGTATTTTAATTTCATTGCGAGCACGAGCGAACCTAACCTCATTGCCCTGGTGCCCGGTCGGCCAGGCGAAGACGTTAGCGAAGGAAAACCGTTAAGGCAGAACAGTGGAGGTTTTCACAATACCGAAGTACCGTAACCAAAACTGTAACAATTTGGTGTCAAGTGTGGGGTACGCACCAATCCTGTAAAAGGGACCCCACTAACTCCTCGAGGAAGTCGTTGGCATTCTGGAAAGTTCCAGATTTATTTCTCGCTGCAGAAACACTAACCATCTAGCACTGAGTGCTATTCTATCGCACGATTGTGCACCAAAGGTGACGTCATTGGACCGCCATTTCAACTACAGTTTGCGGCAATAGTTAGTAATTAGTAGCGTTAGTTAGCGTAAAATTACATAAAATTTTTCTTTTTTTGTTTGAAATGGTCGTAAATCAAAGTGTATCGTAAATATTTCAGATTTGCCAACATTTGTAAACTTCTCCATATTTGCCAACTGAAAGTTGTGAAGCGCGACATAATTTTAAATTGCCAATCTCGCTTTATCGGGCACAGAATAAGTGCTAGTTTCTCCAAATGAGGGGGTCAACGGTTAATAAAAGACAAAAATTGCCTATAGTCTCAATATCGGATAATTAACAAGGGACAAGGAACAAAATGCTGAATAAAATTGTTAACAAAGAGGTATGTGACAAAGAAGATTTCTAACGATTTCTATAGCGGTAAATTTACCAAAGTTGCTATATTTGTCTATATTTGCTACATTTACTATTTTATTCAAAATACTTGCCTTATTTACTATATTTGTCTATATTTACTACATTTACTATTTTATTCAAAATACTTGCCATATTTATGGTAGTTGCCTATATTTGACATATTTCCTACCTTTACTATTTCATTCAAAATACTTGCCTTATTTACTATATTTGTCTATATTTACTACATTTACTATTTTATTCAAAATACTTGCCATATTTATGGCAGTTGCCTATATTTGACATATTTGCTACAATTACTATATTTGCATATTTGCTGTATTTGTCTATGTTTACTGCATTTACTATTTTGTTCAAAATACTTGCCATATTTATGGTAGTTGCCTATATTTGACATATTTGCTACAATTACTATATTTGCATATTTACTGTACTTGTCTATGTTTGCTGCGTTTACGATATTTGCCTATATTTATTATAGTTGTCTATATTTGCCATATTTGCTTGGTTGCTCTATCTCCGGTACTTGCTACTTACGGCTTCTAAAGCCACAAGTAGGTAACAGATCTCCTATATTTTGCGTCGACCATTCCTGAACTCAGGATAAGTTTAGAAACTTTCTATATTTCAAGGTGAACTATAAATAGAGTACAAAGTAATTAGACATTCCTTTACATTAGGGTGTCAGCGAGTTACGAAGTACATAATACCTTTGAGACTGTCGTACTTAACCGTAAACGACTTAAAGCGTAGAGCAGTTTTGGATTCTAACTAGTCCATACTTGGGGTCGACGACTTCGAAAAACTATATAATTTCTGAAAAAGCGTTTCATTTGAAGTGAACAACTGAACATAGTTAAAAGAGACTTAAGATCGTCTCCGATTTGGAAGACTTTTCTATCCTTGGGGTCGACGACTTCCCACAAACAAATAATCTCTGAAAGATTTTTATATTTTGTAGTGAATAACTGAAAATAATCAAAATAAATTTAAACTCGTCTCAGATCTGGTAAATTTTTCTATATTTGGGTCGTCGACTTCGGAAATACTAAATAAATTCTTAAAATTTTGTATTTTGTAGGGTACAACTGAAATTAATCAAAATAAATTTAAACTCGTCTCAGATCTGGTAAATTTTTCTATATTTGGGTCGTCAACTTCGGAAATACTAAACAATTTCGGGAAAGTTTTTACACTGTCTAGGGAACGATTGAGAACTAACAAAATAAATTTTTAAAATCATCCTAAGTCTGATACCTTTTCGTACATTTGGTGTCGTCAACTTCGGAAATACCCGATAATTTTGAGGAGTCTTTACATTTTGAAGTGCGGAGCTGCAAATGAACAACATAAGGCTGATTCGCTTATTTGCAATGAATCTGTTAATATTTGGAAAGCAACTTTAAAGCTAAAACAGATACTTGAAATTTATTGTTTCACCGGAAAACATTTTCTATATTTGGAAATCAGAGTTAAAATTTTCTCTATATGTGATAATCAATTTTGGAGTTTGAACGAAAATATTTTCTATACTAGATAAGCCGAAAGATTTTCTATAGTTGGCAGGCAGCTGATTTAAAGTTTGGTGGGAAATACTTGGTATTTCATTCATTCTCTGGCCGTTTATCACTACTAAATATTCTCGAGACTTCTCACGGTGTATTATCAACAAATTGAAAGGCTGGCAAAAAGGGTTCAGATATTTGATAACTTTTCGGTTCTTAGTGTTAATGAGTTGTGAGGTAACCAAATATTTTTTTTTAAAAGGGCCTTTATTGGAGAGTCAACGATTGGAGGTGCAAGAAATAATTTTCGGGTCTCTCTTGCCTTCGATAGATTTCCTTTACTGCACGTTCACGACTTACGAGACACAAAATATTCTCGAGGGAATTTGATACGTGATCGCCAATGATTGAAAATAAACGAGGTGAATGCTAAATCTTATTTTGACGTCGATATTCTTTATTGGACGGAATCGGAACGTCCCAAATGTCCGTAAATTCGTCGAATTAATTAAGTAGAACTCCTATAAATTAAAATTCGAGAAGGAATTTTTGATAATCGGTAGCGAGCGAGTGCTGCAACGCAAAGCAAGTGATACATTTTTGGTAGCGACAAAGGACACATTTTTTTTTTTAAATGCAACTTGATATTTGCTAGCTATTATTTGCTACGGAGAAAAATACAATAAAAAATAACCTCAACACTTTCTCTGTCTCACCGCCTGCAAGGTATGAAAACAAAATAATTCCTCTTATTGTATCAGCCGGTCAACGTATAAAACACCAGATACCTTCTGCAATTTCAAATCTGCCTGCTGACGGCTTTCAAAGCATAAGACAGCTTCTATAATTTTATACATGTTAGTCAAAGGTTAATATAACGCAAAGTACTTTCGAGAGACGTATATTTGCTAGTGCGCGGTTCGTGGAGCCTAAGATAAATATTAGACCTCTCTAATATTTTCGGGTCGACGACAAGTGTTCCTCGGTATTTTGTCCTTCCGTCTGAAGCCGTACGAAAGAGGTCTCCAGTATTATTTCTTTCTGTACACAGTGGAATAGAATCCCTTCAAAGATCTTGATTGACTTCTTAACGGACGGATTAGAAATATTTCAATTATTACTAGTTTGAAATTTTATTAACAACGGGCATCGAAAAACTTTAGGGCGAGAGCTCAAGTCTGATCGAATTTTTAACGAAAGGGCTGGGAACATTACGACTGTTTCTGCCTTGGGCTTTACACTACGTACTTCGGAAAAATTTTATTTGCGCAATTTCACATTTTTTTCATAATAATTCTTGACCTCAACTCAAATCGGAAGCAATCGAGCAGGATGGAAGAAGAACAGCTCGACAAGATCCTGCGGAAGCTCGAAGAGCTTAGCGAGCAATTCAATGCGCAATCGAATACGATGGCGGAGGTCAGCAATGAGGTAAAAATCCTGAAAGGACAGCATTCGTCTTTCCGAGAGGAGCTGGGCACATTACAGAGGCAGATGGCCGATTTGTCGGTTCTGAGCGGAACAGCCTTCGTGAATAGGGTAATAGACGATACGGAGGGTGCTCCAAATTTAAAGTCCGCCGACAAAGCAGTTGGCACTCCTCCCCCTAATGATCAGTCCACGCCGTCTTCCTCGAAATTTCCGAGAGGAAAACCCGATCACAACGAGCAACATCCAGTGGAAACAAATGGACCTGCAAGTATTTGTTCCAACCCTGTAGGGGCACAACGGTCTACTGAGTCCTCTTCGTCGACCTCTCATCGGCCACAGCACATAGCAAACGACAAGCACATAAGGAAACCAATGCTTTCACCCACAGAGTACGATAGAAAAGCTCCTCGGAATCACTACGAAGTACACTTCGAAGCGATCTCGGAAGCAAACGGTTGGGATGATGGAACGAAAGCTCTTTATTTAGCTGCCTCTCTACGCGGTATGGCTTTGGGCTTTTACGAAACGTTAGGTCAAGAGGCTAGGAGGTCATACTCTAAAACAAGGAACGCACTTGCAATACAATTTGGCGCGGAGTATAAACAGTCCGTGAGTCACGTCCAGCTCAGCACCAGAGTTCAGAAGAATGGAGAAAGCTTTTCAGAGTACGCCACAGATCTTCTACGACTGACTAGGCTCAAGTTTGCATATTGTCCAGACGATGCAAGGGATCAAATAGCATTGGAGCATTTCCTAGATGGAATTTTTAACTTAGACGTCCAAGAGAGAGTGAGAGACTTCAATCCACCTACTCTGCAAGATTCTGTCGAAACAGCTTTTAGAATTGAAGCTAATCATCGAGCGACTCGGGCTGCGAGACGAAACATCAGGGTAGCATCAAGTGCTAGTAGACCTCCACCAAGGGAACCGCCAGACTTTAGAAGGGGACGAATGGGAAGCAATTCAGCCCGGATGGCGCCGGGAAACGCAAGCGAGCTAGCGTGAAGGAGCCGCAGCTAGCTCAAATAAACCAAACAGCTCCTATATCCGCTACTATCTATAACAAAGCAGAGATCATAGCTCGAAATGCGACGGGGACTATCTGCCGATGTGACGTTCGAAGAAGGTTCGGGTTCATTGTGCGTGATGGGACCCAAGGGGATGTTTTGTTCCATTTCACAAATTTTCAGAAGCCGATCGTGAACCCAGAAGCCGAATTAATTCCTGGAAATCGTGTAGAATTCGACCTGATTGAAGGGCATCCTACTAATCGAGCGATTAATATCCGTCTGGTACAAAATGAGCCGGGAGAGAATATAGTAGGACCACCGGAAATGGTACAAGTATCACGAAGCGCAGAGCAATCGAATTCGAAACAAACCCCGATACAGCTGCTCCCAGGAAACAGAGAAACGAGCCCAGATATTACCACATTTAGTCTCAGCGAAAATTTAAACACCAGTCAGCTGATCTCAGGGAGCAGAGACCAGCATACTTCACCAACGCTCCACGTCCCGCGCGCCAGCACATCCTCGGTCATATTTTAACCAATCCTACACCAATCCCCAATCTTACACACGTACCTAAGCCTTACCCGCTCACCAACCTTACACCTAGCACAATAACCACTCACCTTAACACACATCCCACCAACACTGCACACACTCAAACCACCCACACCTCACTTCCCACTAACACATTAACTCATCCCACCTTTACTACTAACCCATTAAACAACTCCTACTTTCCCACTAACAGACTAACTCATCCCTCCTTTACTACTAACACACTAACCAACTCCTACTTTCCCACTAACAGACTAACTCATCCCTCCTTTACTACTAACACATTAACCAACTCCTACCTTCCCACTAACACATTAACCAACCCCTACCTTCCCACTAACCCACTAACTCACTCCTCCTTTCTCACTAACCCACTAAACTACCGTCCAATTCCCATTAAGCCTTTAACGAACCATCCTCCACCCACACACACCTTAACCACATGCACACCCGTCACTAATGCACTACACCACAACCCTCTAACCAACACCCCGAACATTACCTCTACACAAATAGTGCTGAACGACGTGAAACAACAAGGCCCAACGGAGTCCCTAGTTTCGAGGCTACCAGCCCCGCCAGTTATAACAGTAAGCCAAGGTACAATTTGTAGTACCATCAAAATCCAAGGAAAAATTGAAAGAATTGTCTGCCACATGATCGTGGATACAGGAGCGACGCACTCTATTCTCCACAGAAGAATACTGGACCGTTTGCAATACCCTTGTAGTCTCAACCCATCTTTAACACGGATTCGAAATGTCACTGGAGGAACCAGCTTAGTGTACGGCGTTATTGATCTGCCAGTAGCTATAAAAATTTTTACCACAACCCACACCTTCTACGTAGCTGATGTCTTCGATGATTGCATCATCGGGATGGATTTTCTTGCAGGCAACAAATGCTCAATCGACTTAGCCAAGCACATTATTAGGATAGCTCATGAACTCGTTCCGATAATTGAGGAGGAGAGCACTGATAATTTTGTTAGAACAATACAGGACTGTACAATACCAGCTCAGTCATCCTGCCTGGTAACCCTTTATCACCCGTCAGTGGGTGAACAAAAATCTGTTTTGATATCTCCAAAGAATGTCCCACCTACCCTGTGGATGGAACCAACAATCGGCCAGTCCAATGATGGAAGTCTGATAGTTCGTGTGACAAACGTAACAGATCACCCAATCGAACTAAAGGCTAACACCTCTCTCGCAGATGTGGAAGTAGCTGCAGACATTGTCAGTTATTCGGAGGAAGGAACAGCGAACTTCAATCATCTACCGCCTGAATTACACCTATTGCTGGAACCCACAACTGTACACCTGAATAATCAGCAGAGGATAACATTGGAAAAGCTACTCGTAGAACATCGGGATATCTTTGCGCGAACAAAAAACGACCTCGGTCGAACCACGACTATGCGGCATCAGATCGATGTAGGCAGCAACAAACCGATTAAACAGCCTCCCAGGCGGCTTCCATTGGCCAAGCGTCAGGAAGCGGAAAATCTAGTAAACGAGATGAAAACCCAAGGCGTTATCAATCCATCAAGTAGCCCTTGGACTTCTCCAGTCGTGCTGGTGAAGAAAAGGGATGGCTCGACTAGATTTTGCGTCGACTACAGGCGACTAAACGAGGTCACCAAAAAGGATTCATATCCGCTGCCACGTATCGATCTGACTCTTGATGCACTCGCCGGTTCGACTTGGTTTTCGACATTAGATCTACAGTCGGGCTACTGGCAAGTAGAAGTGGAAGAAGAAGACCGCGAGAAGACCGCGTTCACTACAAGCAGTGGATTGTGGGAGTTTTCAGTTATGCCATTTGGGCTGACCAATGCCCCTGCAACTTTTCAGAGGCTTATCGAAATCGTCCTCCAAGGAATTCCACCTCAGGCGTGCCTAGTATATTTGGACGATGTTATCGTGCATGGCCCCACGTTTGAACAAATGGTAGAAAATCTCCGCCTTGTCTTAGCCCGATTAAGAGTAGCTAATCTAAAAGTATCACCGAAGAAATGTCAGTTGTGTCAGAGAGAGGTGAAGTTCCTAGGACACGTCATCAGTGACTCCGGCTTGTCGACAGATCCCGACAAAACTAATGCAGTCAGGAATTGGCCGCGACCACAAACACGAAGGGATATACAGTCATTTCTCGGGCTGTGTGCTTATTATCGGCGATTCGTTAAAAATTTCTCGGCTATCGCGAAACCATTAACAGAGCTTACGGAGAAAGGTCGAAAGTTCCTCTGGTCGGATGCCTGTCAAAAAGCGTTCGAAGAGTTGAAGGACCGATTAACCACCGCGCCTATATTTACTCAGCCTGACGAAAATTTACCTTTTATCCTGGACACAGATGCCAGTCAACACGCTTGGGGAGCTATTCTCTCGCAAGTTAAAGACGGGATGGAACACGTGGTGGAATACCACAGCAAGACATTCAGTCGCCCGGAGCGAAACTACTGTGTCACCAGGAAAGAACTGGTTGCGATAGTCAAAGCCTGCTCACATTTTCAGCCCTACTTACTAGGGAAAAAGTTCACAATTCGAACAGACCATGCATCTTTGAGATGGTTGATGAACTTTAGGTGTCCCGAGGGACAAGTAGCTAGATGGATAGAACGCATGCAAGCCTATGATTTTGAAATCGTGCACTTCCCAGGTAAAAGTCACAGTAATGCAGATGCAATGTCTCGCCGGCCTTGTTCAACAACTGATTGTCAATATTGTCAACGGCTCGAAGAGAAAGACACAATCATAATTCGCCTAGTCACCACGCAAGAAGATATAGTTCAAAAACAGGAGGACCACCCCACCTTACGATGTATTCGCAGTTGGTTGACTACGGGTCAGCGCCCAGATAAAGACAGCATCAAACACCGGAGCCCTGAAATTAAATCGTATTGGTCAATGTGGTCTCTTCTGAAACTAGAAAATAACATCGCAGCTCGAATAATCAGTCGAGGATCAGAAACTACGAAACAAATTCTGGTTCCGAAATCCCTTCGAAAACTTGTTCTCCAGCAGGTACATGACTCTCTAAGTGGCGGACACTTCGGCGTTAATAAGACATTAGGTAAACTTCGGCAGAAATATTATTGGATTGGTAGTAGTACTGATGTAAAGGATTGGTGTGCCGGATGCATACAATGTCAAGCACGGAAAGGATCGCGGCCAAGAAGGAGAGCTCCTCTACAAGTATGTAATATTGGCGCACCTTTCGAAAGAGTGGCTGTAGACATACTGGGACCACTTCCAAAGACCAATAAAGGAAACCGCTACCTAGTAGTCTGTATGGACTACTTCACTAAGTGGCCCGAAGCAATTCCAGTACCAGACCAGACAGCCGAGACCGTATCGTATGCACTCATCTCAGCCGTATTCAGTCGACATGGGGCCCCACTGCAGCTCCATTCAGACCAAGGCAGAAATTTTGAGAGCGCCGTCTTCCAGGAAGTAATGCAAAAGTTCGGGGTCGAGAAAACGCGCACAACAGCCCTACATCCACAGTCAGACGGTTTAGTCGAAAGATTTAACCGAACAATTCTTGACTACCTAGCGAAATTTTTGAATTCGCACCAAAGAGAATGGGACCAGTATGTTCCGTACCTACTGTTATCATATCGCGCGAGTGTGCAAGATAGCACTAAACAGACACCGGCTAAACTCCTTTTTGGGCGAGAACTTCGTTTGCCACTGGAGATGGTCTTAGGAAGCCTACCTACTGAAGTTAAGTCGATTAGCGATTATCTTGACGATCTGACTACGACACTGAATGCGATTCATGAGAGTAATCGTGCCATCTTGAACACCGCTAGTCGGCGTATGAAGACATACTATGACTTGCGGTCAAAGAAGCCCAGTTTTCAAGTAGGTCAACTTGTGTGGTTATATTTCCCAAGACGCATGATTGGGCGGTGCCCAAAACTGCAGTGCGACTGGGATGGGCCGTACAAGATCACGGACGCTGTAACCGAAGTGGTGTTCAAAATAAAAAAGTGTCAAGGTGGAAAGATGCGAACCGTTCACGTCGACAGACTGGCACCATACCGTGAAAGAAACGACCTTTCCATATAACCACTAACGCGTCCTGGTAGCCCTAAGAAGGCATCCAGCCAGCTTAACTGGTAACTACAGGATACCAATGTGCCGCTTAGGACCTACCCAACCTAGCGGCCGGTATACCTCTTATAAATTAGTCCACTTTATCACACTCCCTTGCTTGACAATGAGTCAAAAACGCTCCCACATGGCACCCTACGTAGGCCGCGCTGTCGTAGGAATTCCACAGTAAAGACTGTCTTCGAAATTTTAACCCCTGCTGGGGACCTTGGCGCACACCCTCAAACGAATGTCGATCTGCGGACAGAGGGAGATGCCCGTACGGAGAGGTCCTGCAATCAGTTGGTTAGGTTACTGGTTGCAGAGGCTTCTCCGAGTGGTCTTGGTGTTGGAGGCCGGAGGTGTACTGGTAGACCAGATTTTTTGGGTTGCTGGGCTGTGAGTGCACCTTTGATTTTCGATATCGAGCTCTGACCAAGGATCGGCGTGACTTCGGAGATGTGTCTCTGACTCGCCATGCACAGATCAAGCCGGAGAAAGCCTGAGTCCTATCTCTTCTTCATTCTTTCCACGTGGTGGCTGAGTAACATTTTTATAAATACACGATCCTTGTTTAACCTGCCTCTGCCTTAAATGAGCAGATAATTTCTCACTAACTCCTTCTGAGTTAGCCTTCGTTGAAGGTTTTAATTTTCCTATCTCTTCTTCATTCTTTCTACAATCCGTGGTGGCTGAGTAACATTTTTATAAGGACACGATCCTTGTTTAACCTGCCTCTGCCTTAAATGAGCAGATAATTTCTCACTAACTCCTTCTGAGTTAGCCTTCGTTGAAGGTTTTAATTTTCCTATCTCTTCTTCATTCTCTCTACAATCCGTGGTGGCTGAGTAATATTTTTATAAGGACACGATCCTTGTTTAACCTGCCTCTGCCTTAAATGAGCAGATAATTTCTCACTAACTCCTTCTGAGTTAGCCTTCGTTGAAGGTTTTAATTTTCCTATCTCTTCTTCATTCTTTCTACAATCCGTGGTGGCTGAGTAACATTTTTATAAGGACACGATCCTTGTTTAACCTGCCTCTGCCTTAAATGAGCAGATAATTTCTCACTAACTCCTTCTGACTTAGCCTTCGTTGAAGGTTTTAATTTCCCTATCCTCTATTCATTATTTCGGTAATCCGTGGTATGTACTAGTGTCAAGCCTACTAACTCCAACAAGAGATGAGTTAGCTTGGACGGAGCTACATGCTTGTAAGGGGGGGGGCACTAACGGATGCCAAAAAACTCACCTTCCGCCTCCCAGGCAACATCATTTACATAGCTTGAATGTCCTCTGAGCTGCTCAACAGTATCACTATTCCCTGGATCACTACGAAATATTCGTAAAGTAGAATCAGCACAAGCAGCATAGAAGATGACAACTTTCGGGAGAACAGCTAGAGAAATCTCCGAATCCGATTCTGATTCTTCCGGAAATTTTATTATTCCAAAGATGAGCTTCTTCGCAACAGCAATGCATACTAAATTTTGTGACCAATCATTTCCTGATAACTCAGGACAATAAATTTGATCACTTAGACTAATTATACGCGATGAAGAAGTTGAATTTCTCATCCTGGAAATACTTTTAGTGGTGTATTGCACAAAACACTGAGTCAGATTTGACAGTTCGATCAGCTGATTTGTCAGAGTTAGACAGCGGGAAGCGTAGGAACCTCAAACTCAAGTGAGGGCTGAACCCAACGTCAACCCAAGCTCATTAGTACAATGCTGCCCAAAAACTTCGAAATGCGATGGAATTTTAGGATAAAATAGAATTGAAGCCGGGAAAAGTTAAAACCAAGTAGTAAGTTCAACCTCATCGGACCTTGGAAATTGAACCAGATTTGCAAATGTAGACGAATGAAATAAAAATCAGTAAATGAAATTACACGGAGTAAATTTTAAGATTGCACCAGATTTGCAAGTATAGATAAATGAAATAAAAATCAGTAAGTGCATTGACACGTACTAAATCATAAAATTGCACCAAATCTGCATTTATAGGCAAAGCAAATAAAAATCTGTAAATGAATTTACACGTATTAAATCTTAGAATTACACCATTTTTGCAAGTATAGATGAATGAAATAAGAATCATTAAATGATTTTACACGTATTAAATCTTAGAATTACACCATTTTTGCAAGTATAGATGAATGAAATAAGAATCATTAAATGAAATTACACGGATTAAATTTTAAAATTACACCAAATTTGCAAGTATAGATGAATGAAATAAGAATCATTAAATGAAATTACACGGATTAAATTTTAAAATTACACCAAATTTACAAGTATAGATGAATGAAATAAGAATCATTAAATGAATTTACACGTATTAAATCTTAGGATTACACCAAATTTGCAAGTATAGATGAATGAAATAAGAATCATTAAAAGAATTTACACGTATTAAATCTTAGAATTACACCAGGTTTGCAAGTATAGATGAGTGGAGTAAAAATCAGTAAATAAATTGGCACTTATAAAATCTTAAAAACTAAATTAAATCGGCAAGTATAGATCGACAAAATCAATAAACGAACCGCCACCCAGTGAATTCTCAAACAAACCCAGTTGGCAAATATGGAGAAGTAAGAACCGATAAGGAAGGTCAACTAGTGCTTAGTCAAATCATGTCAAAACTAGTTAAAATGTGTTAAAAGGTAATGCTAAAGTCAGTTCAAATAGTTCTCAGCCAAATCATGTCAAAATTAATTTAAATCTCGTAAAATTAGATCTTAAAGTAAAGTTAATTTAAAATTACAATAAGTTTCCTAGCCGTACTGTACTAAAGGAGAAATTGTTAAGAGATGTCGCTAGATAAGGTTAGTTGAGACTAAGAATAAACGTAGAAGCAGGGTTCGGAAAAATTAATTTAGGCGGGAGATAGAAAGACAGACGAGACCGATAGAGTTGCGATTGAAAAGAAAGATCTAGAATTTTTTGAGTTTTGTGAAATTAAGAAGACGAGAGTAAGCCAAGATAGAACGAAGAAGTAGCCATTTGCGTTAAAAAGAAAAGATAAAAATTTGTGAAAAGAACCGAAAAGTTTGTGAGAATAGTAGTTTTGTTTAAATTAATCAAAGAAAAAAGTCGAAAAGAAAATAAAACCAAAAATAGAATTGAAACGGAAAGAAGTGTTGTTTTACTTAAGAAAGAAGAACGTAATTTAGCTGGACGAAGAAAGAAAAACGCAAGGCAAGCAGATCGCACGGATAAGGTGCTCCCCTCATTTGTTTTGGGGCATACTAGAGCATCCCGAAAAGGCTCATAGCAGAAACCTGAGTTCCACTCCAACGGGCCCCATTCCTGAAGTCCCGTGTTTGGCGGGAAACACTCAAAGGTAACACACAGTATTTTAATTTCATTGCGAGCACGAGCGAACCTAACCTCACTGCCCTGGTGCCCGCTCGGCCAGGCGAAGACGTTAGCGAAGGAAGACCGTTAAGGCAGAACAGTGGAGGTTTTCACAATACCGAAGTACCGTAACCAAAACTGTAACAGTATCAAATTGATAAATGCAACAGGAAAATCATCTGTCTGGTTAGCTCAGTGGTAAGAGCAGTCGCCCAGAAAGCGGAATGTCCAGGTTTCAAACCCCGATGAGGCGGTTGTTTTCTCTTCTTGCATTTATAAATTTGATTTAGAAACATTAAAAATAAAAGTTCTTAAAGTTCTTCTTTCTCCATCATTGACCAATTCTAACAAGGGTTGGTTCGATTCCCGTCCGCACGAAAAATAAATGAAATTGAATTTACAATTTATTTGTGCGCTTTCATCGTTACTGGTTAATGCCAGCTGAAATCAACACGTGGCTTAGTAGGCTAGTGACAAAAGTAACAAATTGATAAATGCAAGAGGCAAAATCATCTGTCTCGTTAGCTCAGTGGTAAGAGCAGTCGCCCGGCAAACGGAAGGTCCCGGTTTCAAACCCCGGATGACGCGGTTGTTTTCTCTTCTTGCATTTATAAATTTGATTTATAATCATTAAAAATAAAAGTTCTTAAAGTTCTTCTTTCTCCATCATTGACCGATTCTAACAAGGGTAAGTTCGATTCCCGTCCCGGGAAAAATAAATAAAATTGAATTTACAATTTATTTGTGCGCTTTCATCGTTACTGGTTAATGCCAGCTGAAAGCAAAACGTGGCTTAGTAGGCTAGTGACAAAAGTAACAAATTGATAAATGCAACAGGAAAATCATCTGTCTGGTTAGCTCAGTGGTAAGAGCAGTCACCCAGAAAGCGGTATGTCCAGGTTTCAAACCCCGGATGAGGCGGTTGTTTTCTCTTCTTGCATTTATAAATTTGATTTAGAATCATTGGAAATAAAAGTTCTTAAAGTTCTTCTTTCTCCATCATTGACCAATTCTAACAAGGGAAGGTTCGATTCCCGTCCGCACGAAAAATAAATAAAATTGAATTTACAATTTATTTGTGCGCTTTCATCGTTACTGGTTAATGCCAGCTGAAAGCAACACGTGGCTTAGTAGGCTAGTGACAAAAATAACAAAGTGATAAATGCAAGAGGGAAAATCATCTCTCTCGTTAGCTCAGTGGTAAGAGCAGTCGCCCGGCAAACGGAAGGTCCCGGTTTCAAAACCCGGATGAGGCGGTTGTTTTCTCTTCTTGCATTTATAAATTTGATTTAGAATCATTAAAAATTAAAATTCTTAAAGTTCTACTTTCTCCATCATTGACCGATTCTAACAAGGGTAGTTTCGATTCCCGTCCCCGGGAAAAATAAATAAAATTGAATTTACAGTTTACATGTGCGCTTTCATCGGTACTGGTTAATGCCAGCTGAAAGGAAAACGTGGCTTAGTAGGCTAGTGACAAAAGTATCAAATTGATAAATGCAACAGGAAAATCATCTGTCTGGTTAGCTCATTGGTAAGAGCAGTCGCCCAGAAAGCGGAATGTCCAGGTTTCAAACCCCGATGAGGCGGTTGTTTTCTCTTCTTGCATTTATAAATTTGATTTAGAATCATTAAAAATAAAAGTTCTTAAAGTTCTTCTTTCTCCATCATTGACCAATTCTAACAAGGGTTGGTTCGATTCCCGTCCGCACGAAAAATAAATAAAATTGAATTTACAATTTATTTGTGCGCTTTCATCGTTACTGGTTAATGCCGGCTGAAAGCAACACGTGGCTTAGTAGGCTAGTTACAAAAGTAACAAATTGATAAATGCAATAGGCAAAATCATCTGTCTCGTTAGCTCAGTGGTAAGAGCAGTCGCCCGGCAAACGCAAGGTCCCGGTTTCAAACCCCGGATGACGCGGTTGTTTTCTCTTCTTGCATTTATAAATTTGATTTAGAATCATTAAAAATAAAAGTTCTTAAAGTTCTTCTTTCTCCATCATTGACCGATTCTAACAAGGGTAGGTTCGATTCCCGTCCGCGGGAAAAATTAATAAAATTGAATTTACAATTTATTTGTGCGCTTTCATCGTTACTGGTTAATGCCAGCTGAAAGCAAAACGTGGCTTAGTAGGCTAGTGACAAAAGTAACAAATTGATAAATGCAACTGGAAAATCATCTGTCTGGTTAGCTCAGTGGTAAGAGCAGTCGCCCAGAAAGCGGAATGTGCAGCTTTCAAACCCCGGATGAGGCGGTTGTTTTCTCTTCTTGCATTTATATATTTGATTTAGAATCATTAAAAGTAAAAGTTCTTAAAGTTCTTCTTCTTTTTGAATTTTGCAGTTTATTTTTCCGCTTTCATCGTTACTGGTTAATGCCAGCTGAAAGCAAAACGTGGCTTAGTAGGCTAGTGATAAAAGTAACAAATTTATAGATGCAAGACGGAAAATCATCTGTCTCGTTAGCTCAGTGGTAAGAGCAGTCGCCCGGCAATCGGAAGGTCCCAGTTTCAAACCCGAGACGAGGCGGTTATTTTTGTTATTGCACTTATAAATTTGATTTATAATCATTAAAAATAAACGTTCTTAAAGTTCATATTTCTCCACCATTGACCGATTCTAACAAGTGTAGATTCGATTCCCGTCCGCGGGAAAAAGAAATAAAATTGAATTTACATTTTATTTGTGCACTTTCATCGTTACTGGTTAATGCCAGCTGAAAGCAAAACGTGGCTTAGTAGGCTAGTGACAAAAGTAACAGATTGATAAAGGCAACAGGAAAATCATCTGTCTGGTTAGCTCAGTGGTAAGAGCAGTCGCCCAGAACGCGGAATGTCCAGGTTTCAAACCCCGGATGAGGCGGTTGTTTTCTCTTCTTGCATTTATAAATTTGATTTAGAATCATTAAAAATAAAAGTTCTTAAAGTTCTTCTTTCTCCATCATTGACCAATTCTAACAAGGGTAGGTTCGATTCCCGTCCGCACGAAAAATAAATAAAATTGAATTTACAATTTATTTGTGCGCTTTCATCGTTACTGGTTAATGCCAGCTGAAAGCAACATGTGGCTTGGTAGGCTAGTGACAAAAGTAACAAAGTGATAAATGCAAGAGGGAAAATCATCTCTCTCGTTAGCTCAGTGGTAAGAGCAGTCGCCCGGCAAACGGAAGGTTCCGGTTTCAAACCCCTGATGAGGCGGTTGTTTTCTCTTCTTGCATTTATAAATTTGATTTAGAATCATTAAAAATAAAAATTCTTAAAGTTCTACTTTCTCCATCATTGACCGATTCTAACAAGGGTAGTTTCGATTCCCGTCCGCGGGAAAAATAAATAAAATTGAATTTACAATTTATATGTGCGCTTTCATCGGTACTGGTTAATGCCAGCTGAAAGCAAAACGTGGCTTAGTAGGCTAGTGACAAAAGTATCAAATTGGTAAATGCAACAGGAAAATCATCTGTCTGGTTAGCTCAGTGGTAAGAGCAGTCGCCCAGAAAGCGGAATGTCCAGGTTTCAAACCCCGGATGAGGCGGTTGTTTTCTTTTCTTGCATTTATAAATTTGATTTAGAACCATTAAAAATAAAAGTTCTTAAAGTTCTTCTTTCTCCATCATTGACCGATTCTAGCAAGTGTAGGTTCGATTCCCGTCCGCGGGAAAAATAAATAAAATTGAATTTACAATTTATTTGTGCGCTTTCATCGTTACTGTTTAATGCAGCTGAAAGCAAAACGTGGCTTAGTAGGCTAGTGACAAAAGTAACAAATTGATAAATGCAACAGGAAAATCGTCTGTCTGCTTAGCTCAGTGGTCAGAGCAGTCGCCTGGAAAGCGGAATGTCCCGGTTTCAAACCCCGGATGAGGCGGTTGTTTTCTCTTCTTGCATTTATAAATTTGATTTAGTTTGATAAAGTTCTTCTTTCTCCATCATTGACCGATTCTAACAAGGGTAGTTTCGATTCCCGTCCGCGGGAAAAATAAATAAAATTGAATTTGTGATTTATTTGTGCGCTTTTATCGTACTGGTTAATGCCAGCTGAAAGCAAAACGTGGCATAGGAGGCTAGTGACAAAAGTAACAAGTTGATAAATGCAACAGGGAAAATCGTCTGTCTCGTTATCTCAGTGGTAAGCGCATTATCCCGGCAAGGGGAAGATCCCGGTTTCAAACCCCGGACTAGGCAGTTGTTTTTTTCTTCCTGCATTTATAAATTTGATTTAGAATCATTAAAAATAAAAGTTGTTAAAGTTCTTCTTTCTCCATCATTGACCGATTCTAACAAGGGTAGTTTCGATTCCCGTCCGCGGGAAAAATAAATAAAATTGAATTTACGATTTATTTGTGCGCTTTCTTCGGTACTGGTTAATGCCAGCTGAAAGCAACATGTGGCTTAGTAGGCTAGTGACAAAAGTATCAAATTGATAAATGCAACAGGAAAGTCATCTGTCTGGTTAGCTCAGTGGTAAGAGCAGTCGCCCAGAAAGCGGAATGTCCAGGTTTCAAACCCCGGATGAGGCGGTTGTTTTCTCTTCTTGCATTTATAAATTTGATTTAGAATCATTAAAAATAAAAATTCTTAAAGTTCTACTTTCTCCATCATTGACCGATTCTAACAAGGGTAGTTTCGATTCCCGTCCGCGGGAAAAATAAATAAAATTGAATTTACGATTTATTTGTGCGCTTATATCGTACTGGTTAATGCCTGCTGAAAGCCAAACGTGGCTTAGTAGGCTAGTGACAAAAGTAACAAAGTGATAAATGCAAGAGGGAAAATCATCTCTCTCGTTAGCTCAGTGGTAAAAGCAGACGCCCGGCAAACGGAAGGTCCCGGTTTCAAACCCCGGATGAGGCGGTTGTTTTCTCTTCTTGCATTTATAAATTTGATTTAGAATCATTATAAATAAAAATTCTTAAATTTCTACTTTCTCCATAATTGACCGATTCTAACAAGGGTAGTTTCGATTCCCGTCCGCGGGGAAAATAAATAAAATTGCATTTACAATTTATATGTGCGCTTTCATCGGTACTGGTTAA
The DNA here is from genome assembly GCA_963924295.1 of Dioctria rufipes. Taxonomy (NCBI): domain Eukaryota; kingdom Metazoa; phylum Arthropoda; class Insecta; order Diptera; family Asilidae; genus Dioctria; species Dioctria rufipes. The sequence goes on from OZ002740.1 coordinate 121,859,257, forward strand.
TGCCAGCTGAAAGCAAAACGTGGCTTAGTAGGCTAGTGACAAAAGTATCAAATTGATAAATGCAACAGGAAAGTCATCTGTCTGGTTAGCTCAGTGGTAAGAGCAGTCGCCCAGGAAGCGGAATGTCCAGGTTTCAAACCCCGGATGAGGCGGTTGTTTTCTCTTCTTGCATTTATAAATTTGATTTAGAATCATTAAAAATAAAAATTCTTAAAGTTCTACTTTCTCCATCATTGACCGATTCTAACAAGGGTAGTTTCGATTCCCGTCCGCGGGAAAAATAAATAAAACTGAATTTACAATTTATATGTGCGATTTCATCGGTACTGGTTAATGCCAGCTGAAAGCAAAACGTGGCTTAGTAGGCTAGTGACACAAGTATCAAATTGATAAATGCAACAGGAAAATCATCTGTCTGGTTAGCTCAGTGGTAAGAGCAGTCGCCCAGAAAGCGGAATGTCCAGGTTTCAAAGCCCGGATGAAGCGGTTGTTTTCTCTTCTTGCATTTATAAATTTGATTTAGAATCATTAAAAATAAAAGTTCTTAAAGTTCTTCTTTCTCCATCATTGACCAATTCTAACAAGGGTAGGTTCGATTTCCTTCCGCGGGAATAATAAATAAAATGGAATTTACAATTAATTTGTGCGCTTTCATCGTTACTGGTTAATGCCAGCTGAAAGCAGCACGTGGCTTAGTAGGCTAGAGACATAAGTAACAAATTGATAAATGCAACAGGAAAATCATCTGTCTTTTTAACTCAGTGGTAAGAGCAGTCGCCCAGAAAGCGGATGTCCAGGTTTCAAACCCCGGATGAGGCGGTTGTTTTCTCTTCTTGCATTTATATATTTGATTTAGAATCATTAAAAATAAAAGTTCTTCAAGTTCTTCTTTCTCCATCATTGACCGATTCTAGCAAGTGTAGGTTCGATTCCCCTCTGCGGGAAAAATAAATAAAATGAATTTACAATTTATTTGTGCGCTTTCATCGTTACTGTTTAATGCAGCTGAAAGCAAAACGTGGCTTAGTAGGCTAGTGACAAAAGTATCAAATTGATAAATGCAACAGGAAAATCATCTGTCTGGTTAGCTCAGTGGTAAGAGCTGTCGCCCAGAAAGCGGAATGTCCATGTTTCAAACCCCGGATGTGGCGGTTGTTTTTTCTTCTTGCATTTATAAATTTGATTTAGAATCATTAAAAATAAAAGTTCTTAAAGTTCTTCTTTCTCCATCATTGACCGATTCTAGCAAGTTTTGGTTCGATTCCCGTCCGCGGGAAAAATAAATAAAATTGAATTTACAATTTATTTGTGCGCTTTCTTCGTTACTGGTTAATGCCAGCTGAAAGCAAAACGTGGCTTAGTAGGCTAGTGACAAAAGTAACAAATTGATAAATGGAACAGGAAAATCATCTGTCTGGTTAACTCTGTGCTAAGAGCAGTCGCCCTGAAAGCGGAATGTCCAGGTTTCACACCCCGGATGAGGCGGTTGTTTTCTCTTCTTGCATTTATAAATTTGATTTAGAATCATTAGAAATAAAAGTTCTTAAAGTTCTTCTTTCTCCATCATTGACCGATTCTAACAAGTTTTGGTTCGATTCCCGTCCGCGGGAAAAATAAATAAAAATGAATTTACGATTGATTTGTGCGCTTTCATCGTACTGGTTAATGCCAGCTGAAAGCAAAACGTGGCTTAGTAGGGTAGTGACAAAAGTAACAAATTGATAAATGCAAGAGGCAAAATCATCTGTCTCGTAAGCTCAGTGGTAAGAGCAGTCGCCCGGCAAACGGAAGGTCCCGGTTTCAAACCCCGGATGACGCGGTTGTTTTCTCTTCTTGCATTTATAAATTTGATTTATAATCATTAAAAATAAAAGTTCTTAAAGTTGTTCTTTCTCCATCATTGACCGATTCTAACAAGGGTAAGTTCGATTCCCGTCCGCGGGAAAAATAAATAAAATTGAATTTACAATTTATTTGTGCGCTTTCATCGTTACTGGTTAATGCCAGCTGAAAGCAAAACGTGGCTTAGTAGGCTAGTGACAAAAGTAACAAATTGATAAATGCAACAGGAAAATCATCTGTCTGGTTAGCTCAGTGGTAAGAGCAGTCACCCAGAAAGCGGTATGTCCAGGTTTCAAACCCCGGATGAGGCGGTTGTTTTCTCTTCTTGCATTTATAAATTTGATTTAGAATCATTAAAAATAAAAGTTCTTAATGTTCTTCTTTCTCCAACATTGACCAATTCTAACAAGGGAAGGTTCGATTCCCGTCCGCACGAAAAATAAATAAAATTGAATTTACAATTTATTTGTGCGCTTTCATCGTTACTGGTAAATGCCAGCTGAAAGCAACACGTGGCTTAGTAGGCTAGTGACAAAAGTAACAAAGTGATAAATGCAAGAGGGAAAATCATCTCTCTCGTTAGCTCAGTGGTAAGAGCAGTCGCCCGGCAAACGGCAGGTCCCGGTTTCAAAACCCGGATGAGGCGGTTGTTTTCTCTTCTTGCATTTATAAATTTGATTTATAATCATTAAAAATAAAAGTTCTTAAAGTTCTTCTTTCTCCATCATTGACCGATTCTAACAAGGGTAAGTTCGATTCCCGTCCGCGGGAAAAATAAATAAAATTGAATTTACAATTTATTTGTGCGCTTTCATCGTTACTGGTTAATGCCAGCTGAAAGCAACACGTGGCTTAGTAGGCTAGTGACAAAAGTAACAAATTGATAAATGCAACAGGAAAATCATCTGTCTGGTTAGCTCAGTGGTAAGAGCAGTCACCCAGAAAGCGGTATGTCCAGGTTTCAAACCCCGGATGAGGCGGTTGTTTTCTCTTCTTGCATTTATAAATTTGATTTAGAATCATTAAAAATAAAAGTTCTTAATGTTCTTCTTTCTCCAACATTGACCAATTCTAACAAGGGAAAGTTCGATTCCCGTCCGCACGAAAATTAAATAAAATTGAATTTACAGTTTATATGTGCGCTTTCATCGGTACTGGTTAATGCCAGCTGAAAGCAAAACGTGGCTTAGTAGGCTAGTGACAAAAGTATCAAATTGATAAATGCAACAGGAAAATCATCTGTCTGGTTAGCTCAGTGGTAAGAGCAGTCGCTCAGAAAGCGGAATGTCCAGGTTTCAAACCCCGATGAGGCGGTTGTTTTCTCTTCTTGCATTTATAAATTTGATTTAGAATCATTAAAAATAAAAGTTCTTAAAGTTCTTCTTTCTCCATCATTGACCAATTCTAACAAGGTTTGGTTCGATTCCCGTCCGCACGAAAAATAAATAAAATTGAATTTACAATTTATTTGTGCGCTTTCATCGTTACTGGTTAATGCCAGCTGAAAGCAACACGTGGCTTAGTAGGCTAGTTACAAAAGTAACAAATTGATAAATGCAATAGGCAAAATCATCTGTCTCGTTAGCTCAGTGGTAAGAGCAGTCGCCCGGCAAACGCAAGGTCCCGGTTTCAAACCCCGGATGACGCGGTTGTTTTCTCTTCTTGCATTTATAAATTTGATTTAGAATCATTAAAAATAAAAGTTCTTAAAGTTCTTCTTTCTCCATCATTGACCGATTCTAACAAGGGTAGGTTCGATTCCCGTCCGCGGGAAAAATTAATAAAATTGAATTTACAATTTATTTGTGCGCTTTCATCGTTACTGGTTAATGCCAGCTGAAAGCAAAACGTGGCTTAGTAGGCTAGTGACAAAAGTAACAAATTGATAAATGCAACTGGAAAAGCATCTGTCTGGTTAGCTGAGTGGTAAGAGCAGTCGCCCAGAAAGCGGAATGTGCAGCTTTCAAACCCCGGATGAGGCGGTTGTTTTCTCTTCTTGCATTTATATATTTGATTTAGAATCATTAAAAATAAAAGTTCTTAAAGTTCTTCTTCTTTTTGAATTTTGCAGTTTATTTTTCCGCTTTCATCGTTACTGGTTAATGCCAGCTGAAAGCAAAACGTGGCTTAGTAGACTAGTGATAAAAGTAACAAATTTATAGATGCAAGACGGAAAATCATCTGTCTCGTTAGCTCAGTGGTAAGAGCAGTCGCCCGGCAAGCGGAAGGTCCCAGTTTCAAACCCGAGACGAGGCGGTTATTTCTGTTATTGCACTTATAAATTTGATTTATAATCATTAAAAATAAACGTTCTTAAAGTTCATATTTCTCCACCATTGACCGATTCTAACAAGTGTAGATTCGATTCCCGTCCGCGGGAAAAAGAAATAAAATTGAATTTACATTTTATTTGTGCACTTTCATCGTTACTGGTTAATGCCAGCTGAAAGCAAAACGTGGCTTAGTAGGCTAGTGACAAAAGTAACAAATTGATAAATGCAACAGGAAAATCATCTGTCTGGTTAGCTCAGTGGTAAGAGCAGTCGCCCAGAACGCGGAATGTCCAGGTTTCAAACCCCGGCTGAGGCGGTTGTTTTCTCTTCTTGCATTTATAAATTTGATTTAGAATCATTAAAAATAAAAGTTCTTAAAGTTCTTCTTTCTCCATCATTGACCAATTCTAACAAGGGTAGGTTCGATTCCCGTCCGCACGAAAAATAAATAAAATTGAATTTACAATTTATTTGTGCGCTTTCATCGTTACTGGTTAATGCCAGCTGAAAGCAACATGTGGCTTAGTAGGCTAGTGACAAAAGTAACAAAGTGATAAATGCAAGAGGGAAAATCATCTCTCTCGTTAGCTCAGTGGTAAGAGCAGTCGCCCGGCAAACGGAAGGTCCCGGTTTCAAACCCCGGATGAGGCGGTTGTTTTCTCTTCTTGCATTTATAAATTTGATTTAGAATCATTAAAAATAAAAATTCTTAAAGTTCTACTTTCTCCATCATTGACCGATTCTAACAATGGTAGTTTCGATTCCCGTCCGCGGGAAAAATAAATAAAATTGAATTTACAATTTATATGTGCGCTTTCATCGGTACTGGTTAATGCCAGCTGAAAGCAAAACGTGGCTTGGTAGGCTAGTGACAAAAGTATCAAATTGGTAAATGCAACAGGAAAATCATCTGTCTGGTTAGCTCAGTGGTAAGAGCAGTCGCACAGAAAGCGGAATGTCCAGGTTTCAAACCCCGGATGAGGCGGTTGTTTTCTTTTCTTGCATTTATAAATTTGATTTAGAACCATTAAAAATAAAAGTTCTTAAAGTTCTTCTTTCTCCATCATTGACCGATTCTAGCAAGTGTAGGTTCGATTCCCGTCCGCGGGAAAAATAAATAAAATTGAATTTACAATTTATTTGTGCGCTTTCATCGTTACTGTTTAATGCAGCTGAAAGCAAAACGTGGCTTAGTAGGCTAGTGACAAAAGTAACAAATTGATAAATGCAACAGGAAAATCGTCTGTCTGCTTAGCTCAGTGGTAAGAGCAGTCGCCTGGAAAGCGGAATGTCCCGGTTTCAAACCCCGGATGAGGCGGTTGTTTTCTCTTCTTGCATTTATAAATTTGATTTAGTTTGATAAAGTTCTTCTTTCTCCATCATTGACCGATTCTAACAAGGGTAGTTTCGATTCCCGTCCGCGGGAAAAATAAATAAAATTGAATTTGTGATTCATTTGTGCGCTTTTATCGTACTGGTTAATGCCAGCTGAAAGCAAAACGTGGCATAGGAGGCTAGTGACAAAAGTAACAAGTTGATAAATGCAACAGGGAAAATCGTCTGTCTCGTTATCTCAGTGGTAAGCGCATTATCCCGGCAAGGGGAAGATCCCGGTTTCAAACCCCGGACTAGGCAGTTGTTTTTTTCTTCCTGCATTTATAAATTTGATTTAGAATCATTAAAAATAAAAGTTGTTAAAGTTCTTCTTTCTCCATCATTGACCGATTCTAACAAGGGTAGTTTCGATTCCCGTCCGCGGGAAAAATAAATAAAATTGAATTTACGATTTATTTGTGCGCTTTCTTCGGTACTGGTTAATGCCAGCTGAAAGCAAAACGTGGCTTAGTAGGCTAGTGGCAAAAGTAACAAATTGATAAATGCAACAGGAAAATCATCTGCCTGGTTAGCTCAGTGGTAAGAGCAGTCGCCCGGAAAGCGGAATGTCCAGGTTTCAAAGCCCGGATGAGGCGGTTGTTTTCTCTTCTTGCATTTATATATTTGATTTAGAATCATTAAAAATAAAAGTTCTTAAAGTTCTTCTTCTTTTTGAATTTTGCAGTTTATTTTTCCGCTTTCATCGTTACTGGTTAATGCCAGCTGAAAGCGAAACGTGGCTTAGTAGGCTAGTGATAAAAGTAACAAATTTATAGATGCAAGACGGAAAATCATCTGTCTCGTTAGCTCAGTGGTAAGAGCAGTCGCCCGGCAAGCGGAAGGTCCCAGTTTCAAACCCGAGACGAGGCGGTTATTTTTGTTATTGCACTTATAAATTTGATTTATAATCATTAAAAATAAACGTTCTTAAAGTTCATATTTCTCCACCATTGACCGATTCTAACAAGTGTAGATTCGATTCCCGTCCGCGGGAAAAAGAAATAAAATTGAATTTACATTTTATTTGTGCACTTTCATCGTTACTGGTTAATGCCAGCTGAAAGCAAAACGTGGCTTAGTAGGCTAGTGACAAAAGTAACAAATTGATAAATGCAACAGGAAAATCATCTGTCTGGTTAGCTCAGTGGTAAGAGCAGTCGCCCAGAACGCGGAATGTCCAGGTTTCAAACCCCGGATGAGGCGGTTGTTTTCTCTTCTTGCAATTATAAATTTGATTTAGAATCATTAAAAATAAAAGTTCTTAAAGTTCTTCTTTCTCCATCATTGACCAATTCTAACAAGGGTAGGTTCGATTCCCGTCCGCACGAAAAATAAATAAAATTGAATTTACAATTTATTTGTGCGCTTTCATCGTTACTGGTTAATGCCAGCTGAAAGCAACATGTGGCTTAGTAGGCTAGTGACAAAAGTAACAAAGTGATAAATGCAAGAGGGAAAATCATCTCTCTCGTTAGCTCAGTGGTAAGAGCAGTCGCCCGGCAAACGGAAGGTTCCGGTTTCAAACCCCTGATGAGGCGGTTGTTTTCTCTTCTTGCATTTATAAATTTGATTTAGAATCATTAAAAATAAAAATTCTTAAATTTCTACTTTCTCCATCATTGACCGATTCTAACAAGGTTAGTTTCGATTCCCGTCCGCGGGAAAAATAAATAAAATTGAATTTACAATTTATATGTGCGCTTTCATCGGTACTGGTTAATGCCAGCTGAAAGCAAAACGTGGCTTAGTAGGCTAGTGACAAAAGTATCAAATTGGTAAATGCAACAGGAAAATCATCTGTCTGGTTAGCTCAGTGGTAAGAGCAGTCGCCCAGAAAGCGGAATGTCCAGGTTTCAAACCCCGGATGAGGCGGTTGTTTTCTTTTCTTGCATTTATAAATTTGATTTAGAACCATTAAAAATAAAAGTTCTTAAAGTTCTTCTTTCTCCATCATTGACCGATTCTAGCAAGTGTAGGTTCGATTCCCGTCCGCGGGAAAAATAAATAAAATTGAATTTACAATTTATTTGTGCGCTTTCATCGTTACTGTTTAATGCAGCTGAAAGCAAAACGTGGCTTAGTAGGCTAGTGACAAAAGTAACAAATTGATAAATGCAACAGGAAAATCGTCTGTCTGCTTAGCTCAGTGGTAAGAGCAATCGCCTGGAAAGCGGAATGTCCCGGTTTCAAACCCCGGATGAGGCGGTTGTTTTCTCTTCTTGCATTTATAAATTTGATTTAGTTTGATAAAGTTCTTCTTTCTCCATCATTGACCGATTCTAACAAGGGTAGTTTCTATTCCCGTCCGCGGGAAAAATAAATAAAATTGAATTTGTGATTTATTTGTGCGCTTTTATCGTACTGGTTAATGCCAGCTGAAAGCAAAACGTGGCATAGGAGGCTAGTGACAAAAGTAACAAGTTGATAAATGCAACAGGGAAAATCGTCTGCCTCGTTATCTCAGTGGTAAGCGCATTATCCCGGCAAGGGGAAGATCCCGGTTTCAAACCCCGGACTAGGCAGTTGTTTTTTTCTTCCTGCATTTATAAATTTGATTTAGAATCATTAAAAATAAAAGTTGTTAAAGTTCTTCTTTCTCCATCATTGACCGATTCTAACAAGGGTAGTTTCGATTCCCGTCCGCGGGAAAAATAAATAAAATTGAATTTACGATTTATTTGTGCGCTTTCTTCGGTACTGGTTAATGCCAGCTGAAAGCAAAACGTGGCTTAGTAGGCTAGTGGCAAAAGTAACAAATTGATAAATGCAACAGGAAAATCATCTGCCTGGTTAGCTCAGTGGTAAGAGCAGTCGCCCGGAAAGCGGAATGTCCAGGTTTCAAACCCCGGATGAGGCGGTTGTTTTCTCTTCTTGCATTTATAAATTTGATTTAGAATCATTAAAAATAAAAGTTTTTAAAGTTCTTCTTTCTCCATCATTGACCAATTCTAACAAGTGTAGGTTCGATTCCCATCCGCGGGAAAAATATATGAAATTGAATTTACAGTTTATTTGTGCGCTTTCATCGTTACTGTTTAATGCTAGCTGAAAGCAAAACGTGGCTTAGTAGGCTAGTGACAAAAGTAACAAATTGATAAATGCAACAGGAAAATCATCTGCCTGGTTAGCTCAGTGGTAAGAGCAGTCGCCCGGAAAGCGGAATGTCCAGGTTTCAAACCCCGGACTAGTCAGTTGTTTTTTCTTCATGCATTTATAAATTTGATTTAGAATCATTAAAAATAAAAGTTGTTAAAATTCTTCTTTCTCCATCATTGACCGATTCTAGCAAGTGTAGGTTCGATTCCCGTCCGCACGAAAAATAAATAAAATTGAATTTACAATTTATTTTTGCGCTTTCATCGTTACTGGTTAATGCCGGCTGAAAGCAACACGTGGCTTAGTAGACTAGTTACAAAAGTAACAAATTGATAAATGCAATAGGCAAAATCATCTGCCTGGTTAGCTCAGTGGTAAGAGCAGTCGCCCGGAATGCGGAATGTCCCGGTTTCAAACCCCGGATGAGGCGGTTGTTTTCTCTTCTTGCATTTATAAATTTGATTTAGAATCATTAAAAATAAAAGTTCTTAAAGTTCTTCTTTCTCCATCATTGACCGATTCTAACAAGGGTAGTTTCGATTCCCGTCCGCGGGAAAAATAAATAAAATTGAATTTACGATTTATTTGTGCGCTTTTATCGTACTGGTTAATGCCTGCTGAAAGCCAAACGTGGCTTAGTAGGCTAGAGACATAAGTAACAAATTGATAACTGCAACAGGAAAATCATCTGTCTTTTTAACTCAGTGGTAAGAGCAGTCGCCCAGAAAGCGGATGTCCAGGTTTCAAACCCCGGATGAGGCGGTTGTTTTCTCTTCTTGCATTTATATATTTGATTTAGAATCATTAAAAATAAAAGTTCTTCAAGTTCTTCTTTCTCCATCATTGACCGATTCTAGCAAGTGTAGGTTCGATTCCCCTCTGCGGGAAAAATAAATAAAATTGAATTTACAATTTATTTGTGCGCTTTCATCGTTACTGTTTAATGCAGCTAAAAGCAAAACGTGGCTTAGTAGGCTAGTGACAAAAGTATCAAATTGATAAATGCAACAGGAAAATCATCTGTCTGGTTAGGTCAGTGGTAAGAGCAGTCGCCCGGAAAGCGGAATGTCCAGGTTTCAAACCCCGGATGAGGCGGTTGTTTTCTCTTCTTGCATTTATAAATTTGATTTAGAATCATTAAAAATAAAAGTTCTTAAAGTTCTTCTTTCTCCATCATTGACCAATTCTAACAAGTGTAGGTTCGATTCCCATCCGCGGGAAAAATATATGAAATTGAATTTACAGTTTATTTGTGCGCTTTCATCGTTACTGTTTAATGCTAGCTGAAAGCAAAACGTGGCTTAGTAGGCTAGTGACAAAAGTAACAAATTGATAAATGCAACAGGAAAATCATCTGCCTGGTTAGCTCAGTGGTAAGAGCAGTCGCCCGGAAAGCGGAATGTCCAGGTTTCAAACCCCGGACTAGTCAGTTGTTTTTTCTTCATGCATTTATAAATTTGATTTAGAATCATTAAAAATAAAAGTTGTTAAAATTCTTCTTTCTCCATCATTGACCGATTCTAGCAAGTGTAGGTTCGATTCCCGTCCGCACGAAAAATAAATAAAATTGAATTTACAATTTATTTGTGCGCTTTCATCGTTACTGGTTAATGCCGGCTGAAAGCAACACGTGGCTTAGTAGACTAGTTACAAAAGTTACAAATTGATAAATGCAATAGGCAAAATCATCTGCCTGGTTAGCTCAGTGGTAAGAGCAGTCGCCCGGAAAGCGGAATGTCCCGGTTTCAAACCCCGGATGAGGCGGTTGTTTTCTCTTCTTGCATTTATAAATTTGATTTAGAATCATTAAAAATAAAAGTTCTTAAAGTTCTTCTTTCTCCATCATTGACCGATTCTAACAAGGGTAGTTTCGATTCCCGTCCGCGGGAAAAATAAATAAAATTGAATTTACGATTTATTTGTGCGCTTTTATCGTACTGGTTAATGCCTGCTGAAAGCCAAACGTGGCTTAGTAGGCTAGTGACAAAAGTAACAAATTGATAAATGCAAGAGGGAAAATCAGCTCTCTCGTTAGCTCAGTGGTAAGAGCAGTCGCCCGGCAAACGGAAGGTCCCGGTTTCAAACCACGGATGAGGCGGTTGTTTTCTCTTCTTGCATTTATAACTTTGATTTAGAATCATTAAAAATAAAAGCTCTTAAAGTTCTTCTTTCTCCATCATTGACCGACTCTAACAAGGGTAGGTTCGATTCCCGTCCGCACGAAAAATAAATAAAATTGAATTTACAATTTATTTGTGCGCTTTCATCGTTACTGGTTAATGCCAGCTGAAAGCAACATGTGGCTTAGTAGGCTAGTGACAAAAGTAACAAAGTGATAAATGCAAGAGGGAAAATCATCTCTCTCGTTAGCTCAGCGGTAAGAGCAGACGCCCGGCAAACGGAAGGTCCCGGTTTCAAACCCCGGATGAGGCGGTTGTTTTCTCTTCTTGCATTTATATATTTGATTTAGAATCATTAAAAATAAAAGTTCTTCAAGTTCTTCTTTCTCCATCATTGACCGATTCTAGCAAGTGTAGGTTCGATTCCCCTCTGCGGGAAAAATAAATAAAATTGAATTTACAATTTATTTGTGCGCTTTCATCGTTACTGTTTAATGCAGCTAAAAGCAAAACGTGGCTTAGTAGGCTAGTGACAAAAGTATCAAATTGATAAATGCAACAGGAAAATCATCTGTCTGGTTAGGTCAGTGGTAAGAGCAGTCGCCCGGAAAGCGGAATGTCCCGGTTTCAAACCCCGGATGAGGCGGTTGTTTTCTCTTCTTGCATTTATAAATTTGATTTAGAATCATTAAAAATAAAAGTTCTTAAAGTTCTTCTTTCTCCATCATTGACCGATTCTAACAAGGGTAGTTTCGATTCCCGTCCGCGGGAAAAATAAATAAAATTGAATTTACGATTTATTTGTGCGCTTTTATCGTACTGGTTAATGCCTGCTGAAAGCCAAACGTGGCTTAGTAGGCTAGTGACAAAAGTAACAAATTGATAAATGCAAGAGGGAAAATCATCTCTCTCGTTAGCTCAGTGGTAAGAGCAGTCGCCCGGCAAACGGAAGGTCCCGGTTTCAAACCACGGATGAGGCGGTTGTTTTCTCTTCTTGCATTTATAACTTTGATTTAGAATCATTAAAAATAAAAGCTCTTAAAGTTCTTCTTTCTCCATCATTGACCGACTCTAACAAGGGTAGGTTCGATTCCCGTCCGCACGAAAAATAAATAAAATTGAATTTACAATTTATTTGTGCGCTTTCATCGTTACTGGTTAATGCCAGCTGAAAGCAACATGTGGCTTAGTAGGCTAGTGACAAAAGTAACAAAGTGATAAATGCAAGAGGGAAAATCATCTCTCTCGTTAGCTCAGTGGTAAGAGCAGACGCCCGGCAAACGGAAGGTCCCGGTTTCAAACCCCGGATGAGGCGGTTGTTTTCTCTTCTTGCATTTATAAATTTGATTTAGAATCATTATAAATAAAAATTCTTAAATTTCTACTTTCTCCATAATTGACCGATTCTAACAAGGGTAGTTTCGATTCCCGTCCGCGGGGAAAATAAATAAAATTGCATTTACAATTTATATGTGCGCTTTCATCGGTACTGGTTAATGCCAGCTGAAAGCAAAACGTGGCTTAGTAGGCTAGTGACAAAAGTATCAAATTGATAAATGCAACAGGAAAGTCATCTGTCTGGTTAGCTCAGTGGTAAGAGCAGTCGCCCAGAAAGCGGAATGTCCAGGTTTCAAACCCCGGATGAGGCGGTTGTTTTCTCTTCTTGCATTTATAAATTTGATTTAGAATCATTAAAAATAAAAATTCTTAAAGTTCTACTTTCTCCATCATTGACCGATTCTAACAAGGGTAGTTTCGATTCCCGTCCGCGGGAAAAATAAATAAAATTGAATTTACAATTTATATGTGCGCTTTCATCGGTACTGGTTAATGCCAGCTGAAAGCAAAACGTGGCTTAGTAGGCTAGTGACAAAAGTATCAAATTGATAAATGCAACAGGAAAATCATCTGTCTGGTTAGCTCAGTGGTAAGAGCAGTCGCCCAGAAAGCGGAATGTCCAGGTTTCAAACCCCGGATGAAGCGGTTGTTTTCTCTTCTTGCATTTATAAATTTGATTTAGAATCATTAAAAATAAAAGTTCTTAAAGTTCTTCTTTCTCCATCATTGACCAATTCTAACAAGGGTAGGTTCGATTTCCTTCCGCGGGAATAATAAATAAAATGGAATTTACAATTAATTTGTGCGCTTTCATCGTTACTGGTTAATGCCAGCTGAAAGCAGCACGTGGCTTAGTAGGCTAGAGACATAAGTAACAAATTGATAAATGCAACAGGAAAATCATCTGTCTTTTTAACTCAGTGGTAAGAGCAGTCGCCCAGAAAGCGGATGTCCAGGTTTCAAACCCAGGATGAGGCGGTTGTTTTCTCTTCTTGCATTTATATATTTGATTTAGAATCATTAAAAATAAAAGTTTTTCAAGTTCTTCTTTCTCCATCATTGACCGATTCTAGCAAGTGTAGGTTCGATTCCCCTCTGCGGGAAAAATAAATAAAATTGAATTTACAATTTATTTGTGCGCTTTCATCGTTACTGTTTAATGCAGCTGAAAGCAAAACGTGGCTTAGTAGGCTAGTGACAAAAGTATCAAATTGATAAATGCAACAGGAAAATCATCTGTCTGGTTAGCTCAGTGGTAAGAGCAGTCGCCCAGAAAGCGGAATGTCCAGGTTTCAAACCCCGGATGAAGCGGTTGTTTTCTCTTCTTGCATTTATAAATTTGATTTAGAATCATTAAAAATAAAAGTTCTTAACGTTCTTCTTTCTCCATCATTGACCAATTCTAACAAGGGTAGGTTCGATTTCCTTCCGCGGGAATAATAAATAAAATGGAATTTACAATTAATTTGTGCGCTTTCATCGTTACTGGTTAATGCCAGCTGAAAGCAGCACGTGGCTTAGTAGGCTAGAGACATAAGTAACAAATTGATAAATGCAACAGGAAAATCATCTGTCTTTTTAACTCAGTGGTAAGAGCAGTCGCCCAGAAAGCGGATGTCCAGGTTTCAAACCCCGGATGAGGCGGTTGTTTTCTCTTCTTGCATTTATATATTTGATTTAGAATCATTAAAAATAAAAGTTCTTCAAGTTCTTCTTTCTCCATCATTGACCGATTCTAGCAAGTGTAGGTTCGATTCCCGTCCGCACGAAAAATAAATAAAACTGAATTTACAATTTATTTGTGCGCTTTCATCGTTACTGGTTAATGCCGGCTGAAAGCAACACGTGGCTTAGTAGACTAGTTACAAAAGTAACAAATTGATAAATGCAATAGGCAAAATCATCTGCCTGGTTAGCTCAGTGGTAAGAGCAGTCGCCCGGAAAGCGGAATGTCCCGGTTTCAAACCCCGGATGAGGCGGTTGTTTTCTCTTCTTGCATTTATAAATTTGATTTAGAATCATTAAAAATAAAAGTTCTTAAAGTTCTTCTTTCTCCATCATTGACCGATTCTAACAAGGGTAGTTTCGATTCCCGTCCGCGGGAAAAATAAATAAAATTGAATTTACGATTTATTTGTGCGCTTTTATCGTACTGGTTAATGCCTGCTGAAAGCCAAACGTGGCTTAGTAGGCTAGTGACAAAAGTAACAAATTGATAAATGCAAGAGGGAAAATCATCTCTCTCGTTAGCTCAGTGGTAAGAGCAGTCGCCCGGCAAACGGAAGGTCCCGGTTTCAAACCACGGATGAGGCGGTTGTTTTCTCTTCTTGCATTTATAACTTTGATTTAGAATCATTAAAAATAAAAGCTCTTAAAGTTCTTCTTTCTCCATCATTGACCGACTCTAACAAGGGTAGGTTCGATTCCCGTCCGCACGAAAAACAAATAAAATTGAATTTACAATTTATTTGTGCGCTTTCATCGTTACTGGTTAATGCCAGCTGAAAGCAACATGTGGCTTAGTAGGCTAGTGACAAAAGTAACAAAGTGATAAATGCAAGAGGGAAAATCATCTCTCTCGTTAGCTCAGTGGTAAGAGCAGACGCCCGGCAAACGGAAGGTCCCGGTTTCAAACCCCGGATGAGGCGGTTGTTTTCTCTTCTTGCATTTATAAATTTGATTTAGAATCATTATAAATAAAAATTCTTAAATTTCTACTTTCTCCATAATTGACCGATTCTAACAAGGGTAGTTTCGATTCCCGTCCGCGGGGAAAATAAATAAAATTGCATTTACAATTTATATGTGCGCTTTCATCGGTACTGGTTAATGCCAGCTGAAAGCAAAACGTGGCTTAGTAGGCTAGTGACAAAAGTATCAAATTGATAAATGCAACAGGAAAGTCATCTGTCTGGTTAGCTCAGTGGTAAGAGCAGTCGCCCAGAAAGCGGAATGTCCAGGTTTCAAACCCCGGATGAGGCGGTTGTTTTCTCTTCTTGCATTTATAAATTTGATTTAGAATCATTAAAAATAAAAATTCTTAAAGTTCTACTTTCTCCATCATTGACCGATTCTAACAAGGGTAGTTTCGATTCCCGTCCGCGGGAAAAATAAATAAAATTGAATTTACAATTTATATGTGCGCTTTCATCGGTACTGGTTAATGCCAGCTGAAAGCAAAACGTGGCTTAGTAGGCTAGTGACAAAAGTATCAAATTGATAAATGCAACAGGAAAATCATCTGTCTGGTTAGCTCAGTGGTAAGAGCAGTCGCCCAGAAAGCGGAATGTCCAGGTTTCAAACCATGGATGAAGCGGTTGTTTTCTCTTCTTGCATTTATAAATTTGATTTAGAATCATTAAAAATAAAAGTTCTTAAAGTTCTTCTTTCTCCATCATTGACCAATTCTAACAAGGGTAGGTTCGATTTCCTTCCGCGGGAATAATAAATAAAATGGAATTTACAATTAATTTGTGCGCTTTCATCGTTACTGGTTAATGCCAGCTGAAAGCAGCACGTGGCTTAGTAGGCTAGAGACATAAGTAACAAATTGATAAATGCAACAGGAAAATCATCTGTCTTTTTAACTCAGTGGTAAGAGCAGTCGCCCAGAAAGCGGATGTCCAGGTTTCAAACCCAGGATGAGGCGGTTGTTTTCTCTTCTTGCATTTATATATTTGATTTAGAATCATTAAAAATAAAAGTTTTTCAAGTTCTTCTTTCTCCATCATTGACCGATTCTAGCAAGTGTAGGTTCGATTCCCCTCTGCGGGAAAAATAAATAAAATTGAATTTACAATTTATTTGTGCGCTTTCATCGTTACTGTTTAATGCAGCTGAAAGCAAAACGTGGCTTAGTAGGCTAGTGACAAAAGTATCAAATTGATAAATGCAACAGGAAAATCATCTGTCTGGTTAGCTCAGTGGTAAGAGCAGTCGCCCAGAAAGCGGAATGTCCATGTTTCAAACCCCGGATGTGGCGGTTGTTTTTTCTTCTTGCATTTATAAATTTGATTTATAATCATTAAAAATAAAAGTTCTTAAAGTTCTTCTTTCTCCATCATTGACCGATTCTAACAAGTTTTGGTTCGATTCCCGTCCGCGGGAAAAATAAATAAAATTGAATTTACAATTTATTTGTGCGCTTTCTTCGTTACTGGTTAATGCCAGCTGAAAGCAAAACGTGGCTTAGTAGGCTAGTGACAAAAGTAACAAATTGATAAATGGAACAGGAAAATCATCTGTCTGGTTAACTCTGTGCTAAGAGCAGTCGCCCTGAAAGCGGAATGTCCAGGTTTCACACCCCGGATGAGGCGGTTGTTTTCTCTTCTTGCATTTATAAATTTGATTTAGAATCATTAGAAATAAAAGTTCTTAAAGTTCTTCTTTCTCCATCATTGACCGATTCTACTAACAAGTTTTGGTTCGATTCCCGTCCGCGGGAAAAATAAATAAAAATGAATTTACGATTGATTTGTGCGCTTTCATCGTACTGGTTAATGCCAGCTGAAAGCAAAACGTGGCTTAGTAGGGTAGTGACAAAAGTAACAAATTGATAAATGCAAGAGGCAAAATCGTCTGTCTCGTAAGCTCAGTGGTAAGAGCAGTCGCCCGGCAAACGGAAGGTCCCGGTTTCAAACCCCGGATGACGCGGTTGTTTTCTCTTCTTGCATTTATAAATTTGATTTATAATCATTAAAAATAAAAGTTCTTAAAGTTCTTCTTTCTCCATCATTGACCGATTCTAACAAGGGTAAGTTCGATTCCCGTCCGCGGGAAAAATAAATAAAATCGAATTTACAATTTATTTGTGCGCTTTCATCGTTACTGGTTAATGCCAGCTGAAAGCAAAACGTGGCTTAGTAGGCTAGTGACAAAAGTAACAAATTGATAAATGCAACAGGAAAATCATCTGTCTGGTTAGCTCAGTGGTAAGAGCAGTCACCCAGAAAGCGGTATGTCCAGGTTTCAAACCCCGGATGAGGCGGTTGTTTTCTCTTCTTGCATTTATAAATTTGATTTAGAATCATTAAAAATAAAAGTTCTTAATGTTCTTCTTTCTCCAACATTGACCAATTCTAACAAGGGAAGGTTCGATTCCCGTCCGCACGAAAAATAAATAAAATTGAATTTACAATTTATTTGTGCGCTTTCATCGTTACTGGTTAATGCCAGCTGAAAGCAACACGTGGCTTAGTAGGCTAGTGACAAAAGTAACAAAGTGATAAATGCAAGAGGGAAAATCATCTCTCTCGTTAGCTCAGTGGTAAGAGCAGTCGCCCGGCAAACGGCAGGTCCGGTTTCAAAACCCGGATGAGGCGGTTGTTTTCTCTTCTTGCATTTATAAATTTGATTTAGAATCATTAAAAATAAAAATTCTTAAAGTTCTACTTTCTCCATCATTGACCGATTCTAACAAGGGTAGTTTCGATTCCCGTCCCCGGGAAAAATAAATAAAATTGAATTTACAGTTTATATGTGCGCCTTCATCGGTACTGGTTAATGCCAGCTGAAAGCAAAACGTGGCTTAGTAGGCTAGTGACAAAAGTATCAAATTGATAAATGCAACAGGAAAATCATCTGTCTGGTTAGCTCAGTGGTAAGAGCAGTCGCCCAGAAAGCGGAATGTCCAGGTTTCAAACCCCGATGAGGCGGTTGTTTTCTCTTCTTGCATTTATAAATTTGATTTAGAATCATTAAAAATAAAAGTTCTTAAAGTTCTTCTTTCTCCATCATTGACCAATTCTAACAAGGGTTGGTTCGATTCCCGTCCGCACGAAAAATAAATAAAATTGAATTTACAATTTATTTGTGCGCTTTCATCGTTACTGGTTAATGCCAGCTGAAAGCAACAAGTGGCTTAGTAGGCTAGTTACAAAAGTAACAAATTGATAAATGCAATAGGCAAAATCATCTGTCTCGTTAGCTCAGTGGTAAGAGCAGTCGCCCGGCAAACGCAAGGTCCCGGTTTCAAACCCCGGATGACGCGGTTGTTTTCTCTTCTTGCATTTATAAATTTGATTTAGAATCATTAAAAATAAAAGTTCTTAAAGTTCTTCTTTCTCCATCATTGACCGATTCTAACAAGGGTAGGTTCGATTCCCGTCCGCGGGAAAAATTAATAAAATTGAATTTACAATTTATTTGTGCGCTTTCATCGTTACTGGTTAATGCCAGCTGAAAGCAAAACGTGGCTTAGTAGGCTAGTGACAAAAGTAACAAATTGATAAATGCAACTGGAAAATCATCTGTCTGGTTAGCTCAGTGGTAAGAGCAGTCGCCCAGAAAGCGGAATGTGCAGCTTTCAAACCCCGGATGAGGCGGTTGTTTTCTCTTCTTGCATTTATATAATTGATTTGAATCATTAAAAATAAAAGTTCTTAAAGTTCTTCTTCTTTTTGAATTTTGCAGTTTATTTTTCCGCTTTCATCGTTACTGGTTAATGCCAGCTGAAAGCAAAACGTAGCTTAGTAGGCTAGTGATAAAAGTAACAAATTTATAGATGCAAGACGGAAAATCATCTGTCTCGTTAGCTCAGTGGTAAGAGCAGTCGCCCGGCAAGCGGAAGGTCCCAGTTTCAAACCCGAGACGAGGCGGTTATTTTTGTTATTGCACTTATAAATTTGATTTATAATCATTAAAAATAAACGTTCTTAAAGTTCATATTTCTCCACCATTGACCGATTCTAACAAGTGTAGATTCGATTCCCGTCCGCGGGAAAAAGAAATAAAATTGAATTTACATTTTATTTGTGCACTTTCATCGTTACTGGTTAATGCCAGCTGAAAGCAAAACGTGGCTTAGTAGGCTAGTGACAAAAGTAACAAATTGATAAATGCAACAGGAAAAGCATCTGTCTGGTTAGCTCAGTGGTAAGAGCAGTCGCCCAGAACGCGGAATGTCCAGGTTTCAAACCCCGGATGAGGCGGTTGTTTTCTCTTCTTGCATTTATAAATTTGATTTAGAATCATTAAAAATAAAAGTTCTTAAAGTTCTTCTTTCTCCATCATTGACCAATTCTAACAAGGGTAGGTTCGATTCCCGTCCGCACGAAAAATAAATAAAATTGAATTTACAATTTATTTGTGCGCTTTCATCGTTACTGGTTAATGCCAGCTGAAAGCAACATGTGGCTTAGTAGGCTAGTGACAAAAGTAACAAAGTGATAAATGCAAGAGGGAAAATCATCTCTCTCGTTAGCTCAGTGGTAAGAGCAGTCGCCCGGCAAACGGAAGGTCCCAGTTTCAAACCCCGGATGAGGCGGTTGTTTTCTCTTCTTGCATTTATAAATTTGATTTAGAATCATTAAAAATAAAAATTCTTAAAGTTCTACTTTCTCCATCATTGACCGATTCTAACAAGGGTAGTTTCGATTCCCGTCCGCGGGAAAAATAAATAAAATTGAATTTACAATTTATATGTGCGCTTTCATCGGTACTGGTTAATGCCAGCTGAAAGCAAAACGTGGCTTAGTAGGCTAGTGACAAAAGTATCAAATTGGTAAATGCAACAGGAAAATCATCTGTCTGGTTAGCTCAGTGGTAAGAGCAGCCGCCCAGAAAGCGGAATGTCCAGGTTTCAAACCCCGGATGAGGCGGTTGTTTTCTTTTCTTGCATTTATAAATTTGATTTAGAACCATTAAAAATAAAAGTTCTTAAAGTTCTTCTTTCTCCATCATTGACCGATTCTAGCAAGTGTAGGTTCGATTCCCGTCCGCGGGAAAAATAAATAAAATTGAATTTACAATTTATTTGTGCGCTTTCATCGTTACTGTTTAATGCAGCTGAAAGCAAAACGTGGCTTAGTAGGCTAGTGACAAAAGTAACAAATTGATAAATGCAACAGGAAAATCGTCTGTCTGCTTAGCTCAGTGGTAAGAGCAGTCGCCTGGAAAGCGGAATGTCCCGGTTTCAAACCCCGGATGAGGCGGTTGTTTCCTCTTCTTGCATTTATAAATTTGATTTAGTTTGATAAAGTTCTTCTTTCTCCATCATTGACCGATTCTAACAAGGGTAGTTTCGATTCCCGTCCGCGGGAAAAATAAATAAAATTGAATTTGTGATTTATTTGTGCGCTTTTATCGTACTGGTTAATGCCAGCTGAAAGCAAAACGTGGCATAGGAGGCTAGTGACAAAAGTAACAAGTTGATAAATGCAACAGGGAAAATCGTCTGTCTCGTTATCTCAGCGGTAAGCGCATTATCCCGGCAAGGGGAAGATCCCGGTTTCAAACCCCGGACTAGGCAGTTGTTTTTTTCTTCCTGCATTTATAAATTTGATTTAGAATCATTAAAAATAAAAGTTGTTAAAGTTCTTCTTTCTCCATCATTGACCGATTCTAACAAGGGTAGTTTCGATTCCCGTCCGCGGGAAAAATAAATAAAATTGAATTTACGATTTATTTGTGCGCTTTCTTCGGTACTGGTTAATGCCAGCTGAAAGCAAAACGTGGCTTAGTAGGCTAGTGGCAAAAGTAACAAATTGATAAATGCAACAGGAAAATCATCTGCCTGGTTAGCTCAGTGGTAAGAGCAGTCGCCCGGAAAGCGGAATGTCCAGGTTTCAAAGCCCGGATGAGGCGGTTGTTTTCTCTTCTTGCATTTATAAATTTGATTTCGAATCATTAAAAATAAAAGTTCTTAAAGTTCTTCTTTCTCCATCATTGACCAATTCTAACAAGTGTAGGTTCGATTCCCATCCGCGGGAAAAATACATGAAATTGAATTTACAGTTTATTTGTGCGCTTTCATCGTTACTGTTTAATGCTAGCTGAAAGCAAAACGTGGCTTAGTAGGCTAGTGACAAAAGTAACAAATTGATAAATGCAACAGGAAAATCATCTGCCTGGTTAGCTCAGTGGTAAGAGCAGTCGCCCGGAAAGCGGAATGTCCAGGTTTCAAACCCCGGACTAGTCAGTTGTTTTTTCTTCATGCATTTATAAATTTGATTTAGAATCATTAAAAATAAAAGTTGTTAAAATTCTTCTTTCTCCATCATTGACCGATTCTAGCAAGTGTAGGTTCGATTCCCGTCCGCGGGAAAAATAAATAAAATTGAATTTACAATTTATTTGTGCGCTTTCATCGTTACTGTTTAATGCAGCTGAAAGCAAAACGTGGCTTAGTAGGCTAGTGACAAAAGTAACAAATTGATAAATGCAACAGGAAAATCATCTGCCTGGTTAGCTCAGTGGTAAGAGCAGTCGCCCGGAGAGCGGAATGTCCCGGTTTCAAACCCCGGATGAGGCGGTTGTTTTCTCTTCTTGCATTTATAAATTTGATTTAGAATCATTAAAAATAAAAGTTGTTAAAATTCTTCTTTCTCCATCATTGACCGATTCTAGCAAGTGTAGGTTCGATTCCCGTCCGCGGGAAAAATAAATAAAATTGAATTTACAATTTATTTGTGCGCTTTCATCGTTACTGTTTAATGCAGCTGAAAGCAAAACGTGGCTTAGTAGGCTAGTGACAAAAGTAACAAATTGATAAATGCAACAGGAAAATCATCTGCCTGGTTAGCTCAGTGGTAAGAGCAGTCGCCCGGAGAGCGGAATGTCCCGGTTTCAAACCCCGGATGAGGCGGTTGTTTTCTCTTCTTGCATTTATAAATTTGATTTAGAATCATTAAAAATAAAAGTTCTTAAAGTTCTTCTTTCTCCATCATTGACCGATTCTAACAAGGGTAGTTTCGATTCCCGTCCGCGGGAAAAATAAATAAAATTGAATTTACGATTTATTTGTGCGCTTTTATCGTACTGGTTAATGCCTGCTGAAAGCCAAACGTGGCTTAGTAGGCTAGTGACAAAAGTAACAAATTGATAAATGCAAGAGGGAAAATCATCTCTCTCGTTAGCTCAGTGGTAAGAGCAGTCGCCCGGCGAACGGAAGGTCCCGGTTTCAAACCACGGATGAGGCGGTTGTTTTCTCTTCTTGCATTTATAACTTTGATTTAGAATCATTAAAAATAAAAGTTCTTAAAGTTCTTCTTTCTCCATCATTGACCGACTCTAACAAGGGTAGGTTCGATTCCCGTCCGCACGAAAAATAAATAAAATTGAATTTACAATTTATTTGTGCGCTTTCATCGTTACTGGTTAATGCCAGCTGAAAGCAACATGTGGCTTAGTAGGCTAGTGACAAAAGTAACAAATTGATAAATGCAAGAGGGAAAATGATCTCTCTCGTTAGCTCAGTGGTAAGAGCAGACGCCCGGCAAACGGAAGGTCCCGGTTTCAAACCCCGGATGAGGCGGTTGTTTTCTCTTCTTGCATTTATAAATTTGATTTAGAATCATTATAAATAAAAATTCTTAAGTTTCTACTTTCTCCATAATTGACCGATTCTAACAAGGGTAGTTTCGATTCCCGTCCGCGGGGAAAATAAATAAAATTACATTTACAATTTATATGTGCGCTTTCATCGGTACTGGTTAATGCCAACTGAAAGCAAAACGTGGCTTAGTAGGCTAGTGACAAAAGTATCAAATTGATAAATGCAACAGGAAAGTCATCTGTCTGGTTAGCTCAGTGGTAAGAGCAGTCGCCCAGAAAGCGGAATGTCCAGGTTTCAAACCCCGGATGAGGCGGTTGTTTTCTCTTCTTGCATTTATAAATTTGATTTAGAATCATTAAAAATAAAAATTCTTAAAGTTCTACTTTCTCCATCATTGACCGATTCTGACAAGGGTAGTTTCGATTCCCGTCCGCGGGAAAAATAAATAAAATTGAATTTACAATTTATATGTGCGCTTTCATCGGTACTGGTTAATGCCAGCTGAAAGCAAAACGTGGCTTAGTAGGCTAGTGACAAAAGTATCAAATTGATAAATGCAACAGGAAAATCATCTGTCTGGTTAGCTCAGTGGTAAGAGCAGTCGCCCAGAAAGCGGAATGTCCAGGTTTCAAACCCCGGATGAAGCGGTTGTTTTCTCTTCTTGCATTTATAAATTTGATTTAGAATCATTAAAAATAAAAGTTCTTAAAGTTCTTCTTTCTCCATCATTGACCAATTCTAACAAGGGTAGGTTCGATTTCCGTCCGCGGGAATAATAAATAAAATGGAATTTACAATTAATTTGTGCGCTTTCATCGTTACTGGTTAATGCCAGCTGAAAGCAGCACGTGGCTTAGTAGGCTAGAGACATAAGTAACAAATTGATAAATGCAACAGGAAAATCATCTGTCTTTTTAACTCAGTGGTAAGAGCAGTCGCCCAGAAAGCGGATGTCCATGTTTCAAACCCCGGATGAGGCGGTTGTTTTCTCTTCTTGCATTTATATATTTGATTTAGAATCATTAAAAATAAAAGTTCTTCAAGTTCTTCTTTCTCCATCATTGACCGATTCTAGCAAGTGTAGGTTCGATTCCCCTCTGCGGGAAAAATAAATAAAATTGAATTTACAATTTATTTGTGCGCTTTCATCGTTACTGTTTAATGCAGCTGAAAGCAAAACGTGGCTTAGTAGGCTAGTGACAAAAGTATCAAATTGATAAATGCAACAGGAAAATCATCTGTCTGGTTAGCTCAGTGGTAAGAGCAGTCGCCCAGAAAGCGGAATGTCCATGTTTCAAACCCCGGATGTGGCGGTTGTTTTTTCTTCTTGCATTTATAAATTTGATTTAGAATCATTAAAAATAAAAGTTCTTAAAGTTCTTCTTTCTCCATCATTGACCGATTCTAACAAGTTTTGGTTCGATTCCCGTCCGCGGGAAAAATAAATAAAATTGAATTTACAATTTATTTGTGCGCTTTCTTCGTTACTGGTTAATGCCAGCTGAAAGCAAAACGTGGCTTAGAAGGCTAGTGACAAAAGTAACAAATTGATAAATGCAACAGGAAAATCATCTGTCTGGTTAACTCTGTGCTAAGAGCAGTCGCCCTGAAAGCGGAATGTCCAGGTTTCACACCCCGGATGAGGCGGTTGTTTTCTCTTCTTGCATTTATAAATTTGATTTAGAATCATTAGAAATAAAAGTTCTTAAAGTTCTTCTTTCTCCATCATTGACCGATTCTAACAAGTTTTGGTTCGATTCCCGTCCGCGGGAAAAATAAATAATAATGAATTTACGATTGATTTGTGCGCTTTCATCGTACTGGTTAATGCCAGCTGAAAGCAAAACGTGGCTTAGTAGGGTAGTGACAAAAGTAACAAATTGATAAATGCAAGAGGCAAAATCATCTGTCTCGTAAGCTCAGTGGTAAGAGCAGTCGCCCGGCAAACGGAAGGTCCCGGTTTCAAACCCCGGATGACGCGGTTGTTTTCTCTTCTTGCATTTATATATTTGATTTAGAATCATTAAAAATAAAAGTTCTTAAAGTTCTTCTTTCTCCATCATTGACCGATTCTAGCAATTGTAGGTTTGATTCCCCTCTGCGGGAAAAATAAATAAAATTGAATTTACAATTTATTTGTGCGCTTTCATCGTTACTGTTTAATGCAGCTGAAAGCAAAACGTGGCTTAGTAGGCTAGTGACAAAAGTAACAAATTTATAAATGCAACAGGAAAATCATCTGTCTGGTTAGCTCAGTGGTAAGAGCAGTAGCCCGGAAAGCGGAATGTCCAGGTTTCAAACCCCGGATGAGGCGGTTGTTTTCTCTTCTTGCATTTATAAATTTGATTTAGAATCATTAAAAATAAAAGTTCTTAAAGTTCTTCTTTCTCCATCATTGACCGATTCTTACAAGTTTTGGTTCGATTCCCCTCCGCGGGAAAAATAAATAAAATTGAATTTACAATTTATTTGTGCGCTTTCATCATTACTGTTTAATGCCAGCTGAAAGCAAAACGTGGCTTAGTAGGCTAGTGATAAAAGTAACAAATTGATAAATGCAAGAGGGCAAATCATCTGTCTCGTTAGCTCAGTAGTAAGAGCATTATCCCGGCAAGGGGAAGGTCCCGGTTTCAAACCCCGGACGAGGCGGTTGTCTTTTCTTCCTGCATTTATATATTTTATTTAGAATCATTAAAAATAAAAGTTCTTAAAGTTCTTCTTTCTCCATCACTGACCCATTCCAACAAGTGTAGGTTCGATTCCCATCCGCGGGAAAAATATATGAAATTGAATTTACAGTTTATTTGTGCGCTTTCACCCTTACTGTTTAATGCCAGCTGAAAGCAAAACGTGGCTTAGTAGGCTAGTGATAAAAGTAACAAATTTATAGATGCAAGACGGAAAATCATCTGTCTCGTTAGCTCAGTAGTAAGAGCAGTCGCCCGGCAAGCGGAAGGTCCCAGTTTCAAACCCGAGACGAGGCGGTTATTTTTGTTATTGCACTTATAAATTTGATTTATAATCATTAAAAATAAACGTTCTTACAGTTCATATTTCTCCACCATTGACCGATTCTAAAAATGTAGATTCGATTCCCGTCCGCGGGAAAAAGAAATAAAATTGAATTTACATTTTATTTGTGCACTTTCATCGTTACTGGTTAATGCCAGCTGAAAGCAACACGAGGCTTAGTAGGCTAGTGACAAAAGTAACAAATTGATAAATGCAACAGGAAAATCATCTGTCTGGTGAGCTCAGTGGTAAGAGCAGTCGCCCAGAAAGCGGAATGTCCAGGTTTCAAACCCCGTATGAGGCGGTTGTTTTCTCTTCTTGCATTGATAAATTTGATTTAGAATCATTAAAAATAAAAGTTCTTAAATTTCTTCTTTCTCCATCATTGACCAATTCTAACAAGTGTAGGTTCGATTCCCGACCGCGGGAAAAATAAATAAAATTGAATTTACAATTTATTTGTGCGCTTTCATTGTTACTGGTTAATGCCCGCTGAAAGCAACACGTGGCTTAATAGGCTAGTGACAAAAGTAACAAATTGGTAAATGCAAGAGGGAAAATCATCTCTCTCGTTAGCTCAGTGGTAAGAGCAGTCGCCCGGCAAACGGAAGGTCCCGGTTTCAAACCCCGGATGAGGCGGTTGTTTTCTCTTCTTGCATTTATAAATTTGATTTAGAATAATTAAAAATAAAAGTTCTTAAAATTCTTCTTTCTCCATCATTGACCAATTCTAACAAGGGTAGGTTCGATTCCCGTCCGCACGAAAAATAAATAAAATTGAATTTACAATTTATTTGTGCGCTTTCATCGTTACTGGTTAATGCCAGCTGAAAGCAAAACGTGGCTTAGTAGGCTAGTGATAAAAGTAACAAATTTATAGATGCAAGACGGAAAATCATCTGCCTCGTTAGCTCAGTGGTAAGAGCAGTCGCCCGGCAAGCGGAAGGTCCCAGTTTCAAACCCGAGACGAGGCGGTTATTTTTGTTATTGCACTTATAAATCTGATTTATAATCATTAAAAATAAACGTTCTTAAAGTTCATATTTCTCCACCATTGACCGATTCTAACAAGTGTAGATTCGATTCCCGTGCGCGGGAAAAAGAAATAAAATTGAATTTACATTTTATTTGTGCACTTTCATCGTTACTGGTTAATGCCAGCTGAAAGCAAAACGTGGCTTAGTAGGCTAGTGATAAAAGCAACAAATTTACAGATGCAAGACGGAAAATCATCTGTGTCGTTAGCTCAGTGGTAAGAGCAGGCGCCCGGCAAGCGGAAGGTCCGAGTTTCAAACCCGAAACTAGGCGGTTATTTTTGTTACTGCACTTATAAATTTGATTTATAATCATTAAAAATAAACGTTCTTAAAGTTCATATTTCTCCACCATTGACCGATTCTAACAAGTGTAGATTCGATGCCCGTCCGCGGGAGAAAGAAATAAAATTCAATTTACATTTCATTTGTGCACTTTCATCGTTACTGGTTAATGCCAGCTGAAATCAAAACGTGGCTTAGTAGGCTTAGTGACTAAGGTAACAAATTGATAAATGCAACAGGAAAATCATCTGTCTGCTTAGCTCAGTGGTAAGAGCAGTCGCCCGGCAAGCGGAAGGTCCCAGTTTCAAACCCGAGACGAGGCGGTTATTTTTGTTATTGCACTTATAAATTTGATTTATAATCATTAAAAATAAACGTTCTTAAAGTTCATATTTCTCCACCATTGACCGATTCTAACAAGTGTAGATTCGATTCCCGTCCGCGTGAAAAAGAAATAAAATTGAATTTACATTTTATTTGTGCACTTTCATCGTTACTGTTTAATGCCAGCTGAAAGCAAAACGTGGCTTAGTAGGCTAGTGATAAAAGTAACAAATTTATAGATGCAAGACTGAAAATCATCTGTCTCGTTAGCTCAGTGGTAAGAGCAGTCTCCCGGCAAGCGGAAGGTCCTAGTTTCAAACCCGAGACGAGGCGGTTATTATTGTTATTGCACTTATAAATTTGATTTATAATCATTAAAAATAAAAGTTCTTAAAGTTCATATTTCTCCACCATTGACCGATTCTAACAAGTGTAGATTCGATTCTCGTCCGCGGGAAAAAGAAATAAAATTGAATTTATATTTCATTTGTGCACTTTCATCGTTACTGGTTAATGCCAGCTGAAAGCAAAACGTGGCTTAGTAGGCTTAGTGACAAAAGTAACACATTGATAAATGCAACAGGAAAATCATCTGTCTGGTTAGCTCAGTGGTAAGAGCAGTCGCCCAGAAAGCGGAATGTCCAGGTTTCAAACCCCGGATGAGGCGGTTGTTTCCTCTTCTTGCATTTATAAATTTGATTTAGAATCATTAAAAATAAAAGTTCTTAAAGTTCTTCTTTCTCCATCATTGACCGATTCTAACAAGGGTAGTTTCGATTTCCGTCCGCGGGAAAAATAAATAAAATTGAATTTACAATTTATTTGCGCGCTTTCATTGGTACTGGTTAATGCCAGCTGAAAGCAAAACGTGGCTTAGTAGGCTAGTGACAAAAGTAACAAATTGATAGATGCAAGACGGAAAATCATCTGTCTCGTTAGCTCAGTGGTAAGAGCAGTCTCCCGGCAAGCGGAAGGTCCTAGTTTCAAACCCGAGACGAGGCGGTTATTTTTGTTATTGCACTTATAAATTTGATTTATAATCATTAAAAATAAAAGTTCTTAAAGTTCATATTTCTCCACCATTGACCGATTCTAACAAGTGTAGATTCGATTCTCGTCCGCGGGAAAAAGAAATAAAATTGAATTTATATTTTATTTGTGCACTTTCATCGTTACTGGTTAATGCCAGCTGAAAGCAAAACGTGGCTTAGTAGGCTTAGTGACAAAAGTAACAAATTGATAAATGCAACAGGAAAATCATCTGTCTGGTTAGCTCAGTGGTAAGAGCAGTCGCCCAGAAAGCGGAATGTCCAGGTTTCAAACCCCGGATGAGGCGGTTGTTTCCTCTTCTTGCATTTATAAATTTGATTTAGAATCATTAAAAATAAAAGTTCTTAAAGTTCTTCTTTCTCCATCATTGACCGATTCTAACAAGGGTAGTTTCGATTTCCGTCCGCGGGAAAAATAAATAAAACTGAATTTACAATTTATTTGCGCGCTTTCATTGGTACTGGTTAATGCCAGCTGAAAGCAAAACGTGGCTTAGTAGGCTAGTGACAAAAGTAACAAATTGATAAATGCAACAGGAAAATCATCTGCCTGGTTAGCTCAGTGGTAAGAGCAGTCGCCCAGAAAGCGGAATGTCCAGGTTTCAAACCCCGGATGAGGCGGTTGTTTTCTCTTCTTGCATTTATAAATTTGATTTAGAATCATTAAAAATAAAAGTTCTTTTAGTTCTTCTTTCTCCATCATTGCCCGATTCTAACAAGGGTAGGTTCGATTCCCGTCCACGGGAAAAATAAATAAAAATGAATTTACGATATATTTGTGCGCTTTCATCGTACTGGTTAATGCCAGCTGAAAGCAACACGTGGCTTAGTAGGCTAGTGACAAAAGTAACAAATTGATAAATGCAAGAAGGAAAATCATCTGTTTCGTTAGCTCAGTGGTAAGAGCAGTCGCCCGGCAAACGGAAGGTCCCGGTTTCAAAGCCCGTATGAGGCGGTTGTTTCCTCTTCTTGCATTTATAAGTTTGATTTAGAATCATTAAAAATAAAAGTTCTTAAAGTTCTTCTTTCTCCATCATTGACCGATTCTAACAAGGCTAGTTTCGATTCCCGTCCACGGGAAAAATAAATAAAAATGAATTTACGATATATTTGTGCGCTTTCATCGTACTGGTTAATGCCAGCTGAAATCAAAACGTGGCTTAGTAGGCTTAGTGACTAAGGTAACAAATTGATAAATGCAACAGGAAAATCATCTGTCTGCTTAGCTCAGTGGTAAGAGCAGTCGCCCGGCAAGCGGAAGGTCCCAGTTTCAAACCCGAGACGAGGCGGTTATTTTTGTTATTGCACTTATAAATTTGATTTATAATCATTAAAAATAAACGTTCTTAAAGTTCATATTTCTCCACCATTGACCGATTCTAACAAGTGTAGATTCGATTCCCGTCCGCGTGAAAAAGAAATAAAATTGAATTTACATTTTATTTGTGCACTTTCATCGTTACTGTTTAATGCCAGCTGAAAGCAAAACGTGGCTTAGTAGGCTAGTGATAAAAGTAACAAATTTATAGATGCAAGACTGAAAATCATCTGTCTCGTTAGCTCAGTGGTAAGAGCAGTCTCCCGGCAAGCGGAAGGTCCTAGTTTCAAACCCGAGACGAGGCGGTTATTATTGTTATTGCACTTATAAATTTGATTTATAATCATTAAAAATAAAAGTTCTTAAAGTTCATATTTCTCCACCATTGACCGATTCTAACAAGTGTAGATTCGATTCTCGTCCGCGGGAAAAAGAAATAAAATTGAATTTATATTTCATTTGTGCACTTTCATCGTTACTGGTTAATGCCAGCTGAAAGCAAAACGTGGCTTAGTAGGCTTAGTGACAAAAGTAACACATTGATAAATGCAACAGGAAAATCATCTGTCTGGTTAGCTCAGTGGTAAGAGCAGTCGCCCAGAAAGCGGAATGTCCAGGTTTCAAACCCCGGATGAGGCGGTTGTTTCCTCTTCTTGCATTTATAAATTTGATTTAGAATCATTAAAAATAAAAGTTCTTAAAGTTCTTCTTTCTCCATCATTGACCAATTCTAACAAGGGTAGGTTCGATTCCCGTCCACGGGAAAAATAAATAAAAATGAATTTACGATATATTTGTGCGCTTTCATCGTACTGGTTAATGCCAGCTGAAAGCAACACGTGGCTTAGTAGGCTAGTGACAAAAGTAACAAATTGATAAATGCAAGAAGGAAAATCATCTGTTTCGTTAGCTCAGTGGTAAGAGCAGTCGCCCGGCAAACGGAAGGTCCCGGTTTCAAAGCCCGTATGAGGCGGTTGCTTCCTCTTCTTGCATTTATAAGTTTGATTTAGAATCATTAAAAATAAAAGTTCTTAAAGTTCTTCTTTCTCCATCATTGACCGATTCTAACAAGGCTAGTTTCGATTCCCGTCCGCGTGAAAAAGAAATAAAATTGAATTTACATTTTATTTGTGCAATTTCATCGTTACTGTTTAATGCCAGCTGAAAGCAAAACGTGGCTTAGTAGGCTAGTGATAAAAGTAACAAATTTATAGATTCAAGACGGAAAATCATCTGTCTCGTTAGCTCAGTGGTAAGAGCAGTCTCCCGGCAAGCGGAAGGTCCTAGTTTCAAACCCGAGACGAGGCGGTTATTTTTGTTATTGCACTTATAAATTTGATTTATAATCATTAAAAATAAAAGTTCTTAAAGTTCATATTTCTCCACCATTGACCGATTCTAACAAGTGTAGATTCGATTCTCGCCCGCGGGAAAAAGAAATAAAATTGAATTTATATTTTATTTGTGCACTTTCATCGTTACTGGTTAATGCCAGCTGAAAGCAAAACGTGGCTTAGTAGGCTTAGTGACAAAAGTAACAAATTGATAAATGCAACAGGAAAATCATCTGCCTGGTTAGCTCAGTGGTAAGAGCAGTCGCTCAGAAAGCGGAATGTCCAGGTTTCAAACCCCGGATGAGGCGGTTGTTTTCTCTTCTTGCATTTATAAATTTGATTTAGAATCATTAAAAATAAAAGTTCTTTTAGTTCTTCTTTCTCCATCATTGCCCGATTCTAGCAAGTGTAGGTTCGATTCCCGTCCGCGGGAAAAATAAATAAAACTGAATTTACAATTTATTTGTGCGCTTTCATCGTTACTCTTTAATGCAGCTGAAAGCAAAACGTGGCTTAGTAGGCTAGTGACAAAAGTAACAAATTGATAAATGCAACAGGAAAATCATCTGTCTGGTTAGCTCAGTGGTAAGAGCAGTCGCCCGGAAAGCGGACTGTTCCGGTTTCAAACCCCGGATGAGGCGGTTGTTTTCTCTTCTTGCATTTATAAATTTGATTTCGAATCATTAAAAATAAAAGTTCTTAAAGTTCTTCTTTCTCCATCATTGACCAATTCTAACAAGGGTAGGTTCGATTCCCGTCCACGGGAAAAATAAATAAAAATGAATTTACGATATATTTGTGCGCTTTCATCGTACTGGTTAATGCCAGCTGAAAGCAACACGTGGCTTAGTAGGCTAGTGACAAAAGTAACAAATTGATAAATGCAAGAAGGAAAATCATCTGTCTCGTTAGCTCAGTGGTAAGAGCAGTCGCCCGGCAAACGGAAGGTCCCGGTTTCAAAGCCCGTATGAGGCGGTTGTTTTCTCTTCTTGCATTTATAAATTTGATTTAGAATCATTAAAAATAAAAGTTCTTAAAGTTCTTCTTTCTCCATCATTGACCGATTCTAACAAGGCTAGTTTCGATTCCCGTCCGCGTGAAAAAGAAATAAAATTGAATTTACATTTTATTTGTGCACTTTCATCGTTACTGTTTAATGCCAGCTGAAAGCAAAACGTGGCTTAGTAGGCTAGTGATAAAAGTAACAAATTTATAGATGCAAGACGGAAAATCATCTGTCTCGTTAGCTCAGTGGTAAGAGCAGTCTCCCGGCAAGCGGAAGGTCCTAGTTTCAAACCCGAGACGAGGCGGTTATTTTTGTTATTGCACTTATAAATTTGATTTATAATCATTAAAAATAAAAGTTCTTAAAGTTCATATTTCTCCACCATTGACCGATTCTAACAAGTGTAGATTCGATTCTCGTCCGCGGGAAAAAGAAATAAAATTGAATTTATATTTTATTTGTGCACTTTCATCGTTACTGGTTAATGCCAGCTGAAAGCAAAACGTGGCTTAGTAGGCTTAGTGACAAAAGTAACAAATTGATAAATGCAACAGGAAAATCATCTGTCTGGTTAGCTCAGTGGTAAGAGCAGTCGCCCAGAAAGCGGAATGTCCAGGTTTCAAACCCCGGATGAGGCGGTTGTTT
This sequence comes from Dioctria rufipes, assembly GCA_963924295.1. Lineage (NCBI taxonomy): Eukaryota > Metazoa > Arthropoda > Insecta > Diptera > Asilidae > Dioctria > Dioctria rufipes. Next base: position 121,891,580 of record OZ002740.1, read on the forward strand.
CCTCTTCTTGCATTTATAAATTAGATTTAGAATCATTAAAAATAAAAGTTCTTAAAGTTCTTCTTTCTCCATCATTGACCGATTCTAACAAGGGTAGTTTCGATTTCCGTCCGCGGGAAAAATAAATAAAATTGAATTTACAATTTATTTGCGCGCTTTCATTGGTACTGGTTAATGCCAGCTGAAAGCAAAACGTGGCTTAGTAGGCTAGTGACAAAAGTAACAAATTGATAAATGCAACAGGAAAATCATCTGCCTGGTTAGCTCAGTGGTAAGAGCAGTCGCCCAGAAAGCGGAATGTCCAGGTTTCAAACCCGGATGAGGCGGTTGTTTTCTCTTCTTGCATTTATAAATTTGATTTAGAATCATTAAAAATAAAAGTTCTTATAGTTCTTCTTTCTCCATCATTGACCGATTCTAGCAAGTGTAGGTTCGATTCCCGTCCGCGGGAAAAATAAATAAAACTGAATTTACAATTTATTTGTGCGCTTTCATCGTTACTCTTTAATGCAGCTGAAAGCAAAACGTGGCTTAGTAGGCTAGTGACAAAAGTAACAAATTGATAAATGCAACAGGAAAATCATCTGTCTGGTTAGCTCAGTGGTAAGAGCAGTCGCCCGGAAAGCGGACTGTTCCGGTTTCAAACCCCGGATGAGGCGGTTGTTTTCTCTTCTTGCATTTATAAATTTGATTTCGAATCATTAAAAATAAAAGTTCTTATAGTTCTTCTTTCTCCATCATTGACCGATTCTAGCAAGTGTAGGTTCGATTCCCGTCCGCGGGAAAAATAAATAAAACTGAATTTACAATTTATTTGTGCGCTTTCATCGTTACTCTTTAATGCAGCTGAAAGCAAAACGTGGCTAGTAGGCTAGTGACAAAAGTAACAAATTGATAAATGCAACAGGAAAATCATCTGTCTGGTTAGCTCAGTGGTAAGAGCAGTCGCCCGGAAAGCGGACTGTTCCGGTTTCAAACCCCGGATGAGGCGGTTGTTTTCTCTTCTTGCATTTATAAATTTGATTTCGAATCATTAAAAATAAAAGTTCTTAAAGTTCTTCTTTCTCCAACATTGACCGATTCTAACAAGGGTAGTTTCGATTCCCGTCCGCGGGAAAAATAAATAAAATTGAATTTACATTTTATTTGTGCACTTTCATCGTTACTGGTTAATGCCAGCTGAAAGCAAAACGTGGCTTAGCAGACTAGTGACAAAAGTAACAAATTGATAAATGCAACAGGAAAATCATCTGTCTGGTTAGCTCAGTGGTAAGAGCAGTCGCCCAGAAAGCGGAATGTCCAGGTTTCAAACCCCGGATGAGGCGGTTGTTTTCTCTTCTTGCATTTATAAATTTGATTTAGAATCATTCAAAATAAAAGTTCTTAAAGTTCTTCTTTCTCCATCATTGACCAATTCTAACAAGGGTAGGTTCGATTCCCGTCCACGGGAAAAATAAATAAAAATGAATTTACGATATATTTGTGCGCTTTCATCGTACTGGTTAATGCCAGCTGAAAGCAACACGTGGCTTAGTAGGCTAGTGACAAAAGTAACAAATTGATAAATGCAAGAGGGAAAATCATCTGTCTCGTTAGCTCAGTGGTAAGAGCAGTCGCCCGGCAAACGGAAGGTCCCGGTTTCAAAGCCCGTATGAGGCGGTTGTTTTCTCTTCTTGCATTTATAAATTTGATTTAGAATCATTAAAAATAAAAGTTCTTAAAGTTCTTCTTTCTACATCATTGACCGATTCTAACAAGGGTAGTTTCGATTTCCGTCCGCGGGAAAAATAAATAAAATCGAATTTACAATTTATTTGCGCGCTTTCATTGGTACTGGTTAATGCCAGCTGAAAGCAAAACGTGGCTTAGTAGGCTAGTGACAAAAGTAACAAATTGATAAATGCAACAGGAAAATCATCTGCCTGGTTAGCTCAGTGGTAAGAGCAGTCGCCCAGAAAGCGGAATGTCCAGGTTTCAAACCCGGATGAGGCGGTTGTTTTCTCTTCTTGCATTTATAAATTTGATTTAGAATCATTAAAAATAAAAGTTCTTATAGTTCTTCTTTCTCCATCATTGACCGATTCTAGCAAGTGTAGGTTCGATTCCCGTCCGCGGGAAAAATAAATAAAACTGAATTTACAATTTATTTGTGCGCTTTCATCGTTACTCTTTAATGCAGCTGAAAGCAAAACGTGGCTTAGTAGGCTAGTGACAAAAGTAACAAATTGATAAATGCAACAGGAAAATCATCTGTCTGGTTAGCTCAGTGGTAAGAGCAGTCGCCCGGAAAGCGGACTGTTCCGGTTTCAAACCCCGGATGAGGCGGTTGTTTTCTCTTCTTGCATTTATAAATTTGATTTCGAATCACTAAAAATAAAAGTTCTTATAGTTCTTCTTTCTCCATCATTGACCGATTCTAGCAAGTGTAGGTTCGATTCCCGTCCGCGGGAAAAATAAATAAAACTGAATTTACAATTTATTTGTGCGCTTTCATCGTTACTCTTTAATGCAGCTGAAAGCAAAACGTGGCTTAGTAGGCTAGTGACAAAAGTAACAAATTGATAAATGCAACAGGAAAATCATCTGTCTGGTTAGCTCAGTGGTAAGAGCAGTCGCCCGGAAAGCGGACTGTTCCGGTTTCAAACCCCGGATGAGGCGGTTGTTTTCTCTTCTTGCATTTATAAATTTGATTTCGAATCATTAAAAATAAAAGTTCTTAAAGTTCTTCTTTCTCCAACATTGACCGATTCTAACAAGGGTAGTTTCGATTCCCGTCCGCGGGAAAAATAAATAAAATTGAATTTACATTTTATTTGTGCACTTTCATCGTTACTGGTTAATGCCAGCTGAAAGCAAAACGTGGCTTAGCAGGCTAGTGACAAAAGTAACAAATTGATAAATGCAACAGGAAAATCATCTGTCTGGTTAGCTCAGTGGTAAGAGCAGTCGCCCAGAAAGCGGAATGTCCAGGTTTCAAACCCCGGATGAGGCGGTTGTTTTCTCTTCTTGCATTTATAAATTTGATTTAGAATCATTCAAAATAAAAGTTCTTAAAGTTCTTCTTTCTCCATCATTGACCAATTCTAACAAGGGTAGGTTCGATTCCCGTCCACGGGAAAAATAAATAAAAATGAATTTACGATATATTTGTGCGCTTTCATCGTACTGGTTAATGCCAGCTGAAAGCAACACGTGGCTTAGTAGGCTAGTGACAAAAGTAACAAATTGATAAATGCAAGAGGGAAAATCATCTGTCTCGTTAGCTCAGTGGTAAGAGCAGTCGCCCGGCAAACGGAAGGTCCCGGTTTCAAAGCCCGTATGAGGCGGTTGTTTTCTCTTCTTGCATTTATAAATTTGATTTAGAATCATTAAAAATAAAAGTTCTTAAAGTTCTTCTTTCTCCATCATTGACCGATTCTAACAAGGCTAGTTTCGATTCCCGTCCGCGGGAAAAATAAATAAAATTGAATTTACAATTTATTTGTGCGCTTTCATCGGTACTGGTTAATGCCAGCTGAAAGCAAAACGTGGCTTAGTAGGCTAGTGATAAAAGTAACAAATTGATAAATGCAAGAGGGCAAATCATCTGTCTTGTTAGCTCAGTGGTAAGAGCATTATCCCGGCAAGGGGATGGTCCCGGTTTCAAACCCCGGACGAGGCGGTTGTTTTTTCTTCCTGTATTTATATAATTTATTTAGAATCATTAAAAATAAAAGTTCTTAAAGTTCTTCTCTCTCCATCACTGACCGATTCTAACAAGTGTAGGTTCGATTCCCATCCGCGGAAAAAATATATGAAATTGAATTTACAGTTTATTTGTGCGCTTTAATCGTTACTGTTTAATGCCAGCTGAAAGCAAAACGTGGCTTAGTAGGCTAGTAATAAATGTAACAAATTTATAGATGCAAGACGGAAAATCATCTGTCTCGTTAGCTCAGTGGTAAGAGCAGTCGCCCGGCAAGCGGAAGGTCCCAGTTTCAAACCCGAGACGAGGCGGTTATTTTTGTTATTGCACTTATAAATTTGATTTATAATCATTAAAAATAAACGTTCTTACAGTTCATATTTCTCCACCATTGACCGATTCTAAAAATGTAGATTCGATTCCCGTCCGCGGGAAAAAGAAATAAAATTGAATTTACACTTTATTTGTGCACTTTCATCGTTACTGGTTAATGCCAGCTGAAAGCAACACGTGGCTTAGTAGGCTAGTGACAAAAGTAACAAATTGATAAATGCAACAGGAAAATCATCTGTCTGGTTAGCTCAGTGGTAAGAGCAGTCGCCCAGAAAGCGGAATGTCCAGGTTTCAAACCCCGGATGAGGCGGTTGTTTTCTCTTCTTGCATTGATAAATTTGATTTAGAATCATTAAAAATAAAAGTTCTTAAATTTCTTCTTTCTCCATCATTGACCAATTCTAACAAGTGTAGGTTCGATTCCCGACCGCGGGAAAAATAAATAAAATTGAATTTACAATTTATTTGTGCGCTTTCGTTGTTACTGGTTAATGCCCGCTGAAAGCAACACGTGGCTTAATAGGCTAGTGACAAAAGTAACAAATTGGTAAATGCAAGAGGGAAAATCATCTCTCTCGTTAGCCCAGTGGTAAGAGCAGTCGCCCGGCAAACGGAAGGTCCCGGTTTCAAACCCCGGATGAGGCGGTTGTTTTCTCTTCTTGTATTTATAAATTTGATTTAGAATAATTAAAAATAAAAGTTCTTAAAATTCTTCTTTCTCCATCATTGACCAATTCTAACAAGGGTAGGTTCGATTCCCGTCCGCACGAAAAATAAATAAAATTGAATTTACAATTTATTTGTGCGCTTTCATCGTTACTGGTTAATGCCAGCTGAAAGCAAAACGTGGCTTAGTAGGCTAGTGATAAAAGTAACAAATTGATAAATGCAAGAGGGCAAATCATCTGTCTTGTTAGCTCAGTGGTAAGAGCATTATCCCGGCAAGGGGATGGTCCCGGTTTCAAACCCCGGACGAGGCGGTTGTTTTTTCTTCCTGTATTTATATAATTTATTTAGAATCATTAAAAATAAAAGTTCTTAAAGTTCTTCTCTCTCCATCACTGACTGATTCTAACAAGTGTAGGTTCGATTCCCATCCGCGGAAAAAATATATGAAATTGAATTTACAGTTTATTTGTGCGCTTTAATCGTTACTGTTTAATGCCAGCTGAAAGCAAAACGTGGCTTAGTAGGCTAGTAATAAATGTAACAAATTTATAGATGCAAGACGGAAAATCATCTGCCTCGTTAGCTCAGTGGTAAGAGCAGTCGCCCGGCAAGCGGAAGGTCCCAGTTTCAAACCCGAGACGAGGCGGTTATTTTTGTTATTGCACTTATAAATCTGATTTATAATCATTAAAAATAAACTTTCTTAAAGTTCATATTTCTCCACCATTGACCGATTCTAACAAGTGTAGATTCGATTCCCGTCCGCCTGAAAAAAAAATAAAATTGAATTTACATTTTATTTGTGCACTTTCATCGTTACTGTTTAATGCCAGCTGAAAGCAAAACGTGGCTTAGTAGGCTAGTGATAAAAGTAACAAATTTATAGATGCAAGACGGAAAATCATCTGTCTCGTTAGCTCAGTGGTAAGAGCAGTCTCCCGGCAAGTGGAAGGTCCTAGTTTCAAACCCGAGACGAGGCGGTTATTTTTGTTATTGCACTTATAAATTTGATTTATAATCATTAAAAATAAAAGCTCTTAAAGTTCATATTTCTCCACCATTGACCGATTCTAACAAGTGTAGATTCGATTCTCGTCCGCGGGAAAAAGAAATAAAATTGAATTTATATTTTATTTGTGCACTTTCATCGTTACTGGTTAATGCCAGCTGAAAGCAAAACGTGGCTTAGTAGGCTTAGTGACAAAAGTAACAAATTGATAAATGCAACAGGAAAATCATCTGTCTGGTTAGCTCAGTGGTAAGAGCAGTCGCCCAGAAAGCGGAATGTCCAGGTTTCAAACCCCGGATGAGGCGGTTGTTTCCTCTTCTTGCATTTATAAATTTGATTTAGAATCATTAAAAATAAAAGTTCTTAAAGTTCTTCTTTCTCCATCATTGACCGATTCTAACAAGGGTAGTTTCGATTTCCGTCCGCGGGAAAAATAAATAAAATTGAATTTACAATTTATTTGCGCGCTTTCATTGGTACTGGTTAATGCCAGCTGAAAGCAAAACGTGGCTTAGTAGGCTAGTGACAAAAGTAACAAATTGATAAATGCAACAGGAAAATCATCTGCCTGGTTAGCTCAGTGGTAAGAGCAGTCGCCCAGAAAGCGGAATGTCCAGGTTTCAAACCCCGGATGAGGCGGTTGTTTTCTCTTCTTGCATTTATAAATTTGATTTAGAATCATTAAAAATAAAAGTTCTTATAGTTCTTCTTTCTCCATCATTGACCGATTCTAGCAAGTGTAGGTTCGATTCCCGTCCGCGGGAAAAATAAATAAAACTGAATTTACAATTTATTTGTGCGCTTTCATCGTTACTCTTTAATGCAGCTGAAAGCAAAACGTGGCTTAGTAGGCTAGTGACAAAAGTAACAAATTGATAAATGCAACAGGAAAATCATCTGTCTGGTTAGCTCAGTGGTAAGAGCAGTCGCCCGGAAAGCGGACTGTTCCGGTTTCAAACCCCGGATGAGGCGGTTGTTTTCTCTTCCTGCATTTATAAATTTGATTTCGAATCATTAAAAATAAAAGTTCTTAAAGTTCTTCTTTCTCCAACATTGACCGATTCTAACAAGGGTAGTTTCGATTCCCGTCCGCGGGAAAAATAAATAAAATTGAATTTACGATTTATTTGTGCGCTTTTATCGTACTGTTTACTGCCAGCTGAAAGCAAAACGTGGCTTAGTACGCTAGTGACAAAAGTAACAAATTGATAAATGCAAGAGGGCAAATCATCTGTCTCGTTAGCTCAGTGGTAAGAGCATTATCCCGGCAAGGGGAAGGTCCCGGTTTCAAATCCCGGACGAGGCGGTTGTTTTTTCTTCCTGCATTTATATATTTTATTTAGAATCATTAAAAATAAAAGTTCTTAAAGTTCTTCTTTCTCCATCACTGACCGATTCTAACAAGTGTAGGTTCGATTCCCATCCGCGGGAAAAATATATGAAATTGAATTTACAGTTTATTTGTGCGCTTTCACCCTTACTGTTTAATGCCAGCTGAAAGCAAAACGTGGCTTAGTAGGCTAGTGATAAAAGTAACAAATTTATAGATGCAAGACGGAAAATCATCTGTCTCGTTAGCTCAGTGGTAAGAGCAGTCGCCCGGCAGGCGGATGTTCCCAGTTTCAAACCCGAGACGAGGCGGTTATTTTAGTTATTGGACCTATAAATTCATTTAGAATCATTAAAAATAAAAGTTCTTAAAGTTCTTCTTTCTCCATCATTGACCAATTCTAACAAGGGTAGGTTCGATTTCCGTCCGCGGGAATAATAAATAAAATGGAATTTACAATTAATTTGTGCGCTTTCATCGTTACTGGTTAATGCCAGCTGAAAGCAGCACGTGGCTTAGTAGGCTAGTGACATAAGTAACAAATTGATAAATGCAACAGGAAAATCATCTGTCTTTTTAGCTCAGTGGTAAGAGCAGTCGCCCAGAAAGCGGATGTCCAGGTTTCAAACCCCGGATGAGGCGGTTGTTTTCTCTTCTTGCATTTATATATTTGATTTAAAATCATTAAAAATAAAAGTTCTTAAAGTTCTTCTTTCTCCATCATTGACCGATTCTAGCAAGTGTAGGTTCGATTCCCCTCTGCGGGAAAAATAAATAAAATTGAATTTACAATTTATTTGTGCGCTTTCATCGTTACTGTTTAATGCAGCTGAAAGCAAAACGTGGCTTAGTAGGCTAGTGACAAAAGTATCAAATTGATAAATGCAACAGGAAAATCATCTGTCTGGTTAGCTCAGTGGTAAGAGCAGTCGCCCAGAAAGCGGAATGTCCATGTTTCAAACCCCGGATGTGGCGGTTGTTTTTTCTTCTTGCATTTATAAATTTGTTTTAGAATCATTAAAAATAAAAGTTCTTAAAGTTCTTCTTTCTCCATCATTGACCGATTCTAACAAGTTTTGGTTCGATTCCCGTCCGCGGGAAAAATAAATAAAATTGAATTTACAATTTATTTGTGCGCTTTCATCGTTACTGGTTAATGCCAGCTGAAAGCAAAACGTGGCTTAGTAGGCTAGTGACAAAAGTAACAAATTGATAAATGCAACAGGAAAATCATCTGTCTGGTTAACTCTGTGCTAAGAGCAGTCGCCCTGAAAGCGGAATGTCCAGGTTTCACACCCCGGATGAGGCGGTTGTTTTCTCTTCTTGCATTTATAAATTTGATTTAGAATCATTAAAAATAAAAGTTCTTAAAGTTCTTCTTTCTCCATCATTGACCGATTCTAACAAGTTTTGGTTCGATTCCCGTCCGCGGGAAAAATAAATAAAAATGAATTTACGATTGATTTGTGCGCTTTCATCGTACTGGTTAATGCCAGCTGAAAGCAAAACGTGGCTTAGTAGGGTAGTGACAAAAGTAACAAATTGATAAATGCAAGAGGCAAAATCATCTGTCTCGTAAGCTCAGTGGTAAGAGCAGTCGCCCGGCAAACGGAAGGTCCCGGTTTCAAACCCCGGATGACGCGGTTGTTTTCTCTTCTTGCATTTATATATTTGATTTAGAATCATTAAAAATAAAAGTTCTTAAAGTTCTTCTTTCTCCATCATTGACCGATTCTAGCAATTGTAGGTTCGATTCTCCTCTGTGGGAAAAATAAATAAAATTGAATTTACAATTTATTTGTGCGCTTTCATCGTTACTGTTTAATGCAGCTGAAAGCAAAACGTGGCTTAGTAGGCTAGTGACAAAAGTAACAAATTTATAAATGCAACAGGAAAATCATCTGTCTGGTTAGCTCAGTGGTAAGAGCAGTAGACCGGAAAGCGGAATGTCCAGGTTTCAAACCCCGGATGAGGCGGTTGTTTTCTCTTCTTGCATTTATAAATTTGTTTTAGAATCATTAAAAATAAAAGTTCTTAAAGTTCTTCATTCTCCATCATTGACCGATTCTAACAAGTTTTGGTTCGATTCCCCTCCGCGGGAAAAATAAATAAAATTGAATTTACAATTTATTTGTGCGCTTTCATCATTACTGTTTAATGCCAGCTGAAAGCAAAACGTGGCTTAGTAGGCTAGCGATAAAAGTAACAAATTGATAAATGCAAGAGGGCAAATCATCTGTCTCGTTAGCTCAGTAGTAAGAGCATTATCCCGGCAAGGGGAAGGTCCCGGTTTCAAACCCCGGACGAGGCGGTTGTCTTTTCTTCCTGCATTTATATATTTTATTTAGAATCATTAAAAATAAAAGTTCTTAAAGTTCTTCTTTCTCCATCACTGACCGATTCCAACAAGTGTATGTTCGATTCCATCCGCGGGAAAAATATATGAAATTGAATTTATAGTTTATTTGTGCGCTTTCACCCTTACTGTTTAATGCCAGCTGAAAGCAAAACGTGGCTTAGTAGGCTAGTGATAAAAGTAACAAATTTATAGATGCAAGACGGAAAAGCATCTGTCTCGTTAGCTCAGTAGTAAGAGCAGTCGCCCGGCAAGCGGAAGGTCCCAGTTTCAAACCCGAGACGAGGCGGTTATTTTTGTTATTGCACTTATAAATTTGATTTATAATCATTAAAAATAAACGTTCTTACAGTTCATATTTCTCCACCATTGACCGATTCTAAAAATGTAGATTCGATTCCCGTCCGCGGAAAAAGAAATAAAATTGAATTTACATTTTATTTGTGCACTTTCATCGTTACTGGTTAATGCCAGCTGAAAGCAACACGTGGCTTAGTAGGCTAGTGACAAAAGTAACAAATTGATAAATGCAACAGGAAAATCATCTGTCTGGTTAGCTCAGTGGTAAGAGCAGTCGCCCAGAAAGCGGAATGTCCAGGTTTCAAACCCCGGATGAGGCGGTTGTTTTCTTTTCTTGCATTGATAAATTTGATTTAGAATCATTAAAATAAAAGTTCTTAAATTTCTTCTTTCTCCATCATTGACCAATTCTAACAAGTGTAGGTTCGATTCCCGACGCGGGAAAAATAAATAAAATTGAATTTACAATTTATTTGTGCGCTTTCATTGTTACTGGTTAATGCCCGCTGAAAGCAACACGTGGCTTAATAGGCTAGTGACAAAAGTAACAAATTGGTAAATGCAAGAGGGAAAATCATCTCTCTCGTTAGCTCAGTGGTAAGAGCAGTCGCCCGGCAAACGGAAGGTCCCGGTTTCAACCCCGGATGAGGCGGTTGTTTTCTCTTCTTGCATTTATAAATTTGATTTAGAATTATTAAAAATAAAAGTTCTTAAAATTCTTCTTTCTCCATCATTGACCAATTCTAACAAGGGTAGGTTCGATTCCCGTCCGCACGAAAAATAAATAAAATTGAATTTACAATTTATTTGTGCGCTTTCATCGTTACTGGTTAATGCCAGCTGAAAGCAAAACGTGGCCTAGTACGCTAGTGACAAAAGTATCAAATTGATAAATGCAAGAGGGAAAATCATCTGTCTGCTTAGCTCAGTGGTAAGAGCAGTCGCCCGGCAAGCGGAAGGTCCCAGTTTCAAACCCGAAACGAGGCGGTTATTTTTGTTATTGCACTAATAAATTTGATTTATAATCATTAAAAATAAACGTTCTTAAAGTTCATATTTCTCCACCATTGACCGATTCTAACAAGTGTAGATTCGATTCCAGTCCGCGTGAAAAAGAAATAAAATTGAATTTACATTTTATTTGTGCAGTTTCATCGTTACTGTTTAATGCCAGCTGAAAGCAAAACGTGGCTTAGTAGGCTAGTGATAAAAGTAACAAATTTATAGATGCAAGACGGAAAATCATCTGTCTCGTTAGCTCAGTGGTAAGAGCAGTCTCCCGGCAAGCGGAAGGTCCTAGTTTCAAACCCGAGACGAGGCGGTTATTTTTGTTATTGCACTTATAAATTTGATTATAATCATTAAAAATAAAAGTTCTTAAAGTTCATATTTCTCCACCATTGACCGATTCTAACAAGTGTAGATTCGATTCCCGTCCGCGGGAGAAAGAAATAAAATTCAATTTACATTTTATTTGTGCACTTTCATCGTTACTGGTTAATGCCAGCTGAAATCAAAACGTGGCTTAGTAGGCTTAGTGACTAAGGTAACAAATTGATAAATGCAACAGGAAAATCATCTGTCTGCTTAGCTCAGTGGTAAGAGCAGTCGCCCGGCAAGCGGAAGGTCCCAGTTTCAAACCCGAGACGAGGCGGTTATTTTTGTTATTGCACTTATAAATTTGATTTATAATCATTAAAAATAAACGTTCTTAAAGTTCATATTTCTCCACCATTGACCGATTCTAACAAGTGTAGATTCGATTCCCGTCCGCACGAAAAATAAATAATATTGAATTTACAATTTACTTGTGCGCTTTCATCGTTACTGGTTAATGCCAGCTGAAAGCAAAACGTGGCTTAGTAGGGTAGTGATAAAAGTAACAAATTTATAGATGCAAGACGGAAAATCATCTGCCTCGTTAGCTCAGTGGTAAGAGCAGTCGCCCGGCAAGCGGAAGGTCCCAGTTTCAAACCCGAGACGAGGCGGTTATTTTTGTTATTGCACTTATAAATCTGATTTATAATCATTAAAAATAAACGTTCTTAAAGTTCATATTTCTCCACCATTGACCGATTCTAACAAGTGTAGATTCGATTCCCGTGCGCGGGAAAAAGAAATAAAATTGAATTTACATTTTATTTGTGCACTTTCATCGTTACTGGTTAATGCCAGCTGAAAGCAAAACGTGGCTTAGTAGGCTAGTGATAAAAGCAACAAATTTACAGATACAAGACGGAAAATCATCTGTGTCGTTAGCTCAGTGGTAAGAGCAGGCGCCCGGCAAGCGGAAGGTCCGAGTTTCAAACCCGAAACTAGGCGGTTATTTTGTTACTGCACTTATAAATTTGATTTATAATCATTAAAAATAAACGTTCTTAAAGTTCATATTTCTCCACCATTGACCGATTCTAACAAGTGTAGATTCGATTCCCGTCCGCGGGAGAAAGAAATAAAATTCAATTTACATTTTTATTTGTGCACTTTCATCGTTACTGGTTAATGCCAGCTGAAATCAAAACGTGGCTTAGTAGGCTTAGTGACTAAGGTAACAAATTGATAAATGCAACAGGAAAATCATCTGTCTGCTTAGCTCAGTGGTAAGAGCAGTCGCCCGGCAAGCGGAAGGTCCCAGTTTCAAACCCGAGACGAGGCGGTTATTTTTGTTATTGCACTTATAAATTTGATTTATAATCATTAAAAATAAACGTTCTTAAAGTTCATATCTCCCCACCATTGACCGATTCTAACAAGTGTAGATTCGATTCCCGTCCGCGTGAAAAAGAAATAAAATTGAATTTACATTTTATTTGTGCACTTTCATCGTTACTGTTTAATGCCAGCTGAAAGCAAAACGTGGCTTAGTAGGCTAGTGATAAAAGTAACAAATTTATAGATGCAAGACGGAAAATCATCTGTCTCGTTAGCTCAGTGGTAAGAGCAGTCTCCCGGCAAGCGGAAGGTCCTAGTTTCAAACCCGAGACGAGGCGGTTATTTTTGTTATTGCACTTATAAATTTGATTTATAATCATTAAAAATAAAAGTTCTTAGAGTTCATATTTCTCCACCATTGACCGATTCTAACAAGTGTAGATTCGATTCTCGTCCGCGGGAAAAAGAAATAAAATTGAATTTATATTTTATTTGTGCACTTTCATCGTTACTGGTTAATGCCACCTGAAAGCAAAACGTGGCTTAGTAGGCTTAGTGACAAAAGTAACAAATTGATAAGTGCAACAGGAAAATCATCTGTCTGGTTAGCTCAGTGGTAAGAGCAGTCGCCCAGAAAGCGGAATGTCCAGGTTTCAAACCCCGGATGAGGCGTTGTTTCCTCTTCTTGCATTTATAAATTTGATTTAGAATCATTAAAAATAAAAGTTCTTAAAGTTCTTCTTTCTCCATCATTGACCGATTCTAACAAGGGTAGTTTCGATTTCCGTCCGCGGGAAAAATAAATAAAATTGAATTTACAATTTATTTTCGCGCTTTCATTGGTACTGGATAATGCCAGCTGAAAGCAAAACGTGGCTTAGTAGGCTAGTGACAAAAGTAACAAATTGATAAATGCAAGAGGGAAAATCATCTGTCTCGTTATCTCAGTGGTAAGAGCAGTCGCCCGGCAAACGGAAGGTCCCGGTTTCAAAGCCGTATGAGGCGGTTGTTTTCTCTTCTTGCATTTATAAATTTGATTTAGAATCATTAAAAATAAAAGTTCTTAAAGTTCTTCTTTCTCCATCATTGACCGATTCTAACAAGGCTAGTTTCGATTCCGTCCGCGGGAAAAATAAATAAAATTGGATTTACAATTTATTTGTGCGCTTTCATCGGTACTGGTTAATGCCAGCTGAAAGCAAAACGTGGCTTAGTAGGCTAGTGATAAAAGTAACAAATTGATAAATGCAAGAGCGCAAATCATCTGTCTTGTTAGCTCAGTGGTAAGAGCATTATCCCGGCAAGGGGAAGGTCCCGGTTTCAAACCCCGGACGAGGCGGTTGTTTTTTCTTCCTGTATTTATATATTTTATTTAGAATCATTAAAAATAAAAGTTCTTAAAGTTCTTCTCTCTCCATCACTGACCGATTCTAACAAGTGTAGGTTCGATTCCCATCCGCGGAAAAAATATATGAAATTGAATTTACAGTTTATTTGTGCGCTTTAATCGTTACTGTTTAATGCCAGCTGAAAGCAAAACGTGGCTTAGTAGGCTAGTAATAAATGTAACAAATTTATAGATGCAAGACGGAAAATCATCTGTCTCGTTAGCTCAGTGGTAAGAGCAGTCGCCCGGCAAGCGGAAGGTCCCAGTTTCAAACCCGAGACGAGGCGGTTATTTTTGTTATTGCACTTATAAATTTGATTTATAATCATTAAAAATAAACGTTCTTACAGTTCATATTTCTCCACCATTGACCAATTCTAAAAATGTAAATTCGATTCCCGTCCGCGGGAAAAAGAAATAAAATTGAATTTACATTTTATTTGTGCACTTTCATCGTTACTGGTTAATGCCAGCTGAAAGCAACACGTGGCTTAGTAGGCTAGTGACAAAAGTAACAAATTGATAAATGCAACAGGAAAATCATCTGTCTGGTTAGCTCAGTGGTAAGAGCAGTCGCCCAGAAAGCGGAATGTCCAGGTTTCAAACCCCGGATGAGGCGGTTGTTTTCTCTTCTTGCATTGATAAATTTGATTTAGAATCATTAAAAATAAAAGTTCTTAAATTTCTTCTTTCTCCATCATTGACCAATTCTAACAAGTGTAGGTTCGATTCCCGACCGCGGGAAAAATAAATAAAATTGAATTTACAATTTATTTGTGCGCTTTCATTGTTACTGGTTAATGCCCGCTGAAAGCAACACGTGGCTTAATAGGCTAGTGACAAAAGTAACAAATTGGTAAATGCAAGAGGGAAAATCATCTCTCTCGTTAGCTCAGTGGTAAGAGCAGTCGCCCGGCAAACGGAAGGTCCCGGTTTCAAACCCCGGATGAGGCGGTTGTTTTCTCTTCTTGCATTTATAAATTTGATTTAGAATAATTAAAAATAAAAGTTCTTAAAATTCTTCTTCCTCCATCATTGACCAATTCTAACAAGGGTAGGTTCGATTCCCGTCCGCACGAAAAATAAATAATATTGAATTTACAATTTACTTGTGCGCTTTCATCGTTACTGGTTAATGCCAGCTGAAAGCAAAACGTGGCTTAGTAGGGTAGTGATAAAAGTAACAAATTTATAGATGCAAGACGGAAAATCATCTGCCTCGTTAGCTCAGTGGTAAGAGCAGTCGCCCGGCAAGCGGAAGGTCCCAGTTTCAAACCCGAGACGAGGCGGTTATTTTTGTTATTGCACTTATAAATCTGATTTATAATCATTAAAAATAAACGTTCTTAAAGTTCATATTTCTCCACAATTGACCGATTCTAACAAGTGTAGATTCGATTCCCGTGCGCGGGAAAAAGAAATAAAATTGAATTTACATTTTATTTGTGCACTTTCATCGTTACTGGTTAATGCCAGCTGAAAGCAAAACGTGGCTTAGTAGGCTAGTGATAAAAGCAACAAATTTACAGATGCAAGACGGAAAATCATCTGTGTCGTTAGCTCAGTGGTAAGAGCAGGCGCCCGGCAAGCGGAAGGTCCGAGTTTCAAACCCGAAACTAGGCGGTTATTTTTGTTACTGCACTTATAAATTTGATTTATAATCATTAAAAATAAACGTTCTTAAAGTTCATATTTCTCCACCGTTGACCGATTCTAACAAGTGTAGATTCGATTCCCGTCCGCGGGAGAAAGAAATAAAATTCAATTTACATTTTATTTGTGCACTTTCATCGTTACTGGTTAATGCCAGCTAAAATCAAAACGTGGCTTAGTAGGCTTAGTGACTAAGGTAACAAATTGATAAATGCAACAGGAAAATCATCTGTCTGCTTAGCTCAGTGGTAAGAGCAGTCGCCCGGCAAGCGGAAGGTCCCAGTTTCAAACCCGAGACGAGGCGGTTATTTTTGTTATTGCACTTATAAATTTGATTTATAATCATTAAAAATAAACGTTCTTAAAGTTCATATTTCTCCACCATTGACCGATTCTAACAAGTGTAGATTCGATTCCCGTCCGCGTGAAAAAGAAATAAAATTGAATTTACATTTTATTTGTGCACTTTCATCGTTACTGTTTAATGCCAGCTGAAAGCAAAACGTGGCTTAGTAGCCTAGTGATAAAAGTAACAAATTTATAGATGCAAGACGGAAAATCATCTGTCTCGTTAGCTCAGTGGTAAGAGCAGTCTCCCGGCAAGCGGAACGTCCTAGTTTCAAACCCGAGACGAGGCGGTTATTTTTGTTATTGCACTTATAAATTTGATTTATAATCATTAAAAATAAAAGTTCTTAAAGTTCATATTTCTCCACCATTGACCGATTCTAACAAGTGTAGATTCGATTCTCGTCCGCGGGAAAAAGAAATAAAATTGAATTTATATTTTATTTGTGCACTTTCATCGTTACTGGTTAATGCCAGCTGAAAGCGAAACGTGGCTTAGTAGGCTTAGTGACAAAAGTAACAAATTGATAAATGCAACAGGAAAATCATCTGTCTGGTTAGCTCAGTGGTAAGAGCAGTCGCCCAGAAAGCGGAATGTCCAGGTTTCAAACCCCGGATGAGGCGGTTGTTTTCTCTTCTTGCATTGATAAATTTGATTTAGAATCATTAAAAATAAAAGTTCTTAAATTTCTTCTTTCTCCATCATTGACCAATTCTAACAAGTGTAGGTTCGATTCCCGACCGCGGGAAAAATAAATAAAATTAAATTTACAATTTATTTGTGCGCTTTCATTGTTACTGGTTAATGCCCGCTGAAAGCAACACGTGGCTTAATAGGCTAGTGACAAAAGTAACAAATTGGTAAATGCAAGAGGGAAAATCATCTCTCTCGTTAGCTCAGTGGTAAGAGCAGTCGCCCGGCAAACGGAAGGTCCCGGTTTCAAACCCCGGATGAGGCGGTTGTTTTCTCTTCTTGCATTTATAAATTTGATTTAGAATAATTAAAAATAAAAGTTCTTAAAATTCTTCTTTCTCCATCATTGACCAAATCTAACAAGGGTAGGTTCGATTCCCGTCCGCACGAAAAATAAATAAAATTGAATTTACAATTTATTTGTGCGCTTTCATCGTTACTGGTTAATGCCAGCTGAAAGCAAAACGTGGCTTAGTAGGCTAGTGATAAAAGTAACAAATTTATAGATGCAAGACGGAAAATCATCTGCCTCGTTAGCTCAGTGGTAAGAGCAGTCGCCCGGCAAGCGGAAGGTCCCAGTTTCAAACCCGAGACGAGGCGGTTATTTTTGTTATTGCACTTATAAATCTGATTTATAATCATTAAAAATAAACGTTCTTAAAGTTCATATTTCTCCACCATTGACCGATTCTAACAAGTGTAGATTCGATTCCCGTCCGCGTGAAAAAGAAATAAAATTGAATTTACATTTTATTTGTGCACTTTCATCGTTACTGTTTAATGCCAGCTGAAAGCAAAACGTGGCTTAGTAGGCTAGTGATAAAAGTAACAAATTTATAGATGCAAGACGGAAAATCATCTGTCTCGTTAGCTCAGTGGTAAGAGCAGTCTCCCGGCAAGCGGAAGGTCCTAGTTTCAAACCCGAGACGAGGCGGTTATTTTTGTTATTGCACTTATAAATTTGATTTATAATCATTAAAAATAAAAGTTCTTAAAGTTCATATTTCTCCACCATTGACCGATTCTAACAAGTGTAGATTCGATTCTCGTCCGCGGGAAAAAGAAATAAAATTGAATTTATATTTTATTTGTGCACTTTCATCGTTACTGGTTAATGCCAGCTGAAAGCAAAACGTGGCTTAGTAGGCTTAGTGACAAAAGTAACAAATTGATAAATGCAACAGGAAAATCATCTGTCTGGTTAGCTCAGTGGTAAGAGCAGTCGCCCAGAAAGCGGAATGTCCAGGTTTCAAACCCCGGATGAGGCGGTTGTTTCCTCTTCTTGCATCTATAAATTTGATTTAGAATCATTAAAAATAAAAGTTCTTAAAGTTCATATTTCTCCATCATTGACCGATTCTAGCAAGTGTAGGTTCGATTCCCGTCCGCGGGAAAAATAAATAAAACTGAATTTACAATTTATTTGTGCGCTTTCATCGTTACTCCTTAATGCAGCTGAAAACAAAACGTGGCTTAGTAGGCTAGTGACAAAAGTAACAAATTGATAAATGCAACAGGAAAATCATCTGTCTGGTTAGCTCAGTGGTAAGAGCAGTCGCCCGGAAAGCGGACTGTTCCGGTTTCAAACCCCGGATGAGGCGGTTGTTTTCTCTTCTTGCATTTATAAATTTGATTTCGAATCATTAAAAATAAAAGTTCTTAAAGTTCTTCTTTCTCCAACATTGACCGATTCTAACAAGGGTAGTTTCGATTCCCGTCCGCGGGAAAAATAAATAAAATTGAATTTACGATTTATTTGTGCGCTTTTATCGTACTGTTTACTGCCAGCTGAAAGCAAAGCGTGGCTTAGTAGGCTAGTGACAAAAGTAACAAATTGATAAATGCAAGAGGGCAAATCATCTGTCTCGTTAGCTCAGTGGTAAGAGCATTATCCCGGCAAGGGGAAGGTCCCGGTTTCAAACCCCGGACGAGGCGGTTGTTTTTTCTTCCTGCATTTATATATTTTATTTAGAATCATTAAAAATAAAAGTTCTTAAAGTTCTTCTTTCTCCATCACTGACCGATTCTAACAAGTGTAGGTTCGATTCCCATCCGCGGGAAAAATATATGAAATTGAATTTACAGTTTATTTGTGCGCTTTCACCCTTACTGTTTAATGCCAGCTGAAAGCAAAATGTGGCTTAGTAGGCTAGTGATAAAAGTAACCAATTTATAGATGCAAGACGGAAAATCATCTGTCTCGTTAGCTCAGTGGTAAGAGCAGTCGCCCGGCAAGCGGAAGGTCCCAGTTTCAAACCCGAGACGAGGCGGCTATTTTTGTTATTGGACCTATAAATTTGATTTATAATCATTAAAAATAAACGTTCTTAAAGTTCATATTTCTCCACCATTGACCGATTCTAACAAGTGTAGATCCGATTCCCGTCCGCGGGAAAAAGAAATAAAATTGAATTTACATTTTATTTGTGCACTTTCATCGTTACTGGTTAATGCCAGCTGAAAGCAAAACGTGGCTTAGTAGGCTAGTGACAAAAGTAACAAATTGATAAATGCAACAGGAAAATCATCTGTCTGGTTAGCTCAGTGGTAAGAGCAGTCGCCCAGAAAGCGGAATGTCCAGGTTTCAAACCCCGGTTGAGGCGGTTGTTTTCTCTTCTTGCATTTATAAATTTGATTTAGAATCATTCAAAATAAAAGTTCTTAAAGTTCTTCTTTCTCCATCATTGACCAATTCTAACAAGGGTAGGTTCGATTCCCGTCCACGGGAAAAATAAATAAAAATGAATTTACGATATATTTGTGCGCTTTCATCGTACTGGTTAATGCCAGCTGAAAGCAACACGTGGCTTAGTAGGCTAGTGACAAAAGTAACAAATTGATAAATGCAAGAGGGAAAATCATCTGTCTCGTCAGCTCAGTGGTAAGAGCAGTCGCCCGGCAAACGGAAGGTCCCGGTTTCAAAGCCCGTATGAGGCGGTTGTTTTCTCTTCTTGCATTTATAAATTTGATTTAGAATCATTAAAAATAAAAGTTCTTAAAGTTCTTCTTTCTCCATCATTGACCGATTCTAACAAGGCTAGTTTCGATTCCCGTCCGCGGGAAAAATAAATAAAATTGAATTTACAATTTATTTGTGCGCTTTCTTCGGTACTGGTTAATGCCAGCTGAAAGCAAAACGTGGCTTAGTAGGCTAGTGATAAAAGTAACAAATTGTTAAATGCAAGAGGGCAAATCATCTGTCTTGTTAGCTCAGTGGTAAGAGCATTATCCCGGCAAGGGGAAGGTCCCGGTTTCAAACCCCGGACGAGGCGGTTGTTTTTTCTTCCTGTATTTATATATTTTATTTAGAATCATTAAAAATAAAAGTTCTTCTCTCTCCATCACTGACCGATTCTAACAAGTGTAGGTTCGATTCCCATCCGCGGAAAAAATATATGAAATTGAATTTACAGTTTATTTGTGCGCTTTAATCGTTACTGTTTAATGCCAGCTGAAAGCAAAACGTGGCTTAGTAGGCTAGTAATAAATGTAACAAATTTATAGATGCAAGACGGAAAATCATCTGTCTCGTTAGCTCAGGGGTAAGAGCAGTCGCCCGGCAAGCGGAAGGTCCCAGTTTCAAACCCGAGACGAGGCGGTTATTTTTGTTATTGCACTTATAAATTTGATTTATAATCATTAAAAATAAACGTTCTTAAAGTTCATATTTCTCCACCATTGACCGATTCTAACAAGGGTGTTTCGATTCCCGTCCGCGGGAAAAATAAAATAAAATTGAATTTACAATTTATTTGTGCGCTTTCATCGTACTGGTTAATGCCAGCTGAAAGCAACACGTGGCTTAGTAGGCTAGTGACAAAAGTAACAAATTGATAAATGCAAGAGGGAAAATCATCTCTCTCGTTAGCTTAGTGGTAAGAGCAGTCGCCCGGCAAACGGAAGGTCCCGGTTTCAAACCCCGGATGAGGCGGTTGCTGTCTTTTCTTGCATTTATGAATTTGATTTAGAATCATTAAAAATAAAAGTTCTTAAAGTTCTTCTTTCTCCATCATTGACAGATTCTAACAAGGGTAGTTTCGATTCCCGTCCGCAGGGAAAAATAAATAAAATTGAATTTACGATTTATTTGTGCGCTTTTATCGTACTGGTTAATGCCAGCTGAAAGCAAAATGTGGCATAGTAGGCTAGTGACAAATGTAACAAATTGATAAATGCAAGAGGGAAAATCGTTTGTCTCGTTAGCTCAGTGGTAAGAGCATTATCCCGGCAAGGGGAAGGTCCCGGTTTCAAACCCCGGACTAGGCAGCTGTTTTTTCTTCCTGCTTTTATAAATTTGATTTAGAATCATTAAAAATAAAAGTTGTTAAAGTTCTTCTTTCTCCATCAATGACCGATTCTAAATTGTTTTGTTTCGATTAACGTCCGCGGGAAAAATAAATAAAAATGAATTTACGATTTATTTGTGCGCTTTCATCGTACTGGTTAATGCCAGCTGAAAGCAACACGTGGCTTAGTAGGCTAGTGACAAAAGTAAGGAATTGATAAATGCAAGAGGGAAAATCATCTCTCTCGTTAGCTCAGTGGTAAGAGCAGTCGCCCGGCAAACGGAAGGTCCCGGTTTCAAACCCCGGATGAGGCGGTTGTTTTCTCTTCTTGCATTTATAAATTTGATTTAGAATCATTAAAAATAAAAGTTCTTAAAGTTCTTCTTTCTCCATCATTGACCGATTCTAACAAGGCTAGTTTCGATTCCCGTCCGCGGGAAAAATAAATAAAATTGAATTTACAATTTATTTGTGCGCTTTCATCGTACTGGTTAATGCCAGCTGAAAGCAACACGTGGCTTAGTAGGCTAGTGACAAAAGTAACAAATTGATAAATGCAAGAGGGAAAATCATCTCTCTCGTTAGCTTAGTGGTAAGAGCAGTCGCCCGGCAAACGGAAGGTCCCGGTTTCAAACCCCGGATGAGGCGGTTGCTGTCTTTTCTTGCATTTATGAATTTGATTTAGAATCATTAAAAATAAAAGTTCTTAAAGTTCTTCTTTCTCCATCATTGACCGATTCTAACAAGGGTAGTTTCGATTCCCGTCCGCAGGGAAAAATAAATAAAATTGAATTTACGATTTATTTGTGCGCTTTTATCGTACTGGTTAATGCCAGCTGAAAGCAAAATGTGGCATAGTAGGCTAGTGACAAATGTAACAAATTGATAAATGCAAGAGGGAAAATCGTTTGTCTCGTTAGCTCAGTGGTAAGAGCATTATCCCGGCAAGGGGAAGGTCCCGGTTTCAAACCCCGGACTAGGCAGCTGTTTTTTCTTCCTGCTTTTATAAATTTGATTTAGAATCATTAAAAATAAAAGTTGTTAAAGTTCTTCTTTCTCCATCAATGACCGATTCTAAATTGTTTTGTTTCGATTAACGTCCGCGGGAAAAATAAATAAAAATGAATTTACGATTTATTTGTGCGCTTTCATCGTACTGGTTAATGCCAGCTGAAAGCAACACGTGGCTTAGTAGGCTAGTGACAAAAGTAAGGAATTGATAAATGCAAGAGGGAAAATCATCTCTCTCGTTAGCTCAGTGGTAAGAGCAGTCGCCCGGCAAACGGAAGGTCCCGGTTTCAAACCCCGGATGAGGCGGTTGTTTTCTCTTCTTGCATTTATAAATTTGATTTAGAATCATTAAAAATAAAAGTTCTTAAAGTTCTTCTTTCTCCATCATTGACCGATTCTAACAAGGCTAGTTTCGATTCCCGTCCGCGGGAAAAATAAATAAAATTGAATTTACAATTTATTTGTGCGCTTTCATCGGTACTGGTTAATGCCAGCTGAAAGCAAAACGTGGCTTAGTAGGCTAGTGATAAAAGTAACAAATTGATAAATGCAAGAGGGCAAATCATCTGTCTTGTTAGCTCAGTGGTAAGAGCATTATCCCGGCAAGGGGAAGGTCCCGGTTTCAAACCACGGACGAGGCGGTTGTTTTTTCTTCCTGTATTTATACATTTTATTTAGAATCATTAAAAATAAAAGTTCTTAAAGTTCTTCTCTCTCCATCACTGACCGATTCTAACAAGTGTAGGTTCGATTCCCATCCGCGGGAAAAATATATGAAATTGAATTTACAGTTTATTTGTGCGCTTTAATCGTTACTGTTTAATGCCAGCTGAAAGCAAAACGTGGCTTAGTAGGCTAGTAATAAATGTAACAAATTTATAGATGCAAGACGGAAAATCATCTGTCTCGTTAGCTCAGTGGTAAGGGCAGTCGCCCGGCAAGCGGAAGGTCCCAGTTTCAAACCCGAGACGAGGCGGTTATTTTTGTTATTGCACTTATAAATTTGATTTATAATCATTAAAAATAAACGTTCTTAAAGTTCATATTTCTCCACCATTGACCGATTCTAACAAGGGTAGTTTCGATTCCCGTCCGCGGGAAAAATAAATAAAATTGAATTAACAATTTATTTGTGCGCTTTCATCGTACTGGTTAATGCCAGCTGAAAGCAACACGTGGCTTAGTAGGCTAGTGACAAAAGTAACAAATTGATAAATGCAAGAGGGAAAATCATCTCTCTCGTTAGCTCAGTGGTAAGAGCAGTCGCCCGGCAAACGGAAGGTCCCAGTTTCAAACCCCGGATGAGGCGGTTGCTTTCTTTTCTTGCATTTATGAATTTGATTTAGAATCATTAAAAATAAAAGTTCTTAAAGTTCTTCTTTCTCCATCATTGACCGATTCTAACAAGGGTAGTTTCGATTCCCGTCCGCAGGGAAAAATAAATAAAATTGAATTTACGATTTATTTGTGCGCTTTTATCGTACTGGTTAATGCCAGCTGAAAGCAAAATGTGGCATAGTAGGCTAGTGACAAAAGTAACAAATTGATAAATGCAAGAGGGAAAATCGTCTGTCTCGTTAGCTCATTGGTAAGAGCATTATCCCGGCAAGGGGAAGGTCCCGGTTTCAAACCCCGGACTAGGCAGCTGTTTTTTCTTCCTGCATTTATAAATTTGATTTAGAATCATTAAAAATAAAAGTTGTTAAAGTTCTTCTTTCTCCATCAATGACCGATTCTAAATTGTTTTGTTTCGATTAACGTCCGCGGGAAAAATAAATAAAAATGAATTTACGATTTATTTGTGCGCTTTCATCGTACTGGTTAATGCCAGCTGAAAGCAACACGTGGCTTGGTAGGCTAGTGACAAAAGTAACGAATTGATAAATGCAACAGGGAAAATCATCTCTCTCGTTAGCTCAGTGGTAAGAGCAGTCGCCCGGCAAACGGAAGGTCCCGGTTTCAAACCCCGGATGAGGCGGTTGTTTTCTCTTCTTGCATTTATAAATTTGATTTAGAATCATTAAAAATAAAAGTTCTTAAAGATCTTCTTTCTCCATCATTGACCGATTCTAACAAGGGTAGTTTCGATTCCCGTCCGCGGGGAAAATAAATAAAATTGAATTTACAATTTATTTGTGCGCTTTCATCGGTACTGGTTAATGCCAGCTGAAAGCAAAACGTGGCTTAGTAGGCTAGTGATAAAAGTAGCAAATTGATAAATGCAAGAGGGCAAATCATATGTCTCGTTAGCTCAGTGGTAAGAGAATTATCCCGGCAAGGGGAAGGTCCCGGTTTCAAACCCCGGACGAGGCGGTTGTTTTTTCTTCCTGCATTTATATATTTTATTTAGAATCATTAAAAATAAAAGTTCTTAAAGTTCTTCTTTCTCCATCACTGACCGATTCTAACAAGTGTAGGTTCGATTCCCATCCGCGGGAAAAATATATGAATTTGAATTTACAGTTTATTTGTGCGCTTTCATCGTTACTGTTTAATGCCAGCTGAAGGCAAAACGTGGCTTAGTAGGCTAGTGATAAAAGTAACAAATTTATATATGCAAGACGGAAAATCATCTGTCTGGTTAGCTCAGTGGTAAGAGCAGTCGCCCAGAAAGAGGAATGTCCAGGTTTCAAACCCCGGATGAGGCGGTTGTTTTCTCTTCTTGCATTTATAAATTTGATTTAGAATCATTAAAAATAAAAGTTCTTAAAGTTCTTCTTTCTCCATAATTGACCAATTCTAACAAGGGTAGGTTCGATTCCCGTCCGCGGGAAAAACAAATAAAATTGAACTTACATCTGTCTCGTTAGCTCAGTGGTAAGAGCAATATCCCGGCAAGGGGAAGGTCCCGGTTTCAAACCCCGGACTAGGCAGCTGTTTTTTCTTCCTGCATTTATAAATTTGATTTAGAATTATTAAAAATAAAAGTTGTTAAAGTTCTTCTTTCTCCATCAATGACCGATTCTAAATTGTTTTGTTTCGATTCCCGTCCGCGGGAAAAATAAATAAAAATGAATTTACGATTTATTTGTGCGCTTTCATCGTACTGGTTAATGCCAGCTGAAAGCAACACGTGGCTTAGTAGGCTAGTGACAAAAGTAACAAATTGATAAATGCAAGAGGTAAAATCACCTCTCTCGTTAGCTCAGTGGTAAGAGCAGTCGCCCGGCAAACGGAAGGTCCCGGTTTCAAAGCCCGTATGAGGCGGTTGTTTTCTCTTCTTGCATTTATAAATTTGATTTAGAATCATTAAAAATAAAAGTTCTTAAAGTTCTTCTTTCTCCATCATTGACCGATTCTAACAAGGGTAGTTTCGATTCCCGTCCGCGGGAAAAATAAATAAAATTGAATTTACAATTAATTTGTGCGCTTTCATCGGTACTGGTTAATGCCAGCTGAAAGCAAAACGTGGCTTAGTAGGCTAGTGATAAAAGTAACAAATTGATAAATGCAACAGGAAAATTATCTGTCTGGTTAGCTCAGTGGTAAGAGCAGTCGCCCTGAAAGTGGAATCTCCAGGTTTCAAACCCCGGATGAGGCGGTTGCATTCTTTTCTTGCATTTATGAATTTGTTTTAGAATCATTAAAAATAAAAGTTCTTATAGTTCTTCTTTCTCCATCATTGACCGATTCTAGCAAGTGTAGGTTCGATTCCCGTCCGCGGGAAAAATAAACAAAATTGAATTTACAATTTATTTGTGCGCTTTCATCGTTACTCTTTAATGCAGCTGAAAGCAAAACGTGGCTTAGTAGGCTAGTGACAAAAGTAACAAATTGATAAATGCAACAGGAAAATCATCTGTCTGGTTAGCTCAGTGGTAAGAGCAGTCGCCCGGAAAGCGGACTGTTCCGGTTTCAAACCCCGGATGAGGCGGTTGTTTTCTCTTCTTGCATTTATAAATTTGATTTCGAATCATTAAAAATAAAAGTTCTTAAAGTTCTTCTTTCTCCAACATTGACCGATTCTAACAAGGGTAGTTTCGATTCCCGTCCGCGGGAAAAATAAATAAAATTGAATTTACGATTTATTTGTGCGCTTTTATCGTACTGTTTACTGCCAGCTGAAAGCAAAACGTGGCTTAGTAGGCTAGTGAAAAAAGTAGCAAATTGATAAATGCAAGAGGGAAAATCGTCTGTCTCGTTAGCTCAGTGGTAAGAGCATTATCCCGGCAAGGGGAAGGTCCCGGTTTCAAACCCCGGACGAGGCGGTTGTTTTTTCTTCCTGCATTTATATATTTTATTTAGAATCATTAGAAATAAAAGTTCTTAAAGTTCTTCTTTCTCCATCACTGACCGATTCTAACAAGTGTAGGTTCGATTCCCATCCGCGGGAAAAATATATGAAATTGAATTTACAGTTTATTGTGCGCTTTCATCGTTACTGTTTAATGCAAGCTGAAAGCAAAACGTGGCTTAGTAGGCTAGTGATAAAAGTAACAAATTTATAGATGCAAGACGGAAAATCATCTGTCTCGTTAGCTCAGTGGTAAGAGCAGTCGCCCGGCAAGCGGAAGGTCCCAGTTTCAAACCCGAGACGAGGCGGTTATTTTTGTTATTGGACCTATAAATTTGATTTATAATCATTAAAAATAAACGTTCTTAAAGTTCATATTTCTCCACCATTGACCGATTCTAACAAGTGTAGATTCGATTCCCGTCCGCGGGAAAAAGAAATAAAATTGAATTTACATTTCATTTGTGCACTTTCATCGTTACTGGTTAATGCCAGCTGAAAGCAAAACGTGGCTTAGTAGGCTAGTGACAAAAGTAACAAATTGATAAATTTAAGAGGGCAAATCATCTCTCTCGTTAGCTCAGTGGTAAGAGCATTATCCCGGCAAGGGGAAGGTCCCGGTTTCAAACCCCGGACTAGGCAGCTGTTTTTTCTTCCTGCATTTATAAATTTGATTTAGAATCATTAAAAATAAAAGTTGTTAAAGTTCTTCTTTCTCCATAAATGACCGATTCTAAAATGTTTTGTTTCGATTCCCGTCCGCGGGAAAAATAAATAAAAATGAATTTACGATTTACTTGTGCGCTTTCATCGTACTGGTTAATGCCAGCTGAAAGCAACACGTGGCTTAGGAGGCTAGTGACAAAAGTAACAAATTGATAAATGCAAGAGGGAAAATCATCTCTCTCGTTAGCTCAGTGGTAAGAGCAGTCGCCCGGCAAACGGAAGGTCCCGGTTTCAAACCTCGGATGAGGCGGTTGTTTTCTCTTCTTGCATTTATATATTTGATTTAGAATCATTAAAAATAAAAGTTCTTAAAGTTCTTCTTTCTCCATCATTGACCGATTCTAACAAGGGTAGTTTCGATTCCCGTCCGCGGGAAAAATAAATAAAATTTAATTTACAATTTATTTGTGCGCTTTCATCGGTACTGGTTAATGCCATCTGAAAACAAAACGTGGCATAGTAGGCTAGTGGCAAAAGTAACAAATTGATAAATGCAAGAGGGAAAATCGTCTGTCTCGTTAGCTCAGTGGTAAGAGCATTATCCCGGCAAGGGGAAGGTCCCGGTTTCAAAACACCGGACTAGGCAGCTGTTTTTTCTTCCTGCATTTATAAATTTGATTTAGAATCATTAAAACTAAAAGTTGTTAAAGTTCTTCTTTCTCCATCAGTGACCGATTCTAAAATGTTTTGTTTCGATTCCCGTCCGCGGGAAAAATAAATAAAAATGAATTTACGAATTATTTGTGCGCTTTCATCGTACTGGTTAATGCCAGCTGAAAGCAACACGTGGCTTAGTAGGCTAGTGACAAAAGTAACAAATTGATAAATGCAAGAGGGAAAATCATCTCTCTCATTAGCTCAGTGGTAAGAGCAGTCGCCCGGCAAACGGAAGGTCCCGGTTTCAAACCCCGGATGAGGCGGTTGTTTTCTCTTCTTGCATTTATAAATTTGATTTAGAATCATTAAAAATAAAAGTTCTTAAAGTTCTTCTTTCTCCATCATTGACCGATTCTAACAAGGGTAGTTTCGATTCCCGTCCGCGGGAAAAATAAATAAAATTGAATTTACAATTTATTTGTGCGCTTTCATCGGTACTGGTTAATGCCATCTGAAAACAAAACGTGGCATAGTAGGCTAGTGGCAAAAGTAACAAATTGATAAATGCAAGAGGGAAAATCGTCTGTCTCGTTAGCTCAGTGGTAAGAGCATTATCCCGGCAAGGGGAAGGTCCCGGTTTCAAAACACCGGACTAGGCAGCTGTTTTTTCTTCCTGCATTTATAAATTTGATTTAGAATCATTAAAAATAAAAGTTGTTAAAGTTCTTCTTTCTCCATCAGTGACCGATTCTAAAATGTTTTGTTTCGATTCCCGTCCGCGGGAAAAATAAATAAAAATGAATTTACGATTTATTTGTGCGCTTTCATCGTACTGGTTAATGCCAGCTGAAAGCAACACGTGGCTTAGTAGGCTAGTGACAAAAGTAACAAATTGATAAACGCAAGAGGGAAGATCATATCTCTCGTTAGCTCAGTGGTAAGAGAAGTCGCCCGGAAAGCGGAATGTCCCGGTTTCAAACCCCGGATGAGGCGGTTGTTTTCTCTTCTTGCATTTATAAATTTGATTTAGAATCATTAAAAATAAAAGTTCTTAAAGTTCTTCTTTCTCCATCATTGACCGATTCTAACAAGGGTAGTTTCGATTCCCGTCCGCAGGGAAAAATAAATAAAATTGAATTTACGATTTATTTGTGCGCTTTTATCGTACTGGTTAATGCCAGCTGAATGCAAAATTTGGCATAGTAGGCTAGTGACAAAAGTAACAAATTGATAAATGCAAGAGGGAAAATCGTCGGCAAGGGGAAGGTCCCGGTTTCAAACCCCGGACTAGGCAGCTGTTTTTTCTTCCTGCATTTATAAATTTGATTTAGAATCATTAAAAATAAAAGTTGTTAAAGTTCTTCTTTCTCCATCAGTGACCGATTCTAAAATGTTTTGTTTCGATTCCCGTCCGCGGGAAAATAAATAAAATTGAATTTACAATTTATTTGTGCGCTTTCATCGTTACTGTTTAATGCAGCTGAAAGCAAAACGTGGCTTAGTAGGCTAGGGATAAAAGTAACAAATTGATAAATGCAACAGGAAAATCATCTGTCTGGTTAGCTCAGTGGTAAGAGCAGTCGCCCGGAAAGCGGAATGTCCCGGTTTCAAACCCCGGATGAGGCGGTCGTTTTCTCTTCTTGCATTTATAAATTTGATTTAGAATCATTAAAAATAAAAGTTCTTAAAGTTCTTCTTTCTCCATCATTGACCGATTCTAACAAGGGTAGTTTCGATTCCCGTCCGCGGGAAAAATAAATAAAATTGAATTTACAATTTATTTGTGCGCTTTCATCGGTACTGGTTAATGCCATCTGAAAACAAAACGTGGCATAGTAGGCTAGTGACCAAAGTAACAAATTGATAAATGCAAGAGGGAAAATCGTCTGTCTCGTTAGCTCAGTGGTAAGAGCATTATCCCGGCAAGGGGAAGGTCCCGGTTTCAAAACACCGGACTAGGCAGCTGTTTTTTCTTCCTGCATTTATAAATTTGATTTAGAATCATTAAAAATAAAAGTTGTTAAAGTTCTTCTTTCTCCATCAGTGACCGATTCTAAAATGTTTTGTTTCGATTCCCGTCCGCGGGAAAAATAAATAAAAATGAATTTACGATTTATTTGTGCGCTTTCATCGTACTGGTTAATGCCAGCTGAAAGCAACACGTGGCTTAGTAGGCTAGTGACAAAAGTAACAAATTGATAAACGCAAGAGGGAAAATCATATCTCTCGTTAGCTCAGTGGTAAGAGAAGTCGCCCGGAAAGCGGAATGTCCCGGTTTCAAACCCCGGATGAGGCGGTTGTTTTCTCTTCTTGCATTTATAAATTTGATTTAGAATCATTAAAAATAAAAGTTCTTAAAGTTCTTCTTTCTCCATCATTGACCGATTCTAACAAGGGTAGTTTCGATTCCCGTCCGCGGGAAAAATAAATAAAATTGAATTTACAATTTATTTGTGCGCTTTCATCGGTACTGGTTAATGCCATCTGAAAACAAAACGTGGCATAGTAGGCTAGTGACCAAAGTAACAAATTGATAAATGCAAGAGGGAAAATCGTCGGCAAGGGGAAGGTCCCGGTTTCAAACCCCGGACTAGGCAGCTGTTTTTTCTTCCTGCATTTATAAATTTGATTTAGAATCATTAAAAATAAAAGTTGTTAAAGTTCTTCTTTCTCCATCAATGACCGATTCTAAATTGTTTTGTTTCGATTGACGTCCGCGGGAAAAATAAATAAAAATGAATTTACGATTTATTTGTGCGCTTTCATCGTACTGGTTAATGCCAGCTGAAAGCAATACGTGGCTTAATAGGCTAGTGACAAAAGTAACAAATTGATAAATGCAAGAGGGAAAATTATCTCTCTCGTTAGCTCAGTGGTAAGAGCAGTCGCCCGGCAAACGGAAGGTCCCGGTTTCTAACCCCGGATGAGGCGGTTGTTTTCTCTTCTTGCATTTATAAATTTGATTTAGAATCATTAAAAATAAAAGTTCTTAAAGTTCTTCTTTCTCCATCATTGACCGATTCTAACAAGGGTAGTTTCGATTCCCGTCCGCGGGAAAAATAAATAAAATTGAATTTAAAATTTATTTGTGCGCTTTCATCGGTACTGGTTAATGCCAGCTGAAAGCAAAACGTGGCTTAGTAGGCTAGTGACAAAAGTAACAAATTGATAAATGCAACAGGAAAATCATCTGCCTGGTTAGCTCAGTGGTAAGAGCAGTCGCCCAGAAAGCGGAATGTCCAGGTTTCAAACCCCGGATGAGGCGGTTGTTTTCTCTTCTTGCATTTATAAATTAGATTTAGAATCATTAAAAATAAAAGTTCTTAAAGTTCTTCTTTCTCCATCATTGACCGATTCTAACAAGGGTAGGTTCGATTCCCGTCCGCGGGAAAAATAAATAAAATTGAATTTACGATTTATTTGTGCACTTTTATCGTACTGGTTAATGCCAGCTGAAAGCAAAACGTGGCTTAGTAGGCTAGTGATAAAAGTAGCATATTGATAAATGCAAGAGGGCAAATCATATGTCTCGTTAGCTCAGTGGTAAGAGCATAATCCAGGCAAGGGGAAGGTCCCGGTTTCAAACCCCGGACTAGGCAGCTGTTTTTTCTTCCTGCATTTCTAAATTTGATTTAGAATCATTAAAAATAAAAGTTGTTAAAGTTCTTCTTTCTCCATCAATGACCGATTCTAAAATGTTTTGTTTCGATTCCCGTCCGCGGGAAAAATAAATAAAAATGAATTTACGATTTATTTGTGCGCTTTCATCGTACTGGTTAATGCCAGCTGAAAGCAATACGTGGCTTAATAGGCTAGTGACAAAAGTAACAAATTGATAAATGCAAGAGGGAAAATTATCTCTCTCGTTAGCTCAGTGGTAAGAGCAGTCGCCCGGCAAACGGAAGGTCCCGGTTTCTAACCCCGGATGAGGCGGCTGTTTTCTCTTCTTGCATTTATAAATTTGATTTAGAATCATTAAAAATAAAAGTTCTTAAAGTTCTTCTTTCTCCATCATTGACCGATTCTAACAAGGGTAGTTTCGATTCCCGTCCGCGGGGAAAATAAATAAAATTGAATTTACAATTTATTTGTGCGCTTTCAT
Source organism: Dioctria rufipes (assembly GCA_963924295.1). Taxonomy (NCBI): domain Eukaryota; kingdom Metazoa; phylum Arthropoda; class Insecta; order Diptera; family Asilidae; genus Dioctria; species Dioctria rufipes. The sequence goes on from OZ002740.1 coordinate 121,922,952, forward strand.
CGGTACTGGTTAATGCCAGCTGAAAGCAAAACGTGGCTTAGTAGGCTAGTGATAAAAGTAGCAAATTGATAAATGCAAGTGGTAAGATCATCATCCCGGCAAGGGGAAGGTCCCGGTTTCAAAACACCGGACTAAGCAGCTGTTTTTTCTTCCTGCATTTATAAATTTGATTTAGAATCATTAAAAATAAAAGTTGTTAAAGTTCTTCTTTCTCCATCAGTGACCGATTCTAAAATGTTTTGTTTCGATTCCCGTCCGCGGGAAAAATAAATAAAAATGAATTTACGATTTATTTGTTCGCTTTCATCGTACTGGTTAATGCCAGCTGAAAGCAACACGTGGCTTAGTAGGCTAGTGACAAAAGTAACAAATTGATAAATGCAAGAGGGAAAATCATCTGTCTCGTTAGCTCAGTGGTAAGAGAAGTCGCCCGGCAAACGGAAGGTCCCGGTTTCAAACCCCGGATGAGGCGGTTGCTTTCTTTTCATGCATTTATGAATTTGATTTAGAATCATTAAAAATAAAAGTTCTTATAGTTCTTCTTTCTCCATCATTGACCGATTCTAGCAAGTGTAGGTTCGATTCCCGTCCGCGGGAAAAATAAATAAAATTGAATTTACAATTTATTTGTGCGCTTTCATCGTTACTGTTTAATGCAGCTGAAAGCAAAACGTGGCTTAGTAGGCTAGGGACAAAAGTAACAAATTGATAAATGCAACAGGCAAATCATCTGTCTGGTTAGCTCAGTGGTAAGAGCAGTCGCCCGGAAAGCGGAATGTCCCGGTTTCAAACCCCGGATGAGGCGGTTGTTTTCTCTTCTTGCATTTATAAATTTGATTTAGAATCATTAAAAATAAAAGTTCTTAAAGTTCTTCTTTCTCCATCATTGACCGATTCTAACAAGGGTAGTTTCGATTCCCGTCCGCGGGGAAAATAAATAAAATTGAATTTACAATTTATTTGTGCGCTTTCATCGGTACTGGTTAATGCCAGCTGAAAGCAAAACGTGGCTTAGTAGGCTAGTGATAAAAGTAGCAAATTGATAAATGCAAGTGGTAAGATCATCATCCCGGCAAGGGGAAGGTCCCGGTTTCAAAACACCGGACTAAGCAGCTGTTTTTTCTTCCTGCATTTATAAATTTGATTTAGAATCATTAAAAATAAAAGTTGTTAAAGTTCTTCTTTCTCCATCAGTGACCGATTCTAAAATGTTTTGTTTCGATTCCCGTCCGCGGGAAAAATAAATAAAAATGAATTTACGATTTATTTGTTCGCTTTCATCGTACTGGTTAATGCCAGCTGAAAGCAACACGTGGCTTAGTAGGCTAGTGACAAAAGTAACAAATTGATAAATGCAAGAGGGAAAATCATCTGTCTCGTTAGCTCAGTGGTAAGAGAAGTCGCCCGGCAAACGGAAGGTCCCGGTTTCAAACCCCGGATGAGGCGGTTGTTTTCTCTTCTTCCATTTATAAATTTGATTTAGAATCATTAAAAATAAAAGTTCTTAAAGTTCTTTTTTCTCCATCACTGACCGATTCTAACAAGGGTAGTTTCGATTCCCGTCCGCGGGAAAAATAAATAAAATTGAATTTACAATTTATTAGTGTGCTTTCATCGGTACTGGTTAATGCCAGCTGAAAGAAACACGTGGCTTAGTAGGCTAGTGACAAAAGTAACAAATTGATAAATGCAAGAGGGAAAATCATATCTCTCGTTAGCTCAGTGGTAAGAGAAGTCGCCCGGCAAACGGAAGGTCCCGGTTTCAAACCCCGGATGAGGCGGTTGCTTTCTTTTCTTGCATTTATGAATTTGATTTAGAATCATTAAAAATAAAAGTTCTTATAGTTCTTCTTTCTCCATCATTGACCGATTCTAGCAAGTGTAGGTTCGATTCCCGTCCGCGGGAAAAATAAATAAAATTGAATTTACAATTTATTTGTGCGCTTTCATCGTTACTGTTTAATGCAGCTGAAAGCAAAACGTGGCTTAGTAGGCTAGGGACAAAAGTAACAAATTGATAAATGCAACAGGCAAATCATCTGTCTGGTTAGCTCAGTGGTAAGAGCAGTCGCCCGGAAAGCGGAATGTCCCGGTTTCAAACCCCGGATGAGGCGGTTGTTTTCTCTTCTTGCATTTATAAATTTGATTTAGAATCATTAAAAATAAAAGTTCTTAAAGTTCTTCTTTCTCCATCATTGACCGATTCTAACAAGGGTAGTTTCGATTCCCGTCCGCAGGGAAAAATAAATAAAATTGAATTTACGATTTATTTGTGCGCTTTTATCGTACTGGTTAATGCCAGCTGAATGCAAAATTTGGCATAGTAGGCTAGTGACAAAAGTAACAAATTGATAAATGCAAGAGGGAAAATCGTCGGCAAGGGGAAGGTCCCGGTTTCAAACCCCGGACTAGGCAGCTGTTTTTTCTTCCTGCATTTATAAATTTGATTTAGAATCATTAAAAATAAAAGTTGTTAAAGTTCTTCTTTCTCCATCAATGACCGATTCTAAATTGTTTTGTTTCGATTAACGTAAGCGGGAAAAATAAATAAAAATGAATTTACGATTTATTTGTGCGCTTTCATCGTACTGGTTAATGCCAGCTGAAAGCAATACGTGGCTTAATAGGCTAGTGACAAAAGTAACAAATTGATAAATGCAAGAGGGAAAATTATCTCTCTCGTTAGCTCAGTGGTAAGAGCAGTCGCCCGGCAAACGGAAGGTCCCGGTTTCTAACCCCGGATGAGGCGGTTGTTTTCTCTTCTTGCATTTATAAATTTGATTTATAATCATTAAAAATAAAAGTTCTTAAAGTTCTTCTTTCTCCATCATTGACCGATTCTAACAAGGGTAGTTTCGATTCCCGTCCGCGGGAAAAATAAATAAAATTGAATTTAAAATTTATTTGTGCGCTTTCATCGGTACTGGTTAATGCCAGCTGAAAGCAAAACGTGGCTTAGTAGCCTAGTGACAAAAGTAACAAATTGATAAATGCAACAGGAAAATCATCTGCCTGGTTAGCTCAGTGGTAAGAGCAGTCGCCCAGAAAGCGGAATGTCCAGGTTTCAAACCCCGGATGAGGCGGTTGTTTTCTCTTCTTGCATTTATAAATTAGATTTAGAATCATTAAAAATAAAAGTTCTTAAAGTTCTTCTTTCTCCATCATTGACCGATTCTAACAAGGGTAGGTTCGATTCCCGTCCGCGGGAAAAATAAATAAAATTGAATTTACGATTTATTTGTGCACTTTTATCGTACTGGTTAATGCCAGCTGAAAGCAAAACGTGGCTTAGTAGGCTAGTGATAAAAGTAGCATATTGATAAATGCAAGAGGGCAAATCATATGTCTCGTTAGCTCAGTGGTAAGAGCATAATCCAGGCAAGGGGAAGGTCCCGGTTTCAAACCCCGGACTAGGCAGCTGTTTTTTCTTCCTGCATTTCTAAATTTGATTTAGAATCATTAAAAATAAAAGTTGTTAAAGTTCTTCTTTCTCCATCAATGACCGATTCTAAAATGTTTTGTTTCGATTCCCGTCCGCGGGAAAAATAAATAAAAATGAATTTACGATTTATTTGTGCGCTTTCATCGTACTGGTTAATGCCAGCTGAAAGCAATACGTGGCTTAATAGGCTAGTGACAAAAGTAACAAATTGATAAATGCAAGAGGGAAAATTATCTCTCTCGTTAGCTCAGTGGTAAGAGCAGTCGCCCGGCAAACGGAAGGTCCCGGTTTCTAACCCCGGATGAGGCGGTTGTTTTCTCTTCTTGCATTTATAAATTTGATTTAGAATCATTAAAAATAAAAGTTCTTAAAGTTCTTCTTTCTCCATCATTGACCGATTCTAACAAGGGTAGTTTCGATTCCCGTCCGCGGGGAAAATAAATAAAATTGAATTTACAATTTATTTGTGCGCTTTCATCGGTACTGGTTAATGCCAGCTGAAAGCAAAACGTGGCTTAGTAGGCTAGTGATAAAAGTAGCAAATTGATAAATGCAAGTGGTAAGATCATCATCCCGGCAAGGGGAAGGTCCCGGTTTCAAAACACCGGACTAAGCAGCTGTTTTTTCTTCCTGCATTTATAAATTTGATTTAGAATCATTAAAAATAAAAGTTGTTAAAGTTCTTCTATCTCCATCAGTGACCGATTCTAAAATGTTTTGTTTCGATTCCCGTCCGCGGGAAAAATAAATAAAAATGAATTTACGATTTATTTGTGCGCTTTCATCGTACTGGTTAATGCCAGCTGAAAGCTACACGTGGCTTAGTAGGCTAGTGACAAAAGTAACAAATTGATAAATGCAAGAGGGAAAATCATCTGTCTCGTTAGCTCAGTGGTAAGAGCAGTCGCCCGGCAAACGGAAGGTCCCGGTTTCAAACCCCGGATGAGGCGGTTGTTTTCTCTTCTTCCATTTATAAATTTGATTTAGAATCATTAAAAATAAAAGTTCTTAAAGTTCTTTTTTCTCCATCACTGACCGATTCTAACAAGGGTAGTTTCGATTCCCGTCCGCGGGAAAAATAAATAAAATTGAATTTACAATTTATTAGTGTGCTTTCATCGGTACTGGTTAATGCCAGCTGAAAGAAACACGTGGCTTAGTAGGCTAGTGACAAAAGTAACAAATTGATAAATGCAAGAGGGAAAATCATATCTCTCGTTAGCTCAGTGGTAAGAGAAGTCGCCCGGCAAACGGAAGGTCCCGGTTTCAAACCCCGGATGAGGCGGTTGCTTTCTTTTCTTGCATTTATGAATTTGATTTAGAATCATTAAAAATAAAAGTTCTTATAGTTCTTCTTTCTCCATCATTGACCGATTCTAGCAAGTGTAGGTTCGATTCCCGTCCGCGGGAAAAATAAATAAAATTGAATTTACAATTTATTTGTGCGCTTTCATCGTTACTGTTTAATGCAGCTGAAAGCAAAACGTGGCTTAGTAGGCTAGGGACAAAAGTAACAAATTGATAAATGCAACAGGCAAATCATCTGTCTGGTTAGCTCAGTGGTAAGAGCAGTCGCCCGGAAAGCGGAATGTCCCGGTTTCAAACCCCGGATGAGGCGGTTGTTTTCTCTTCTTGCATTTATAAATTTGATTTAGAATCATTAAAAATAAAAGTTCTTAAAGTTCTTCTTTCTCCATCATTGACCGATTCTAACAAGGGTAGTTTCGATTCCCGTCCGCAGGGAAAAATAAATAAAATTGAATTTACGATTTATTTGTGCGCTTTTATCGTACTGGTTAATGCCAGCTGAATGCAAAATTTGGCATAGTAGGCTAGTGACAAAAGTAACAAATTGATAAATGCAAGAGGGAAAATCGTCGGCAAGGGGAAGGTCCCGGCTTCAAACCCCGGACTAGGCAGCTGTTTTTTCTTCCTGCATTTATAAATTTGATTTAGAATCATTAAAAATAAAAGTTGTTAAAGTTCTTCTTTCTCCATCAATGACCGATTCTAAATTGTTTTGTTTCGATTAACGTCCGCGGGAAAAATAAATAAAAATGAATTTACGATTTATTTGTGCGCTTTCATCGTACTGGTTAATGCCAGCTGAAAGCAACACGTGGCTTAGTAGGCTAGTGACAAAAGTAACGAATTGATAAATGCAACAGGCAAAATCATCTCTCTCGTTAGCTCAGTGGTAAGAGCAGTCGCCCGGCAAACGGATGGTCCCGGTTTCAAACCCCGGATGAGGCGGCTGTTTTCTCTTCTTGCATTTATAAACTTGATTTAGAATCATTAAAAATAAAAGTTCTTAAAGATCTTCTTTCTCCATCATTGACCGATTCTAACAAGGGTAGTTTCGATTCCCGTCCGCGGGGAAAATAAATAAAATTGAATTTACAATCTATTTGTGCGCTTTCATCGGTACTGGTTAATGCCAGCTGAAAGCAAAACGTGGCTTAGTTGGCTAGTGATAAAAGTAGCAAATTGATAAATGCAAGAGGGCAAATCATATGTCTCGTTAGCTCAGTGGTAAGAGCATTATCCCGGCAAGGGGAAGGTCCCCGTTTCAAACCCCGGACGAGGCGGTTGCTTTTTCTTCCTGCATTTATATATTTTATTTAGAATCATTAAAAATAAAAGTTCTTAAAGTTCTTCTTTCTCCATCACTGACCGATTCTAACAAGTGTAGGTTCGATTCCCATCCGCGGGAAAAATATATTAAATTGAATTTACAGTTTATTTGTGCGCTTTCATCGTTACTGTTTAATGCCAGCTGAAAGCAAAACGTGGCTTAGTAGGCTAGTGATAAAAGTAACAAATTTATATATGCAAGACGGAAAATCATCTGTCTCGTTAGCTCAGTGGTAAGAGCAGTCGCCCGGCAAGCGGAAGGTCCCAGTTTCAAACCCGAGACGACGCGGTTATTTTTGTTGTTGCACTTATAAATTTGATTTATAATCATTAAAAATAAACGTTCTTAAAGTTCATATTTCTCCACCATTGACCGATTCTAACAAGGTTAGATTCGATTCCCGTCCGCGGGAAAAATAAATAAAATTGAATTTACAATTTATTTGTGCGCTTTCATCGGTACTGGTTAATGCCAGCTGAAAGCAAAACGTGGCTTAGTAGGCTAGTGATAAAAGTAACAAATTGATAAATGCAAGAGGGCAAATCATCTGTCTCGTTAGCTCAGTGGTAAGAGCATTATCCCGGCAAGGGGAAGGTCCCGGTTTCAAAACACCGGACTAGGCAGCTGTTTTTTCTTCCTGCATTTATAAATTTGATTTAGAATCATTAAAAATAAAAGTTGTTAAAGTTCTTCTTTCTCCATCAATGACCGATTCTAAATTGTTTTGTTTCGATTAACGTCCGCGGGAAAAATAAATAAAAATGAATTTACGATTTATTTGTGCGCTTTCATCGTACTGGTTAATGCCAGCTGAAAGCAACACGTGGCTTAGTAGGCTAGTGACAAAAGTAACGAATTGATAAATGCAACAGGGAAAATCATCTCTCTCGTTAGCTCAGTGGTAAGAGCAGTCGCCCGGCAAACGGATGGTCCCGGTTTCAAACCCCGGATGAGGCGGCTGTTTTCTCTTCTTGCATTTATAAATTTGATTTAGAATCATTAAAAATAAAAGTTCTTAAAGATCTTCTTTCTCCATCATTGACCGATTCTAACAAGGGCAGTTTCGATTCCCGTCCGCGGGGAAAATAAATAAAATTGAATTTACAATTTATTTGTGCGCTTTCATCGGTACTGGTTAATGCCAGCTGAAAGCAAAACGTGGCTTAGTAGGCTAGTGATAAAAGTAGCAAATTAATAAATGCAAGAGGGCAAATCATATGTCTCGTTAGCTCAGTGGTAAGAGCATTATCCCGGCAAGGGGAAGGTCCCGGTTTCAAAACACCGGACTAAGCAGCTGTTTTTTCTTCCTGCATTTATAAATTTGATTTAGAATCATTAAAAATAAAAGTTGTTAAAGTTCTTCTTTCTCCATCAGTGACCGATTCTAAAATGTTTTGTTTCGATTCCCGTCCGCGGGAAAAATAAATAAAAATGAATTTACGATTTATTTGTGCGCTTTCATCGTACTGGTTAATGCCAGCTGAAAGCAACACGTGGCTTAGTAGGCTAGTGACAAAAGTAACAAATTGATAAATGCAAGAGGGAAAATCATCTCTCTCGTTAGCTCAGTGGTAAGAGTAGTCGCCCGGCAAACGGAAGGTCCCGGTTTCAAACCCCGGATGAGGCGGTTGTTTTCTCTTCTTGCATTTATAAATTTGATTTAGAATCATTAAAAATAAAAGTTGTTAAAATTCTTTTTTCTCCATCATTGACCGATTCTAACAAGGGTAGTTTCGATTCCCGTCCGCGGGAAAAATAAATAAAATTGAATTTACAATTTATTTGTGTGCTTTCATCGGTACTGGTTAATGCCAGCTGAAAGCAACACGTGGCTTAGTAGGCTAGTGACAAAAGTAACAAATTGATAAATTCAAGAGGGAAAATCATATCTCTCGTTAGCTCAGTGGTAAGAGAAGTCGCCCGGCAAACGGAAAGTCCAGGTTTCAAACCCCGGATGAGGCGGTTGCTTTCTTTTCTTGCGTTTATGAATTTGATTTAGAATCATTAAAAATAAAAGTTCTTATAGTTCTTCTTTCTCCATCATTGACCGATTCTAGCAAGTGTAGGTTCGATTCCCGTCCGCGGGAAAAATAAATAAAATTGAATTTACAATTTATTTGTGCGCTTTCATCGTTTCTGTTTAATGCAGCTGAAAGCAAAACGTGGCTTAGTAGGCTAGGGACAAAAGTAACAAATTGATAAATGCAACAGGAAAATCATCTGTCTGGTTAGCTCAGTGGTAAGAGCAGTCGCCCGGAAATGGAATGTCCCGGTTTCAAACCCCGGATGGGGCGGTTGTTTTCTCTTCTTGCATTTATAAATTTGATTTAGAATCATTAAAAATAAAAGTTCTTAAAGTTCTTCTTTCTCCATCATTGACCGATTCTAACAAGGGTAGTTTCGATTCCCGTCCGCAGGGAAAAATAAATAAAATTGAATTTACGATTTATTTGTGCGCTTTTATCGTACTGGTTAATGCCAGCTGAATGCAAAATTTGGCATAGTAGGCTAGTGACAAAAGTAACAAATTGATAAATGCAAGAGGGAAAATCGTCGGCAAGGGAAAGTCCCGGTTTCAAACCGCGGACTAGGCAGCTGTTTTTTCTTCCTGCATTTATAAATTTGATTTAGAATCATTAAAAATAAAAGTTGTTAAAGTTCTTCTTTCTCCATCAATGACCGATTCTAAATTGTTTTGTTTCGATTAACGTCCGCGGGAAAAATAAATAAAAATGAATTTACGATTTATTTGTGCGCTTTCATCGTACTGGTTAATGCCAGTTGAAAGCAACACGTGGCTTAGTAGGCTAGTGACAAAAGTAACGAATTGATGAATGCAACAGGGAAAATCATCTCTCTCGTTAGCTCAGTGGTAAGAGCAGTCGCCCGGCAAACGGAAGGCCCCGGTTTCAAACCCCGGATGAGGCGGTTGTTTTCTCTTCTTGCATTTATAAATTTGATTTAGAATCATTAAAAATAAAAGTTCTTAAAGATCTTCTTTCTCCATCATTGACCGATTCTAACAAGGGTAGTTTCGATTCCCGTCCGCGGGGAAAATAAATAAAATTGAATTTACAATCTATTTGTGCGCTTTCATCGGTACTGGTTAATGCCAGCTGAAAGCAAAACGTGGCTTAGTTGGATAGTGATAAAAGTAGCAAATTGATAAATGCAAGAGGGCAAATCATATGTCTCGTTAGCTCAGTGGTAAGAGCATTATCCCGGCAAGGGGAAGGTCCCGGTTTCAAACCCCGGACGAGGCGGTTGTTTTTTCTTCCTGCTTTTATATATTTTATTTAGAATCATTAAAAATAAAAGTTCTTAAAGTTCTTCTTTCTCCATCACTGACCGATTCTAACAAGTGTAGGTTCGATTCCCATCCGCGGGAAAAATATATTAAATTGAATTTACAGTTTATTTGTGCGCTTTCATCGTTACTGTTTAGTGCCAGCTGAAAGCAAAACGTGGCTTAGTAGGCTAATGATAAAAGTAACAAATTTATATATGCAAGACGGAAAATCATCTGTCTCGTTAGCTCAGTGGTAAGAGCAGTCGCCCGGCAAGCGGAAGGTCCCAGTTTCAAACCCGAGACGAGGCGGTTATTTTTGTTGTTGCACTTATAAATTTGATTTATAATCATTAAAAATAAACGTTCTTAAAGTTCATATTTCTACACCATTGACCGATTCTAACAAGGTTAGTTTCGATTCCCGTCCGCGGGAAAAATAAATAAAATTGAATTTACAATTTATTTGTGCGCTTTCATCGGTACTGGTTAATGCCAGCTGAAAGCAAAACGTGGCTTAGTAGGCTAGTGATAAAAGTAACAAATTGATAAATGCAAGAGGGCAAATCATCTGTCTCGTTAGCTCAGGACTAGGCAGCTGTTTTTCCTTCCTGCATTTATAAATTTGATTTAGAATCATTAAAAATAAAAGTTGTTAAAGTTCTTCTTTCTCCATCAATGACCGATTCTAAAATGTTTTGTTTCGATTCCCGTCCGCGGTAAAAATAAATAAAAATGAATTTACGATTTATTTGTGCGCTTTCATCGTACTGGTCAATGCCAGCTGAAAGCAACACGTGGCTTAGTAGGCTAGTGACAAAAGTAACAAATTGATAAATGCAAGAGGGAAATAATCTCCCTCGTTAGCTCAGTGGTAAGAGCAGTCGCCCGGCAAACGGAAGGTCCCGGTTTCAAACCCCGGATGAGGCGGTTGTTTTCTCTTCTTGCATTTATAAATTTGATTGAGAATCATTAAAAATAAAAGTTCTTAAAGTTCTTCTTTCTCCATCATTGACCGATTCTAACAAGGGTAGTTTCGATTCCCGTCCGCAGGGAAAAATAAATAAAATTGAATTTACAATTTATTTGTGCGCTTTCATCGGTACTGGTTAATGCCAGCTGAAAGCAAAACGTGGCTTAGTAGGCTAGTGACAAAAGTAACAAATTGATAAATGCAACAGGAAAATCATCTGTCTCGTTAGCTCAGTGGTAAGAGCATTATCCCGGCAAGGGGAAGGTCCCGGTTTCAAACCCCGGACTAGGCAGCTGTTTTTTTCTTCCTGCATTTATAAATTTGATTTAGAATCATTAAAAATAAAAGTTGTTAAAGTTCTTCTTTCTCCATCAATGACCGATTCTAAATTGTTTTGTTTCGATTAACGTCCGCGGGAAAAATAAATAAAAATGAATTTACGATTTATTTGTGCGCTTTCATCGTACTGGTTAATGCCAGCTGAAAGCAACACGTGGCTTAGTAGGCTAGTGACAAAAGTAACGAATTGATAAATGCAACAGGGAAAATCATCTCTCTCGTTAGCTCAGTGGTAAGAGCAGTCGCCCGGCAAACGGATGGTCCCGGTTTCAAACCCCGGATGAGGCGGCTGTTTTCTCTTCTTGCATTTATAAATTTGATTTAGAATCATTAAAAATAAAAGTTCTTAAAGATCTTCTTTCTCCATCATTGACCGATTCTAACAAGGGCAGTTTCGATTCCCGTCCGCGGGGAAAATAAATAAAATTGAATTTACAATTTATTTGTGCGCTTTCATCGGTACTGGTTAATGCCAGCTGAAAGCAAAACGTGGCTTAGTAGGCTAGTGATAAAAGTAGCAAATTAATAAATGCAAGAGGGCAAATCATATGTCTCGTTAGCTCAGTGGTAAGAGCATTATCCCGGCAAGGGGAAGGTCCCGGTTTCAAAACACCGGACTAAGCAGCTGTTTTTTCTTCCTGCATTTATAAATTTGATTTAGAATCATTAAAAATAAAAGTTGTTAAAGTTCTTCTTTCTCCATCAGTGACCGATTCTAAAATGTTTTGTTTCGATTCCCGTCCGCGGGAAAAATAAATAAAAATGAATTTACGATTTATTTGTGCGCTTTCATCGTACTGGTTAATGCCAGCTGAAAGCAACACGTGGCTTAGTAGGCTAGTGACAAAAGTAACAAATTGATAAATGCAAGAGGGAAAATCATCTCTCTCGTTAGCTCAGTGGTAAGAGTAGTCGCCCGGCAAACGGAAGGTCCCGGTTTCAAACCCCGGATGAGGCGGTTGTTTTCTCTTCTTGCATTTATAAATTTGATTTAGAATCATTAAAAATAAAAGTTGTTAAAATTCTTTTTTCTCCATCATTGACCGATTCTAACAAGGGTAGTTTCGATTCCCGTCCGCGGGAAAAATAAATAAAATTGAATTTACAATTTATTTGTGTGCTTTCATCGGTACTGGTTAATGCCAGCTGAAAGCAACACGTGGCTTAGTAGGCTAGTGACAAAAGTAACAAATTGATAAATTCAAGAGGGAAAATCATATCTCTCGTTAGCTCAGTGGTAAGAGAAGTCGCCCGGCAAACGGAAAGTCCAGGTTTCAAACCCCGGATGAGGCGGTTGCTTTCTTTTCTTGCGTTTATGAATTTGATTTAGAATCATTAAAAATAAAAGTTCTTATAGTTCTTCTTTCTCCATCATTGACCGATTCTAGCAAGTGTAGGTTCGATTCCCGTCCGCGGGAAAAATAAATAAAATTGAATTTACAATTTATTTGTGCGCTTTCATCGTTTCTGTTTAATGCAGCTGAAAGCAAAACGTGGCTTAGTAGGCTAGGGACAAAAGTAACAAATTGATAAATGCAACAGGAAAATCATCTGTCTGGTTAGCTCAGTGGTAAGAGCAGTCGCCCGGAAATGGAATGTCCCGGTTTCAAACCCCGGATGGGGCGGTTGTTTTCTCTTCTTGCATTTATAAATTTGATTTAGAATCATTAAAAATAAAAGTTCTTAAAGTTCTTCTTTCTCCATCATTGACCGATTCTAACAAGGGTAGTTTCGATTCCCGTCCGCAGGGAAAAATAAATAAAATTGAATTTACGATTTATTTGTGCGCTTTTATCGTACTGGTTAATGCCAGCTGAATGCAAAATTTGGCATAGTAGGCTAGTGACAAAAGTAACAAATTGATAAATGCAAGAGGGAAAATCGTCGGCAAGGGAAAGTCCCGGTTTCAAACCGCGGACTAGGCAGCTGTTTTTTCTTCCTGCATTTATAAATTTGATTTAGAATCATTAAAAATAAAAGTTGTTAAAGTTCTTCTTTCTCCATCAATGACCGATTCTAAATTGTTTTGTTTCGATTAACGTCCGCGGGAAAAATAAATAAAAATGAATTTACGATTTATTTGTGCGCTTTCATCGTACTGGTTAATGCCAGTTGAAAGCAACACGTGGCTTAGTAGGCTAGTGACAAAAGTAACGAATTGATGAATGCAACAGGGAAAATCATCTCTCTCGTTAGCTCAGTGGTAAGAGCAGTCGCCCGGCAAACGGAAGGTCCCGGTTTCAAACCCCGGATGAGGCGGTTGTTTTCTCTTCTTGCATTTATAAATTTGATTTAGAATCATTAAAAATAAAAGTTCTTAAAGATCTTCTTTCTCCATCATTGACCGATTCTAACAAGGGTAGTTTCGATTCCCGTCCGCGGGGAAAATAAATAAAATTGAATTTACAATCTATTTGTGCGCTTTCATCGGTACTGGTTAATGCCAGCTGAAAGCAAAACGTGGCTTAGTTGGATAGTGATAAAAGTAGCAAATTGATAAATGCAAGAGGGCAAATCATATGTCTCGTTAGCTCAGTGGTAAGAGCATTATCCCGGCAAGGGGAAGGTCCCGGTTTCAAACCCCGGACGAGGCGGTTGTTTTTTCTTCCTGCTTTTATATATTTTATTTAGAATCATTAAAAATAAAAGTTCTTAAAGTTCTTCTTTCTCCATCACTGACCGATTCTAACAAGTGTAGGTTCGATTCCCATCCGCGGGAAAAATATATTAAATTGAATTTACAGTTTATTTGTGCGCTTTCATCGTTACTGTTTAATGCCAGCTGAAAGCAAAACGTGGCTTAGTAGGCTAATGATAAAAGTAACAAATTTATATATGCAAGACGGAAAATCATCTGTCTCGTTAGCTCAGTGGTAAGAGCAGTCGCCCGGCAAGCGGAAGGTCCCAGTTTCAAACCCGAGACGAGGCGGTTATTTTTGTTGTTGCACTTATAAATTTGATTTATAATCATTAAAAATAAACGTTCTTAAAGTTCATATTTCTACACCATTGACCGATTCTAACAAGGTTAGTTTCGATTCCCGTCCGCGGGAAAAATAAATAAAATTGAATTTACAATTTATTTGTGCGCTTTCATCGGTACTGGTTAATGCCAGCTGAAAGCAAAACGTGGCTTAGTAGGCTAGTGATAAAAGTAACAAATTGATAAATGCAAGAGGGCAAATCATCTGTCTCGTTAGCTCAGGACTAGGCAGCTGTTTTTCCTTCCTGCATTTATAAATTTGATTTAGAATCATTAAAAATAAAAGTTGTTAAAGTTCTTCTTTCTCCATCAATGACCGATTCTAAAATGTTTTGTTTCGATTCCCGTCCGCGGTAAAAATAAATAAAAATGAATTTACGATTTATTTGTGCGCTTTCATCGTACTGGTCAATGCCAGCTGAAAGCAACACGTGGCTTAGTAGGCTAGTGACAAAAGTAACAAATTGATAAATGCAAGAGGGAAATAATCTCCCTCGTTAGCTCAGTGGTAAGAGCAGTCGCCCGGCAAACGGAAGGTCCCGGTTTCAAACCCCGGATGAGGCGGTTGTTTTCTCTTCTTGCATTTATAAATTTGATTGAGAATCATTAAAAATAAAAGTTCTTAAAGTTCTTCTTTCTCCATCATTGACCGATTCTAACAAGGGTAGTTTCGATTCCCGTCCGCAGGGAAAAATAAATAAAATTGAATTTACAATTTATTTGTGCGCTTTCATCGGTACTGGTTAATGCCAGCTGAAAGCAAAACGTGGCTTAGTAGGCTAGTGACAAAAGTAACAAATTGATAAATGCAACAGGAAAATCATCTGTCTCGTTAGCTCAGTGGTAACAGCATTATCCCGGCAAGGGGAAGGTCCCGGTTTCAAACCCCGGACTAGGCAGCTGTTTTTTCTTCCTGCATTTATAAATTTGATTTAGAATCATTAAAAATAAAAGTTGTTAAAGTTCTTCTTTCTCCATCAATGACCGATTCTAAAATGTTTTGTTCCGATTCCCGTTCGCGGGAAAAATAAATAAAAATGAATTTACGATTTATTTGTGCGCTTTCATCGTACTGGTTAATGCCAGTTGAAAGCAATGGCTTAGTAGGCTAGTGACAAAAGTAACAAATTGATAAATGCAAGAGGGAAAATTATCTCTTTCGTTAGCTCAGTGGTAAGAGCAGTCGCCCGGCAAACGGAAGGTCCCGGTTTCTAACCCCGGATGAGGCGGTTGTTTTCTCTTCTTGCATTTATAAATTTGATTTAGAATCATTAAAAATAAAAGTTCTTAAAGTTCTTCTTTCTCCATCATTGACCGATTCTAACAAGGGTAGTTTCGATTCCCGTCCGCGGGAAAAATAAATAAAATTGAATTTACAATTTATTTGTGCGCTTTCATCGGTACTGGTTAATGCCAGCTGAAAGCAAAACGTGGCTTAGTAGGCTAGTGACAAAAGTAACAAATTGATAAATGCAAGAGGGAAAATCGTCTGTCTCGTTAGCTCAGTGGTAAGAGCATTATCCCGGCAAGGGGAAGGTCCCGGTTTCAAACCCCGGACTAGGCAGTTGTTTTTTCTTCCTGCATTTATAAATTTGATTTAGAATCATTAAAAATAAAAGTTGTTAAAGTTCTCCTTTCTCCATCAATGACCGATTCTAAAATGTTTTGTTTCGATTCCCGTCCGCGGGAAAAATAAATAAAATTGAATTTACAATTTATTTGTGCGCTTTCATCGTTACTGTTTAATGCAGCTGAAAGCAAAACGTGGCTTAGTAGGCTAGTGACAAAAGTAACAAATTGATAAATGCAACAGGAAAATCATCTGTCTGGTTCGCTCAGTGGTAACAGCAGTCGCCCGGAAAGCGGAATGTCCCAGTTTCAAATCCCGGATGAGGCGGTTGTTTTCTCTTCTTGCATTTATAAATTTGATTTAGAATCATTAAAAATAAAAGTTCTTAAAGATCTTCTTTCTCCATCATTGACCGATTCTAACAAGGGTAGTTTCGATTCCCGTCCGCGGGGAAAATAAATAAAATTGAATTTACAATTTATTTGTGCGCTTTCATCGGTACTGGTTAATGCCAGCTGAAAGCAAAACGTGGCTTAGTAGGCTAGTGATAAAAGTAGCAAATTGATAAATGCAAGAGGGCAAATCATATGTCTCGTTAGCTCAGTGGTAAGAGAATCATGCCGGCAAGTGGAAGGTCCCGGTTTCAAACCCCGGACGAGGCGGTTGTTTTTTCTTCCTGCATTTATATATTTTATTTAGAATCACTAAAAATAAAAGTTCTTAAAGTTCTTCTTTCTCCATCACTGACCGATTCTAACAAGTGTAGGTTCGATTCCCATCCGCGGGAAAAATATATGAAATTGAATTTACAGTTTATTTGTGCGCTTTCATCGTTACTGTTTAATGCCAGCTGAAAGCAAAACGTGGCTTAGTAGGCTAGTGATAAAAGTAACAAATTTATATATGCAAGACGGAAAATCATCTGTCTGGTTAGCTCAGTGGTAAGAGCAGTCGCCCAGAAAGCGGAATGTCCAGGCTTCAAACCCCGGATGCGGCGGTTGTTTTCTCTTCTTGCATTTATAAATTTGATTTAGAATCATTAAAAATAAAAGTTCTTAAAGTTCTTTTTTCTCCATCATTGACCAATTCTAACAAGGGTAGGTTCGATTCCCGTCCGCGGGAAAAATAAATAAAATTGGACTTACATCTGTCTCGTTAGCACAGTGGTAAGAGCATTATCCCGGCAAGGGTAAGGTCCCGGTTTCAAACCCCGGACTAGGCAGCTGTTTTTTCTTCCTGCATTTATAAATTTGATTTAGAATCATTAAAAATAAAAGTTGTTAAAGTTCTTCTTTCTCCATCAATGACCGATTCTAAATTGTTTTGTTTCGATTCCCGTCCGCGGGAAAAATAAATAAAAATGAATTTACGATTTATTTGTGCGCTTTCATCGTACTGGTTAATGCCAGCTGAAAGCAACACATGGCTTAGTAGGCTAGTGACAAAAGTAACAAATTGATAAATGCAAGATGGAAAATCATCTCTCTCGTTAGCTCAGTGGTAAGAGCAGTCGCCCGGCAAACGGAAGGTCCCGGTTTCAAAGCCCGTATGAGGCGGTTGTTTTCTCTTCTTGCATTTATAAATTTGATTTAGAATCATTAAAAATAAAAGTTCTTAAAGTTCTTCTTTCTCCATCATTGACCGATTCTAACAAGGGTAGTTTCGATTCCCGTCCGCGGGAAAAATAAATAAAATTGAATTTACAATTAATTTGTGCGCTTTCATCGGTACTGGTTAATGCCAGCTGAAAGCAAAACGTGGCTTAGTAGGCTAGTGATAAAAGTAACAAATTGATAAATGCAAGAGGGCAAATCATATGTCTCGTTAGCTCAGTGGTAAGAGCATTATCCCGGCAAGGGGAAGGTCCCGGTTTCAAACCCCGGACGAGGCGGTTGTTTTTTCTTCCTGCTTTTATATATTTTATTTAGAATCATTAAAAATAAAAGTTCTTAAAGTTCTTCTTTCTCCATCACTGACCGATTCTAACAAGTGTAGGTTCGATTCCCATCCGCGGGAAAAATATATTAAATTGAATTTACAGTTTATTTGTGCGCTTTCATCGTTACTGTTTAATGCCAGCTGAAAGCAAAACGTGGCTTAGTAGGCTAATGATAAAAGTAACAAATTTATATATGCAAGACGGAAAATCATCTGTCTCGTTAGCTCAGTGGTAAGAGCAGTCGCCCGGCAAGCGGAAGGTCCCAGTTTCAAACCCGAGACGAGGCGGTTATTTTTGTTGTTGCACTTATAAATTTGATTTATAATCATTAAAAATAAACGTTCTTAAAGTTCATATTTCTACACCATTGACCGATTCTAACAAGGTTAGTTTCGATTCCCGTCCGCGGGAAAAATAAATAAAATTGAATTTACAATTTATTTGTGCGCTTTCATCGGTACTGGTTAATGCCAGCTGAAAGCAAAACGTGGCTTAGTAGGCTAGTGATAAAAGTAACAAATTGATAAATGCAAGAGGGCAAATCATCTGTCTCGTTAGCTCAGGACTAGGCAGCTGTTTTTCCTTCCTGCATTTATAAATTTGATTTAGAATCATTAAAAATAAAAGTTGTTAAAGTTCTTCTTTCTCCATCAATGACCGATTCTAAAATGTTTTGTTTCGATTCCCGTCCGCGGTAAAAATAAATAAAAATGAATTTACGATTTATTTGTGCGCTTTCATCGTACTGGTCAATGCCAGCTGAAAGCAACACGTGGCTTAGTAGGCTAGTGACAAAAGTAACAAATTGATAAATGCAAGAGGGAAATAATCTCCCTCGTTAGCTCAGTGGTAAGAGCAGTCGCCCGGCAAACGGAAGGTCCCGGTTTCAAACCCCGGATGAGGCGGTTGTTTTCTCTTCTTGCATTTATAAATTTGATTGAGAATCATTAAAAATAAAAGTTCTTAAAGTTCTTCTTTCTCCATCATTGACCGATTCTAACAAGGGTAGTTTCGATTCCCGTCCGCAGGGAAAAATAAATAAAATTGAATTTACAATTTATTTGTGCGCTTTCATCGGTACTGGTTAATGCCAGCTGAAAGCAAAACGTGGCTTAGTAGGCTAGTGACAAAAGTAACAAATTGATAAATGCAACAGGAAAATCATCTGTCTCGTTAGCTCAGTGGTAAGAGCATTATCCCGGCAAGGGGAAGGTCCCGGTTTCAAACCCCGGACTAGGCAGCTGTTTTTTCTTCCTGCATTTATAAATTTGATTTAGAATCATTAAAAATAAAAGTTGTTAAAGTTCTTCTTTCTCCATCAATGACCGATTCTAAAATGTTTTGTTCCGATTCCCGTTCGCGGGAAAAATAAATAAAAATGAATTTACGATTTATTTGTGCGCTTTCATCGTACTGGTTAATGCCAGCTGAAAGCAATGGCTTAGTAGGCTAGTGACAAAAGTAACAAATTGATAAATGCAAGAGGGAAAATTATCTCTCTCGTTAGCTCAGTGGTAAGAGCAGTCGCCCGGCAAACGGAAGGTCCCGGTTTCTAACCCCGGATGAGGCGGTTGTTTTCTCTTCTTGCATTTATAAATTTGATTTAGAATCATTAAAAATAAAAGTTGTTAAAGTTCTCCTTTCTCCATCAATGACCGATTCTAAAATGTTTTGTTTCGATTCCCGTCCGCGGGAAAAATAAATAAAATTGAATTTACAATTTATTTGTGCGCTTTCATCGTTACTGTTTAATGCAGCTGAAAGCAAAACGTGGCTTAGTAGGCTAGTGACAAAAGTAACAAATTGATAAATGCAACAGGAAAATCATCTGTCTGGTTCGCTCAGTGGTAACAGCAGTCGCCCGGAAAGCGGAATGTCCCAGTTTCAAATCCCGGATGAGGCGGTTGTGTTCTCTTCTTGCATTTATAAATTTGATTTAGAATCATTAAAAATAAAAGTTCTTAAAGATCTTCTTTCTCCATCATTGACCGATTCTAACAAGGGTAGTTTCGATTCCCGTCCGCGGGGAAAATAAATAAAATTGAATTTACAATTTATTTGTGCGCTTTCATCGGTACTGGTTAATGCCAGCTGAAAGCAAAACGTGGCTTAGTAGGCTAGTGATAAAAGTAGCAAATTGATAAATGCAAGAGGGCAAATCATATGTCTCGTTAGCTCAGTGGTAAGAGAATCATGCCGGCAAGTGGAAGGTCCCGGTTTCAAACCCCGGACGAGGCGGTTGTTTTTTCTTCCTGCATTTATATATTTTATTTAGAATCACTAAAAATAAAAGTTCTTAAAGTTCTTCTTTCTCCATCACTGACCGATTCTAACAAGTGTAGGTTCGATTCCCATCCGCGGGAAAAATATATGAAATTGAATTTACAGTTTATTTGTGCGCTTTCATCGTTACTGTTTAATGCCAGCTGAAAGCAAAACGTGGCTTAGTAGGCTAGTGATAAAAGTAACAAATTTATATATGCAAGACGGAAAATCATCTGTCTGGTTAGCTCAGTGGTAAGAGCAGTCGCCCAGAAAGCGGAATGTCCAGGCTTCAAACCCCGGATGCGGCGGTTGTTTTCTCTTCTTGCATTTATAAATTTGATTTAGAATCATTAAAAATAAAAGTTCTTAAAGTTCTTTTTAATCCATCATTGACCAATTCTAACAAGGGTAGGTTCGATTCCCGTCCGCGGGAAAAATAAATAAAATTGGACTTACATCTGTCTCGTTAGCACAGTGGTAAGAGCATTATCCCGGCAAGGGTAAGGTCCCGGTTTCAAACCCCGGACTAGGCAGCTGTTATTTCTTCCTGCATTTATAAATTTGATTTAGAATCATTAAAAATAAAAGTTGTTAAAGTTCTTCTTTCTCCATCAATGACCGATTCTAAATTGTTTTGTTTCGATTCCCGTCCGCGGGAAAAATAAATAAAAATGAATTTACGATTTATTTGTGCGCTTTCATCGTACTGGTTAATGCCAGCTGAAAGCAACACATGGCTTAGTAGGCTAGTGACAAAAGTAACAAATTGATAAATGCAAGAGGGAAAATCATCTCTCTCGTTAGCTCAGTGGTAAGAGCAGTCGCCCGGCAAACGGAAGGTCCCGGTTTCAAAGCCCGTATGAGGCGGTTGTTTTCTCTTCTTGCATTTATAAATTTGATTTAGAATCATTAAAAATAAAAGTTCTTAAAGTTCTTCTTTCTCCATCATTGACCGATTCTAACAAGGGTAGTTTCGATTCCCGTCCGCGGGAAAAATAAATAAAATTGAATTTACAATTAATTTGTGCGCTTTCATCGGTACTGGTTAATGCCAGCTGAAAGCAAAACGTGGCTTAGTAGGCTAGTGATAAAAGTAACAAATTGATAAATGCAACAGGAAAATTATCTGTCTGGTTAGCTCAGTGGTAAGAGCAGTCGCCCAGAAAGCGGAATGTCCAGGTTTCAAACCCCGGATGAGGCGGTTGCTTTCTTTTCTTGCATTTATGAATTTGTTTTAGAATCATTAAAAATAAAAGTTCTTATAGTTCTTCTTTCTCCATCATTGACCGATTCTAGCAAGTGTAGGTTCGATTCCCGTCCGCGGGAAAAATAAATAAAATAGAATTTACAATTTATTTGTGCGCTTTCATCGTTACTCTTTAATGCAGCTGGAAGCAAAACGTGGCTTAGTAGGCTAGTGATAAAAGTAACAAGTTGATAAATGCAACAGGAAAATAATCTGTCTGGTTAGCTCAGTGGTAAGAGCAGTCGCCCGGAAAGCGGAATGTTCCGGTTTCAAACCCCGGATGAGGCGGTTGTTTTTTCTTCTTGCATTTATAAATTTGATTTCGAATCATTAAAAATAAAAGTTCTTAAAGTTCTTCTTTCTCCATCATTGACCGATTCCAACAAGGGTAGTTTCGATTCCCGTCCGCGGGAAAAATAAATAAAATTGAATTTACGATTTATTTGTGCGCTTTTATCGTACTGTTTACTGCCAGCTGAAAGCAAAACGTGGCTTAGTAGGCTAGTGACAAAACTAACAAATTGATAAATGCAAGAGGGAAAATCGTCTGTCTCTTTAGCTCAGTGGTAAGAGCATTATCCCGGCAAGGGGAATGTCCCGGTTTCAAACCCCGGACTAGGCAGTTGGTTTTTCTTCCTGCATTTATAAATTTGATTTAGAATCATTAAAAATAAAAGTTCTTAAAGATCTTCTTTCTCCATCATTGACCGATTCTAACAAGGGTAGTTTCGATTCCCGTCCGCGGTAAAAATAAATAAAAAGAATTTACGATTTATTTGTGCGCTTTCATCGTACTGGTCAATGCCAGCTGAAAGCAACACGTGGTTTAGTAGGCTACTGACAAAAGTAACAAATTGATAAATGCAAGAGGGAAATCATCTCCCTCGTTAGCTCAGTGGTAAGAGCAGTCGCCCGGCAAACGGAAGGTCCCGGTTTCAAACCCCGGATGAGGCGGTTGTTTTCTCTTCTTGCATTTATAACTTTGATTTAGAATCATTAAAAATAAAAGTTCTTAAAGTTCTTCTTTCTCCATCATTGACCGATTCTAACAAGGGTAGTTTCGATTCCCGTCCGCAGGGAAAAATAAATAAAATTGAATTTACAATTTATTTGTGCGCTTTCATCGTACTGGTTAATGCCAGCTGAAAGCAATACGTGGTAAGAGCAGTCGCCCGGCAAACGGAAGGTCCCGGTTTCTAACCCCGGATGAGGCGGTTGTTTTCTCTTCTTGCATTTATAAATTTGATTTAGAATCATTAAAAATAAAAGTTCTTAAAGTTCTTCTTTCTCCATCATTGACCGATTCTAACAAGGGTAGTTTCGATTCCCGTCCGCGGGAAAAATAAATAAAATTGAATTTACAATTTATTTGTGCGCTTTCATCGGTACTGGTTAATGCCAGCTGAAAGCAAATAGTGGCTTAGTAGGCTAGTGACAAAAGTAACAAATTGATAAAGGCAAGAGGGAAAATCGTCTGTCTCGTTAGCTCAGTGGTAAGAGCATTATCCCGGCAAGGGGAAGCTCCCGGTTTCAAACCCCGGACTAGGCAGTTGTTTTTTCTACCTGCATTTATAAATTTGATTTAGAATCATTAAAAATAAAAGTTGTTAAAGTTCTCCTTTCTCCATCAATAACCGATTCTAAAATGTTTTGTTTCGATTCCCGTCCGCGGGAAAAATAAATAAAATTGAATTTACAATTTATTTGTGCGCTTTCATCGTTACTGTTTAATGCAGCTGAAAGCAAAACGTAGCTTAGTAGGCTAGTGACAAAAGTAACAAATTGATAAATGCAACAGGAAAATCATCTGTCTGGTTAGCTCAGTGGTAACAGCATTCGCCCGGAAAGCGGAATGTCCCAGTTTCAAATCCCGGATGAGGCGGTTGTTTTCTCTTCTTGCATTTATAAATTTGATTTAGAATCATTAAAAATAAAAGTTCTTAAAGATCTTCTTTCTCCTTCATTGACCGATTCTAACAAGTGTAGTTTCGATTTCCGTCCGCGGGGAAAATAAATAAAATTGAATTTACAATTTATTTGTGCGCTTTCATCGGTACTGGTTAATGCCAGCTGAATGCAAAACGTGGCTTAGTAGGCTAGTGATAAAAGTAGCAAATTGATAAATGCAAGAGGGCAAATCATATGTCTCGTTAGCTCAGTGGTAAGAGAATTATCCCGGCAAGGGGAAGGTCCCGGTTTCAAACCCCGGACGAGGTGGTTGTTTTTTCTTCCTGCATTTACATATTTTATTTAGAATCATTAAAAATAAAAGTTCTTAAAGTTCTTCTTTCTCCATCACTGACCGATTCTAACAAGTGTAGGTTCGATTCCCATCCGCGGGAAAAATATATGAAATTGAATTTACAGTTTATTTGTGCGCTTTCATCGTTACTGTTTAATGCCAGCTGAAAGCAAAACGTGGCTTAGTAGGCTAGTGATAAAAGCAACAAATTTATATATGCAAGACGGAAAATCATCTGTCTGGTTAGCTCAGTGGTAAGAGCAGTCGCCCAGAAAGCGGAATGTCCAGGCTTCAAACCCCGGATGAGGCGGTTGTTTCCTCTTCTTGCATTTATAAATTTGATTTAGAATCATTAAAAATAAAAGTTCTTAAAGTTCTTCTTTCTCCATCATTGACCAATTCTAACAAGGGTAGGTTCGATTCCCGTCCGCGGGAAAAACAAATAAAATTGGGCTTACATCTGTCTCGTTAGCACAGTGGTAAGAGCATTATCCCGGCAAGGGTAAGGTCCCGGTTTCAAACCCCGGACTAGGCAGCTGTTTTTTCTTCCTGCATTTATAAATTTGATTTAGAATCATTAAAAATAAAAGTTGTTAAAGTTCTTCTTTCTCCATCAATGACCGTTTCTAAATTGTTTTGTTTCGATTCCCGTCCGCGGGAAAAATAAATAAAAACGAATTTACGATTTATTTGTGCGCTTTCATCGTACTGGTTAATGCCAGCTGAAAGCAACACATGGCTTAGTAGGCTAGTGACAAAAGTAACAAATTGATAAATGCAAGAGGGAAAATCATCTCTCTCGTTAGCTCAGTGGTAAGAGCAGTCGCCCGGCAAACGGAAGGTCCCGGTTTCAAAGCCCGTATGAGGCGGTTGTTTTCTCTTCTTGCATTTATAAATTTGATTTAGAATCATTAAAAATAAAAGTTCTTAAAGTTCTTCTTTCTCCATCATTGACCGATTCTAACAAGGGTAGTTTCGATTCCCGTCCGCGGGAAAAATAAATAAAATTGAATTTACAATTAATTTGTGCGCTTTCATCGGTACTGGTTAATGCCAGCTGAAAGCAAAACGTGGCTATGTAGGCTAGTGATAAAAGTAACAAATTGATAAATGCAACAGGAAAATTATCTGTCTGGTTAGCTCAGTGGTAAGAGCAGTCGCCCAGAAAGCGGAATGTCCAGGTTTCAAACCCCGGATGAGGCGGTTGCTTTCTTTTCTTGCATTTATGAATTTGTTTTAGAATCATTAAAAATAAAAGTTCTTATAGTTCTTCTTTCTCCATCATTGACCGATTCTAGCAAGTGTAGGTTCGATTCCCGTCCGCGGGAAAAATAAATAAAATTGAATTTACAATTTATTTGTGCGCTTTCATCGTTACTGTTTAATGCAGCTGAAAGCAAAACGTGGCTTAGTAGGCTAGTGACAAAAGTAACAAATTGATAAATGCAACAGGAAAATCATCTGTCTGGTTAGCTCAGTGGTAACAGCATTCGCCCGGAAAGCGGAATGTCCCAGTTTCAAATCCCGGATGAGGCGGTTGTTTTCTCTTCTTGCATTTATAAATTTGATTTAGAATCATTAAAAATAAAAGTTCTTAAAGATCTTCTTTCTCCTTCATTGACCGATTCTAACAAGGGTAGTTTCGATTCCCGTCCGCGGGAAAAATAAATAAAATTGAATTTACGATTTATTTGTGCGCTTTTATCGTACTGTTTACTGCCAGCTGAAAGCAAAACGTGGCTTAGTAGGCTAGTGACAATACTAACAAATTGATAAATGCAAGAGGGAAAATCGTCTGTCTCGTTAGCTCAGTGGTAAGAGCATTATCCCGGCAAGGGGAATGTCCCGGTTTCAAACCCCGGACTAGGCAGTTGGTTTTTCTTCCTGCATTTATAAATTTGATTTAGAATCATTAAAAATAAAAGTTGTTAAAGTTCTTCTTTCTCCATCAATGACCGATTCTAAAATGTTTTGTTTCGATTCCCGTCCGCGGGAAAAATAAATAAAAATGAATTTACGATTTATTTGTGCGCTTTCATCGTACTGGTTAATGCCAGCTGAAAGCAACACGTGGCTTAGTAGGCTAGTGACAAAAGTAACAAATTGATAAATGCAAGAGGGCAAATCATCTGTCTCGTTAGCTCAGAGGTAAGAGCATTATCCCGGCAAGGGGAAGGTCCCGGTTTCAAACCCCGGACGAGGCGGTTGTTTTTTCTTCCTGCATTTATATATTTTATTTAGAATCATGCAAAATAAAAGTTCTTAAAGTTCTTCTTTCTCCATCACTGACCGATTCTAACAAGTGTAGGTTCGATTCCCATCCGCGGGAAAAATATATGAAATTGAATTTACAGTTTATTTGTGCGCTTTCATCGTTACTGGTTAATGCCAGCTGAAAGCAATACGTGGCTTAGTAGACTAGTGACAAAAGTAACAAATTGATAAATGCAAGAGGGAAAATTATCTCTCTCGTTAGCTCAGTGGTAAGAGCAGTCGCCCGGCAAACGGAAGGTCCCGGTTTCTAACCCCGGATGAGGCGGTTGTTTTCTCTTCTTGCATTTATAAATTTGATTTAGAATCATTAAAAATAAAAGTTCTTAAAGTTCTTCTTTCTCCATCATTGACCGATTCTAACAAGGGTAGTTTCGATTCCCGTCCGCGGGAAAAATAAATAAAATTGAATTTACAATTTATTTGTGCGCTTTCATCGGTACTGGTTAATGCCAGCTGAAAGCAAAACGTGGCTTAGTAGGCTAGTGACAAAAGTAACAAATTGATAAATGCAACAGGAAAATCATCTGCCTGGTTAGCTCAGTGGTAAGAGCAGTCGCCCAGAAAGCGGAATGTCCAGGTTTCAAACCCCGGATGAGGCGGTTGTTTTCTCTTCTTGCATTTATAAATTTGATTTAGAATCATTAAAAATAAAAGTTCTTAAAGTTCTTCTTTCTCCATCATTGACCAGTTCTAACAAGGGTAGGTTCGATTCCCGTCCGCGGGAAAAATAAATAAAATTGAATTTACAATTTATTTGTGCGCTTTCGTCGTTACTGGTTAATGCCAGCTGAAAGCAGCACGTGGCTTAGTAGGCTAGTGACAAAAGTAACAAATTGATAAATGCAAGAGGCAAAAAAATCATCTGTCTCGTTAGCTCAGTGGTAAGAGCAGTCGTCCGGCAAACGGAAGGTCCCGGTTTCAAACCCCGGATGACGCGGTTGTTTTCTCTTCTTGCATTTATAAATTTGATTTACAATCATTAAAAATAAAAGTTCTTAAAGTTCTTCTTTCTCCATCATTGACCGATTCTAACAAGGGTAGGTTCGATTCCCGTCCGCGGGAAAAATAAATAAAATTGAATTTACGATTTATTTGTGCACTTTTATCGTACTGGTTAATGCCAGCTGAAAGCAAAACGTGGCTTAGTAGGCTAGTGACAAAAGTAACAAATTGATAAATGCAAGAGGGAAAGTCGTCTGTCTCGTTAGCTCAGTGGTAAGAGCATTATCCCGGTAAGGGGAAGTTCCCGGTTTCAAACCCCGGACTAGGCAGTTGTTTTTTCTTCCTGCATTTATAAATTTGATTTAGAATCATTAAAAATAAAAGTTGTTAAAGTTCTTCTTTCTTCATCAATGACCGATTCTAAAATGTTTTGTTTCGATTCCCGTCCGCGGGAAAAATAAATAAAATTGAATTTACAATTTATTTGTGCGCTTTCATCGTTACTGTTTAATGCAGCTGAAAGCAAAACGTGGCTTAGTAGGCTAGTGACAAAAGTAACAAATTGATAAATGCAACAGGAAAATCATCTGTCTGGTTAGCTCAGTGGTAACAGCAGTCGCCCGGAAAGCGGAATGTCCCAGTTTCAAATCCCGGATGAGGCGGGTGTTTTCTCTTCTTGCATTTATAAATTTGATTTAGAATCATTAAAAATAAAAGTTCTTAAAGTTCTTCTTTCTCCATCATTGACCGATTCTAACAAGGGTAGTTTCTGTAGCATATCACAGAATAGCTGAAATATAACTATACAATGACAGCATTGGTCATCACCGAAATATAAGTAGCAGCGCTATAAAATAATAATACGCACAACTACTAACCCACGTCTGGGTATCATCAGCGATCGATTAGTCTATAAGTTAGCAAGTAGTCAGTCTGTACTGAGTCACTTAAATATAAGGTTATACAGTACTCGGTTGTTTCAATATAACTTAATACATGGCGCAGCCGGTCATTAAAAAAAAAATTCTTAAAATCAGCTCAATCAGTGCAATTGTGCAAAAATAAATTAGAAATAAATAAAAGCGGTAAAAATAACAATTAAACCGATTATCGATTTTACTTAAAATAAAAAATTAAATCGCATGCCTAAAGTGAACACGTGTCGTGCCAACAAGTGTAGATATCAGTGAGACAAAAGGTCATAATCCACTGCAACGCAAAAAAAAAAAAAAATCGTTTCAATAATGAAACAAATCAAATAAACTGATCTATATACCTACTGAATGGGAAAATCGAAAGTAGGTAAGAAATCATTAAGTGTATTACCGAGGCCAAAGGGAAGACCGCCCAAGAAGATCAAAATAATACAAATAAAAACTCCGATGGATTATATACGGAAAATCGAGCCACTAAACCTGCAAGGTGTCAACCTTTCCGAAAATTGGAGAAAATTTCACCAAAACTTCCAAATCTTTGTAACGGCAGCAGAGCTAGATAAAAAATCTGATAATGTGAAAGTTGCAGTATTCTTAAATGCAATAAGGCCTGATGCGGTTGAAGTCTTCTACTCCTTTAACCTTGCAGCGGAAGAAAAAGAAAAATATGAAACCGTGGTAAAAGCCTTTGAAGATTTTTGTCGGCCTAAGAAAACGAAGTCTACGCGAGTTTCATATTCCACAATCGCAATCAACATACAGGGGAGCCATTCGATAATTTCCTGATGGATGTGCAGAAATTTGTTCGCAACTGTGGATACGCTGATCAAGAAGACCGCATGTTAAGAGATAGGATCGTCTTGGGTACACCCGACAAAAATTTACAACGAAAACTATTGGAAACTGAAGGCTTAACCTTAACGAAAACAATCGAAATGTGTAGAACGAGTGAGGCATCGAAAAGTCAACTGGAGCAACCACAAAAGGGTTTATCAACACTGGACGTGGTAGCAAAAGTTCCATATAAAAAATTTAATTATAATTTTACTAAAAGTAATTCAAATTACAGACCGATGAATCACAATAGGAAAATAGTCAATAGAAGTAGAGATCAGGAAGCAGGGACATCACAGAATTTTTATCAAATTAAAACAAAAAAGCAAACTAAAATGAATTGTAAAAAATGTACACAGACACATGCTTATAGGAGTTGCCCAGCTTATGGGGTAATATGTAAAAAATGTGGAAAAAAAAATCATTACGCAGTAGCATGCAATACAAAACCAGTCCAGGTACGTGAACTACAGAATTTTGAAATAAGTAATAAATAATGACAGCTTTTACATTAATACATTAAATCAAAAATCAAATGTAGAAAAATCTTGGTACGAACATGTTAAAATTGAAGATAAAATTATAAAATTTAAATTAGATTCCGGGGCAGACGTTAATGTGCTCCCCTTAGAAATGACCAAGATGTTTAAAAGTTTAAAAATTGTTCCTAATAATATTACAGTACAAGCTTACGGGGGAACAACTTTAAATATTATAGGTACAGCGATTACAAGATGAATAATACGAAATAACGTAAAAAATATTAAACTGGTCATCACTAAAGAAGGATCCATTCCGATTCTAGGATTAGACACTTGCATAAATTTAAATTTAATAAAACGCGTAAATATGATTAAAAAAGAATTAACAAAAGAACAATTTATAGAAATAAACAAGGACTTATTCGAGGGTCTAGGAACATTTGTAGAAAATTTTAAAATTGAAATAAAAGAAAATTCCCATCCAGTAATTAAACCAGCAAGACGAATACCATTAGCAATTAAAGATGCTGTAAAATGTGAACTAAACCGATTAGAACGCCTAAAAATTATAGAAAAATCTAAAAAAGCTTCAGATTGGATTTCAAACATAGTTATTGTAGAAAAACCAGGAAAGAAAGTACGCATATGTTTGGATCCAAAGGAGCTTAATGCAGCCATTACAAATTTAAACCATCCCATTCCATCATTCGACGAAATATCTACTAAACTTGTGAATAAATCACTGTTTACGGTGCTTGACCTTAAAGACGGGTACTGGCAAGTAGCCCTGGATAAGCAGTCTAGCCACCTTTGTACATTTAGCATACCTTTTGGCACATATAGATTCAAACGTCTCCCATTTGGCATTTAAAACAGCCCCAGAAATTTTCCAAAAATATAATGAGGAAAACTTTAAAGATATTGATGACGTGGTAATTTATCTTGATGATAACCTCATAGCTGCGGAAGACGAAGAAAAGCATAATGAAATTTTAAATAAAGTTATCAAACGCGCGCGGGAACTAAACATAAAATTTAACATGGATAAAGTTCAATATAAAGTGCTTGAAGTAAAATTCTTAGGACAGATTATCTCGAAAAACGGGGTCTCTTGTGATCCTAATCGCGTCGAAGCCATTTCCCACTTGAAACCACCATCCAATAAGAAAAACTTATAAAAGTTGTTAGGCTTCGTAAATTACGTAAGAAATTACGTCCCCAACCTGTCTGAGGCAACACAGCCATTACGAGAGCTACTTAAAAAGAATACAAATTTTAAATGGGAGCAACCCCACACAGGTTGTCTTAACAAAATCAAACAATTAATAAAAAACGCATCATCATTACGATTCTTCGATGAATCTGCAGAGATAACAATAGAAGCAGATGCATCTAAATTTGGTCTTGGAGCTTGCATGAAACAAGGACAGAAACCTATTTATTTCATATCTAGAAGTCTTTCGGAAACAGAACAGAAATATTCTCAAATCGAAAAAGAACTTCTGGCAATTGTTTTTGCATGTACCCGATTTCATTTGTTTATTTATGGTAAAAAAGTTCAAGTAATAACTGACCACAAGCCGCTATTAGGCTTATTTAACAAAGACATAACAAAAAACCCAAACTCCCGCCTGCAAAGGCTTATGCTTACATTATGTAAATATAACATACAACTAAGCCATAGTCCCGGTAAAAATATGCATATTTCAGACGTACTGTCACGAAATGTTAGTAGTGAAGTATGTGTCCCCGAAATAACAGACCTCAACGAGGTTATACATACCATAAATGTTAGCGACAGTAAAAAAGATCAGTTCATAAGAGAGACCCTAAATGACCCAATATTAAAAGAATTAAAGCTAACTTTAGAAAATGGATGGCCTAAAGACAAGTCAAAATTAAAAGATAAAATAAGATATTTTTGGAAATTGAAAGATAATTTAATTTTAGATGGAGAAATCATATTCTTTAATGAACGTATTGTAGTACCTGCCTCAATGAGAAATGATATTTTAAACTTATTGCATAAATCACATCAAGGAATCGGAAAAACGAAAGCCAGGGCTTAAACATCCGTATTCTGGCCAGGAATTAATGAAACCATTGAAAACTTAATAGCATCCTGCAATAAATGCCAGAAATATCGTAATGCTAATAAAAAAGAACCATACAAAGCCCATGAAATTCCCAAACTACCCTTTGATAAAGTAGGTATGGATATTTTCGAAATACATTCAAAAACTTATCTCGTAGTAACAGACTATTTATCAAAATATCTTGATATAATACCTATAAAAAATAAAACATCCGGGGAGATCATAAACAAATTAAAAAATATTTTCGCAATACACGGGTTACCTCGAATTATTATCGCAGATAATAACCCATTTGGATCATTCCAGTTCCAATCGTTTACTAGTGAACATGATATTAAATTAATTACAAGTAGCACTTATTATCCTAAATCACATGGATTAGCCGAAAGGTCTGTGCAAACAGCAAAGCGATTGTTGCAAAAATCAAAAGACACTAGGGAAGAATTATGGTTAGGTCTATTAGAATATCGAAACACACCAACCAAGGGTTGCGATAGAAGTCCATGTGAAATTCTAATGGGACGACAACTTAGAACTTTACTGCCTATTAAATTATCAAAATTTGACAATACCAAATATAACAACCATTATAATAAAGTAAAGCTTAACAACCATCGGAATGAAAAATACTACAATCGGAATGCGAGACCAAGAAAAATCTTTAATAATGGCCAGCCCATATGGATTAAAAATAAACAAAATTGGGAACAGGGAAAAATAAATAAAAAACATACAACTCCACGCTCCTATTGGGTGGAGAAGGAAGATGGAACAATAATCAGACGAAATTCATTCTTTCTGCGTTCACGTACCTAAGATTGGAAGAATATCTAACAATTGAATTGCATTTAAGAAATTAACATATATATAGAAAAACACATAAATAGATGATATAATATTAAAAAACCAAAATTATTGAAATATATTTCATAGTAATAATTACACTAGATTAATAACTATGTTACTATAAGGCTTACTTAATTCACTATTAGAATGTAGACATATGTACATATCAGATTAACAGAAATGAATTGATAGATGAAATAACAATCCCAACTTAGTTAAGTTAAAAGAAAAGGGGAGGTGTAGCATATCACAGAATAGCTGAAATATAACTATACAATGACAGCATTGGTCATCACCGAAATATAAGTAGCAGCGCTATAAAATAATAATACGCACAACTACTAACCCACGTCTGGGTATCATCAGCGATCGATTAGTCTATAAGTTAGCAAGTAGTCAGTCTGTACTGAGTCACTTAAATATAAGGTTATACAGTACTCGGTTGTTTCAATATAACTTAATACAGTTTCGATTCCCGTCCGCGGGAAAAATAAATAAAATTGAATTTACGATTTATTTGTGCACTTTTATCGTACTGGTTAATGCCAGCTGAAAGCAAAACCTTGCTTAGTAGGATAGTGACAAAAGTATCAAATTGATAAATGCAAGAGGGAAAATCATCTGTCTCGTTAGCTCAGTGGTAAGAGCATTATCCCGGCAAAGGGAAGGTCCCGGTTTCAAACCCCGGACGAGGTGATTGTTTTTTCTTCCTGCATTTGTAAATCTGCTTTAGAATCATCTGTCTCATTAGCTCAGTGGTAAGAGCATTATCCCGGCAAAGGGAAGGTCCCGGTTTCAAGCTCCGGACAAGGCGGTTGTTTTTTCTTCCTGCATTTGTAAATCTGCTTTAGAATCATTAAAAATAAAAGTTCTTAAAGTTCTTCTTTCTCCATCATTGACCGATTCTAACAAGTGTAGGTTCGATTCCCGTCCGCGGGAAAAATAAATAAAATTGAATTTACAATTTATTTGGGCGCTCTCATTGTTACTGGTTAATGCCAGCTGAAAGCAATACGGGGCTTAGTAGGCTAGTGACAAAAGTAACAAATTGATAATTGCAAGAGGGAAAATCATCTGTCTCGTTAGCTCAGTGGTAAGAGCAGTCGCCCGGAAAACGGAAGGACCCGGTTTCAAATCCCGGACGAGGCGGTTGTTTTCACTTCTTGCATTTATAAATTTGATTTAGAATCATTAAAAATAAAAGTTCTTAAAGTTCTTCTTTCTCCATCATTGACCAATTCTAACAAGGGTAAGTTCGATTCCCGTCCGCGGGAAAAATAAATAAAATTGAATTTACAATTTATTTGTGCGCTTTCGTCGTTACTGGTTAATGCCAGCTGAAAGCAGTACGTGGCTTAGTAGGCTAGTGACAAAAGTAACAAATTGATAAATGCAAGAGGCAAAATCATCTGTCTCGTTAGCTCAGTGGTAAGAGCATTATCCCGGCAAGGCGAAGGCCGCGGTTTCAAACCCCCGACGAGGCAGTTGTTTTTTCTTCCTGCATTTATAAATTTGAATAAGAATCATTAAAAATAAAAGTTCTTAAAGTTCTTCTTTCTCCATCATTGACCGATTCTAACAAGGGTAGGTTCGATTCCCGTCCGCGGGAAAAATAAATAAAATTGAATTTACGATTTATTTGTGCGCTTTCATCGTTACTGTTTAATGCCAGCTGAAAGCAAAACGTGGCTTAGTAGGCTAGTGATAAAAGTAACAAATTTATAGATGCAAGACGGAAAATCATCTGTCTCGTTAGCTCAGTGGTAAGAGCAGTCGCCCGGCAAGCGGAAGGTCCCAGTTTCAAACCCGAGACGAGGCGGTTATTTTTGTTATTGCACTTATAAATATGATTTATAATCATTAAAATAAACGTTCTTAATGTTCATATTTCTCCACCATTGACCGATTCTAACAAGGGTAGTTTCGATTCCCGTCCGCGGGAAAAATAAATAAAATTGAATTTACAATTTATTTGTGCGCTTTCATCGGTACTGGTTAATGCCAGCTGAAAGCAAAACGTGGCTTAGTAGGCTAGTGATAAAAGTAACAAATTGATAAATGCAAGAGGCCAAATCATCTGTCTCGTTAGCTCAGTGGTAAGAGCATTATCCCGGCAAGGGGAAGG
Source organism: Dioctria rufipes (assembly GCA_963924295.1). Classification (NCBI taxonomy): domain Eukaryota; kingdom Metazoa; phylum Arthropoda; class Insecta; order Diptera; family Asilidae; genus Dioctria; species Dioctria rufipes. The sequence goes on from OZ002740.1 coordinate 121,956,406, forward strand.
TCCCGGTTTCAAACCCCGGACTAGGCAGCTGTTTTTTTTCCTGCATTTATAAATTTGATTTAGAATCATTAAAAACAAAAGTTGTTAAAGTTCTTCTTTCTCCATCAATGACCGATTCTAAAATGTTTTGTTTCGATTCCCGTCCGCGGGAAAAATAAATAAAAATGAATTTACGATTTATTTGTGCGCTTTCATCGTACTGGTTAATGCCAGTTGAAAGTAACACGCGGCTTAGTAGGCTAGTGACAAAAGTAACAAAATGATAAATGCAAGAGGGAAAATCATCTCACTCGTTAGCTCAGTGGTAAGAGCAGTCGCCCGGCAAACGGAAGGTCCCGGTTTTAAACCGCGGATGAGGCGGTTGTTTTCTCTTCTTGCATTTATAAATTTGATTTAGAATCATTAAAAATAAAAGTTCTTAAAGTTTATTTGTGCGCTTTCATCGGTACTGGTTAATGCCAGCTGAAAGCAAAACGTGGCTTAGTAGGCTAGTGACAAAAGTAACAAATTTATAAATGCAACAGGAAAATCATCTGTCTGGTTAGCTCAATGGTAAGAGCAGTAGCCCGGAAAGCGGAATGTCCAGGTTTCAAACCCCGGATGAGGCGGTTGTTTTCTCTTCTTGGATTTATAAATTTGATTTAGAATCATTAAAAATAAAAGTTCTTAAAGTTCTTCTTTCTCCATCATTGACCGATTCTAACAAGGGTAGGTTCGATTCCCGTCCGCGGGAAAAATAAATAAAATTGAATTTACAATTTATTTGTGCGCTTTCATCGTTACTGGTTAATGCTAGCTGAAAGCAACACGTGGCTTAGTAGGCTAGTGACAAAAGTAACAAATTGATAAATGCAACAGGAAAATCATCTGTCTGGTTAGCTCAGTGGTAAGAGCAGTCGCCCAGAAAGCGGAATGTCCAGTTTTCAAACCCCGGTTGAGGCGGTTGTTTTCTCTTCTTGCATTTATAAATTTGATTTAGAATCATTAAAAATAAAAGTTCTTAAAGTTCTGCTTTCTCCATCATTGACCAATTCTAACAAGGGTAGGTTCGATTGCCGTCCGCGGGAAAAATAAATAAAATTGAATTTACAATTTATTTGTGCGCTTTCATCGTTACTGGTTAATGCCAGCTGAAAGCAACACGTGGCTTAGTAGGCTAGTGACAAAAGTAACAAATTGATAAATTCAAGAGGGAAAATCATCTCTCTCGTTAGCTCAGTGGTAAGAGCAGTCGCCCGGCAAACGGAAGGTCCCGGTTTCAAACCCCGGATGAGGCGGTTGGTTTCTTTTCTTGCATTTATAAATTTGATTTAGAATCATTAAAAATAAAAGTTCTTAAAGTTCTTCTTTCTCCATCATTGACCGATTCTAGCAAGTGTAGGTTCGATTCCCGTCCGCGGGAAAAATAAATAAAATTGAATTTACAATTTATTTGTGCGCTTTCATCGTTACTGTTTAATGCAGCTGAAAGCAAAATTTGGCTTAGTATGCTAGTGACAAAAGTATTAAATTGATAAATGCAACAGGAAAATCATCTGTCTGGTTAGCTCAGTGGTAAGAGCAGTCGCCCGGAAAGCGGAATGTCCCGGTTTCAAATCCCGTATGAGGCGGTTGTTTTCTCTTCTTGCATTTATAAATTTGATTTAGAATCATTAAAAATAAAAGTTCTTAAAGTTCTTCTTTCTCCATCATTGACCGATTCTAACAAGGGTAGGTTCGATTCCCGTCCGCGGGAAAAATAAATAAAATTGAATTTACAATTTATTTGTGCGCTTTCATCGTTACTGTTTAATGCAGCTGAAGCCAAACGTGGCTTAGTAGGCTAGTGACAAAAGTAACAAATTTATAAATGCAACAGGAAAATCATCTGTCTGGTTAGCTCAGTGGTAAGAGCAGTAGCCCGGAAAGCGGAATGTCCAGGTTTCAAACCCCGGATGAGGCGGTTGTTTTCTCTACTTGTACTTATAAATTTGATTTAGAATCATTAAAAATAAAAGTTCTTAAAGTTCTTCTTTCTCCATCATTGACCGATTCGAACAAGTTTTGGTTCGATTCCCGCCCGCGGGAAAAATAAATAAAATTTAATTTACAATTTATTTGTGCACTTTCATCGTTACTGTTTAATGCCAGCTGAAAGCAAAACGTGGTTTAGTAGGCTAGTGATAAAAGTAACAAATTGATAAATGCAAGAGGGAAAATCATCTGTCTCGTTAGCTCAGTGGTAAGAGCATTATCCCGGCAAGGGGAAGGTCCCGGTTTCAAACCCCGGACGAGGCGGTTGTTTTTTCTTCCTGCATTTATAAATTTGATTTAGAATCATTAAAAATAAAAGTTCTTAAAGTTCTTCTTTCTCCATCACTGACCGATTCTAACAAGTGTAGGTTCGATTCCCATCCGCGGGAAAAATATATGAAATTGAATTTACAGTTTATTTGTGCGCTTTCATCGTTACTCTTTAATGCCATATGAAAGCAAAACGTGGCTTAGTAGGCTAGTGATAAAAGTAACAAATTTATAGATGCAAGACGGAAAATCATCTGTCTCGTTAGCTCAGTGGTAAGAGCAGTCGCCCGGCAAGCGGAAGGTCCCAGTTTCAAACCCGAGACGGGGCGGTTATTTTTGTTATTGCACTTATAAATTTGATTTATAATCATTTAAAATAAACGTTCTTAATGTTCATATTTCTCCACCATTGACCGATTCTAACAAGTGTAGATTCGATTCCCGTCCGCGGGAAAAAGAAATAAAATTGAATTTACCTTTTATTTGTGCACTTTCATCGTTACTGGTTAATGCCAGCTGAAAGCAAAACGTGGCTTAGTAGGCTAGTGACAAAAGTAACAAATTGATAAATGCAACAGGAAAATCATCTGTCTGGTTAGCTCAGTGGTAAGAGCAGTCGCCCAGAAAGCGGAATGTCCAGGTTTCAAACCCCGGATGAGGCGGTTGTTTTTTCTTCTTGCATTTGTAAATTTGATTTAGAATCATTAAAAATAAAAGTTCTTAAAGTTCTTCTTTCTCCATCATTGACCAATTCTAACAAGGGTAGGTTCGATTCCCGTCCGCGGGAAAAATAAATAAAATTGAATTTACAATTTATTTGTGCGCTTTCATTGTTACTGGTTAATGCCAGCTGAAAGCAACACGTGGCTTAATAGGCTAGTGACAAAAGTAACAAATTGATAAATGCAAGAGGGAAAATCATCTCTCTCGTTAGCTCAGTGGTAAGAGCAGTCGCCCGGCAAACGGAAGGTCCCGGTTTCAAACCCCGGATGAGGCGGTTGTTTTCTCTTCTTGCATTTATAAATTTGATTTAGAATCATTAAAAATAAAAGTTCTTAAAGTTCTTCTATCTCCATCATTGACCGATTCTTACAAGTACAGGTTCGATTCCCGTCCGCGGGAAAAATAAATAAAATTGAATTTACAATTTATTTGTGCGCTTTCATCGTTACTGGATAATGCCAGCTGAAAGCAAAACGTGGCTTAGTAGGCTAGTGACAAAAGTAACAAATTGATAACTGCAAGAGGGAAAATCATCTGTCTCGTTAACTCAGTGGTAAGAGCATTATCCGGGCAAGGGGAAGGTCCCGGTTTCAAACCCCGGATGAGGCGGTTGTTTTCTCTTCTTGCATTTATAAATTTGATTTAGAATCATTAAAAATAAAAGTTCTTAAAGTTCTTCTTTCTCCATCATTGAACAATTCTAACAAGTGTAGGTTCGATTCCCGTCCGCACCAAAAATAAATAAAATTGAATTTACATTTTATTTGTGCGCTTTCATCGTTACTGGTTAATGCCAGCTGAAAGCAAAACGTGGCTTAGTAGGCTAGTGATAAAAGTAACAAATTTATAGATGCAAGACGGAAAATCATCTGTCTCGTTAGCTCAGTGGTAAGAGCAGTCGCCCGGCAAGCGGAAGGTCCCAGTTTCAAACCCGAGACGAGGCGGTTATTTTTGTTATTGCACTTATAAATCTGATTTATAATCATTAAAAATAAACGTTTTTAAAGTTCATATTTCTTCACCATTGACCGATTCTAACAAGTGTAGATTCGATTCCCGTCCGCGGGAAAAAGAAATAAAATTGAATTTACATTTTATTTGTGCACTTTCATCATTACTGGTTAATGCCAGCTGAAAGCAAAACGTGGCTTAGTAGGCTAGTGACAAAACTAACAAATTGATAAATGCAAGAGGGAAAATCATCTCACTCGTTAGCTCAGTGGAAAGAGCAGTCGCCCAGAAAGCGGAATGTCCTGGTTTCAAACCCCGGATGAGGCGGTTGTTTTCTCTTCTTGCATTCATAAATTTGATTTAGAATCATTAAAAATAAAAGTTCTTAAAGTTCTTCTTTCTCCATCATTGACCAATTCTAACAAGGGTAGGTTCGATTCCCGTCCGCGGGAAAAATAAATAAAACTGAATTTACAATTTATTTGTGCGCTTTCGCTGTTACTGGTTAATGCCAGCTGAAAGCAGCACGTGGCTTAGTAGGCTAGTGACAAAAGTAACAAATTGATAAATGCAAGAGGGAAAATCATCTCTCTCGTTAGGTCAGTGGTAAGAGCAGTCGCCCGGCAAACGGAAGGTCCCGGTTTCAAACCCCGGATGAGGCGGTTGTTTTCTCTTCTTGCATTTATAAATTTGACTTAGAATCATTAAAAATAAAAGTTCTTAAAGTTCTTCTATCTCCATCATTGACCGATTCTTACAAGTGTAGGTTCGATTCCCGTCCGCGGGAAAAATAAATAAAATTGAATTTACAATTTATTTGTGCGCTTTCATCGTTACTGGATAATGCCAGCTGAAAGCAAAAAGTGGCTTAGTAGGCTAGTGACAAAAGTAACAAATTGATAAATGCAACAGGAAAATCATCTGTCTTGTTAGATCAGTGGTAAGAGCATTATCGCGGCAAGGGGAAGGTCCCGGTTTCAAACCCCGGATGAGGCGGTTGTTTTCTCGTCTTGCATTTATAAATTTGATCTAGAATCATTAAAAATAAAAGTTCTTAAAGTTCTTCTTTCTCCATCATTGACCAATTCTATCAAGGGTAGGTTCGATTCCCGTCCGCACGAAAAATGAATAAAATTGAATTTACAATTTATTTGTGCGCTTTCATCGTTACTGGTTAATGCCAGCTGAAAGCAAAACGTGGCTTAGTAGGCTAGTGATAAAAGTAACAAATTTATAGATGCAAGACGGAAAATCATCTGTCTCGTTAGCTCAGTGGTAAGAGCAGTCGCCCGGCAAACGGAAGGTCCCAGTTTCAAACCCGAGACGAGGCCGTTATTTTTGTTATTGCACTTATAAATTTGATTTATAATCATTAAAAATAAACGTTCTTAAAGTTCATATTTCTCCACCTTTGACCGATTCCAACAAGTGGAGATTCGATTCCCGTCCGCGGGAAAAAGAAATAAAATTGAATTTACATTTTATTTGTGCACTTTCATCGTTACTGGTTAATGCCAGCTGAAAGCAAAACGTGGCTTAGTAGGCTAGTGATAAAAGTAACAAATTTATAGATGCAAGACGGAAAATCATCTGTCTCGTTAGCTCAATGGTAAGAGCAGTCGCCCGGCAAGCGGAAGGAACCAGTTTCAAACCCGAGACGAGGCGGTTATTTTTGTTATTGCACTTATAAATTTGATTTATAATCATTAAAAATAAACGTTCTTAAAGTTCATATTTCTCCACCATTGTCCGATTCTAACAAGTGTAGATTCGATTCCCGTCCGCGGGAAAAAGAAATAAAATTGAATTTACATTTTATTTGTGCACTTTAATCGTTACTGGTTAATGCGAGCTGAAAGCAAAACGTGGCTTAGTAGGCTTAGTGACAAAAGGAACAAATTGATAAATGCAACAGGAACATCATCAGTCTGGTTAGCTCAGTGGTAAGAGTAGTCGCCCAAAAGCGGAATGTCCAGGTTTCAAACCCCGGATGAAGCGGTTGTTTTCTCTTCTTGCATTTATAAATTTGATTTAGAATCATTAAAAATAAAAGTTCTTAAAGTTCTTCTTTCTCCATCATTGACCCATTCTAACAAGAGTAGTTTCGATTCCCGTCGGCGGGAAAAATAAATAAAATTGAATTTACAATTTATTTGTGCGCTTTCATCGGTACTGTTTAATGCCAGCTGAAAGCAAAACGTGGCTTAGTAGGCTAGTGACAAAAGTAACAAATTGATAAATGCAACAGGAAAATCATCTGTCTGGTTAGCTCAGTGGTAAGAGCAGTCGCCCAGAAAACGGAATGTCCAGGTTTCAAACCCCGGATGAGGCGGTTGTTTTCTTTTCTTGCATTTATAAATTTGATTTAGGATCATTAAAAATAAAAGTTCTTAAAGCTCTTCTTTCTCCATCATTGACCGATTCTAACAAGGGTAGTTTCGATTCCCGTCGGCGGGAAAAATAAATAAAATTGAATTTACGATTTATTTGTGCGCTTTTATCGTACTGGTTAATGCCAGCTGAAAGCAAAACGTGGCATAGTAGGCTAGTGACAAAAGTAACAAATTGATAAGTGCAAGATGGAAAATCGTCTGTCTCGTTAGCTCAGTGGTAAGAGCACTATCCCGGCAAGGGGAAGGTCCCGGTTTCAAACCCCGGACTAGGCAGTTGTTTTTTCTTCCTGCATTTATAAATTTGATTTAGAAACATTAAAAATAAAACTTGTTAAAGTTCTTCTTTCTCCATCAATGACCGATTCTAAAATGTTTTGTTTCGATTCCCGTCCGCGGGAAAAATAAATAAAAATGAATTTACGATTTATTTGTGCGCTTTCATCGTACTGGTTAATGCCAGCTGAAAGCAAAATGTTGCTTAGTAGGACAGTGACAAAAGTAACAAATTGATAAATGCAAGAGGTAAAATCATCTGTCTCGTTATCTCAGTGGTAAGAGCATTATCCCGGCAAAGGGAAGGTCCCGGTTTCAAACCCCGGACGAGGCGGTTGTTTTTTCTTCCTGCATTTGTAAATCTGCTTTAGAATCATTAAAAATAAAAGTTCTTAAAGTTCTTCTTTCTCCATCATTGACCGATTCTAACAAGGGTAGTTTCGATTCCCGTCCGCGGGAAAAATAAATAAAATTGAATTTACAATTTATTTGTGCGCTTTCATCGGTACTGGTTAATGCCAGCTGAAAGCAAAACGTGCCTTAGTAGGCTAGTGACAAAAGTAACAAATTGATAAATGCAAGAGGCAAAATCATCTGTCTCGTTAGCTCAGTGGTAAGAGCAGTCGCCCGGCAAACGGAAGGTCCCGGTTTCAAACCCCGGATGACGCGCTTGTTTTCTCTTCTTGCATTTATAAATTTGATTTAGAATCATTAAAAATAAAAGTTCTTAAAGTTCTTCTTTCTCCATCATTGACCGATTCTAACAAGGGTAGGTTCGATTCCCGTCCGCGGGAAAAATAAATAAAATTGAATTTACAATTTATTTGTGCGCTTTCATCGTTACTGGTTAATGCCAGCTGAAAGCAAAACGTGGCTTAATAGGCTAGTGACAAAAGTAACAAATTGATAAATGCAAGATGGAAAATCGTCTGTCTCGTTAGCTCATTGGTAAGAGCACTATCCCGGCAAGGAGAAGGTCCCAGTTTCAAACCCGAGACGAGGCGGTTATTTTTGTTATTGCACTTATAAATTTGATTTATAATCATTTAAAATAAACGTTCTTAATGTTCATATTTCTCCACCATTGACCGATTCTAACAAGTGTAGATTCGATTCCCGTCCGCGGGAATTTACCTTTTATTTGTGCACTTTCATCGTTACTGGTTAATGCCAGCTGAAAGAAAAACGTGGCTTAGTAGGCTAGTGACGAAAGTAACAAATTGATAAATGCAACAGGAAAATCATCTGTCTGGTTAGCTCAGTGGTAAGAGCAGTCGCCCAGAAAGCGGAATGTCCAGGTTTCAAACCCCGGATGAGGAGGTTGTTTTTTCTTCTTGCATTTATAAATTTGATTTAGAATCATTAAAAATAAAAGTTCTTAAAGTTCTTCTTTCTCCATCATTGACCAATTCTAACAAGGGTAGGTTCGATTCCCGTCCGCGGGAAAAATAAATAAAATTGAATTTACAATTTATTTGTGCGCTTTCATTGTTACTGGTTAATGCCAGCTGAAAGCAACACGTGGCTTAATAGGCTAGTGACAAAAGTAACAAATTGATAAATGCAACAGGAAAATCATCTGCCTGGTTAACTCAGTGGTAAGAGCAGTCGCCCAGAAAGCGGAATGTCCAGGTTTCAAACCCCGGATGAGGCGGTTGTTTTCTCTTCTTGCATTTATAAATTTAATTTAGAATCATTAAAAATAAAAGTTCTTAAAGTTCTTCTTTCTCCATCATTGACCAATTCTAAAAAGTGTAGGTTCGATTCCCATCCGCGGGAAAAATATATGAAATTGAATTTAGAGTTTATTTGTGCGCTTTCATCGTTACTGTTTAATGCCAGCTGAAAGCAAAACGTGGCTTAGTAGGCTAGTGATAAAAGTAACAAATTTATAGATGCAAGACGGAAAATCATCTGTCTCGTTAGCTTAGTGGTAAGAGCAGTCGCCCGGCAAGCGGAAGGTCCCAGTTTCAAACCCGAGACGAGGCGGTTATTTTTGTTATTGCACTTATAAATTTGATTTATAACCATTTAAAATAAACGTTCTTAATGTTCATATTTCTCCACCATTGACCGATTCTAACAAGTGTAGATTCGATTCCCGTCCGCGGGAAAAAGAAATAAAATTGAATTTACCTTTTATTTGTGCACTTTCATCGTTACTGGTTAATGCCAGCTGAAAGCACAACGTGGCTTAGTAGGCTAGTGACAAAAGTAACAAATTGATAAATGCAACAGGAAAATCATCTGTCTGGTTAGCTCAGTGGTAAGAGCAGTCGCCCAGAAAGCGGAATGTCCAGGTTTCAAACCCCGGATGAGGCGGTTGTTTTTTCTTCTTGCATTTGTAAATTTGGTTTAGAATCATTAAAAATAAAAGTTCTTAAAGTTCTTCTTTCTCCATCATTGACCAATTCTATCAAGGGTAGGTTCGATTCCCGTCCGCGGGAAAAATAAATAAAATTGAATTTACAATTTATTTGTGCGCTTTCATTGTTACTGGTTAATGCCAGCTGAAAGCAACACGTGGCTTAATTGGCTAGTGACAAAAGTAACAAATTGATAAATGCAAGAGGGAAAATCATCTCTCTCGTTAGCTCAGTGGTAAGACCAGTCGCCCGGCAAACGGAAGGTCCCGGTTTCAAACCCCGGATGAGGCGGTTGTTTTCTCTTCTTGCATTTATAAATTTGATTTAGAATCATTAAAAATAAAAGTTCTTAAAGTTCTTCTATCTCCATCATTGACCGATTCTTACAAGTATAGGTTCGATTCCCGTCCGCGGGAAAAATAAATAAAATTGAATTTACAATTTATTTGTACGCTTTCATCGTTACTGGATAATGCCAGCTGAAAGCAAAACGTGGCTTAGTAGGCTAGTGACAAAAGTAACAAATTGATAACTGCAAGAGGGAAAATCATCTGTCTCGTTAGATCAGTGGTAAGAGCATTATCCCGGCAAGGGGAAGGTCCCGGTTTCAAACCCCGGATGAGGCGGTTGTTTCCTCTTCTTGCATTTATAAATTTGATTTAGAATCATTAAATATAAAAGTTCTTAAAGTTCTTCTTTCTCCATCATTGACCAATTCTAACAAGGGTAGGTTCGATTCCCGTCCGCACCAAAAATAAATAAAATTGAATTTGCAATTTATTTGTGCGCTTTCATCGTTACTGGTTAATGCCAGCTGAAAGCAAAACGTGGCTTAGTAGGCTAGTGATAAAAGTAACAAATTTATAGATGCAAGACGGAAAATCATCTGTCTCGTTAGCTCACTAGTAAGAGCAGTCGCCCGGCAAGCGGAAGGTCCCAGTTTCAAACCCGAGACGAGGCGGTTATTTTTGTTATTGCACTTATAAATTTGATTTATAATCATTACAAATAAACGTTCTTAAAGTTCATATTTCTCCACCATTGACCGATTCTAACAAGTGTAGATTCGATTCCCGTCCGCGGGAAAAATAAATAAAATTGAATTTACAATTTATTTGTGCGCTTTCATTGTTACTGGTTAATGCCAGCTGAAAGCAACACGTGGCTTAATAGGCTAGTGACAAAAGTAACAAATTGATAAATGCAAGAGGGAAAATCATCTCTCTCGTTAGCTCAGTGGTAAGAGCAGTCGCCCGGCAAACGGAAGGTCCCGGTTTCAAACCCCGGATGAGGCGGTTGTTTTCTCTTCTTGCACTTATAAATTTGATTTATAATCATTAAAAATAAACGTTCTTAAAGTTCATATTTCTCCACCATTGACCGATTCTAACAAGTGTAGATTCGATTCCCGTCCGCTGGAAAAAGAAATAAAATTGAATTTACATTTTATTTGTGCACTTTCATCATTACTGGTTAATGCCAGCTGAAAGCAAAACGTGGCTTAGTAGGCTAGTGACAAAAGTAACAAATTGATAAATGCAAGAGGGAAAATCATCTCACTCGTTAGCTCAGTGGAAAGAGCAGTCGCCCAGAAAGCGGAATGTCCTGGTTTCAAACCCCGGATGAGGCGGTTGTTTTCTCTTCTTGCATTCATAAATTTGATTTAGAATCATTAAAAATAAAAGTTCTTAAAGTTCTTCTTTCTCCATCATTGACCAATTCTAACAAGGTTAGGTTCGATTCCCGTCCGCGGGAAAAATAAATAAAACTGAATTTACAATTTATTTGTGCGCTTTCACTGTTACTGGTTAATGCCAGCTGAAAGCAGCACGTGGCTTAGTAGGCTAGTGAAAAAGTAACAAATTGATAAATGCAAGAGGGAAAATCATCTCTCTCGTTAGGTCAGTGGTAAGAGCAGTCGCCCGGCAAACGGAAGGTCCCGGTTTCAAACCCCGGATGAGGCGGTTGTTTTCTCTTCTTGCATTTATAAATTCGATTTAGAATCATTAAAAATAAAAGTTCTTAAAGTTCTTCTATCTCCATCATTGACCGATTCTTACAAGTGTAGGTTCGATTCCCGTCCGCGGGAAAAATAAATAAAACTGAATTTACAATTTTTTGTGCGCTTTCATCGTTACTGGATAATGCCAGCTGAAAGCAAAACGTGGCTTAGTAGGCTAGTGACAAAAGTAACAAATTGATAAATTTGATTTATAATCATTAAAAATAAACGTTCTTAAAGTTCATATTTCTCCACCATTGACCGATTCTAACAAGTGTAGATTCGATTCCCGTCCGCGGGAAAAAGAAATAAAATTGAATTTACATTTTATTTGTGCACTTTCATCATTACTGGTTAATGCCAGCTGAAAGCAAAACGTGGCTTAGTAGGCTAGTGACAAAAGTAACAAATTGATAAATGCAAGAGGGAAAATCATCTCACTCGTTAGCTCAGTGGAAAGAGCAGTCGCCCAGAAAGCGGAATGTCCTGGTTTCAAACCCCGGATGAGGCGGTTGTTTTCTCTTCTTGCATTCATAAATTTGATTTAGAATCATTAAAAATAAAAGTTCTTAAAGTTCTTCTTTCTCCATCATTGACCAATTCTAACAAGGGTAGTTTCGATTCCCGTCCGCGGGAAAAATAAATAAAACTGAATTTACAATTTATTTGTGCGCTTTCACTGTTACTGGTTAATGCCAGCTGAAAGCAGCACGTGGCTTAGTAGGCTAGTGACAAAAGTAACAAATTGATAAATGCAAGAGGCAAAATCATCTGTCTCGTTAGCTCAGTGGTAAGAGCAGTCGCCCGGCAAACGGAAGGTCCCGGTTTCAAACCCCGGATGACGCGCTTGTTTTCTCTTCTTGCATTTATAAATTTGATTTAGAATCATTAAAAATAAAAGTTCTTATAGTTCTTCTTTCTCCATCATTGACCGATTCTAACAAGGGTAGGTTCGATTCCCGTCCGCGGGAAAAATAAATAAAATTGAATTTACAATTTATTTGTGCGCTTTCATCATTACTGGTTAATGCCAGCTGAAAGCAAAACGTGGCTTAATAGGCTAGTGACAAAAGTAACAAATTGATAAATGCAAGATGGAAAATCGTCTGTCTCGTTAGCTCAGTGGTAAAAGCACTATCCCGGCAAGGGGAAGGTCCCAGTTTCAAGCCCGAGACGAGGCGGTTATTTTTGTTATTGCACTTATAAATCTGATTTATAATCATTTAAAATAAACGTTCTTAATGTTCATATTTCTCCACCATTGACCGATTCTAACAAGTGTAGATTCGATTCCCGTCCGCGGGAAAAAGAAATAAAATTGAATTTACCTTTTATTTGTGCACTTTCATCGTTACTGGTTAATGCCTGCTGAAAGCAAAACGTGGCTTAGTAGGCTAGTGACAAAAGTAACAAATTGATAAATGCAACAGTAAAATCATCTGTCTGGTTAGCTCAGTGGTAAGAGCAGTCGCCCAGAAAGCGGAATGTCCAGGTTTCAAACGCCGGATGAGGCGGTTGTTTTTTCTTCTTGCATTTATAAATTTGATTTAGAATCATTAAAAATAAAAGTTCTTAAAGTTCTTCTTTCTCCATCATTGACCAATTCTAACAAGGGTAGGTTCGATTCCCGTCCGCGGGAAAAATAAATAAAATTGAATTTACAATTTATTTGTGCGCTTTCATTGTTACTGGTTAATGCCAGCTGAAAGCAACACGTGGCTTAATAGGCTAGTGACAAAAGTAACAAATTGATAAATGCAACAGGAAAATCATCTGCCTGGTTAACTCAGTGGTAAGAGCAGTCGCCCAGAAAGCGGAATGTCCAGGTTTCAAACCCCGGATGAGGCGGTTGTTTTCTCTTCTTGCATTTATAAATTTAATTTAGAATCATTAAAAATAAAAGTTCTTAAAGTTCTTCTTTCTCCATCATTGACCAATTCTAACAAGTGTAGGTTCTTTTCCCATCCGCGGGAAAAATATATGAAATTGAATTTAGAGTTTATTTGTGCGCTTTCATCGTTACTGTTTAATGCCAGCTGAAAGCAAAACGTGGCTTAGTAGGCTAGTGATAAAAGTAACAAATTTATAGATGCAAGACGGAAAATCATCTGTCTCGTTAGCTCAGTGGTAAGAGCAGTCGCCCGGCAAGCGGAAGGTCCCAGTTTCAAACCCGAGACGAGGCGGTTATTTTTGTTATTGCACTTATAAATTTGATTTATAATCATTTAAAATAAACGTTCTTAATGTTCATATTTCTCCACCATTGACCGATTCTAACAAGTGTAGATTCGATTCCCGTCCGCGGGAAAAAGAAATAAAATTGAATTTACCTTTTATTTGTGCACTTTCATCGTTACTGGTTAATGCCTGCTGAAAGCAAAACGTGGCTTAGTAGGCTAGTGACAAAAGTAACAAATTGATAAATGCAACAGGAAAATCATCTGTCTGGTTAGCTCAGTGGTAAGAGCAGTCGCCCAGAAAGCGGAATGTCCAGGTTTCAAACCCCGGATGAGGCGGTTGTTTTCTCTTCTTGCATTTATAAATTTGATTTGGAATCATTAAAAATAAAAGTTCTTAAAGTTCTTCTTTCTCCATCATTGACCAATTCTAACAAGGGTAGGTTCGATTCCCGTCCGCGGGAAAAATAAATAAAATTGAATTTACAATTTATTTGTGCGCTTTCATTGTTACTGGTTAATGCCAGCTGAAAGCAACACGTGGCTTAATAGGCTAGTGACAAAAGTAACAAATTGATAAATGCAAGAGGGAAAATCATCTCTCTCGTTAGCTCAGTGGTAAGAGCAGTCGCCCGGCAAACGGAAGGTCCTGGTTTCAAACCCCGGATGAGGCGGTTGTTTTCTCTTCTTGCATTTATAAATTTGATTTAGAAACATTAAAAATAAAAGTTCTTAAAGTTCTTCAATCTCCATCATTGACCGATTCTTACAAGTATAGGTTCGATTCCCGTCCGCGGGAAAAATAAATAAAATTGAATTTACAATTTATTTGTACGCTTTCATCGTTACTGGATAATGCCAGCTGAAAGCAAAACGTGGCTTAGTAGGCTAGTGACAAAAGTAACAAATTGATAACTGCAAGAGGGAAAATCATCTGTCTCGTTAGCTCAGTGGTAAGAGCATTATCCCGGCAAGGGGAAGGTCCCGGTTTCAAACCCCGGATGAGGCGGTTGTTTCCTCTTCTTGCATTTATAAATTTGATTTAGAATCATTAAAAATAAAAGATCTTAAAGTTCTTCTTTCTCCATCATTGACCAATTCTAACAAGGGTAGGTTCGATTCCCGTCCGCACCAAAAATAAATAAAATTGAATTTACAATTTATTTGTGCGCTTTCATCGTTACTGGTTAATGCCAGCTGAAAGCAAAACGTGGCTTAGTAGGCTAGTGATAAAAGTAACAAATTTATAGATGCAAGACGGAAAATCATCTGTCTCGTTAGCTCAGTGGTAAGAGCAGTCGCCCGGCAAGCGGAAGGTCCCAGTTTCAAACCCGAGACGAGGCGGTTATTTTTGTTATTGCACTTATAAATTTGATTTATAATCATTAAAAATAAACGTTCTTAAAGTTCATATTTCTCCACCATTGACCGATTCTAACAAGTGTAGATTCGATTCCCGTCCGCGGGAAAAAGAAATAAAATTGAATTTACATTTTATTTGTGCACTTTCATCATGACTGGTTAATGCCAGCTGAAAGCAAAACGTGGCTTAGTAGGCTAGTGACAAAAGTAACAAATTGATAAATGCAAGAGGGAAAATCATCTCACTCGTTAGCTCAGTGGAAAGAGCAGTCGCCCAGAAAGCGGAATGTCCTGGTTTCAAACCCCGGATGAGGCGGTTGTTTTCTCTTCTTGCATTCATAATTTTGATTTAGAATCATTAAAAATAAAAGTTCTTAAAGTTCTTCTATCTCCATCATTGACCGATTCTTACAAGTGTAGGTTCGATTCCCGTCCGCGGGAAAAATAAATAAAATTTAATTTACAATTTATTTGTGCGCTTTCATCGTTACTGGATAATGCCAGCTGAAAGGAAAACGTGGCTTAGTAGGCTAGTGACAAAAGTAACAAATTGATAAATGCAACAGGAAAATCATCTGTCGCGTTAGATCAGTGGTAAGAGCATTATCCCGGCAAGGGGAAGGTCCCGGTTTCAAACCCCGGATGAGGCGGTTGTTTTCGCTTCTTGCATTTATAAATTTGATCTAGAATCATTAAAAATAAAAGTTCTTAAAGTTCTTCTTTCTCCATCATTGACCAATTCTAACAAGGGTAGGTTCGATTCCCGTCCGCACGAAAAATGAATAAAATTGAATTTACAATTTATTTGTGCGCTTTCATCGTTACTGGTTAATGCCAGCTGAAAGCAAAACGTGGCTTAGTAGGCTAGTGATAAAAGTAACAAATTGATAAATGCAAGAGGGAAAATCATCTCTCTCGTTAGGTCAGTGGTAAGAGCAGTCGCCCGGCAAACGGAAGGTCCCAGTTTCAAACCCGAGACGAGGCGGTTATTTTTGTTATTGCACTTATAAATCTGATTTATAATCATTAAAAATAAACGTTCTTAAAGTTCATATTTCTCCACTTTTGACCGATTCCAACAAGTGGAGATTCGATTTCCGTCCGCGGGAAAAAGAAATCAAATTGAATTTACATTTTATTTGGGCACTTTCATCGTTACTGGTTAATGCCAGCTGAAAGCAAAACGTGGCTTAGTAGGCTAGTGATAAAAGTAACAAATTTATAGATGCGAGACGGAAAATCATTTGTCTCGTTAGCTCAGTGGTAAGAGCAGTCGCCCGGCAAGCAGAAGGTCCCAGTTTCAAACCCGAGACGAGGCGGTTATTTTTGTTATTGCACTTATAAATTTGATTTATAATCATTAAAAATAAGCGTTCTTAAAGTTCATATTTCTCCACCATTGACCGATTCTAACAAGTGTAGATTCGATTCCCGTCCGCGGGAAAAAGAAATAAAATTGAATTTACATTTTTTTTATTTGTGCACTTTAATCGTTATTGGTTAATGCGAGCTGAAAGCAAAACGTGGCTTAGTAGGCTTAGTGACAAAAGTAACAAATTGATAAATGCAACAGGAAAATCATCTGTCTGGTTAGCTCAGTGGTAAGAGTAGTCGCCCAAAAAGCGGAATGTCCAGGTTTCAAACCCCGGATGAAGCGGTTGTTTTCTCTTCTTGCATTTATAAATTTGATTTAGAATCATTAAAAATAAAAGTTCTTAAAGTTCTTCTTTCTCCATCATTGACCAATTCTAACAAGGGTAGGTTCGATTCCCGTCCGCACGAAAAATAAATAAAATTGAATTTACAATTTATTTGTGCGCTTTCATCGTTACTGGTTAATGCCAGCTGAAAGCAACACGTGGCTTAGTAGGCTAGTGACAAAAGTAACAAATTGATAAATGCAAGAGGGAAAATCATCTCTCTCGTTAACTCAGTGGTAAGAGCAGTCGCCCGGCGAACGGAAGGTCCCGGTTTCAAACCGCGGATGAGGCGGTTGTTTTCTCTTCTTGCATTTATAAATTTGATTTAGAATCATTAAAAATAAAAGTTCTTAAAGTTCTTCTTTCTCCATCAGTGACCCATTCTAACAAGAGTAGTTTCGATTCCCGTCCGCGGGAAAAATAAATAAAATTGAATTTACAATTTATTTGTGCGCTTTCATCGGTACTGTTTAATGCCAGCTGAAAGCAAAACGTGGCTTAGTAGGCTAGTGACAAAAGTAACAACTTGATAAATGCAACAGGAAAATCATCTGTCTGGTTAGCTCAGTGGTAAGAGCAGTCTTCCAGAAAACGGAATGTCCAGGTTTCAAACCCCGGATGAGGCGGTTGTTTTCTTTTCTTGCATTTGTAAATTTGATTTAGAATCATTAAAACTAAAAGTTCTTAAAGTTCTTCTTTCTCCATCATTGACCGATTCTAGCAAGTGTAGGTTCGATTCCCGTCCGCGGGAAAAATAAATAAAATTGAATTTACAATTTATTTGTGCGCTTTCATCGTTACTGTTTAATGCAGCGGAAAGCAAAACGTGGCTTAGTAGGCTAGTGACAAAAGTAACAAATTGATAAATGCAACAGGAAAATCATCTGTCTGGTTAGCTCAGTGGTAAGAGCAGTCGCCCGGAAAGCGGAATGTCCCGGTTTCAAACCCCGGATGAGGCGGTTGTTTTCTCTTCTTGCATTTATAAATTTGATTTAGGATCATTAAAAATAAAAGTTCTTAAAGCTCTTCTTTCTCCATCATTGACCGATTCTAACAAGGGTAGTTTCGATTCCCGTCCGCGGGAAAAATAAATAAAATTGAATTTACGATTTATTTGTGCGCTTTTATCGTACTGGTTAATGCCAGCTGAAAGCAAAACGTTGCATAGTAGGCTAGTGACAAAAGTAACAAATTGACAAATGCAAGGTGGAAAATCGTCTGTCTCGTTAGCTCAGTGGTAAGAGCACTATCCCGGCAAGGGGAAGGTCCCGGTTTCAAACCCCGGACTAGGCAGTTGTGTTTTCTTCCTGCATTTATAAATTTGATTTAGAAACATTAAAAATAAAAGTTGTTAAAGTTCTTCTTTCTTCATCAATGACCGATTCTAAAATGTTTTTTTTCGATTCCCGTCCGCGGGAAAAATAAATAAAAATGAATTTACGATTTATTTGTGCGCTTTCATCGTACTGGTTAATGCCAGCTGAAAGCAAAACGTTGCTTAGTAGGATAGTGACAAAAGTAACAAATTGATAAATGCAAGAGGGAAAATCATCTGTCTCGTTAGCTCAGTGGTAAGAGCATTATCCCGGCAAAGGGAAGGTCCCGGTTTCAAACCCCGGACGAAGCGGTTGTTTTTTCTTCCTGCATTTGTAAATCTGCTTTAGAATCATTAAAAATAAAAGTTCTTAAAGTTCTTCTTTCTCCATCATTGACCGATTCTAACAAGGGTAGTTTCGATTCCCGTCCGCGGGAAAAATAAATAAAATTGAATTTACAATTTATTTGTGCGCTTTCATCGGTACTGGTTAATGCCAGCTGAAAGCAAAACGTGGCTTAGTAGGCTAGTGACAAAAGTAACAAATTGATAAATGCAAGAGGCAAAATCCTCTGTCTCGTTAGCTCAGTGGTAAGAGCAGTCGCCCGGCAAACGGAAGGTCCCGGTTTCAAACCCCGGATGACGCGGTTGTTTTCTCTACTTGCATTTATAAATTTGATTTAGAATCATTAAAAATAAAAGTTCTTAAAGTTCTTCTTTCTCCATCATTGACCGATTCTAACAAGGGTAGGTTCGATTCCTGTCCGCGGGAAAAATAAATAAAATTGAATTTACGATTTATTTGTGCGCTTTCATCGTACTGGTTAATGCCAGCTGAAAGCAAAACGTTGCTTAGTAGGATAGTGACAAAAGTAACAAATTGACAAATGCAAGAGGGAAAATCATCTGTCTCGTTAGCTCAGTGGTAAGAGCATTATCCCGGCAAAGGGAAGGTCAAACCCCGGACGAGGCGGTTGTTTTTTCTTCCTGCATTTGTAAATCTGCTTTAGAATCATTAAAAATAAAAGTTCTTAAAGTTCTTCTTTCTCCATCATTGACCGATTCTAACAAGTGTAGATTCGATTCCCGTCCGCGGGAAAAAGAAATAAAATTGAATTTACCTTTTATTTGTGCACTTTCATCGTTACTGGTTAATGCCAGCTGAAAGCAAAACGTGGCTTAGTAGGCTAGTGACAAAAGTAACAAATTGATAAATGCAACAGGAAAATCATCTGTCTGGTTAGCTCAGTGGTAAGAGCAGTCGCCCAGAAAGCGGAATGTCCAGGTTTCAAACCCCGGATGAGGCGGTTGTTTTTTCTTCTTGCATTTATAAATTTGATTTAGAATCATTAAAAATAAAAGTTCTTAAAGTTCTTCTTTCTCCATCATTGACCGATTCTAACAAGGGTAGGTTCGATTCCCGTCCGCGGGAAAAATAAATAAAATTGAATTTACGATTTATTTGTGCGCTTTCATCGTACTGGTTAATGCCAGCTGAAAGCAACACGTGGCTTAATAGGCTAGTGACAAAAGTAACAAATTGATAAATGCAAGAGGGAAAATCATCTCTCTCGTTAGCTCAGTGGTAAGAGCAGTCGCCCGGCAAACGGAAGGTCCCGGTTTCAAACCCCGGATGAGGCGGTTGTTTTCTCTTCTTGCATTTATAAATTTGATTTAGAATCATTAAAAATAAAAGTTCTTAAAGTTCTTCTATCTCCATCATTGACCGATTCTTACAAGTATAGGTTCGATTCCCGTCCGCGGGAAAAATAAATAAAACTGAATTTACAATTTATTTGTACGCTTTCATCGTTACTGGATAATGCCATCTGAAAGCAAAACGTGGCTTAGTAGGCTAGTGACAAAAGTAACAAATTGATAACTGCAAGAGGGAAAATCATCTGTCTCGTTAGCTCAGTGGTAAGAGCAGTCGCCCGGCAAGCGGAAGGTCCCAGTTTCAAACCCGAGACGAGGCGGTTATTTTTGTTATTGCACTTATAAATTTGATTTATAATCATTAAAAATAAACGTTCTTAAAGTTCATATTTCTCCACCATTGACCGATTCTAACAAGTGTAGATTCGATTCCCGTCAGCGGGAAAAAGAAATAAAATTGAATTTACATTTTATTTGTGCACTTTCATCATTACTGGTTAATGCCAGCTGAAAGCAAAACGTGGCTTAGTAGGCTAGTGACAAAAGTAACAAATTGATAAATGCAAGAGGGAAAATCATCTCACTCGTTAGCTCAGTGGAAAGGGCAGTCGCCCAGAAAGCGGTATGTCCTGGTTTCAAACCCCGGATGAGGCGGTTTTTTCTCTTCTTGCATTCATAAATTTGATTTAGAATCATTAAAAATAAAAGTTCTTAAAGTTCTTCTTTCTCCATCATTGACCAATTCTAACAAGTGTAGATTCGATTCCCGTCAGCGGGAAAAATAAATAAAATTGAATTTACAATTTATTTGTGCGCTTTCATCGTTACTGTTTAATGCAGCGGAAAGCAAAACGTGGCTTAGTAGGCTAGTGACAAAAGTAACAAATTGATAAATGCAACAGGAAAATCATCTGTCTGGTTAGCTCAGTGGTAAGAGCAGTCGCCCGGAAAGCGGAATGTCCCGGTTTCAAACCCCGGATGAGGCGGTTGTTTTCTCTTCTTGCATTTATAAATTTGATTTAGGATCATTAAAAATAAAAGTTCTTAAAGCTCTTCTTTCTCCATCATTGACCGATTCTAACAAGGGTAGTTTCGATTCCCGTCCGCGGGAAAAATAAATAAAATTGAATTTACGATTTATTTGTGCGCTTTTATCGTACTGGTTAATGCCAGCTGAAAGCAAAACGTTGCATAGTAGGCTAGTGACAAAAGTAACAAATTGACAAATGCAAGGTGGAAAATCGTCTGTCTCGTTAGCTCAGTGGTAAGAGCACTATCCCGGCAAGGGGAAGGTCCCGGTTTCAAACCCCGGACTAGGCAGTTGTGTTTTCTTCCTGCATTTATAAATTTGATTTAGAAACATTAAAAATAAAAGTTGTTAAAGTTCTTCTTTCTCCATCAATGACCGATTCTAAAATGTTTTTTTTCGATTCCCGTCCGCGGGAAAAATAAATAAAAATGAATTTACGATTTATTTGTGCGCTTTCATCGTACTGGTTAATGCCAGCTGAAAGCAAAACGTTGCTTAGTAGGATAGTGACAAAAGTAACAAATTGATAAATGCAAGAGGGAAAATCATCTGTCTCGTTAGCTCAGTGGTAAGAGCATTATCCCGGCAAAGGGAAGGTCCCGGTTTCAAACCCCGGACGAAGCGGTTGTTTTTTCTTCCTGCATTTGTAAATCTGCTTTAGAATCATTAAAAATAAAAGTTCTTAAAGTTCTTCTTTCTCCATCATTGACCGATTCTAACAAGGGTAGTTTCGATTCCCGTCCGCGGGAAAAATAAATAAAATTGAATTTACAATTTATTTGTGCGCTTTCATCGGTACTGGTTAATGCCAGCTGAAAGCAAAACGTGGCTTAGTAGGCTAGTGACAAAAGTAACAAATTGATAAATGCAAGAGGCAAAATCCTCTGTCTCGTTAGCTCAGTGGTAAGAGCAGTCGCCCGGCAAACGGAAGGTCCCGGTTTCAAACCCCGGATGACGCGGTTGTTTTCTCTACTTGCATTTATAAATTTGATTTAGAATCATTAAAAATAAAAGTTCTTAAAGTTCTTCTTTCTCCATCATTGACCGATTCTAACAAGGGTAGGTTCGATTCCCGTCCGCGGGAAAAATAAATAAAATTGAATTTACGATTTATTTGTGCGCTTTCATCGTACTGGTTAATGCCAGCTGAAAGCAACACGTGGCTTAATAGGCTAGTGACAAAAGTAACAAATTGATAAATGCAAGAGGGAAAATCATCTCTCTCGTTAGCTCAGTGGTAAGAGCAGTCGCCCGGCAAACGGAAGGTCCCGGTTTCAAACCCCGGATGAGGCGGTTGTTTTCTCTTCTTGCATTTATAAATTTGATTTAGAATCATTAAAAATAAAAGTTCTTAAAGTTCTTCTATCTCCATCATTGACCGATTCTTACAAGTATAGGTTCGATTCCCGTCCGCGGGAAAAATAAATAAAACTGAATTTACAATTTATTTGTACGCTTTCATCGTTACTGGATAATGCCATCTGAAAGCAAAACGTGGCTTAGTAGGCTAGTGACAAAAGTAACAAATTGATAACTGCAAGAGGGAAAATCATCTGTCTCGTTAGCTCAGTGGTAAGAGCATTATCCCTGCAAGGGGAAGGTCCCGGTTTCAAACCCCGGATGAGGCGGTTGTTTCCTCTTCTTGCATTTATAAATTTGATTTAGAATCATTAAAAATAAAAGTTCTTAAAGTTCTTCTTTCTCCATCATTGACCAATTCTAACAAGGGTAGGTTCGATTCCCGTCCGCACCAAAAATAAATAAAATTGAATTTACAATTTATTTGTGCGCTTTCATCGTTACTGGTTAATGCCAGCTGAAAGCAAAACGTGGCTTAGTAGGCTAGTGATAAAAGTAACAAATTTATAGATGCAAGACGGAAAATCATCTGTCTCGTTAGCTCAGTGGTAAGAGCAGTCGCCCGGCAAGCGGAAGGTCCCAGTTTCAAACCCGAGACGAGGCGGTTATTTTTGTTATTGCACTTATAAATTTGATTTATAATCATTAAAAATAAACGTTCTTAAAGTTCATATTTCTCCACCATTGACCGATTCTAACAAGTGTAGATTCGATTCCCGTCAGCGGGAAAAAGAAATAAAATTGAATTTACATTTTATTTGTGCACTTTCATCATTACTGGTTAATGCCAGCTGAAAGCAAAACGTGGCTTAGTAGGCTAGTGACAAAAGTAACAAATTGATAAATGCAAGAGGGAAAATCATCTCACTCGTTAGCTCAGTGGAAAGGGCAGTCGCCCAGAAAGCGGTATGTCCTGGTTTCAAACCCCGGATGAGGCGGTTTTTTCTCTTCTTGCATTCATAAATTTGATTTAGAATCATTAAAAATAAAAGTTCTTAAAGTTCTTCTTTCTCCATAATTGACCAATTCTAACAAGGGTAGGTTCGATTCCCGTCCGCGGGAAAAATAAATAAAACTGAATTTACAATTTATTTGTGCGCTTTCACTGTTACTGGTTAATGCCAGCTGAAAGCAGCACGTGGCTTAGTAGGCTAGTGACAAAAGTAACAAATTGATAAATGCAAGAGGGAAAATCATCTCTCTCGTTAGGTCAGTGGTAAGAGCAGTCGCCCAGAAAGCGGAATGTCCTGGTTTCAAACCCCGGATGAGGCGGTTTTTTCTCTTCTTGCATTCATAAATTTGATTTAGAATCATTAAAAATAAAAGTTCTTAAAGTTCTTCTTTCTCCATCATTGACCAATTCTAACAAGGGTAGGTTCGATTCCCGTCCGCGGGAAAAATAAATAAAACTGAATTTACAATTTATTTGTGCGCTTTCACTGTTACTGGTTAATGCCAGCTGAAAGCAGCACGTGGCTTAGTAGGCTAGTGACAAAAGTAACAAATTGATAAATGCAACAGGAAAATCATCTGTCTGGTTAGCTCAGTGGTAAGAGCAGTCGCCCAGAAAGCGGAATGTCCAGGTTTCAAACCCCGGATGAGGCGGTTGTTTTTTCTTCTTGCATTTATAAATTTGATTTAGAATCATTAAAAATAAAAGTTCTTAAAGTTCTTCTTTCTCCATCATTGACCGATTCTAACAAGGGTAGGTTCGATTCCCGTCCGCGGGAAAAATAAATAAAATTGAATTTACGATTTATTTGTGCGCTTTCATCGTACTGGTTAATGCCAGCTGAAAGCAACACGTGGTTTAATAGGCTAGTGACAAAAGTAACAAATTGATAAATGCAAGAGGGAAAATCATCTCTCTCGTTAGCTCAGTGGTAAGAGCAGTCGCCCGGCAAACGGAAGGTCCCGGTTTCAAACCCCGGATGAGGCGGTTGTTTTCTCTTCTTGCATTTATAAATTTGATTTAGAATCATTAAAAATAAAAGTTCTTAAAGTTCTTCTATCTCCATCATTGACCGATTCTTACAAGTTTAGGTTCGATTCCCGTCCGCGGGAAAAATAAATAAAATTGAATTTACAATTTATTTGTGCGCCTTCATCGTTACTGGATAATGCCAGCTGAAAGCAAAACGTGGCTTAGTAGGCTAGTGACAAAAGTAACAAATTGATAAATGCAACAGGAAAATCATCTGTCTCGTTAGATCAGTGGTAAGAGCATTATCCCGGCAAGGGGAAGGTCCCGGTTTCAAACCCCGGATGAGGCGGTTGTTTTCTCTTCTTGCATTTATAAATTTGATCTAGAATCATTAAAAATAAAAGTTCTTAAAGTTCTTCTTTCTCCATCATTGACCAATTCTAACAAGGGTAGGTTCGATTCCCGTCCGCACGAAAAATGAATAAAATTGAATTTACAATTTATTTGTGCGCTTTCATCGTTACTGGTTAATGCCAGCTGAAAGCAAAACGTGGCTTAGTAGGCTAGTGATAAAAGTAACAAATTTATAGATGCAAGACGGAAAATCATCTGTCTCGTTAGCTCAGTGGTAAGAGCAGTCGCCCGGCAAACGGAAGGTCCCAGTTTCAAACCCGAGACGACGCGGTTATTTTTGTTATTGCACTTGTAAATTTGATTTATAATCATTAAAAATAAACGTTCCTAAAGTTCATATTTCTCCACCTTTGACCGATTCCAACAAATGGAGATTCGATTCCCGTCCGCGGGAAAAAGAAATAAAATTGAATTTACATTTTATTTGTGCACTTTCATCGTTTCTGGCTAATGCCAGCTGAAAGCAAAACGTGGCTTAGTAGGCTAGTGATAAAAGTAACAAATTTATAGATGCAAGACGGAAAATCATCTGTCTCGTTAGCTCAGTGGTAAGAACAGTCGCCCGGCAAGCGGAAGGTCCCAGTTTCAAACCCGAGACGAGGCGGTTATTTTTGTTATTGCACTTATAAATTTGATTTATAATCATTAAAAATAAACGTTCTTAAATTTCATATTTCTCCACCATTGACCGATTTTAACAAGTGTAGATTCGATTCCCGTCCGCGGGAAAAAGAAATAAAATTGAATTTACATTTTATTTGTGCACTTTAATCGTTACTGGTTAATGCGAGCTGAAAGCAAAACGTGGCTTAGTAGGTTTAGTGACAAAAGTAACAAATTGATAAATGCAACAGGAAAATCATCTGTCTGGTTAACTCAGTGGTAAGAGTAGTCGCCCAGAAAGCGGAATGTCCAGGTTTCAAACCCCGGATGAAGCGGTTGTTTTCTCTTCTTGCATTTATAAATTTGATTTAGAATCATTAAAATTAAAAGTTCTTAAAGTTCTTCTTTCTCCATCATTGACCAATTCTAACAAGGGTAGGTTCGATTCCCGTCCGCAAGAAAAATAAATAAAACTGAATTTACAATTTATTTGTGCGCTTTCATAGTTACTGGTTAATGCCAGCTGAAAGCAACACGTGGTTTAGTAGGCTAGTGACAAAAGTAACAAATTGATAAATGCAAGAGGGAAAATCATCGCTCTCGTTAGCTCAGTGGTAAGAGCAGTCGCCCGGCGAACGGAAGGTCCCGGTTTCAAACCGCGGATGAGGCGGTTGTTTTCTCTTCTTGCAGTTATAAATTTGATTTAGAATCATTAAAAATAAAAGTTCTTAAAGTTCTTCTTTCTCCATCATTGACCCATTCTAACAAGAGTAGTTTCGATTCCCGTCCGCGGGAAAAATAAATAAAATTGAATTTACAATTTATTTGTGCGCTTTCATCGGTACTGTTTAATGCCAGCTGAAAGCAAAACGTGGCTTAGTAGGCTAGTGACAAAAGTAACAAATTGATAAATGCAACAGGAAAATCATCTGTCTGGTTAGCTCAGTGGTAAGAGCACTCGCCCAGAAAACGGAATGTCCAGGTTTCAAACCCCGGATGAGGCGGTTGTTTTCTTTACTTGCATTTATAAAATTGATTTAGAATCATTAAAACTAAAAGTTCTTAAAGTTCTTCTTTCTCCATCATTGACCGATTCTAGCAAGTGTAGGTTCGATTCCCGTCCGCGGGAAAAATAAATAAAATTGAATTTACAATTTATTTGTGCGCTTTCATCGTTACTGTTTAATGCAGCGGAAAGCAAAACGTGGCTTAGTAGGCTAGTGACAAAAGTAACAAATTGATAAATGCAACAGGAAAATCATCTGTCTGGTTAGCTCAGTGGTAAGAGCAGTCGCCCGGAAAGCGGAATGTCCCGGTTTCAAACCCCGGATGAGGCGGTTCTTTTCTCTTCTTGCATTTATAAATTTGATTTAGGATCATTAAAAATAAAAGTTCTTAAAGCTCTTCTTTCTCCATCATTGACCGATTCTAACAAGGGTAGTTTCGATTCCCGTCCCCGGGAAAAATAAATAAAATTGAATTTACGATTTATTTGTGCGCTTTTATCGTACTGGTTAATGCCAGCTGAAAGCAAAACGTAGCATAGTAGGCTAGTGACAAAAGTAACAAATTGATAAATGCAAGATGGAAAATCGTCTGTCTCGTTAGCTCAGTGGTAAGAGCACTATCCCGGCAAGGGGAAGGTCCCGGTTTCAAACCCCGGACTAGGCAGTTGTTTTTTCTTCCTGCATTTATAAATCTGCTTTAGAATCATTAAAAATAAAAGTTCTTAAAGTTCTTCTTTCTCCATCATTGACCGATTCTAACAAGGGTAGTTTCGATTCCCGTCCGCGGGAAAAATAAATAAAATTGAATTTACAATTTATTTGTGCGCTTTCATCGGTACTGGTTAATGCCAGCTGAAAGCAAAACGTGGCTTAGTATGCTAGTGACAAAAGTAACAAATTGATAAATGCAAGAGGCAAAATCATCTGTCTCGTTAGCTCAGTGGTAAGAGCAGTCGCCCGGCAAACGGAAGGTCCCGGTTTCAAACCTCGGATGACGCGGTTCTTTTCTCTTCTTGCATTTATAAATTTGATTTAGAATCATTAAAAATAAAAGTTCTTAAAGTTCTTCTTTCTCCATCATTGACCGATTCTAACAAGGGTAGGTTCGATTCCCGTCCGCGGGAAAAATAAATAAAATTGAATTTACAATTTATTTGTGCGCTTTCATCGTTACTGGTTAATGCCAGCTGAAAGCAAAACGTGGCTTAATAGGCTAGTGACAAAAGTAACAAATTGATAAATGCAAGATGGAAAATCGTCTGTCTCGTTAGCTCAGTGGTAAGAGCACTATCCCGGCAAGGGGAAGGCCCCGGTTTCAAACCCCGGACTAGGCAGTTGTTTTTTCTTCCTGCATTTATAAATTTGATTTAGAATCATTAAAAATAAAAGTTGTTAAAGTTCTTCTTTCTCCATCAATGAAAGATTCTAAAATGTTTTGTTTCGATTCCCGTCCGCGGGAAAAATAAATAAAAATGAATTTACGATTTATTTGTGCGCTTTCAACGTACTGGTTAATGCCAGCTGAAAGCAAAACGTTGCTTAGTAGGATAGTGACAAAAGTAACAAATTGATAAATGCAAGAGGGAAAATCATCTGTCTCGTTAGCTCAGTGGTAAGAGCATTATCCCGGCAAAGGGAAGGTCCCGGTTTCAAACCCCGGACGAGGCGGTTGTTTTTTCTTCCTGCATTTGTAAATCTGCTTTAGAATCATTAAAAATAAAAGTTCTTAAAGTTCTTCTTTCTCCATCATTCACCGATTCTAACAAGGGTAGTTTCGATTCTCGTCCGCGGGAAAAATAAATAAAATTGAATTTACAATTTATTTGTGCGCTTTCATCGGTACTGGTTAATGCCAGCTGAAAGCAAAACGTGGCTTAGTAGGCTAGTGACAAAAGTAACAAATTGATAAATGCAACAGGAAAATCATCTGCCTGGTTAACTCAGTGGTAAGAGCAGTCGCCCAGAAAGCGGAATGTCCAGGTTTCAAACCCCGGATGAGGCGGTTGTTTTCTCTTCTTGCATTTATAAATTTAATTTAGAATCTTTAAAAATAAAAGTTCTTAAAGTTCTTCTTTCTCCATCATTGACCAATTCTAACAAGTGTAGGTTCGATTCCCATCCGCGGGAAAAATATATGAAATTGAATTTAGAGTTTATTTGTGCGCTTTCATCGTTACTGTTTAAGGCCAGCTGAAAGCAAAACGTGGCTTAGTAGGCTAGTGACAAAAGTAACAAATTGATAAATGCAAGAGGGAAAATCGTCTGTCTCGTGAGCTCAGTGGTAAGAGCATTATCCAGGCAAGGGGAAGGTCCCGGTTTCAAACCCCGGACTAGGCAGTTGTTTTTTCTTCCTGCATTTATAAATTTGATTTAGAATCATTAAAAATAAAAGTTGTTAAAGTTCTTCTTTCTCCATCATTGACCGATTCTAACAAGGGTAGTTTCGATTCCCGTCCGCGGGAAAAATAAATAAAATTGAATTTACAATTTATTTGTGCGCTTTCATCGGTACTGGTTAATGCCAGCTGAAAGCAAAACGTGGCTTAGTAGGCTAGTGACAAAAGTAACAAATTAATAAATGCAAGAGGGAAAATCATCTCTCTCGTTAGCTCAGTGGTAAGAGCAGTCGCCCGGCAAACGGAAGGTCCCGGTTTCAAACCCCGGATGAGGCGGTTGTTTTCTCTTCTTGCATTTATAAATTTGATTTAGAATCATTAAAAATAAAAGTTCTTAAAGTTCTTCTTTCTCCATCATTGACCGATTCTAGCAAGGGTAGTTTCGATTCCCGTCCGCGGGAAAAATAAATAAAATTGAATTTACAATTTATTTGTGCGCTTTCATCGGTACTGTTTAATGCCAGCTGAAAGCAACACGTGGCTTAGTAGGCTAGTGACAAAAGTAACAAATTAATAAATGCAAGAGGGAAAATCATCTCTCTCGTTAGCTCAGTGGTAAGAGCAGTCGCCCGGCAAACGGAAGGTCCCGGTTTCAAACCCCGGATGAGGCGGTTGTTTTTTCTTCTTGCATTTATAAATTTGATTTAGAATCATTAAAAATAAAAGTTCTTAAAGTTCTTCTTTCTCCATCATTGACCGATTATAACAAGGGTAGTTTCAATTCCCGTCCGCGGGAAAATAAATAAAATTGAATTTACAATTTATTTGTGCGCTTTCATCGGTACTGGTTAATGCCAGCTGAAAGCAAAACGTGGCTTAGTAGGCTAGTGACAAAAGTAACAAATTGATAAATGCAAGAGGCAAAATCATCTGTCTCGTTATCTCAGTGGTAAGAGCATTATCCCGGCGAAGGGAAGGTCCCGGTTTCAAACCCCGGACGAGGCGGTTGTTTTTTCTTCCTGCATTTGTAAATCTGCTTTAAAATCATTAAAAATAAAAGTTCTTAAAGTTCTTCTTTCTCCATCATTGACCGATTCTAACAAGGGTAGGTTCGATTCCCGTCCGCGGGAAAAGTAAATAAAATTGAATTTACAATTTATTTGTGCGCTTTTATCGTTACTGGTTAATGCCAGCTGAAAGCAAAACGTGGCTTAATAGGCTAGTGACAAAAGTAACAAATTGATAAATGCAACAGGAAAATCTTCCGTCTGATTAGTTCAGTGGTAAGAGCAGTCGCCCAGAAAGCGGAATGTCCAGGTTTCAAACCCCGGATGAGGCGGTTTTTTCTCTTCTTGCATTTATATATTTGATTTAGAATCATTAAAAATAAAAGTTCTTAAAGTTCTTCTTTCTCTATAATTGACCGATTCTAGCAAGTGTAGGTTCGATTCCCGTCTGCGGGAAAAATAAATAAAATTGAATTTACAATTTATTTGTGCGCTTTCATCGTTACTGTTTAATGCAGCTGAAAGCAAAACGTGGCTTAGTAGGCTAGTGACAAAAGTAACAAATTTATAAATGCAACAGGAAAATCATCTGTTGGTTAGCTCAGTGGTAAGAGCAATAGCCCGGAAAGCGGAATGTCCAAGTTTCAAACTCCGGATGAGACGGTTGTTTTCTCTTCTTGCATTTATAAATTTGATTTAGAATCATTAAAAATCGAAGTTCTTAAAGTTCTTCTTTCTCCATCATTGACCGAGTCTAACAAGTTTTGGTTCGATTTCCGTCCGCGGGAAAAATAAATAAAATTGAATTTACAATTTATTTGTGCGCTTTCATTGTTACTGTTTAATGCCAGCTGAAAGCAAAACGTGGCTTAGTAGGCTAGTGACAAAAGTAACAAATTGATAAATGCAAGAGGGAAAATCATCTGTCTCGTTAGCTCAGTGGTAAGAGCATTATCCCGGCAAAGGGAAGGTCCCGGTTTCAAACCCCGGACGAGGCGGTTGTTTTTTCTTCCTGCATTTGTAAATCTGCTTTAGAATCATTAAAAATAAAAGTTCTGAAAGTTCTTCTTTCTCCATCATTGACCGATTCTAACAAGGGTAGTTTCGATTCCCGTCCGCGGGAAAAATAAATAAAATTGAATTTACAATTTATTTGTGCGCTTTCATCGGTACTGGTTAATGCCAGCTGAAAGCAAAACGTGGCTTAGTAGGCTAGTGACAAAAGTAACAAATTGATAAATGCAAGAGGCAAAATCATCTGTCTCGTTAGCTCAGTGGTAGGAGCAGTCGCCCGGCAAACGGAAGGTCCCGGTTTCAAACCTCGGATGACGCGGTTGTTTTCTCTTCTTGCATTTATAAATTTGATTTAGAATCATTAAAAATAAAAGTTCTGAAAGTTCTTCTTTCTCCATCATTGACCGATTCTAGCAAGGGTAGTTTCGATTCCCGTCCGCGGGAAAAATAAATAAAATTGAATTTACAATTTATTTGTGCGCTTTCATCGGTACTGTTTAATGCCAGCTGAAAGCAAAACGTGGCTTAGTAGGCTAGTGACAAAAGTAACAAATTGATAAATGCAACAGGAAAATCATCTGCCTGGTTAACTCAGTGGTAAGAGCAGTCGCCCAGAAAGCGGAATGTCCAGGTTTCAAACCCCGGATGAGGCGGTTGTTTTCTCTTCTTGCATTTATAAATTTAATTTAGAATCATTAAAAATAAAAGTTCTTAAAGTTCTTCTTTCTCCATCATTGACCAATTCTAACAAGTGTAGGTTCGATTCCCATCCGCGGGAAAAATATATGAAATTGAATTTAGAGTTTATTTGTGCGCTTTCATCGTTAATGTTTAAGGCCAGCTGAAAGCAAAACGTGGCTTAGTAGGCTAGTGACAAAAGTAACAAATTGATAAATGCAAGAGGGAAAATCGTCTGTCTCGTGAGCTCAGTGGTAAGAGCATTATCCAGGCAAGGGGAAGGTCCCGGTTTCAAACCCCGGACTAGGCAGTTGTTTTTTCTTCCTGCATTTATAAATTTGATTTAGAATCATTAAAAATAAAAGTTGTTAAAGTTCTTCTTTCTCCATCATTGACCGATTCTAACAAGGGTAGTTTCGATTCCCGTCCGCGGGAAAAATAAATAAAATTGAATTTACAATTTATTTGTGCGCTTTCATCGGTACTGGTTAATGCCAGCTGAAAGCAAAACGTGGCTTAGTAGGCTAGTGACAAAAGTAACAAATTAATAAATGCAAGAGGGAAAATCATCTCTCTCGTTCGCTCAGTGGTAAGAGCAGTCGCCCGGCAAACGGAAGGTCCAGGTTTCAAACCCCGGATGAGGCGGTTGTTTTCTCTTCTTGCATTTATAAATTTGATTTAGAATCATTAAAAATAAAAGTTCTTAAAGTTCTTCTTTCTCCATCATTGACCGATTCTAGCAAGGGTAGTTTCGATTCCCGTCCGCGGGAAAAATAAATAAAATTGAATTTACAATTTATTTGTGCGCTTTCATCGGTACTGTTTAATGCCAGCTGAAAGCAACACGTGGCTTAGTAGGCTAGTGACAAAAGTAACAAATTAATAAATGCAAGAGGGAAAATCATCTCTCTCGTTAGCTCAGTGGTAAGAGCAGTCGCCCGGCAAACGGAAGGTCCCGGTTTCAAACCCCGGATGAGGCGGTTGTTTTCTCTTCTTGCATTTATAAATTCGATTTAGAATCATTAAAAATAAAAGTTCTTAAAGTTCTTCTTTCTCCATCATTGACCGATTCTAACAAGGGTAGTTTCGATTCCCGTCCGCGGGAAAAATAAATAAAATTGAATTTACAATTTATTTGTGCGCTTTCATCGGTACTGGTTAATGCCAGCTGAAAGCAAAACGTGGCTTAGTAGGCTAGTGACAAAAGTAACAAATTGATAAATGCAAGAGGCAAAATCATCTGTCTCGTTATCTCAGTGGTAAGAGCAGTCGCCCGGCAAACGGAAGGTCCCGGTTTCAAACCCCGGATGAGGCGGTTGTTTTCTCTTCTTGCATTTATAAATTTGATTTAGAATCATTAAAAATAAAAGTTCTTAAAGTTCTTCTTTCTCCATCATTGACCGATTCTAACAAGGGTAGTTTCGATTCCCGTCCGCGGGAAAAATAAATAAAATTGAATTTACAATTTATTTGTACGCTTTCATCGGTACTGGTTAATGCCAGCTGAAAGCAAAACGTGGCTTAGTAGGCTAGTGACAAAAGTAACAAATTGATAAATGCAACAGGAAAATCATCCGTCTGATTAGTTCAGTGGTAAGAGCAGTCGCCCAGAAAGCGGAATGTCCAGGTTTCAAACCCCGGATGAGGCAGTTTTTTCTCTTCTTGCATTTATATATTTGATTTAGAATCATTAAAAATAAAAGTTCTTAAAGTTCTTCTTTCTCTATAATTGACCGATTCTAGCAAGTGTAGGTTCGATTCCCGTCTGCGGGAAAAATAAATAAAATTGAATTTACAATTTATTTGTGCGCTTTCATCGTTACTGTTTAATGCAGCTGAAAGCAAAACGTGGCTTAGTAGGCTAGTGACAAAAGTAACAAATTTATAAATGCAACAGGAAAATCATCTGTCTGGTTAGCTCAGTGGTAAGAGCAAAGCCCGGAAAGCGGAATGTCCAAGTTTCAAACTCCGGATGAGACGGTTGTTTTCTCTTCTTGCATTTATAAATTTGATTTAGAATCATTAAAAATCGAAGTTCTTAAAGTTCTTCTTTCTCCATCATTGACCGAGTCTAACAAGTTTTGGTTCGATTTCCGTCCGCGGGAAAAATAAATAAAATTGAATTTACAATTTATTTGTGCGCTTTCATTGTTACTGTTTAATGCCAGCTGAAAGCAAAACGTGGCTTAGTAGGCTAGTGACAAAAGTAACAAATTGATAAATGCAAGAGGGAAAATCATCTCTCTCGTTAGCTCAGTGGTAAGAGCAGTCGCCCGGCAAACGGAAGGTCCCGGTTTCAAACCCCGGATGAGTCGGTTGTTTTCTCTTCTTGCATTTATAAATTTGATTTAGAATCATTAAAAATAAAAGTTGTTAAAATTCTTCTTTCTCCATCAATGACCGATTCTAAAATGTTTTGTTTCGATTCCCGTCCGCGGGAAAAATAAATAAAAATGAATTTACGATTTATTTGTGCGCTTTCATCGTACTGGTTAATGCCAGCTGAAAGCAAAACGTTGCTTAGTAGGATAGTGACAAAAGTAACAAATTGATAAATGCAAGAGGGAAAATCATCTGTCTCGTTAGCTCAGTGGTAAGAGCATTATCCCGGCAAAGGGAAGGTCCCGGTTTCAAACCCCGGACGAGGCGGTTGTTTTTTCTTCCTGCATTTGTAAATCTGCTTTAGAATCATTAAAAATAAAAGTTCTGAAAGTTCTTCTTTCTCCATCATTGACCGATTCTAACAAGGGTAGTTTCGATTCCCGTCCGCGGGAAAAATAAATATAATTGAATTTACAATTTATTTGTGCGCTTTCATCGGTACTGGTTAATGCCAGCTGAAAGCAAAACGTGGCTTAGTAGGCTAGTGACAAAAGTAACAAATTGATAAATGCAAGAGGCAAAATCATCTGTCTCGTTAGCTCAGTGGTAAGAGCAGTCGCCCGGCAAACGGAAGGTCCCGGTTTCAAACCTCGGATGACGCGGTTGTTTTCTCTTCTTGCATTTATAAATTTGATTTAGAATCATTAAAAATAAAAGTTCTTAAAGTTCTTCTTTCTCCATCATTGACCGATTCTAACAAGGGTAGGTTCGATTCCCGTCCGCGGGAAAAATAAATAAAATTGAATTTACAATTTATTTGTGCGCTTTCATCGTTACTGGTTAATGCCAGCTGAAAGCAAAACGTGGCTTAATAGGCTAGTGACAAAAGCAACAAATTGATAAATGCAAGATGGAAAATCGTCTGTCTCGTTAGCTCAGTGGTAAGAGCACTATCCCGGCAAGGGGAAGGTCCCGGTTTCAAACCCCGGAATAGGCAGTTGTTTTTTCTTCCTGCATTTATAAATTTGATTTAGAATCATTAAAACTAAAAGTTGTTAAAGTTCTTCTTTCTCCATCAATGACCGATTCTAAAATGTTTTGTTTCGATTCCCGTCCGCGGGAAAAATAAATAAAAATGAATTTACGATTTATTTGTGCGCTTTCATCGTACTGGTTAATGCCAGCTGAAAGCAAAACGTTGCTTAGTAGGATAGTGACAAAAGTAACAAATTGATAAATGCAAGAGGGAAAATCATCTGTCTCGTTAGCTCAGTGGTAAGAGCATTATCCCGGCAAAGGGAAGGTCCCGGTTTCAAACCCCGGACGAGGCGGTTGTTTTTTCTTTCTGCATTTGTAAATCTGCTTTAGAATCATTAAAAATAAAAGTTCTTAAAGTTCTTCTTTCTCCATCATTGACCGATTCTAACAAGGGTAGTTTCGATTCCCGTCCGCGGGAAAAATAAATAAAATTGAATTTACAATTTATTTGTGCGCTTTCATCGGTACTGGTTAATGCCAGCTGAAAGCAAAACGTGGCTTAGTAGGCTAGTGACAAAAGTAACAAATTGATAAATGCAACAGGAAAATCATCTGCCTGGTTAACTCAGTGGTAAGAGCAGTCGCCCAGAAAGCGGAATGTCCAGGTTTCAAACCCCGGATGAGGCGGTTGCTTTCTCTTCTTGCATTTATAAATTTAATTTAGAATCATTAAAAATAAAAGTTCTTAAAGTTCTTCGTTCTCCATCATTGACCAATTCTAACAAGTGTAGGTTCGATTCCCATCCGCGGGAAAAATATATGAAATTGAATTTAGAGTTTATTTGTGCGCTTTCATGGTTACTGTTTAAGGCCAGCTGAAAGCAAAACGTGGCTTAGTAGGCTAGTGACAAAAGTAACAAATTGATAAATGCAAGAGGGAAAATCGTCTGTCTCGTGAGCTCAGTGGTAAGAGCATTATCCAGGCAAGGGGAAGGTCCCGGTTTTAAACCCCGGACTAGGCAGTTGTTTTTTCTTCCTGCATTTATAAATTTGATTTAGAATCATTAAAAATAAAAGTTGTTAAAGTTCTTCTTTCTCCATCATTGACCGATTCTAACAAGGGAAGTTTCGATTCCCGTCCGCGGGAAAAATAAATAAAATTGAATTTACAATTTATTTGTGCGCTTCCATCGGTACTGGTTAATGCCAGCTGAAAGCAAAACGTGGCTTAGTAGGCTAGTGACAAAAGTAACAAATTAATAAATGCAAGAGGGAAAATCATCTCTCTCGTTAGCTCAGTGGTAAGAGCAGTCGCCCGGCAAACGGAAGGTCCCGGTTTCAAACCCCGGATGAGGCGGTTGTTTTCTCTTCTTGCATTTATAAATTTGATTTAGAATCATTAAAAATAAAAGTTCTTAAAGTTCTTCTTTCTCCATCATTGACCGATTCTAACAAGGGTAGTTTCGATTCCCGTCCGCGGGAAAAATAAATAAAATTGAATTTACAATTTATTTGTGCGCTTTCATCGGTACTGTTTAATGCCACCTGAAAGCAACACGTGGCTTAGTAGGCTAGTGACAAAAGTAACAAATTGATAAATGCAAGAGGGAAAATCATCTCTCTCGTTAGCTCAGTGGTAAGAGCAGTCGCCCGGCAAACGGAAGGTCGCGGTTTCAAACCCCGGATGACGCGGTTGTTGTTGTTGACGTGGCTTAATGAGCTAGTGACAAAAGTAACAAATTGATAAATGCAACAGGAAAATCATCCGTCTGATTAGTTCAGTGGTAAGAGCAGTAACCCAGAAAGCGGAATGTCCAGGTTTCAAACCCCGGATGAGGCGGTTTTTTCTCTTCTTGCATTTATATATTTGATTTAGAATCATTAAAAATAAAAGTTCTTAAAGTTCTTCTTTCTCTATAATTGACCGATTCTAGCAAGTGTAGGTTCGATTCCCGTCTGCGGGAAAAATAAATAAAATTGAATTTACAATTTATTTGTGCGCTTTCATCGTTACTGTTTAATGCAGCTGAAAGCAAAACGTGGCTTAGTAGGCTAGTGACAAAAGTAACAAATTTATAAATGCAACAGGAAAATCATCTGTCTGGTTAGCTCAGTGGTAAGAGCAGTAGCTCGGAAAGCGGAATATCCAAGTTTCAAACTCCGGATGAGACGGTTGTTTTCTCTTCTTGCATTTATAAATTTGATTTAGAATCATTAAAAATAAAAGTTCTTAAAGTTCTTCTTTCTCTATAATTGACCGATTCTAGCAAGTGTAGGTTCGATTCCCGTCTGCGGGAAAAATAAATAAAATTGAATTTACAATTTATTTGTGCGCTTTCATCGTTACTGTTTAATGCAGCTGAAAGCAAAACGTGGCTTAGTAGGCTAGTGACAAAAGTAACAAATTTATAAATGCAACAGGAAAATCATCCGTCTGATTAGTTCAGTGGTAAGAGCAGTAACCCAGAAAGCGGAATGTCCAGGTTTCAAACCCCGGATGAGGCGGTTTTTTCTCTTCTTGCATTTATATATTTGATTTAGAATCATTAAAAATAAAAGTTCTTAAAGTTCTTCTTTCTCTATAATTGACCGATTCTAGCAAGTGTAGGTTCGATTCCCGTCTGCGGGAAAAATAAATAAAATTGAATTTACAATTTATTTGTGCGCTTTCATTGTTACTGTTTAATGCCAGCTGAAAGCAAAACGTGGCTTAGTAGGCTAGTGACAAAAGTAACAAATTGATAAATGCAAGAGGGAAAATCATCTCTCTCGTTAGCTCAGTGGTAAGAGCAGTCGCCCGGCGAACGGGAGGTCCCGGTTTCAAACCGCGGATGAGGCGGTTGTTTTCTCTTCTTGCATTTATAAATTTGATTTAGAATCATTAAAAATAAAAGTTCTTAAAGTTCTTCTTTCTCCATCATTGACCCATTCTAACAAGAGTAGTTTCGATTCCCGTCCGCGGGAAAAATAAATAAAATTGAATTTACAATTTATTTGTGGGCTTTCATCGGTACTGTTTAATGCCAGCTGAAAGCAAAACGTGGCTTAGTAGGCTAGTGACAAAGTAACAAATTGATAAATGCAACAGGAAAATCATCTGTCTCGTTAGCTCAGTGGTAAGAGTAGTCGCCCAGAAAGCGGAATGTCCAGGTTTCAAACCCCGGATGAAGCGGTTGTTTTCTCTTCTTGCATTTATAAATTTGATTTAGAATCATTAAAAATAAAAGTTCTTAAAGTTCTTCTTTCTCCATCATTGACCAATTCTAACAAGGGTAGGTCCGATTCCCGTCCGCATGAAAAATAAATAAAATTGAATTTACAATTTATTTGTGCGTTTTCATCGTTACTGGTTAATGCCAGCTGAAAGCAATACGTGGCTTAGTAGGCTAGTGACAAAAGTAACAAATTGATAAATGCAAGAGGGAAAATCATCTCTCTCGTTAGCTCAGTGGTAAGAGCAGTCGCCCGGCGAACGGAAGGTCCCGGTTTCAAACCGCGGATGAGGCGGTTGTTTTCTCTTCTTGCATTTATAAATTTGATTTAGAATCATTAAAAATAAAAGTTCTTAAAGTTCTTCTTTCTCCATCATTGACCCATTCTAACAAGAGTAGTTTCGATTCCCGTCCGCGGGAAAAATAAATAAAATTGAATTTACAATTTATTTGTGCGCTTTCATCGGTACTGTTTAATGCCAGCTGAAAGCAAAACGTGGCTTAGTAGGCTAGTGACAAAAGTAACAAATTGATAAATGCAACAGGAAAATCATCTGCCTGGTTAACTCAGTGGTAAGAGCAGTCGCCCAGAAAGCGGAATGTCCAGGTTTCAAACCCCGGATGAGGCGGTTGTTTTCTCTTCTTGCATTTATAAATTTAATTTAGAATCATTAAAAATAAAAGTTCTTAAAGTTCTTCTTTCTCCATCATTGACCAATTCTAACAAGTGTAGGTTCGATTCCCATCCGCGGGAAAAATAAATAAAATTGAATTTACAACTTATTTGTGCGCTTTCATCGTTACTGGTTAATGCCAGCTGAAAGCAATACGTGGCTTAGTAGGCTAGTGACAAAAGTAACAAATTGATAAATGCAAGAGGGAAAATCATCTCTCTCGTTAGCTCAGTGGTAAGAGCAGTCGCCCGGCGAACGGAAGGTCCCGGTTTCAAACCGCGGATGAGGCGGTTGTTTTCTCTTCTTGCATTTATAAATTTGATTTAGAATCATTAAAAATAAAAGTTCTTAAAGTTCTTCTTTTTCCATCATTGACCCATTCTAACAAGAGTAGTTTCGATTCCCGTCCGCGGGAAAAATAAATAAAATTGAATTTACAATTTATTTGTGCGCTTTCATTGTTACTGTTTAATGCCAGCTGAAAGCAAAACGTGGCTTAGTAGGCTAGTGACAAAAGTAACAAATTGATAAATGCAACAGGAAAATCATCTGTCTCGTTAGCTCAGTGGTAAGAGTAGTCGCCCAGAAAGCGGAATGTCCAGGTTTCAAACCCCGGATGAAGCGGTTGTTTTCTCTTCTTGCATTTATAAATTTGATTTAGAATCATTAAAAATAAAAGTTCTTAAAGTTCTTCTTTCTCCATCATTGACCAATTCTAACAAGGGTAGGTTCGATTCCCGTCCGCAAGAAAAATAAATAAAATTGAATTTACAATTTATTTGTGCGCTTTCATCGTTACTGGTTAATGCCAGCTGAAAGCAATACGTGGCTTAGTAGGCTAGTGACAAAAGTAACAAATTGATAAATGCAAGAGGGAAAATCATCTCTCTCGTTAGCTCAGTGGTAAGAGCAGTCGCCCGGCAAACGGAAGGTCCCGGTTTCAAACCCCGGATGAGTCGGTTGTTTTCTCTTCTTGCATTTATAAATTTCATTTAGAATCATTAAAAATAAAAGTTGTTAAAGTTCTTCTTTCTCCATCAATGACCGATTCTAAAATGTTTTGTTTCGATTCCCGTCCGCTGGAAAAATAAATAAAAATGAATTTACGATTTATTTGTGCGCTTTCATCGTACTGGTTAATGCCAGCTGAAAGCAAAACGTTGCTTAGTAGGATAGTGACAAAAGTAACAAATTGATAAATGCAAGAGGGAAAATCATCTGTCTCGTTAGCTCAGTGGTAAGAGCATTATCCCGGCAAAGGGAAGGTCCCGGTTTCAAACCCCGGACGAGGCGGTTGTTTTTTCTTCCTGCATTTGTAAATCTGCTTTAGAATCATTAAAAATAAAAGTTCTGAAAGTTCTTCTTTCTCCATCATTGACCGATTCTAACAAGGGTAGTTTCGATTCCCGTCCGCGGGAAAAATAAATATAATTGAATTTACAATTTATTTGTGCGCTTTCATCGGTACTGGTTAATGCCAGCTGAAAGCAAAACGTGGCTTAGTAGGCTAGTGACAAAAGTAACAAATTGATAAATGCAAGAGGCAAAATCATCTGTCTCGTTAGCTCAGTGGTAAGAGCAGTCGCACGGCAAACGGAAGGTCCCGGTTTCAAACCTCGGATGACGCGGTTGTTTTCTCTTCTTGCATTTATAAATTTGATTTAGAATCATTAAAAATAAAAGTTCTTAAAGTTCTTCTTTCTCCATCATTGACCGATTCTAACAAGGGTAGGTTCGATTCCCGTCCGCGGGATAAATAAATAAAATTGAATTTACAATTTATTTGTGCGCTTTCATCGTTACTGGTTAATGCCAGCTGAAAGCAAAACGTGGCTTAATAGGCTAGTGACAAAAGCAACAAATTGATAAATGCAAGATGGAAAATCGTCTGTCTCGTTAGCTCAGTGGTAAGAGCACTATCCCGGCAAGGGGAAGGTCCCGGTTTCAAACCCCGGAATAGGCAGTTGTTTTTTCTTCCTGCATTTATAAATTTGATTTAGAATCATTAAAAATAAAAGTTGTTAAAGTTCTTCTTTCTCCATCAATGACCGATTCTAAAATGTTTTGTTTCGATTCCCGTCCGCGGGAAAAATAAATAAAAATGAATTTACGATTTATTTGTGCGCTTTCATCGTACTGGTTAATGCCAGCTGAAAGCAAAACGTTGCTTAGTAGGATAGTGACAAAAGTAACAAATTGATAAATGCAAGAGGGAAAATCATCTGTCTCGTTAGCTCAGTGGTAAGAGCATTATCCCGGGAAAGGGAAGGTCCCGGTTTCAAACCCCGGACGAGGCGGTTGTTTTTTCTTCCTGCATTTGTAAATCTGCTTTAGAATCATTAAAAATAAAAGTTCTTAAAGTTCTTCTTTCTCCATCATTGACCGATTCTAACAAGGGTAGTTTCGATTCCCGTCCGCGGGAAAAATAAATAAAATTGAATTTACAGTTTATTTGTGCGCTTTCATCGGTACTGGTTAATGCCAGCTGAAAGCAAAACGTGGCTTAGTAGGCTAGTGACAAAAGTAACAAATTGATAAATGCAACAGGAAAATCATCTGCCTGGTTAACTCAGTGGTAAGAGCAGTCGCCCAGAAAGCGGAATGTCCAGGTTTCAAACCCCGGATGAGGCGGTTGTTTTCTCTTCTTGCATTTATAAATTTAATTTAGAATCATTAAAAATAAAAGTTCTTAAAGTTCTTCTTTCTCCATCATTGACCAATTCTAACAAGTGTAGGTTCGATTCCCATCCGCGGGAAAAATATATGAAATTGAATTTAGAGTTTATTTGTGCGCTTTCATGGTTACTGTTTAAGGCCAGCTGAAAGCAAAACGTGGCTTAGTAGGCTAGTGACAAAAGTAACAAATTGATAAATGCAAGAGGGAAAATCGTCTGTCTCGTGAGCTCAGTGGTAAGAGCATTATCCAGGCAAGGGGAAGGTCCCGGTTTCAAACCCCGGACTATGCAGTTGTTTTTTCTTCCTGCATTTATAAATTTGATTTAGAATCATTAAAAATAAAAGTTGTTAAAGTTCTACTTTCTCCATCATTGACCGATTCTAACAAGGGTAGTTTCGATTCCCGTCCGCGGGAAAAATAAATAAAATTGAATTTACAATTTATTTGTGCGCTTTCATCGGTACTGGTTAATGCCAGCTGAAAGCAAAACGTGGCATAGTAGGCTAGTGACAAAAGTAACAAATTAATAAATGCAAGAGGGAAAATCATCTCTCTCGTTAGCTCAGTGGTAAGAGCAGTCGCCCGGCAAACGGAAGGTCCCGGTTTCAAACCCCGGATGAGGCGGTTGTTTTCTATTCTTGCATTTATAAATTTGATTTAGAATCATTAAAAATAAAAGTTCTTAAAGTTCTTCTTTCTCCATCATTGACCGATTCTAACAAGGGTAGTTTCGATTCCCGTCCGCGGGAAAAATAAATAAAATTGAATTTACAATTTATTTGTGCGCTTTCATCGGTGTTTTCCCACAGCTAATGTCAATTCGACTGATTGACAAATACAAATAGACTGCGTTCGCAAAGTACAGTTTAATGAAATCTGTCAATTCCTATAATTGACTTTCGAAAGAAAACTGCAATTGCAAACGAGAATCCACGTATGCTGAAAGAAAATATTCTGGTGGAGTGTAGCGGTTAAATAAAAAGGATAATTTGTCACTCTATTATTCAATTAATTATTTATTGCCACAAATAATACTAATAACTAAACAAATGTTAAGTTTATGAGAAATTAATTACGTGCAAAATTCTATCACTATGACAAAATTACTTCCCTCAACTTAGACGTACAAGCTTGAAAACTTCACTTAAAATTCACTGATTCACTGTATGTTTTATGTATTTAGTAATTAAAGAAAATTCAAATGTACAAAAATTATATTTTTTTTACTCGAATCTATCTCTTTCCTTTCAATAATAATAACTCAAAAAAATTATGCTTTTCACAATTGCATATCTAAATAAATTTTTCTTTCTGATTCTTAACTAATATATTTACTAATAGCTGAAAGTAAATAATTATTAGAACTCAAAGTAGATCCAATTTCTGAATTATTATGTTGTGCAAAAACTGACCAAATGGCATATGTTTCACACGATAAATAATTGTTAGAAATGTCGATTTACTTGAGTGAATTAGTTAAAATGGCTGAAAAGACAAGATTAAGAATAGAAATTTCAATCGTTCTTGTTAAATTCATACATGTGTGTATAACCAACACCTGGCATGCAAACACAATGAAATTTAACCCAAATTGAAAATAATAACTGATATGCAAATTTACCTTTAATTTAATTTAGATTTGTCACTATTAAATTTAAGCAGTAAATTTACTTGAACTCTTGCTGCTGCTGCTTTTCCTTGAACAAACTTTGACAATTCGATTGTTGAAAAAAATTACTAAATTTTTGCTGAACTTTCTATTTCCTTTTTCCTGATGACTATTTGAACTACTTGAACTGTTTGAACTATTTAACTATTTGCAAATTGTGGGAGGAATGCTACTGCATGTGCTCGCACTTTGACAACTTTGAAAATAAGAAGACAGAATGAAGAATGAACCCCCTTTTTATAGAGAATTTTGTTCCGATTTCATATCCATAAAAATGAATTATGCAAATTTTAGGCTTAATTTGACTACAATATGTAAATTTGTTGTAGTCATTTGATGTCAAATTACAAATTGCATTTTTTGACATCTTTCCCATAGAAATCCCTTTTAATTTCACGTAATTATGATAAGTTTTCCGAATCTGTGATATAACTTATCGATACGCCATCTTTTAGTTCGATTTAGAAAATTCCTCTCATAATTCATTTTCGTTCATCTTTATTCGTGTCCCTTTCACACCTTTGTGTCTCTTTCGCACTTATTGGTGCAAAGGGAAATTCGAAAATTCGCGAATATTCCGTAAACCGTGAAAAATTACGCGACGCGAACGCGCCCATTCGATTCTGCGTCTCTTTTCACCCCGGGGTGATATGTCAAACATCGCGAGAGTATGAAGTTCGCCGGTTTATTTATGTGCGAAGTGTCAGTCGCGCGCGAGTTTGTTATTTTTGTTAATTTGTGCAACAAAAGTGATTTAATGTTGTTAAAAGGTGCTCATCGTGGGATTCTGGTGTTATTGCATAGGTTTGTATAAAAATTTGTTAAATTTACATGTAGGTTTTATGTAAATTTCCACCTTTTTCCAATACCGTGTTTACCTGTCAAGGTGAGTTTTTGTTTTGTAAAATTCTCATCTCAGGTATTCACGAATCTATTGAGAAGATGTTTATTGTGTGCCCTGGCATGGGAATTAACATATTCTTTATGTTTTAAATGTTGTAATAAAAATTTTATTTAGTTTTGCATGTTTTGTTATTGTTTGTATGTGCTTTGCATAACATAGCTTTCTTGTGACCTTACTTCTTTATTTTAATTTAGTTCAATTTTTTTTTACTTCATTTTTTTGTTTATTTCAGGTCGTCGTGGGACCTTTGCATCTGTTGAGACGCCAGATGCTGGTAAGATATTTTTTGTTTTTACATTAACTTGATTTTTCTCGTTGTAGGTTGGTCGAACAATCGGTACTGTTTAATGCCAGCTGAAAGCAACACGTGGCTTAGTAGGCTAGTGACAAAAGTAACAAATTGATAAATGCAAGAGGGAAAATCATCTCTCTCGTTAGCTCAGTGGTAAGAGCAGTCGCCCGGCAAACGGAAGGTCGCGGTTTCAAACCCCGGATGACGCGGTTGTTGTTGTTGACGTGGCTTAATGAGCTAGTGACAAAAGTAACAAATTGATAAATGCAACAGGAAAATCATCCGTCTGATTAGTTCAGTGGTAAGAGCAGTAACCCAGAAAGCGGAATGTCCAGGTTTCAAACCCCGGATGAGGCGGTTTTTTCTCTTCTTGCATTTATATATTTGATTTAGAATCATTAAAAATAAAAGTTCTTAAAGTTCTTCTTTCTCTATAATTGACCGATTCTAGCAAGTGTAGGTTCGATTCCCGTCTGCGGGAAAAATAAATAAAATTGAATTTACAATTTATTTGTGCGCTTTCATCGTTACTGTTTAATGCAGCTGAAAGCAAAACGTGGCTTAGTAGGCTAGTGACAAAAGTAACA
Source organism: Dioctria rufipes (assembly GCA_963924295.1). NCBI lineage: Eukaryota > Metazoa > Arthropoda > Insecta > Diptera > Asilidae > Dioctria > Dioctria rufipes. The sequence continues at coordinate 122,000,294 of OZ002740.1, forward strand.
AATTTATAAATGCAACAGGAAAATCATCTGTCTGGTTAGCTCAGTGGTAAGAGCAGTAGCTCGGAAAGCGGAATGTCCAAGTTTCAAACTCCGGATGAGACGGTTGTTTTCTCTTCTTGCATTTATAAATTTGATTTAGAATCATTAAAAATCAAAGTTCTTAAAGTTCTTCTTTCTCCATCATTGACCGAGTCTAACAAGTTTTGGTTCGATTTCCGTCCGCGGGAAAAATAAATAAAATTGAATTTACAATTTATTTGTGCGCTTTCATTGTTACTGTTTAATGCCAGCTGAAAGCAAAACGTGGCTTAGTAGGCTAGTGACAAAAGTAACAAATTGATAAATGCAAGAGGGAAAATCATCTCTCTCGTTAGCTCAGTGGTAAGACCAGTCGCCCGGCGAACGGAAGGTCCCGGTTTCAAACCGCGGATGAGGCGGTTGTTTTCTCTTCTTGCATTTATAAATTTGATTTAGAATCATTAAAAATAAAAGTTCTTAAAGTTCTTCTTTCTCCATCATTGACCCATTCTAACAAGAGTAGTTTCGATTCCCGTCCGCGGGAAAAATAAATAAAATTGAATTTACAATTTATTTGTGGGCTTTCATCGGTACTGTTTAATGCCAGCTGAAAGCAAAACGTGGCTTAGTAGGCTAGTGACAAAGTAACAAATTGATAAATGCAACAGGAAAATCATCTGTCTCGTTAGCTCAGTGGTAAGAGTAGTCGCCCAGAAAGCGGAATGTCCAGGTTTCAAACCCCGGATGAAGCGGTTGTTTTCTCTTCTTGCATTTATAAATTTGATTTAGAATCATTAAAAATAAAAGTTCTTAAAGTTCTTCTTTCTCCATCATTGACCAATTCTAACAAGGGTAGGTTCGATTCCCGTCCGCAAGAAAAATAAATAAAATTGAATTTACAATTTATTTGTGCGCTTTCATCGTTACTGGTTAATGCCAGCTGAAAGCAATACGTGGCTTAGTAGGCTAGTGACAAAAGTAACAAATTGATAAATGCAAGAGGGAAAATCATCTCTCTCGTTAGCTCAGTGGTAAGAGCAGTCGCCCGGCGAACGGAAGGTCCCGGTTTCAAACCGCGGATGAGGCGGTTGTTTTCTCTTCTTGCATTTATAAATTTGATTTAGAATCATTAAAAATAAAAGTTCTTAAAGTTCTTCTTTCTCCATCATTGACCCATTCTAACAAGAGTAGTTTCGATTCCCGTCCGCGGGAAAAATAAATAAAATTGAATTTACAATTTATTTGTGCACTTTCATCGGTACTGTTTAATGCCAGCTGAAAGCAAAACGTGGCTTAGTAGGCTAGTGACAAAAGTAAAAAATTGATAAATGCAACAGGAAAATCATCTGCCTGGTTAACTCAGTGGTAAGAGCAGTCGCCCAGAAAGCGGAATGTCCAGGTTTCAAACCCCGGATGAGGCGGTTGTTTTCTCTTCTTGCATTTATAAATTTAATTTAGAATCATTAAAAATAAAAGTTCTTAAAGTTCTTCTTTCTCCATCATTGACCAATTCTAACAAGTGTAGGTTCGATTCCCATCCGCGGGAAAAATAAATAAAATTGAATTTACAATTTATTTGTGCGCTTTCATCGTTACTGGTTAATGCCAGCTGAAAGCAATACGTGGCTTAGTAGGCTAGTGACAAAAGTAACAAATTGATAAATGCAAGAGGGAAAATCATCTCTCTCGTTAGCTCAGTGGTAAGAGCAGTCGCCCGGCGAACAGAAGGTCCCGGTTTCAAACCGCGGATGAGGCGGTTGTTTTCTCTTCTTGCATTTATAAATTTGATTTAGAATCATTAAAAATAAAAGTTCTTAAAGTTCTTCTTTCTCCATCTTTGACCCATTCTAACAAGAGTAGTTTCGATTCCCGTCCGCGGGAAAAATAAATAAAATTGAATTTACAATTTATTTGTGCGCTTTCATTGTTACTGTTTAATGCCAGCTGAAAGCAAAACGTGGCTTAGTAGGCTAGTGACAAAAGTAACAAATTGATAAATGCAACAGGAAAATCATCTGTCTCGTTAGCTCAGTGGTAAGAGTAGTCGCCCAGAAAGCGGAATGTCCAGGTTTCAAACCCCGGATGAAGCGGTTGTTTTCTCTTCTTGCATTTATAAATTTGATTTAGAATCATTAAAAATAAAAGTTCTTAAAGTTCTTCTTTCTCCATCATTGACCAATTCTAACAAGGGTAGGTTCGATTCCCGTCCGCAAGAAAAATAAATAAAATTGAATTTACAATTTATTTGTGCGCTTTCATCGTTACTGGTTAATGCCAGCTGAAAGCAATACGTGGCTTAGTAGGCTAGTGACAAAAGTAGCAAATTGATAAATGCAAGAGGGAAAATCATCTCTCTCGTTAGCTCAGTGGTAAGAGCAGTCGCCCGGCAAACGGAAGGTCCCGGTTTCAAACCCCGGATGAGTCGGTTGTTTTCTCTTCTTGCATTTATAAATTTGATTTAGAATCATTAAAAATAAAAGTTGTTAAAGTTCTTCTTTCTCCATCAATTACCGATTCTAAAATGTTTTGTTTCGATTCCCGTCCGCGGGAAAAATAAATAAAAATGGATTTACGATTTATTTGTGCGCTTTCATCGTACTGGTTAATGCCAGCTGAAAGCAAAACGTTGCTTAGTAGGATAGTGACAAAAGTAACAAATTGATAAATGCAAGAGGGAAAATCATCTGTCTCGTTAGCTCAGTGGTAAGAGCATTATCCCGGCAAAGGGAAGGTCCCGGTTTCAAACCCCGGACGAGGCGGTTGTTTTTTCTTCCTGCATTTGTAAATCTGCTTTAGAATCATTAAAAATAAAAGTTCTGAAAGTTCTTCTTTCTCCATCATTGACCGATTCTAACAAGGGTAGTTTCGATTCCCGTCCGCGGGAAAAATAAATATAATTGAATTTACAATTTATTTGTGCGCTTTCATCGGTACTGGTTAATGCCAGCTGAAAGCAAAACGTGGCTTAGTAGGCTAGTGACAAAAGTAACAAATTGATAAATGCAAGAGGCAAAATCATCTGTCTCGTTAGCTCAGTGGTAAGAGCAGTCGCCCGGCAAACGGAAGGTCCCGGTTTCAAACCTCGGATGACGCGGTTGTTTTCTCTTCTTGCATTTATAAATTTGATTTAGAATCATTAAAAATAAAAGTTCTTAAAGTTCTTCTTTCTCCATCATTGACCGATTCTAACAAGGGTAGTTTCGATTCCCGTCCGCGGGAAAAATAAATAAAATTGAATTTACAATTTATTTGTGCGCTTTCATCGGTACTGGTTAATGCCAGCTGAAAGCAAAACGTGGCTTAGTAGGCTAGTGACAAAAGTAACAAATTGATAAATGCAAGAGGCAAAATCATCTGTCTCGTTAGCTCAGTGGTAAGAGCAGTCGCCCGGCAAACGGAAGGTCCCGGTTTCAAACCTCGGATGACGCGGTTGTTTTCTCTTCTTGCATTTATAAATTTGATTTAGAATCATTAAAAATAAAAGTTCTTAAAGTTCTTCTTTCTCCATCATTGACCGATTCTAACAAGGGTAGGTTCGATTCCCGTCCGCGGGATAAATAAATAAAATTGAATTTACAATTTATTTGTGCGCTTTCATCGTTACTGGTTAATGCCAGCTGAAAGCAAAACGTGGCTTAATAGGCTAGTGACAAAAGCAACAAATTGATAAATGCAAGATGGAAAATCGTCTGTCTCGTTAGCTCAGTGGTAAGAGCACTATCCCGGCAAGGGGAAGGTCCCGGTTTCAAACCCCGGAATAGGCAGTTTTTTTTTTCTTCCTGCATTTATAAATTTGATTTAGAATCATTAAAAATAAAAGTTGTTAAAGTTCTTCTTTCTCCATCAATGACCGATTCTAAAATGTTTTGTTTCGATTCCCGTCCGCGGGAAAAATAAATAAAAATGAATTTACGATTTATTTGTGCGCTTTCATCGTACTGGTTAATGCCAGCTGAAAGCAAAACGTTGCTTAGTAGGATAGTGACAAAAGTAACAAATTGATAAATGCAAGAGGGAAAATCATCTGTCTCGTTAGCTCAGTGGTAAGAGCATTATCCCGGGAAAGGGAAGGTCCCGGTTTCAAACCCCGGACGAGGCGGTTGTTTTTTCTTCCTGCATTTGTAAATCTGCTTTAGAATCATTAAAAATAAAAGTTCTTAAAGTTCTTCTTTCTCCATCATTGACCGATTCTAACAAGGGTAGTTTCGATTCCCGTCCGCGGGAAAAATAAATAAAATTGAATTTACAGTTTATTTGTGCGCTTTCATCGGTACTGGTTAATGCCAGCTGAAAGCAAAACGTGGCTTAGTAGGCTAGTGACAAAAGTAACAAATTGATAAACGCAACAGGAAAATCATCTGCCTGGTTAACTCAGTGGTAAGAGCAGTCGCCCAGAAAGCGGAATGTCCAGGTTTCAAACCCCGGATGAGGCGGTTGTTTTCTCTTCTTGCATTTATAAATTTAATTTAGAATCATTAAAAATAAAAGTTCTTAAAGTTCTTCTTTCTCCATCATTGACCAATTCTAACAAGTGTAGGTTCGATTCCCATCCGCGGGAAAAATATATGAAATTGAATTTAGAGTTTATTTGTGCGCTTTCATGGTTACTGTTTAAGGCCAGCTGAAAGCAAAACGTGGCTTAGTAGGCTAGTGACAAAAGTAACAAATTGATAAATGCAACAGGGAAAATCGTCTGTCTCGTGAGCTCAGTGGTAAGAGCATTATCCAGGCAAGGGGAAGGTCCCGGTTTCAAACCCCGGACTATGCAGTTGTTTTTTCTTCCTGCATTTATAAATTTGATTTAGAATCATTAAAAATAAAAGTTGTTAAAGTTCTACTTTCTCCATCATTGACCGATTCTAACAAGGGTAGTTTCGATTCCCGTCCGCGGGAAAAATAAATAAAATTGAATTTACAATTTATTTGTGCGCTTTCATCGGTACTGGTTAATGCCAGCTGAAAGCAAAACGTGGCTTAGTAGGCTAGTGACAAAAGTAACAAATTAATAAATGCAAGAGGGAAAATCATCTCTCTCGTTAGCTCAGTGGTAAGAGCAGTCGCCCGGCAAACGGAAGGTCCCGGTTTCAAACCCCGGATGAGGCGGTTGTTTTCTCTTCTTGCATTTATAAATTTGATTTAGAATCATTAAAAATAAAAGTTCTTAAAGTTCTTCTTTCTCCATCATTGACCGATTCTAACAAGGGTAGTTTCGATTCCCGTCCGCGGGAAAAATAAATAAAATTGAATTTACAATTTATTTGTGCGCTTTCATCGGTGTTTTCCCACAGCTAATGTCAATTCGACTGATTGACAAATACAAATAGACTGCGTTCGCAAAGTACAGTTTAATGAAATCTGTCAATTCCTATAATTGACTTTCGAAAGAAAACTGCAATTGCAAACGAGAATCCACGTATGCTGAAAGAAAATATTCTGGTGGAGTGTAGCGGTTAAATAAAAAGGATAATTTGTCACTCTATTATTCAATTAATTATTTATTGCCACAAATAATACTAATAACTAAACAAATGTTAAGTTTATGAGAAATTAATTACGTGCAAAATTCTATCACTATGACAAAATTACTTCCCTCAACTTAGACGTACAAGCTTGAAAACTTCACTTAAAATTCACTGATTCACTGTATGTTTTATGTATTTAGTAATTAAAGAAAATTCAAATGTACAAAAATTATATTTTTTTTACTCGAATCTATCTCTTTCCTTTCAATAATAATAACTCAAAAAAATTATGCTTTTCACAATTGCATATCTAAATAAATTTTTCTTTCTGATTCTTAACTAATATATTTACTAATAGCTGAAAGTAAATAATTATTAGAACTCAAAGTAGATCCAATTTCTGAATTATTATGTTGTGCAAAAACTGACCAAATGGCATATGTTTCACACGATAAATAATTGTTAGAAATGTCGATTTACTTGAGTGAATTAGTTAAAATGGCTGAAAAGACAAGATTAAGAATAGAAATTTCAATCGTTCTTGTTAAATTCATACATGTGTGTATAACCAACACCTGGCATGCAAACACAATGAAATTTAACCCAAATTGAAAATAATAACTGATATGCAAATTTACCTTTAATTTAATTTAGATTTGTCACTATTAAATTTAAGCAGTAAATTTACTTGAACTCTTGCTGCTGCTGCTTTTCCTTGAACAAACTTTGACAATTCGATTGTTGAAAAAAATTACTAAATTTTTGCTGAACTTTCTATTTCCTTTTTCCTGATGACTATTTGAACTACTTGAACTGTTTGAACTATTTAACTATTTGCAAATTGTGGGAGGAATGCTACTGCATGTGCTCGCACTTTGACAACTTTGAAAATAAGAAGACAGAATGAAGAATGAACCCCCTTTTTATAGAGAATTTTGTTCCGATTTCATATCCATAAAAATGAATTATGCAAATTTTAGGCTTAATTTGACTACAATATGTAAATTTGTTGTAGTCATTTGATGTCAAATTACAAATTGCATTTTTTGACATCTTTCCCATAGAAATCCCTTTTAATTTCACGTAATTATGATAAGTTTTCCGAATCTGTGCTATAACTTATCGATACGCCATCTTTTAGTTCGATTTACAAAATTCCTCTCATAATTCATTTTCGTTCATCTTTATTCGTGTCCCTTTCACACCTTTGTGTCTCTTTCGCACTTATTGGTGCAAAGGGAAATTCGAAAATTCGCGAATATTCCGTAAACCGTGAAAAATTACGCGACGCGAACGCGCCCATTCGATTCTGCGTCTCTTTTCACCCCGGGGTGATATGTCAAACATCGCGAGAGTATGAAGTTCGCCGGTTTATTTATGTGCGAAGTGTCAGTCGCGCGCGAGTTTGTTATTTTTGTTAATTTGTGCAACAAAAGTGATTTAATGTTGTTAAAAGGTGCTCATCGTGGGATTCTGGTGTTATTGCATAGGTTTGTATAAAAATTTGTTAAATTTACATGTAGGTTTTATGTAAATTTCCACCTTTTTCCAATACCGTGTTTACCTGTCAAGGTGAGTTTTTGTTTTGTAAAATTCTCATCTCAGGTATTCACGAATCTATTGAGAAGATGTTTATTGTGTGCCCTGGCATGGGAATTAACATATTCTTTATGTTTTAAATGTTGTAATAAAAATTTTATTTAGTTTTGCATGTTTTGTTATTGTTTGTATGTGCTTTGCATAACATAGCTTTCTTGTGACCTTACTTCTTTATTTTAATTTAGTTCAATTTTTTTTTACTTCATTTTTTTGTTTATTTCAGGTCGTCGTGGGACCTTTGCATCTGTTGAGACGCCAGATGCTGGTAAGATATTTTTTGTTTTTACATTAACTTGATTTTTCTCGTTGTAGGTTGGTCGAACATTCTCCCCCCTGTTGAACATTCATGTTCAACCGTTTTTTGATCTGTTGTATACCTCGTTTGTGGTACTTGAAAAATCGCAGCTCTCCATCAGCAAGCACTCGCAGGCGTACCTGATAACGATCTGGTAGGTTGATTGTCTTCTCTCTATTGCGACGTTTTTGGATGTCGTAGAAATTAATTCTTTTAATTGTGTCTTTTGATAGGAAGATGTCCACCTTCTCCCGAGTTCTAAATCGCTGGAAGGAGTTCTCGATTCTCGTCTCCGCTTCTTTGATAGTTGTAGTGAGCAAGAGTCTCTGCAAGTCGTTGACCTGGGCGCCGTTGATGATTGCAGGGTCCTGCATGACTGGCTTCGTCTGTGGAGTATCCCCTTCTATAGCGTTGTAGGGTTTCGCCGTCCTGGACAAGTCCTGCTTGGTGGAACCTCCAGTCATTGATGACGTAGTTGATCTTTCTGGATCCTGCGTAACTTGTGTAGTTGAAGCAGCTGTTCCTTGAACCTCTGGTTCCGAATCTGCAGTGGCCTCGACAATATCGGACCATAAGCTGTTAAATTCGCTTAGGTCATATGCAGGCGCATTGAGAGGACTACCAGGCAGAGAAAAGTTGAAGTTGATATCATCATAAATGTCCAAAATGTCTTGGTCGACTGTAAATTCAGACATCTGTAAATAAAACTAATAAGTAAATGTTTTTGTTTTAGGGGGACAACACAACATTTAACAGATGTGTTAGTTTGACACATATTTGTTAATTAATTCAACGGTAACCTACAAATCTTGTTGATAGGCCTGACAAATGTACTTGTCTGTGTTTTAATTCTGACGACACGAACTAGTCCATCAGCTCCTGGGTGGACTTCTTCAATAATACCTAATGGCCAAGTGGTTGGGGCAGCATTGTCAACTTTCAATAACACCACCTCTCCTTTGCAGATGTTAAGTTCTGGTTGAAACCATTTTGGTCTATTCTGGAGTTGGTTCAAGTAATCCTTTGACCAATGGTTCCAGAACTTTTGTATCATGTGTTGCACACTTTTCCATCGACTGGAGTGTGTTACATTGTCCATATTCAGATTTGGCTCTGGAATGGCGTTAAGCGATTGTCCTATCAAAAAGTGTCCAGGAGTCAGAACAAGTTGATCACTTGGATCATTGTTAACTCGGCATAAGGGCCTTGAATTTAAACAGGCTTCTATCTGGGTTAATAGTGTAACATATTCCTCAAATGTGAGGTTCGAGTTGCCAATAGATCTTCGTAGGTGGTATTTGATAGATTTGACACCTGATTCCCACAATCCTCCAAAATGAGGAGCTGCTGGTGGATTCATGTGCCATGAAATGGATTTGTCTGCCAAATATTCAGCAGCTTGTGGCCATGCTTGCTTGATTGCTTGTTGTAGTTCTTTATCTAATATTATTTTGCCGCCAATGAAATTAGTGCCACAATCTGAATAGATTTCTGTGCACAAACCTCTTCTGCTAACGAACCTCTTCAGGGCTGCAATGAAAGCCTCTGATGTCATGTCAGACACCAGCTCAATATGTACAGCCTTCGTTGCCATACATATAAAAATACAAAAATATGCCTTTTGAACTTTGGCATTTCTTAACTTTGATGATTTGACCATTACAGGTCCAGCATAATCAATCCCAATTCTCGAGAATGGTCTCGTTATATTCACTCTTGCTGATGGTAGATTGCCCATTTGTTGTGTCATAGATGCTTGACGCTGTTTAAAACAGGTAATACATCTATGCAATCGAGATGTGATGCAACGTCTTCCATCCAATATCCATACAGAATTGCGTATAGTATTTAACACTAATGACGTATTGCCATGTAATGTTTCCAAGTGTACTTTATCAATGTATATCCACGTAACATGATGATCACGAGGTAATATAATTGGATGTTTTCTATCGTATGAGACCAAGGCGTGCTCTAATCGTCCACCTACTCGTATCAATCCATCTCTATCGAGCATGGGATTGAGTCTAATAATTTTGCTCTGTTTTGATAGTGGTCGGTGTTGCACTAGGTCTTGATACTCCTTTGTGAATGCTGTCTGTTGCACCAGTTTGAATATTGTCTTTTGTGCCTTAGTGTACTCACTGCTAGTTAGCACATTGACTCTTTTATTGTTAGGATTCCTGCAGTTGTGGATGAAGCGTTGTATGAGTGCTGTAATACGCACTAGGCGTGTAAATGAAGAATACTTCAGAAGAATGTTGTCTTCTAAGTTATCTGTAGTAGTCATGAATGTCTGTACTGAATCATCATTTACTACATCTTCAGTTGTTCCAATTAGTATCCAACCAAACATTGTATTGATTGCTGTTGGACCTTTGTTTGAACTACGTACAATCCCTTCTTGTACGATTCTAGCATAAACCTTGGCACCTAATAAAGCGTCTATTTTGCCAGGCTTCCAGTAAGTGGGATCTGCTAGCTCTAAGTTGTCTAAGTGTTGATAGCTTTCCTTTGTAATTGGTGTTGTTGGTAAACTATCAGTGACTTTGTTGATGATCAGGAAGTTTTCTTCTATTGCTGTCTCATTTGATCCGCAAGATTGTAACTTAAGCTTCGTTTGCTTGTTCACGTTACTCATTGGGCTTTTGTTCAACCCTGTTACAACTACTAATGTTTCCTTACAATTAGCTTGTAACCTATGGGATGCAGATTGTGTTATGAATGAACACTCTGATCCAGGATCAATTAAACATCGCAATATCAGTGGTTTTCCATTTGCTCCTTGAGCCTTCACCAACGCTGTGGATAGTAATGCCGACGATCGCTCCCTATTCATATAGGTCTGAGTGATTTGTGAGCCTCCAGTGCCTTGTCTGTTGCATGACTTTCCTTGTATGCAATCATTACTATCGCTGTTGTTTTGTTGAACTCGATTTACCTTGTCTTCGCTTTCAACTGATCTAGAATGAAGATTTTTTGCCTCTCCATCCTTCTGGTGTAACCTGTTTGCAGTTACGTCTTGGTGTGACCTGTTTGCAGTTACGTCTTGGTGTAACCTGTTTGCAGTTACGTCTTGGTGTAACCTGTTTGCAGTTACATCCTCATGAATTGTCGTGTGATGTCTTTGTTTGCACTTAAGACATCGATGACGACTGTTGCATTCTTTAAGTGAATGTTTCTTAGACAAACAATTATAGCAGTGGCCATTTGACTTGATGAACCACTTTCTACTTTTGATGTCCATTTTCTGATACTTCTTACAGTTTTGAAGAAGATGCTTGTCATTACACGCTGAACATTTCATATTCACTACGTATAATGGCTTTGTTGATTCAACTACATGGTATGTCTTGGTCGTAGTTGGTTTGGATCCACTCTTGGCATGACTTGTTCTGGGCGCCAGAGTATCCGTAAGTGCTTCTAATATTTTCAAACGATTGTCTAAGAACGAGCTGAACTGTCTGTATTTAGGAAGCTCTTGTGATGCTCCCTGATGTTCTTCCCAAAGTCTCAACGTTATGAAGGGAAGCTTCTGAACTATTAAATAAATAAGTAGCACATCCCATGTTGATATGTCTACTTGTAGGCTCTTTAGTTGTTGCAGGCATTCCTCTGAAGTGTCGATTAAGGATTTTAAACCAGCTGTAGTCTCTATATTTAATTTTGACTGACTTGTCAGTATCTTTAGTTGATGATTAACCAATATCTTTTTGTTTTCGTACCTTGCCTTTGGTTTGTTCCAGGCAGGTAAGTAGTCCTCATTTGTTATAGGAGTATGTCGTAGTAGTTTTTCCGCATCTCCTATTAAAGAACCTTTCAAATAATACAGTTTTTGAACGTCTTTCAAACTTGTATTATTGTGTACTACAGCGACGTAAAGATCATGAAAAGAACGCCAGCCATCATAATCACCATTATATTTTGGCAATGTGATCTTAGGAAGAATGTTTTGTTGTTGTTCCACACGTGTTTGTTGTGTTAACAAGAGTGTGGAATTTGCCAGCTCTGTTGTAGGATTAATTGCATCATATAATGTACCTATATAATTGCAATAAATTGTCTCTAATTTGCTAAATGTGTCATCGGAAATATATTTCAGCGTGGCTTCTGGTGGGGTTTCGAGGATAAATTCGTTGATCAATTGGTCGATTTTCTCATACTCGAGCCATGTTCTCCTTATCTCTGAGAGTTTTGCTTCATAGAAACCCTTTGATCGGGTCTCTGATATTGTTTGTTTGCCATTATCAATAGATTTAATCAGGCGATTTCTTATTGCCCGTTCCTTGTTTAATAACCCCTTTACGTCTGCCATTATTGATTGAAATCAAATTCGAGTAAAGAAATGAAAATAAATCTTATTTTGCTACGCTATCTATGTGTGAATCAATGAACTAAATTAATTGAAATTTCTTGCTTATAAACGTAGACTACCGAAATCTGACGTTCTCGCGTATAAACGTAGCTCAATAATTAAGTGAGTAGAGCGACTCCTGGATGGAACCACCAAAATGTTTTCCCACAGCTAATGTCAATTCGACTGATTGACAAATACAAATAGACTGCGTTCGCAAAGTACAGTTTAATGAAATCTGTCAATTCCTATAATTGACTTTCGAAAGAAAACTGCAATTGCAAACGAGAATCCACGTATGCTGAAAGAAAATATTCTGGTGGAGTGTAGCGGTTAAATAAAAAGGATAATTTGTCACTCTATTATTCAATTAATTATTTATTGCCACAAATAATACTAATAACTAAACAAATGTTAAGTTTATGAGAAATTAATTACGTGCAAAATTCTATCACTATGACAAAATTACTTCCCTCAACTTAGACGTACAAGCTTGAAAACTTCACTTAAAATTCACTGATTCACTGTATGTTTTATGTATTTAGTAATTAAAGAAAATTCAAATGTACAAAAATTATATTTTTTTTACTCGAATCTATCTCTTTCCTTTCAATAATAATAACTCAAAAAAATTATGCTTTTCACAATTGCATATCTAAATAAATTTTTCTTTTTGATTCTTAACTAATATATTTACTAATAGCTGAAAGTAAATAATTATTAGAACTCAAAGTAGATCCAATTTCTGAATTATTATGTTGTGCAAAAACTGACCAAATGGCATATGTTTCACACGATAAATAATTGTTAGAAATGTCGATTTACTTGAGTGAATTAGTTAAAATGGCTGAAAAGACAAGATTAAGAATAGAAATTTCAATCGTTCTTGTTAAATTCATACATGTGTGTATAACCAACACCTGGCATGCAAACACAATGAAATTTAACCCAAATTGAAAATAATAACTGATATGCAAATTTACCTTTAATTTAATTTAGATTTGTCACTATTAAATTTAAGCAGTAAATTTACTTGAACTCTTGCTGCTGCTGCTTTTCCTTGAACAAACTTTGACAATTCGATTGTTGAAAAAAATTACTAAATTTTTGCTGAACTTTCTATTTCCTTTTTCCTGATGACTATTTGAACTACTTGAACTGTTTGAACTATTTAACTATTTGCAAATTGTGGGAGGAATGCTACTGCATGTGCTCGCACTTTGACAACTTTGAAAATATGAAGACAGAATGAAGAATGAACCCCCTTTTTATAGAGAATTTTGTTCCGATTTCATATCCATAAAAATGAATTATGCAAATTTTAGGCTTAATTTGACTACAATATGTAAATTTGTTGTAGTCATTTGATGTCAAATTACAAATTGCATTTTTTGACATCTTTCCCATAGAAATCCCTTTTAATTTCACGTAATTATGATAAGTTTTCCGAATCTGTGCTATAACTTATCGATACGCCATCTTTTAGTTCGATTTACAAAATTCCTCTCATAATTCATTTTCGTTCATCTTTATTCGTGTCCCTTTCACACCTTTGTGTCTCTTTCGCACTTATTGGTGCAAAGGGAAATTCGAAAATTCGCGAATATTCCGTAAACCGTGAAAAATTACGCGACGCGAACGCGCCCATTCGATTCTGCGTCTCTTTTCACCCCGGGGTGATATGTCAAACATCGCGAGAGTATGAAGTTCGCCGGTTTATTTATGTGCGAAGTGTCAGTCGCGCGCGAGTTTGTTATTTTTGTTAATTTGTGCAACAAAAGTGATTTAATGTTGTTAAAAGGTGCTCATCGTGGGATTCTGGTGTTATTGCATAGGTTTGTATAAAAATTTGTTAAATTTACATGTAGGTTTTATGTAAATTTCCACCTTTTTCCAATACCGTGTTTACCTGTCAAGGTGAGTTTTTGTTTTGTAAAATTCTCATCTCAGGTATTCACGAATCTATTGAGAAGATGTTTATTGTGTGCCCTGGCATGGGAATTAACATATTCTTTATGTTTTAAATGTTGTAATAAAAATTTTATTTAGTTTTGCATGTTTTGTTATTGTTTGTATGTGCTTTGCATAACATAGCTTTCTTGTGACCTTACTTCTTTATTTTAATTTAGTTCAATTTTTTTTTACTTCATTTTTTTGTTTATTTCAGGTCGTCGTGGGACCTTTGCATCTGTTGAGACGCCAGATGCTGGTAAGATATTTTTTGTTTTTACATTAACTTGATTTTTCTCGTTGTAGGTTGGTCGAACAATCGGTACTGTTTAATGCCAGCTGAAAGCAACACGTGGCTTAGTAGGCTAGTGACAAAAGTAACAAATTGATAAATGCAAGAGGGAAAATCATCTCTCTCGTTAGCTCAGTGGTAAGAGCAGTCGCCCGGCAAACGGAAGGTCGCGGTTTCAAACCCCGGATGACGCGGTTGTTGTTGTTGACGTGGCTTAATGAGCTAGTGACAAAAGTAACAAATTGATAAATGCAACAGGAAAATCATCCGTCTGATTAGTTCAGTGGTAAGAGCAGTAACCCAGAAAGCGGAATGTCCAGGTTTCAAACCCCGGATGAGGCGGTTTTTTCTCTTCTTGCATTTATATATTTGATTTAGAATCATTAAAAATAAAAGTTCTTAAAGTTCTTCTTTCTCTATAATTGACCGATTCTAGCAAGTGTAGGTTCGATTCCCGTCTGCGGGAAAAATAAATAAAATTGAATTTACAATTTATTTGTGCGCTTTCATCGTTACTGTTTAATGCAGCTGAAAGCAAAACGTGGCTTAGTAGGCTAGTGACAAAAGTAACAAATTTATAAATGCAACAGGAAAATCATCTGTCTGGTTAGCTCAGTGGTAAGAGCAGTAGCTCGGAAAGCGGAATGTCCAAGTTTCAAACTCCGGATGAGACGGTTGTTTTCTCTTCTTGCATTTATAAATTTGATTTAGAATCATTAAAAATCAAAGTTCTTAAAGTTCTTCTTTCTCCATCATTGACCGAGTCTAACAAGTTTTGGTTCGATTTCCGTCCGCGGGAAAAATAAATAAAATTGAATTTACAATTTATTTGTGCGCTTTCATTGTTACTGTTTAATGCCAGCTGAAAGCAAAACGTGGCTTAGTAGGCTAGTGACAAAAGTAACAAATTGATAAATGCAAGAGGGAAAATCATCTCTCTCGTTAGCTCAGTGGTAAGAGCAGTCGCCCGGCGAACGGAAGGTCCCGGTTTCAAACCGCGGATGAGGCGGTTGTTTTCTCTTCTTGCATTTATAAATTTGATTTAGAATCATTAAAAATAAAAGTTCTTAAAGTTCTTCTTTCTCCATCATTGACCCATTCTAACAAGAGTAGTTTCGATTCCCGTCCGCGGGAAAAATAAATAAAATTGAATTTACAATTTATTTGTGGGCTTTCATCGGTACTGTTTAATGCCAGCTGAAAGCAAAACGTGGCTTAGTAGGCTAGTGACAAAGTAACAAATTGATAAATGCAACAGGAAAATCATCTGTCTCGTTAGCTCAGTGGTAAGAGTAGTCGCCCAGAAAGCGGAATGTCCAGGTTTCAAACCCCGGATGAAGCGGTTGTTTTCTCTTCTTGCATTTATAAATTTGATTTAGAATCATTAAAAATAAAAGTTCTTAAAGTTCTTCTTTCTCCATCATTGACCAATTCTAACAAGGGTAGGTTCGATTCCCGTCCGCAAGAAAAATAAATAAAATTGAATTTACAATTTATTTGTGCGCTTTCATCGTTACTGGTTAATGCCAGCTGAAAGCAATACGTGGCTTAGTAGGCTAGTGACAAAAGTAACAAATTGATAAATGCAAGAGGGAAAATCATCTCTCTCGTTAGCTCAGTGGTAAGAGCAGTCGCCCGGCGAACGGAAGGTCCCGGTTTCAAACCGCGGATGAGGCGGTTGTTTTCTCTTCTTGCATTTATAAATTTGATTTAGAATCATTAAAAATAAAAGTTCTTAAAGTTCTTCTTTCTCCATCATTGACCCATTCTAACAAGAGTAGTTTCGATTCCCGTCCGCGGGAAAAATAAATAAAATTGAATTTACAATTTATTTGTGCGCTTTCATCGGTACTGTTTAATGCCAGCTGAAAGCAAAACGTGGCTTAGTAGGCTAGTGACAAAAGTAACAAATTGATAAATGCAACAGGAAAATCATCTGCCTGGTTAACTCAGTGGTAAGAGCAGTCGCCCAGAAAGCGGAATGTCCAGGTTTCAAACCCCGGATGAGGCGGTTGTTTTCTCTTCTTGCATTTATAAATTTAATTTAGAATCATTAAAAATAAAAGTTCTTAAAGTTCTTCTTTCTCCATCATTGACCAATTCTAACAAGTGTAGGTTCGATTCCCATCCGCGGGAAAAATAAATAAAATTGAATTTACAATTTATTTGTGCGCTTTCATCGTTACTGGTTAATGCCAGCTGAAAGCAATACGTGGCTTAGTAGGCTAGTGACAAAAGTAGCAAATTGATAAATGCAAGAGGGAAAATCATCTCTCTCGTTAGCTCAGTGGTAAGAGCAGTCGCCCGGCAAACGGAAGGTCCCGGTTTCAAACCCCGGATGAGTCGGTTGTTTTCTCTTCTTGCATTTATAAATTTGATTTAGAATCATTAAAAATAAAAGTTGTTAAAGTTCTTCTTTCTCCATCAATTACCGATTCTAAAATGTTTTGTTTCGATTCCCGTCCGCGGGAAAAATAAATAAAAATGGATTTACGATTTATTTGTGCGCTTTCATCGTACTGGTTAATGCCAGCTGAAAGCAAAACGTTGCTTAGTAGGATAGTGACAAAAGTAACAAATTGATAAATGCAAGAGGGAAAATCATCTGTCTCGTTAGCTCAGTGGTAAGAGCATTATCCCGGCAAAGGGAAGGTCCCGGTTTCAAACCCCGGACGAGGCGGTTGTTTTTTCTTCCTGCATTTGTAAATCTGCTTTAGAATCATTAAAAATAAAAGTTCTGAAAGTTCTTCTTTCTCCATCATTGACCGATTCTAACAAGGGTAGTTTCGATTCCCGTCCGCGGGAAAAATAAATATAATTGAATTTACAATTTATTTGTGCGCTTTCATCGGTACTGGTTAATGCCAGCTGAAAGCAAAACGTGGCTTAGTAGGCTAGTGACAAAAGTAACAAATTGATAAATGCAAGAGGCAAAATCATCTGTCTCGTTAGCTCAGTGGTAAGAGCAGTCGCCCGGCAAACGGAAGGTCCCGGTTTCAAACCTCGGATGACGCGGTTGTTTTCTCTTCTTGCATTTATAAATTTGATTTAGAATCATTAAAAATAAAAGTTCTTAAAGTTCTTCTTTCTCCATCATTGACCGATTCTAACAAGGGTAGGTTCGATTCCCGTCCGCGGGAAAAATAAATAAAATTGAATTTAGAATTTATTTGTGCGCTTTCATCGTTACTGGTTAATGCCAGCTGAAAGCAAAACGTGGCTTAATAGGCTAGTGACAAAAGCAACAAATTGATAAATGCAAGATGGAAAATCGTCTGTCTCGTTAGCTCAGTGGTAAGAGCACTATCCCGGCAAGGGGAAGGTCCCGGTTTCAAACCCCGGAATAGGCAGTTGTTTTTTCTTCCTGCATTTATAAATTTGATTTAGAATCATTAAAAATAAAAGTTGTTAAAGTTCTTCTTTCTCCATCAATGACCGATTCTAAAATGTTTTGTTTCGATTCCCGTCCGCGGGAAAAATAAATAAAAATGAATTTACGATTTATTTGTGCGCTTTCATCGTACTGGTTAATGCCAGCTGAAAGCAAAACGTTGCTTAGTAGGATAGTGACAAAAGTAACAAATTGATAAATGCAAGAGGGAAAATCATCTGTCTCGTTAGCTCAGTGGTAAGAGCATTATCCCGGGAAAGGGAAGGTCCCGGTTTCAAACCCCGGACGAGGCGGTTGTTTTTTCTTCCTGCATTTGTAAATCTGCTTTAGAATCATTAAAAATAAAAGTTCTTAAAGTTCTTCTTTCTCCATCATTGACCGATTCTAACAAGGGTAGTTTCGATTCCCGTCCGCGGGAAAAATAAATAAAATTGAATTTACAATTTATTTGTGCGCTTTCATCGGTACTGGTTAATGCCAGCTGAAAGCAAAACGTGGCTTAGTAGGCTAGTGACAAAAGTAACAAATTGATAAATGCAACAGGAAAATCATCTGCCTGGTTAACTCAGTGGTAAGAGCAGTCGCCCAGAAAGCGGAATGTCCAGGTTTCAAACCCCGGATGAGGCGGTTGTTTTCTCTTCTTGCATTTATAAATTTAATTTAGAATCATTAAAAATAAAAGTTCTTAAAGTTCTTCTTTCTCCATCATTGACCAATTCTAACAAGTGTAGGTTCGATTCCCATCCGCGGGAAAAATATATGAAATTGAATTTAGAGTTTATTTGTGCGCTTTCATGGTTACTGTTTAAGGCCAGCTGAAAGCAAAACGTGGCTTAGTAGGCTAGTGACAAAAGTAACAAATTGATAAATGCAAGAGGGAAAATCGTCTGTCTCGTGAGCTCAGTGGTAAGAGCATTATCCAGGCAAGGGGAAGGTCCCGGTTTCAAACCCCGGACTATGCAGTTGTTTTTTCTTCCTGCATTTATAAATTTGATTTAGAATCATTAAAAATAAAAGTTGTTAAAGTTCTTCTTTCTCCATCATTGACCGATTCTAACAAGGGTAGTTTCGATTCCCGTCCGCGGGAAAAATAAATAAAATTGAATTTACAATTTATTTGTGCGCTTTCATCGGTACTGGTTAATGCCAGCTGAAAGCAAAACGTGGCTTAGTAGGCTAGTGACAAAAGTAACAAATTAATAAATGCAAGAGGGAAAATCATCTCTCTCGTTAGCTCAGTGGTAAGAGCAGTCGCCCGGCAAACGGAAGGTCCCGGTTTCAAACCCCGGATGAGACGGTTGTTTTCTCTTCTTGCATTTATAAATTTGATTTAGAATCATTAAAAATAAAAGTTCTTAAAGTTCTTCTTTCTCCATCATTGACCGATTCTAACAAGGGTAGTTTCGATTCCCGTCCGCGGGAAAAATAAATAAAATTGAATTTACAATTTATTTGTGCGCTTTCATCGGTACTGTTTAATGCCAGCTGAAAGCAACACGTGGCTTAGTAGGCTAGTGACAAAAGTAACAAATTGATAAATGCAAGAGGGAAAATCATCTCTCTCGTTAGCTCAGTGGTAAGAGCAGTCGCCCGGCAAACGGAAGGTCGCGGTTTCAAACCCCGGATGACGCGGTTGTTGTTGTTGACGTGGCTTAATGAGCTAGTGACAAAAGTAACAAATTGATAAATGCAACAGGAAAATCATCCATCTGATTAGTTCAGTGGTAAGAGCAGTAACCCAGAAAGCGGAATGTCCAGGTTTCAAACCCCGGATGAGGCGGTTTTTCCTCTTCTTGCATTTATATATTTGATTTAGAATCATTAAAAATAAAAGTTCTTAAAGTTCTTCTTTCTCTATAATTGACCGATTCTAGCAAGTGTAGGTTCGATTCCCGTCTGCGGGAAAAATAAATAAAATTGAATTTACAATTTATTTGTGCGCTTTCATCGTTACTGTTTAATGCAGCTGAAAGCAAAACGTGGCTTAGTAGGCTAGTGACAAAAGTAACAAATTTATAAATGCAACAGGAAAATCATCTGTCTGGTTAGCTCAGTGGTAAGAGCAGTAGCTCGGAAAGCGGAATGTCCAAGTTTCAAACTCCGGATGAGACGGTTGTTTTCTCTTCTTGCATTTATAAATTTGATTTAGAATCATTAAAAATCAAAGTTCTTAAAGTTCTTCTTTCTCCATCATTGACCGAGTCTAACAAGTTTTGGTTCGATTTCCGTCCGCGGGAAAAATAAATAAAATTGAATTTACAATTTATTTGTGCGCTTTCATTGTTACTGTTTAATGCCAGCTGAAAGCAAAACGTGGCTTAGTATGCTAGTGACAAAAGTAACAAATTGATAAATGCAAGAGGGAAAATCATCTCTCTCGTTAGCTCAGTGGTAAGAGCAGTCGCCCGGCGAACGGAAGGTCCCGGTTTCAAACCGCGGATGAGGCGGTTGTTTTCTCTTCTTGCATTTATAAATTTGATTTAGAATCATTAAAAATAAAAGTTCTTAAAGTTCTTCTTTCTCCATCATTGACCCATTCTAACAAGAGTAGTTTCGATTCCCGTCCGCGGGAAAAATAAATAAAATTGAATTTACAATTTATTTGTGGGCTTTCATCGGTACTGTTTAATGCCAGCTGAAAGCAAAACGTGGCTTAGTAGGCTAGTGACAAAGTAACAAATTGATAAATGCAACAGGAAAATCATCTGTCTCGTTAGCTCAGTGGTAAGAGTAGTCGCCCAGAAAGCGGAATGTCCAGGTTTCAAACCCCGGATGAAGCGGTTGTTTTCTCTTCTTGCATTTATAAATTTGATTTAGAATCATTAAAAATAAAAGTTCTTAAAGTTCTTCTTTCTCCATCATTGACCAATTCTAACAAGGGTAGGTTCGATTCCCGTCCGCAAGAAAAATAAATAAAATTGAATTTACAATTTATTTGTGCGCTTTCATCGTTACTGGTTAATGCCAGCTGAAAGCAATACGTGGCTTAGTAGGCTAGTGACAAAAGTAACAAATTGATAAATGCAAGAGGGAAAATCATCTCTCTCGTTAGCTCAGTGGTAAGAGCAGTCGCCCGGCGAACGGAAGGTCCCGGTTTCAAACCGCGGATGAGGCGGTTGTTTTCTCTTCTTGCATTTATAAATTTGATTTAGAATCATTAAAAATAAAAGTTCTTAAAGTTCTTCTTTCTCCATCATTGACCCATTCTAACAAGAGTAGTTTCGATTCCCGTCCGCGGGAAAAATAAATAAAATTGAATTTACAATTTATTTGTGCGCTTTCATCGGTACTGTTTAATGCCAGCTGAAAGCAAAACGTGGCTTAGTAGGCTAGTGACAAAAGTAACAAATTGATAAATGCAACAGGAAAATCATCTGTCTGGTTAGCTCAGTGGTAAGAGCAGTCGCCCAGAAAACGGAATGTCCAGGTTTCAAACCCCGGATGAGGCGGTTGTTTTCTTTTCTTGCATTTATAAATTTGATTTAGAATCATTAAAACTAAAAGTTCTTAAAGTTCTTCTTTCTCCATCATTGACCGATTCTAGCAAGTGTAGGATCGATTCCCGTCCGCGGGAAAAATAAATAAAATTGAATTTACAATTTATTTGTGCGCTCTCATCGTTACTGTTTAATGCAGCGGAAAGCAAGACGTGGCTTAGTAGGCTAGTGACAAAAGTAACAAATTGATAAATGCAACAGGAAAATCATCTGTCTGGTTAGCTCAGTGGTAAGAGCAGTCGCAGGGAATGCGGAATGTCCCGGTTTCAAACCCCGGATGAGGCGGTTGTTTTCTCTTCTTGCATTTATAAATTTGATTTAGGATCATTAAAAATAAAAGTTCTTAAAGCTCTTCTTTCTCCATCATTGACCGATTATAACAAGGGTAGTTTCGATTCCCGTCCGCGGGAAAAATAAATAAAATTGAATTTACGATTTATTTGTGCGCTTTTATCGTACTGGTTAATGCCAGATGAAAGCAAAACGTGGCATAGTAGGCTAGTGACAAAAGTAACAAATTGATAAATGCAAGATGGAAAATCGTCTGTCTCGTTAGCTCAGTGGTAAGAGCACTATCCCGGCAAAGGGAAGGTCCCGGTTTCAAACCCCGGACTAGGCAGTTGTTTTTTCTTCCTGCATTTATAAATTTGATTTAGAATCATTAAAAATAAAAGTTGTTAAAGTTCTTCTTTCTCCATCAATGACCGATTCTAAAATGTTTTGTTTCGATTCCCGTCCGCGGGAAAAATAAATAAAAATGAATTTACGATTTATTTGTTCGCTTTCATCGTACTGCTTAATGCCAGCTGAAAGCAAAACGTTGCTTAGTAGGATAGTGACAAAAGAAACAAATTGATAAATGCAAGAGGGAAAATCATCTGTCTCGTTAGCTCAGTGGTAAGAGCATTATCCTGGCAAAGGGAAGGTCCCGGTTTCAAACCCCGGACGAGGCGGTTGTTTTTTCTTCCTGCATTTGTAAATCTGCTTTAGAATCATTAAAAATAAAAGTTCTTAAAGTTTTTCTTTCTCCATCATTGACCGATTCTAACAAGGGTAGTTTCGATTCCCGTCCGCGGGAAAAATAAATAAAATTGAATTTACAATTTATTTGTGCGCTTTCATCGGTACTGGTTAATGCCAGCTGAAAGCAAAACGTGGCTTAGTAGGCTAGTGACAAAAGTAACAAATTGATAAATGCAAGAGGCAAAATCATCTGTCTCGTTAGCTCAGTGGTAAGAGCAGTCGCCCAGAAAACGGAATGTCCAGGTTTCAAACCCCGGATGAGGCGGTTGTTTTCTTTTCTTGCATTTATAAATTTGATTTAGAATCATTAAAACTAAAAGTTCTTAAAGTTCTTCTTTCTCCATCATTGACCGATTCTAGCAAGTGTAGGTTCGATTCCCGTCCGCGGGAAAAATAAATAAAATTGAATTTACAATTTATTTGTGCGCTTTCATCGGTACTGGTTAATGCCAGCTGAAAGCAAAACGTGGCTTAGTAGGCTAGTGACAAAAGTAACAAATTGATAAATGCAACAGGAAAATCATCTGTCTGGTTAGCTCAGTGGTAAGAGCAGTCGCCCAGAAAACGGAATGTCCAGGTTTCAAACCCCGGATGAGGCGGTTGTTTTCTTTTCTTGCATTTATAAATTTGATTTAGAATCATTAAAAATAAAAGTTCTTAAAGTTCTTCTTTCTCCATCATTGACCGATTCTAACAAGGTTAGGTTCGATTCCCGTCCGCGGGAAAACTAAATAAAATTGAATTTACAATTTATTTGTGCGCTTTCATCGTTACTGGTTAATGCCAGCTGAAGCAAAACGTGGCTTAATAGGCTAGTGAAAAAAGTAACAAATTGATAAATGCAAGATGGAAAATCGTCTGTCTCGTTAGCTCAGTGGTAAGAGCACTATCCCGGCAAGGGGAAGGTCCCGGTTTCAAACCCCGGACTAGGCAGTTGTTTTTTCTTCCTGCATTTATAAATTTGATTTAGAATCATTAAAACTAAAAGTTGTTAAAGTTCTTCTTTCTCCATCAATGACCGATTCTAAAACGTTTTGTTTCGATTCCCGTCCGCGGCAAAAATAAATAAAAATGAATTTACGATTTATTTGTGCGCTTTCATCGTACTGGTTAATGCCAGCTGAAAGCAAAACGTTGCTTAGTAGGATAGTGACAAAAGTAACAAATTGATAAATGCAAGAGGGAAAATCATCTGTCTCGTTAGCTCAGTGGTAAGAGCATTATCCCGGCAAAGGGAAGGTCCCGGTTTCAAACCCCGGACGAGGCGGTTGTTTTTTCTTCCTGCATTTGTAAATCTGCTTTAGAATCATTAAAAATAAAAGTTCTTAAAGTTCTTCTTTCTCCATCATTGACCGATTCTAACAAGGGTAGTTTCGATTCCCGTCCGCGGGAAAAATAAATAAAATTGAATTTACAATTTATTTGTGCGCTTTCATCGGTACTGGTTAATGCCAGCTGAAAGCAAAACGTGGCTTAGTAGGCTAGTGACAAAAGTAACAAATTGATAAATGCAACAGGAAAATCATCTGCCTGGTTAACTCAGTGGTAAGAGCAGTCGCCCAGAAAGCGGAATGTCCAGGTTTCGAACCCCGGATGAGGCGGTTGTTTTCTCTTCTTGCATTTATAAATTTAATTTAGAATCACTAAAAATAAAAGTTCTTAAAGTTCTTC
Organism: Dioctria rufipes; assembly: GCA_963924295.1. NCBI lineage: Eukaryota > Metazoa > Arthropoda > Insecta > Diptera > Asilidae > Dioctria > Dioctria rufipes. The sequence goes on from OZ002740.1 coordinate 122,023,846, forward strand.
TTTCTCCATCATTGACCAATTCTAACAAGTGTAGGTTCGATTCCCATCCGCGGTAAAAATATATGAAATTGAATTTAGAGTTTATTTGTGCGCTTTCATCGTTACAGTTTAAGGCCAGCTGAAAGCAAAACGTGGCTTAGTAGGCTAGTGACAAAAGTAACAAATTGATAAATGCAAGAGGGAAAATCGTCTGTCTCGTGAGCTCAGTGGTAAGAGCATTATCCAGGCAAGGGGAAGGTCCCGGTTTCAAACCCCGGACTAGGCAGTTGTTTTTTCTTCCTGCATTTATAAATTTGATTTAGATTAAAAATAAAAGTTCTTAAAGCTCTTCTTTCTCCATCATTGACCGATTCTAACAAGGGTAGTTTCGATTCCCGTCCGCGGGAAAAATAAATAAAATTGAATTTACGATTTATTTGTGCGCTTTTATCGTACTGGTTAATGCCAGCTGAAAGCAAAACGTGGCATAGTAGGCTAGTGACAAAAGTAACAAATTGGTAAATGCAAGATGGAAAATCGTCTGTCTCGTTAGCTCAGTGGTAAGAGCACTATCCCGGCAAGGGGAAGGTCCCGGTTTCAAACCCCGGACTAGGCAGTTGTTTTTTCTTCCTGCATTTATAAATTTGATTTAGAATCATTAAAAATAAAAGTTGTTAAAGTTCTTCTTTCTCCATCAATGACCGATTCTAAAATGTTTTGTTTCGATTCCCGTCCGCGGGAAAAATAAATAAAAATGAATTTACGATTTATTTGTGCGCTTTCATCGTACTGGTTAATGCCAGCTGAAAGCAAAACGCTGCTTAGTAGGATAGTGACAAAAGTAACAAATTGATAAATGCAAGAGGGAAAATCATCTGTCTCGTTAGCTCAGTGGTAAGAGCATTATCCCGGCAAAGGGATGGTCCCGGTTTCAAACCCCGGACGAGGCGGTTGTTTTTTCTTCCTGCATTTGTAAATCTGCTTTAGAATCACTAAAAATAAAAGTTCTTAAAGTTCTTCTTTCTCCATCATTGACCGATTCTAACAAGGGTAGTTTCGATTCCCGTCCGCGGGAAAAATAAATAAAATTGAATTTACAATTTATTTGTGCGCTTTCATCGGTACTGGTTAATGCCAGCTGAAAGCAAAACGTGGCTTAGTAGGCTAGTGACAAAAGTAACAAATTGATAAATGCAACAGGAAAATCATCTGCCTGGTTAACTCAGTGGTAAGAGAAGTCGCCCAGAAAGCGGAATGTCCAGGTTTCAAACCCCGGATGAGGCGGTTGTTTTCTCTTCTTGCATTTATAAATTTAATTTAGAATCATTAAAAATAAAAGTTCTTAAAGTTCTTCTTTCTCCATCATTGACCAATTCTAACAAGTGTAGGTTCGATTCCCATCCGCGGGAAAAATATATGAAATTGAATTTAGAGTTTATATGTGCGCTTTCATCGTTACTGTTTAAGGCCAGCTGAAAGCAAAACGTGGCTTAGTAGGCTAGTGACAAAAGTAACAAATTGATAAATGCAAGAGGGAAAATCGTCTGTCTCGTGAGCTCAGTGGTAAGAGCATTATCCAGGCAAGGGGAAGGTCCCGGTTTCAAACCCCGGACTAGGCAGTTGTTTTTTCTTCCTGCATTTATAAATTTGATTTAGAATCATTAAAAATAAAAGTTGTTAAAGTTCTTCTTTCTCCATCATTGACCGATTCTAACAAGGGTAGTTTCGATTCCCGTCCGCGGGAAAAATAAATAGAATTGAATTTACAATTTATTTGTGCGCTTTCATCGGTACTGGTTAATGCCAGCTGAAAGCAAAACGTGGCTTAGTAGGCTAGTGACAAAAGTAACAAATTAATAAATGCAAGAGGGAAAATCATCTCTCTCGTTAGCTCAGTGGTAAGAGCAGTCGCCCGGCAAACGGAAGGTCCCGGTTTCAAACCCCGGATGAGGCGGTTGTTTTCTCTTCTTGCATTTATAAATTTGATTTAGAATCATTAAAAATAAAAGTTCTTAAAGTTCTTCTTTCTCCATCATTGACCGATTCTAACAAGGGTAGTTTCGATTCCCGTCCGCGGGAAAAATAAATAAAATTGAATTTACTATTTATTTGTGCGCTTTCATCGGTACTGTTTAATGCCAGCTGAAAGCAACACGTGGCTTAGTAGGCTAGTGACAAAAGTAACAAATTAATAAATGCAAGAGGGAAAATCATCTCTCTGGTTAGCTCAGTGGTAAGAGCAGTCGCCCGGCAAACGGAAGGTCCCGGTTTCAAACCCCGGATGAGGCGGTTGTTTTCTCTTCTTGCAATTATAAATTTGATTTAGAATCATTAAAAATAAAATTTCTTAAAGTTCTTCTTTCTCCATCATTGACCGATTCTAAAATGTTTTGTTTCGATTCCCGTCCGCGGGAAAAATAAATAAAAATGAATTTACGATTTATTTGTGCGCTTTCATCGTACTGGTTAATGCCAGCTGAAAGCAAAACGTTGCTTAGTAGGCTAGTGACAAAAGTAACAAATTGGTAACTGCAAGAGGCAAAATCATCTGTCTCGTTAGCTCAGTGGTAAGAGCATTATCCCGGCAAAGGGAAGTCCCGGTTTCAAACCCCGGACGAGGCGGTTGTTTTTTCTTCCTGCATTTGTAAATCTGCTTTAGAATCATTAAAAATAAAAGTTCTTAAAGTTCTTCTTTCTCCATCATTGACCGATTCTAACAAGGGTAGGTTCGATTCCCGTCCGCGGGAATTTACAATTTATTTGTGCGCTTTCATCGTTACTGGTTAATGCCAGCTGAAAGCAAAACGTGGCTTAATAGGCTAGTAACAAAAGTAACAAATTGATAAATGCAACAGGAAAATCATCCGTCTGATTAGTTCAGTGGTAAGAGCAGTCGCCCAGAAAGCGGAATGTCCAGGTTTCAAACCCTGGATGAGGCGGTTTTTTCTCTTCTTGCATTTATATATTTGATTTAGAATCATTAAAAATAAAAGTTCTTAAAGTTCTTCTTTCTCTATAATTGACCGATTCTAGCAAGTGTAGGTTCGATTCCCGTCGGCGGGAAAAATAAATAAAATTGAATTTACAATTTATTTGTGCGCTTTCATCGTTACTGTTTAATGCAGCTGAAAGCAAAACGTGGCTTAGTAGGCTAGTGACAAAAGTAACAAATTTATAAATGCAACAGGAAATAATCTGTCTGGTTAGCTCAGTGGTAAGAGCAATAGCCCGGAAAGCGGAATGTCCAAGTTTCAAACTCCGGATGAGACGGTTGTTTTCTCTTCTTGCATTTATAAATTTGATTTGGAATCATTAAAAATCGAAGTTCTTATAGTTCTTCTTTCTCCATCATTGACCGAGTCTAACAAGTTTTGGTTCGATTTCCGTCCGCGGGAAAAATAAATAAAATTGAATTTACAATTTATTTGTGCGCTTTCATTGTTACTGTTTAATGCCAGCTGAAAGCAAAACGTGGCTTAGTAGGCTAGTGACAAAAGTAACAAATTGATAAATGCAAGAGGGAAAATCATCTCTCTCGTTAGCTCAGTGGTAAGAGCAGTCGCCCGGCAAACGGAAGGTCCCGGTTTCAAACCCCGGATGAGGCGGTTGTTTTCTCTTCTTGCATTTATAAATTTGATTTAGAATCATTAAAAATAAAGGTTGTTAAAGTTCTTCTTTCTCCATCAATGACCGATTCTAAAATGTTTTGTTTCGATTCCCGTCCGCGGGAAAAATAAATAAAAATGAATTTACGATTTATTTGTGCGCTTTCATCGTACTGGTTAATGCCAGCTGAAAGCAAAACGTTGCTTAGTAGGATAGTGACAAAAGTAACAAATTGATAAATGCAAGAGGGAAAATCATCTGTCTCGTTAGCTCAGTGGTAAGAGCATTATCCCGGCAAAGGGAAGGTCCCGGTTTCAAACCCCGGACGAGGCGGTTGTTTTTTCTTCCTGCATTTGTAAATCTGCTTTAGAATCATTAAAAATAAAAGTTCTTAAAGTTCTTCTTTCTCCATCATTGACCGATTCTAACAAGGGTAGTTTCGATTCCCGTCCGCGGGAAAAATAAATAAAATTGAATTTACAATTTATTTGTGCGCTTTCATCGGTACTGGTTAATGCCAGCTGAAAGCAAAACGTGGCTTAGTAGGCTAGTGACAAAAGTAACAAATTGATAAATGCAAGAGGCAAAATCATCTGTCTCGTTAGCTCAGTGGTAAGAGCAGTCGCCCGGCAAACGGAAGGTCCCGGTTTCAAACCCCGGACGAGGCGGTTGTTTTTTCTTCCTGCATTTGTAAATCTGCTTTAGAATCATTAAAAATAAAAGTTCTTAAAGTTCTTCTTTCTCCATCATTGACCGATTCTAACAAGGGTAGGTTCGATTCCCGTCCGCGGGAAAAATAAATAAAATTGAATTTACAATTTATTTGTGCGCTTTCATCGTTACTGGTTAATGCCAGCTGAAAGCAAAACGTGGCTTAATAGGCTAGTGACAAAAGTAACAAATTGATAAATGCAACAGGAAAATCATCCGTCTGATTATTTCAGTGGTAAGAGCAGTCGCCCAGAAAGCGGAATGTCCAGGTTTCAAACCCTGGATGAGGCGGTTTTTTCTCTTCTTGCATTTATATATTTGATTTAGAATCATTAAAAGTAAAAGTTCTTAAAGTTCTTCTTTCTCTATAATTGACCGATTCTAGCAAGTGTAGGTTCGATTCCCGTCGGCGGGAAAAATAAATAAAATTGAATTTACAATTTATTTGTGCGCTTTCATCGTTACTGTTTAATGCAGCTGAAAGCAAAACGTGGCTTAGTAGGCTAGTGACAAAAGTAACAAATTTATAAATGCAACAGGAAAATCATCTGTCTGGTTAGCTAAGTGGTAAGAGCAATAGCCCGGAAAACGGAATGTCCAAGTTTCAAACTCCGGATGAGACGGTTGTTTTCTCTTCTTGCATTTATAAATTTGATTTAGAATCATTAAAAATCGAAGTTCTTATAGTTCTTCTTTCTCCATCATTGACCGAGTCTAACAAGTTTTGGTTCGATTTCCGTCCGCTGGAAAAATAAATAAAATCGAATTTACGATTTATTTGTGCGCCTTCATTGTTACTGTTTAATGCCAGCTGAAAGCAAAACGTGGCTTAGTAGGCTAGTGACAAAAGTAACAAATTGATAAATGCAAGAGGGAAAATCATCTCTCTCGTTAGCTCAGTGGTAATTGCATTATCCCGGCAAAGGGAAGGTCCCGGTTTCAAACCCCGGACGAGGCGGTTGTTTTTTCTTCCTGCATTTGTAAATCTGCTTTAGAATCATTAAAAATAAAAGTTCTTAAAGTTCTTCTTTCTCCATCATTGACCGATTCTAACAAGGGTAGTTTCGATTCCCGTCCGCGGGAAAAATAAATAAAATTGAATTTACAATTTATTTGTGCGCTTTCATCGGTACTGGTTAATGCCAGCTGAAAGCAAAACGTGGCTTAGTAGGCTAGTGACAAAAGTAACAAATTGATAAATGCAAGAGGCAAAATCATCTGTCTCGTTAGCTCAGTGGTAAGAGCAGTCGCCCGGCAAACGGAAGGTCCCGGTTTCAAACCTCGGATGACGCGGTTGTTTTCTCTTCTTGCATTTATAAATTTGATTTAGAATCATTAAAAATAAAAGTTGTTAAAGTTCTTCTTTCTCCATCAATGACCGATTCTAAAATGTTTTGTTTCGATTCCCGTCCGCGGGAAAAATAAATAAAAATGAATTTACGATTTATTTGTGCGCTTTCATCGTACTGGTTAATGCCAGCTGAAAGCAAAACGTTGCTTAGTAGAATAGTGACAAAAGTAACAAATTGATAAATGCAAGAGGGAAAATCATCTGTCTCGTTAGCTCAGTGGTAAGAGCATTATCCCGGCAAAGGGAAGGTCCCGGTTTCAAACCCCGGATGAGGCGGTTGTTTTCTCTTCTTGCATTTATAAATTTGATTTAGAATCATTAAAAATAAAAGTTCTTAAAGTTCTTCTTTCTCCATCATTGACCGATTCTAACAAGGGTAGTTTCGATTCCCGTCCGCGGGAAAAATAAATAAAATTGAATTTACTATTTATTTGTGCGCTTTCATCGGTACTGTTTAATGCCAGCTGAAAGCAACACGTGGCTTAGTAGGCTAGTGACAAAAGTAACAAATTAATAAATGCAAGAGGGAAAATCATCTCTCTGGTTAGCTCAGTGGTAAGAGCAGTCGCCCGGCAAACGGAAGGTCCCGGTTTCAAACCCCGGATGAGGCGGTTGTTTTCTCTTCTTGCAATTATAAATTTGATTTAGAATCATTAAAAATAAAATTTCTTAAAGTTCTTCTTTCTCCATCATTGACCGATTCTAAAATGTTTTGTTTCGATTCCCGTCCGCGGGAAAAATAAATAAAAATGAATTTACGATTTATTTGTGCGCTTTCATCGTACTGGTTAATGCCAGCTGAAAGCAAAACGTTGCTTAGTAGGCTAGTGACAAAAGTAACAAATTGGTAACTGCAAGAGGCAAAATCATCTGTCTCGTTAGCTCAGTGGTAAGAGCATTATCCCGGCAAAGGGAAGTCCCGGTTTCAAACCCCGGACGAGGCGGTTGTTTTTTCTTCCTGCATTTGTAAATCTGCTTTAGAATCATTAAAAATAAAAGTTCTTAAAGTTCTTCTTTCTCCATCATTGACCGATTCTAACAAGGGTAGGTTCGATTCCCGTCCGCGGGAATTTACAATTTATTTGTGCGCTTTCATCGTTACTGGTTAATGCCAGCTGAAAGCAAAACGTGGCTTAATAGGCTAGTAACAAAAGTAACAAATTGATAAATGCAACAGGAAAATCATCCGTCTGATTAGTTCAGTGGTAAGAGCAGTCGCCCAGAAAGCGGAATGTCCAGGTTTCAAACCCTGGATGAGGCGGTTTTTTCTCTTTTTGCATTTATATATTTGATTTAGAATCATTAAAAATAAAAGTTCTTAAAGTTCTTCTTTCTCTATAATTGACCGATTCTAGCAAGTGTAGGTTCGATTCCCGTCGGCGGGAAAAATAAATAAAATTGAATTTACAATTTATTTGTGCGCTTTCATCGTTACTGTTTAATGCAGCTGAAAGCAAAACGTGGCTTAGTAGGCTAGTGACAAAAGTAACAAATTTATAAATGCAACAGGAAATAATCTGTCTGGTTAGCTCAGTGGTAAGAGCAATAGCCCGGAAAGCGGAATGTCCAAGTTTCAAACTCCGGATGAGACGGATGTTTTCTCTTCTTGCATTTATAAATTTGATTTGGAATCATTAAAAATCGAAGTTCTTATAGTTCTTCTTTCTCCATCATTGACCGAGTCTAACAAGTTTTGGTTCGATTTCCGTCCGCGGGAAAAATAAATAAAATTGAATTTACAATTTATTTGTGCGCTTTCATTGTTACTGTTTAATGCCAGCTGAAAGCAAAACGTGGCTTAGTAGGCTAGTGACAAAAGTAACAAATTGATATATGCAAGAGGGAAAATCATCTCTCTCGTTAGCTCAGTGGTAAGAGCAGTCGCCCGGCAAACGGAAGGTCCCGGTTTCAAACCCCGGATGAGGCGGTTGTTTTCTCTTCTTGCATTTATAAATTTGATTTAGAATCATTAAAAATAAAGGTTGTTAAAGTTCTTCTTTCTCCATCAATGACCGATTCTAAAATGTTTTGTTTCGATTCCCGTCCGCGGGAAAAATAAATAAAAATGAATTTACGATTTATTTGTGCGCTTTCATCGTACTGGTTAATGCCAGCTGAAAGCAAAACGTTGCTTAGTAGGATAGTGACAAAAGTAACAAATTGATAAATGCAAGAGGGAAAATCATCTGTCTCGTTAGCTCAGTGGTAAGAGCATTATCCCGGCAAAGGGAAGGTCCCGGTTTCAAACCCCGGACGAGGCGGTTGTTTTTTCTTCCTGCATTTGTAAATCTGCTTTAGAATCATTAAAAATAAAAGTTCTTAAAGTTCTTCTTTCTCCATCATTGACCGATTCTAACAAGGGTAGTTTCGATTCCCGTCCGCGGGAAAAATAAATAAAATTGAATTTACAATTTATTTGTGCGCTTTCATCGGTACTGGTTAATGCCAGCTGAAAGCAAAACGTGGCTTAGTAGGCTAGTGACAAAAGTAACAAATTGATAAATGCAAGAGGCAAAATCATCTGTCTCGTTAGCTCAGTGGTAAGAGCAGTCGCCCGGCAAACGGAAGGTCCCGGTTTCAAACCCCGGACGAGGCGGTTGTTTTTTCTTCCTGCATTTGTAAATCTGCTTTAGAATCATTAAAAATAAAAGTTCTTAAAGTTCTTCTTTCTCCATCATTGACCGATTCTAACAAGGGTAGGTTCGATTCCCGTCCGCGGGAAAAATAAATAAAATTGAATTTACAATTTATTTGTGCGCTTTCATCGTTACTGGTTAATGCCAGCTGAAAGCAAAACGTGGCTTAATAGGCTAGTGACAAAAGTAACAAATTGATAAATGCAACAGGAAAATCATCCGTCTGATTATTTCAGTGGTAAGAGCAGTCGCCCAGAAAGCGGAATGTCCAGGTTTCAAACCCTGGATGAGGCGGTTTTTTCTCTTCTTGCATTTATATATTTGATTTAGAATCATTAAAAGTAAAAGTTCTTAAAGTTCTTCTTTCTCTATAATTGACCGATTCTAGCAAGTGTAGGTTCGATTCCCGTCGGCGGGAAAAATAAATAAAATTGAATTTACAATTTATTTGTGCGCTTTCATCGTTACTGTTTAATGCAGCTGAAAGCAAAACGTGGCTTAGTAGGCTAGTGACAAAAGTAACAAATTTATAAATGCAACAGGAAAATCATCTGTCTGGTTAGCTAAGTGGTAAGAGCAATAGCCCGGAAAACGGAATGTCCAAGTTTCAAACTCCGGATGAGACGGTTGGTTTCTCTTCTTGCATTTATAAATTTGATTTAGAATCATTAAAAATCGAAGTTCTTATAGTTCTTCTTTCTCCATCATTGACCGAGTCTAACAAGTTTTGGTTCGATTTCCGTCCGCTGGAAAAATAAATAAAATCGAATTTACGATTTATTTGTGCGCCTTCATTGTTACTGTTTAATGCCAGCTGAAAGCAAAACGTGGCTTAGTAGGCTAGTGACAAAAGTAACAAATTGATAAATGCAAGAGGGAAAATCATCTCTCTCGTTAGCTCAGTGGTAAGAGCATTATCCCGGCAAAGGGAAGGTCCCGGTTTCAAACCCCGGACGAGGCGGTTGTTTTTTCTTCCTGCATTTGTAAATCTGCTTTAGAATCATTAAAAATAAAAGTTCTTAAAGTTCTTCTTTCTCCATCATTGACCGATTCTAACAAGGGTAGTTTCGATTCCCGTCCGCGGGAAAAATAAATAAAATTGAATTTACAATTTATTTGTGCGCTTTCATCGGTACTGGTTAATGCCAGCTGAAAGCAAAACGTGGCTTAGTAGGCTAGTGACAAAAGTAACAAATTGATAAATGCAAGAGGCAAAATCATCTGTCTCGTTAGCTCAGTGGTAAGAGCAGTCGCCCGGCAAACGGAAGGTCCCGGTTTCAAACCTCGGATGACGCGGTTGTTTTCTCTTCTTGCATTTATAAATTTGATTTAGAATCATTAAAAATAAAAGTTGTTAAAGTTCTTCTTTCTCCATCAATGACCGATTCTAAAATGTTTTGTTTCGATTCCCGTCCGCGGGAAAAATAAATAAAAATGAATTTACGATTTATTTGTGCGCTTTCATCGTACTGGTTAATGCCAGCTGAAAGCAAAACGTTGCTTAGTAGAATAGTGACAAAAGTAACAAATTGATAAATGCAAGAGGGAAAATCATCTGTCTCGTTAGCTCAGTGGTAAGAGCATTATCCCGGCAAAGGGAAGGTCCCGGTTTCAAACCCCGGACGAGGCGGTTGTTTTTTCTTCCTGCATTTGTAAATCTGCTTTAGAATCATTAAAAATAAAAGTTCTTAAAGTTCTTCTTTCTCCATCATTGACCGATTCTAACAAGGGTAGTTTCGATTCCCGTCCGCGGGAAAAATAAATAAAATTGAATTTACAATTTATTTGTGCGCTTTCATCGGTACTGGTTAATGCCAGCTGAAAGCAAAACGTGGCTTAGTAGGCTAGTGACAAAAGTAACAAATTGATAAATGCAAGAGGCAAAATCATCTGTCTCGTTAGCTCAGTGGTAAGAACAGTCGCCCGGCAAACGGAAGGTCCCGGTTTCAAACCTCGGATGACGCGGTTGTTTTCTCTTCTTGCATTTATAAATTTGATTTAGAATCATTAAAAATAAAAGTTCTTAAAGTTCTTCTTTCTCCATCATTGACCGATTCTAGCAAGGGTAGGTTCGATTCCCGTCCGCGGGAAAAATAAATAAAATTGAATTTACAATTTATTTGTGCGCTTTCATCGTTACTGGTTAATGCCAGCTGAAAGCAAAACGTGGCTTAATAGGCTAGTGACAAAAGTAACAAATTGATAAATGCAAGATGGAAAATCGTCTGTCTCGTTAGCTCAGTGGTAAGAGCACTATCCCGGCAAGGGGAAGGTCCCGGTTTCAAACCCCGGACTAGGCAGTTGTTTTTTCTTCCTGCATTTATAAATTTGATTTAGAATCATTAAAAATAAAAGTTGTTAAAGTTCTTCTTTCTCCATCAATGACCGATTCTAAAATGTTTTGTTTCGATTCCCGTCCGCGGGAAAAATAAATAAAAATGAATTTACGATTTATTTGTGCGCTTTCATCGTACTGGTTAATGCCAGCTGAAAGCAAAACGTTGCTTAGTAGGATAGTGACAAAAGTAACAAATTGATAAATGCAAGAGGGAAAATCATCTGTCTCGTTAGCTCAGTGGTAAGAGCATTATCCCGGCAAAGGGAAGGTCCCGGTTTCAAACCCCGGACGAGGCGGTTGTTTTTTCTTCCTGCATTTGTAAATCTGCTTTAGAATCATTAAAAATAAAAGTTCTTAAAGTTCTTCTTTCTCCATCATTGACCGATTCTAACAAGGGTAGTTTCGATTCCCGTCCGCGGGAAAAATAAATAAAACTGAATTTACTATTTATTTGTGCGCTTTCATCGTACTGGTTAATGCCAGCTGAAAGCAAAACGTTGCTTAGTAGGATAGTGACAAAAGTAACAAATTGATAAATGCAAGAGGGAAAATCGTCTGTCTCGTGAGCTCAGTGGTAAGAGCATTATCCAGGCAAGGGGAAGGTCCCGGTTTCAAATCCCGGACTAGGCAGTTGTTTTTTCTTCCTGCATTTATAAATTTGATTTAGAATCATTAAAAATAAAAGTTGTTAAAGTTCTTCTTTCTCCATCATTGACCGATTCTAACAAGGGTAGTTTCGATTCCCGTCCGCGGGAAAAATAAATAAAATTGAATTTACAATTTATTTGTGCGCTTTCATCGGTACTGGTTAATGCCAGCTGAAAGCAAAACGTGGCTTAGTAGGCTAGTGACAAAAGTAACAAATTAATAAATGCAAGAGGGAAAATCATCTCTCTCGTTAGCTCAGTGGTAAGAGCAGTCGCCCGGCAAACGGAAGGTCCCGGTTTCAAACCCCGGATGAGGCGGTTGTTTTCTCTTCTTGCATTTATAAATTTGATTTAGAATCATTAAAAATAAAAGTTCTTAAAGTTCTTCTTTCTCCATCATTGACCGATTCTAACAAGGGTAGTTTCGATTCCCGTCCGCGGGAAAAATAAATAAAATTGAATTTACAATTTATTTGTGCGCTTTCATCGGTACTGTTTAATGCCAGCTGAAAGCAACACGTGGCTTAGTAGGCTAGTGACAAAAGTAAGAAATTAATTAATGCAAGAGGGAAAATCATCTCTCTCGTTAGCTCAGTGGTAAGAGCAGTCGCCCGGCAAACGGAAGGTCCCGGTTTCAAACCCCGGATGAGGCGGTTGTTTTCTCTTCTTGCATTTATAAATTTGATTTAGAATCATTAAAAATAAAAGTTCTTAAAGTTCTTCTTTCTCCATCATTGACCGATTCTAACAAGGGTAGGTGCGATTCCCGTCCGCGGGAAAAATAAATAAAATTGAATTTACAATTTATTTGTGCGCTTTCATCGTTACTGGTTAATGCCAGCTGAAAGCAAAACGTGGCTTAATAGGCTAGTGACAAAAGTAACAAATTGATAAATGCAACAGGAAAATCATCCGTCTGATTAGTTCAGTGGTAAGAGCAGTCGCCCAGAAAGCGGAATGTCCAGGTTTCAAACCCTGGATGAGGCGGTTTTTTCTCTTCTTGCATTTATATATTTGATTTAGAATCATTAAAAATAAAAGTTCTTAAAGTTCTTCTTTCTCTATAATTGACCGATTCTAGCAATTGTAGGTTCGATTCCCGTCGGCGGGAAAAATAAATAAAATTGAATTTACAATTTATTTGTGCGCTTTCATCGTTACTGTTTAATGCAGCTGAAAGCAAAACGTGGCTTAGTAGGCTAGTGACAAAAGTAACAAATTAATAAATGCAAGAGGGAAAATCATCTCTCTCGTTAGCTCAGTGGTAAGAGCAGTCGCCCGGCAAACGGAAGGTCCCGGTTTCAAACCCCGGATGAGGCGGTTGTTTTCTCTTCTTGCATTTATAAATTTGATTTAGAATCATTAAAAATCGAAGTTCTTATAGTTCTTCTTTCTCCATCATTGACCAAGTCTAACAAGTTTTGGTTCGATTTCCGTCCGCGGGAAAAATAAATAAAATTGACTTTACAATTTATTTGTGCGCTTTCATTGTTACTGTTTAATGCCAGCTGAAAGCAAAACGTGGCTTAGTAGGCTAGTGACAAAAGTAACAAATTGATAAATGCAAGAGGGAAAATCATCTCTCTCGTTAGCTCAGTGGTAAGAGCAGTCGCCCGGCAAACGGAAGGTCCCGGTTTCAAACCCCGGATGAGGCGGTTGTTTTCTCTTCTTGCATTTATAAATTTGATTTAGAATCATTAAAAATAAAAGTTGTTAAAGTTCTTCTTTCTCCATCAATGACCGATTCTAAAATGTTTTGTTTCGATTCCCGTCCGCGGGAAAAATAAATAAAAATGAATTTACGATTTATTTGTGCGCTTTCATCGTACTGGTTAATGCCAGCTGAAAGCAAAACGTTGCTTAGTAGGATAGTGACAAAAGTAACAAATTGATAAATGCAAGAGGGAAAATCATCTGTCTCGTTAGCTCAGTGGTAAGAGCATTATCCCGGCAAAGGGAAGGTCCCGGTTTCAAACCCCGGACGAGGCGGTTGTTTTTTCTTCCTGCATTTGTAAATCTGCTTTAGAATCATTAAAAATAAAAGTTCTTAAAGTTCTTCTTTCTCCATCATTGACCGATTCTAACAAGGGTAGTTTCGATTCCCGTCCGCGGGAAAAATAAATAAAATTGAATTTACAATTTATTTGTGCGCTTTCATCGTTACTGGTTAATGCCAGCTGAAAGCAAAACGTGGCTTAGTAGGCTAGTGACAAAAGTAACAAATTGATAAATGCAAGAGGCAAAATCATCTGTCTCGTTAGCTCAGTGGTAAGAACAGTCGCCCGGCAAACGGAAGGTCCCGGTTTCAAACCTCGGATGACGCGGTTGTTTTCCCTTCTTGCATTTATAAATTTGATTTAGAATCATTAAAAATAAAAGTTCTTAAAGTTCTTCTTTCTCCATCATTGACCGATTCTAGCAAGGGTAGGTTCGATTCCCGTCCGCGGGAAAAATAAATAAAATTGAATTTACAATTTATTTGTACGCTTTCATCGTTACTGGTTAATGCCAGCTGAAAGCAAAACGTGGCTTAATAGGCTAGTGACAAAAGTAACAAATTGATAAATGCGAGATGGAAAATCGTCTGTCTCGTTAGCTCAGTGGTAAGAGCACTATCCCTGCAAGGGGAAGGTCCCGGTTTCAAACCCCGGACTAGGCAGTTGTTTTTTCTTCCTGCATTTATAAATTTGATTTAGAATCATTAAAAATAAAAGTTGTTAAAGTTCTTCTTTCTCCATCAATGACCGATTCTAAAATGTTTTGTTTCGATTCCCGTCCGCGGGAAAAATAAATAAAAATGAATTTACGATTTATTTGTGCGCTTTCATCGTACTGGTTAATGCCAGCTGAAAGCAAAACGTTGCTTAGTAGGATAGTGACAAAAGTAACAAATTGATAAATGCAAGAGGGAAAATCATATGTCTCGTTAGGTCAGTGGTAAGAGCATTATCCCGGCAAAGGGAAGGTCCCGGTTTCAAACCCCGGACGAGGCGGTTGTTTTTTCTTCCTGCATTTGTAAATCTGCTTTAGAATCATTAAAAATAAAAGTTCTTAAAGTTCTTCTTTCTCCATCATTGACCGATTCTAACAAGGGTAGTTTCGATTCCCGTCCGCGGGAAAAATAAATAAAATTGAATTTACAATTTATTTGTGCGCTTTCATCGGTACTGGTTAATGCCAGCTGAAAGCAAAACGTGGCTTAGTAGGCTAGTGACAAAAGTAACAAATTGATAAATGCAACAGGAAAATCATCTGCCTGGTTAACTCAGTGGTAAAAGCAGTCGCCCAGAAAGCGGAATGTCCAGGTTTCAAACCCCGGATGAGGCGGTTGTTTTCTCTTCTTGCATTTATAAATTTAATTTAGAATCATTAAAAATAAAAGTTCTTAAAGTTCTTCTTTCTCCATCATTGACCAATTCTTACAAGTGTAGGTTCGATTCCCATCCGCGGGAAAAATATATGAAATTGAATTTAGAGTTTATTTGTGCGCTTTCATCGTTACTGTTTAAGGCCAGCTGAAAGCAAAACGTGGCTTAGTAGGCTAGTGACAAAAGTAACAAATTGATAAATGCAAGAAGGAAAATCGTCTGTCTCGTGAGCTCAGTGGTAAGAGCATTATCCAGGCAAGGGGAAGGTCCCGGTTTCAAACCCCGGACTAGGCAGTTGTTTTTCTTCCTGCATTTATAAATTTGATTTAGAATCATTAAAAATAAAAGTTGTTAAAGTTCTTCTTTCTCCATCATTGACCGATTCTAACACGGGTAGTTTCGATTCCCGTCCGCGGGAAAAATAAATAAAATTGAATTTACAATTTATTTGTGCGCTTTCATCGGTACTGGTTAATGCCAGCTGAAAGCAAAACGTGGCTTAGTAGGCTAGTGACAAAAGTAAGAAATTAATAAATGCAAGAGGGAAAATCATCTCTCTCGTTAGCTCAGTGGTAAGAGGAGTCGCCCGGCAAACGCAAGGTCCCGGTTTCAAACCCCGGATGAGGCGGTTGTTTTCTCTTCTTGCATTTATAAATTTGATTTAGAATCATTAAAAATAAAAGTTCTTAAAGTTCTTCTTTCTCCATCATTGACCGATTCTAACAAGGGTAGGTTCGATTCCCGTCCGCGGGAAAAATAAATAAAATTGAATTTACAATTTATTTGTGCGCTTTCATCGTTACTGGTTAATGCCAGCTGAAAGCAAAACGTGGCTTAATAGGCTAGTGACAAAAGTAACAAATTGATAAATGCAACAGGAAAATCATCCGTCTCATTAGTTCAGTTTTAAGAGCAGTCGCCCAGAAAGCGGAATGTCCAGGTTTCAAACCCCGGATGAGGCGGTTTTTTCTCTTCTTGCATTTATATATTTGATTTAGAATCATTAAAAATAAAAGTTCTTAAAGTTCTTCTTTCTCTATAATTGACCGATTCTAGCAAGTGTAGGTTCGATTCCCGTCTGCGGGAAAAATAAATAAAATTGAATTTACAATTTATTTGTGCGCTTTCATCGTTACTGTTTAATGCAGCTGAAAGCAAAACGTGGCTTAGTAGGCTAGTGACAAAAGTAACAAATTTATAAATGCAACAGGAAAATCATCTGTCTGGTTAGCTCAGTGGTAAGAGCAGTAGCCCGGAAAGCGGAATGTCCAAGTTTCAAACTCCGGATGAGACGGTTGTTTTCTCTTCTTGCATTTATAAATTTGATTTAGAATCATTAAAAATCAAAGTTCTTAAAGTTCTTCTTTCTCCATCATTGACCGAGTCTAACAAGTTTTGGTTCGATTTCCGTCCGCGGGAAAAATAAATAAAATTGAATTTACAATTTATTTGTGCGCTTTCATTGTTACTGTTTAATGCCAGCTGAAAGCAAAACGTGGCTTAGTAGGCTAGTGACAAAAGTAACAAATTGATAAATGCAAGAGGGAAAATCATCTCTCTCGTTAGCTCAGTGGTAAGAGCAGTCGCCCGACGAACGGAAAGTCCCGGTTTCAAACCCCGGATGAGTCGGTTGTTTTCTCTTCTTGCATTTATAAATTTGATTTAGAATCATTAAAAATAAAAGTTCTTAAAGTTCTTCTTTCTCCATCATTGACCCATTCTAACAAGAGTAGTTTCGATTCCCGTCCGCGGGAAAAATAAATAAAATTGAATTTACAATTTATTTGTGCGCTTTCATCGGTACTGTTTAATGCCAGCTGAAAGCAAAACATTGTTATGTACGTAAATTTAATACCCTGGAAAAGTATAAAAAGGGAATAATTTTACATGCATACATACATGTTGGAACATGATTAGCTTACCTTCAAAAACATTTGAAGAAAGCGAATCAGTTCCTAAAATTCCTAAAAACCCTAAAATTTATAAAACATTAAAAATTCCAAAAATCACTAAAATTCACATAAGCTAACCATGCCTAAAACATGGTTAGCTTATCTATTCAATCAGTGAAGAAAATTGCATCAGCAATTTTCTTCACATTCCATGAATTAAAATAAAATTATTCCCATGGCAAATTTTGCCTTCAGCAAAATTTGCCAGTAGAAATATTTACTTTTAAAAAACAAAGCAAAAGACAAATCGTACCTTCAGTACGATTTGTCGTGAAAATTACAATATGTATGTACGAATGTACATACATATCACAAAAAAGCTTTCGCGATAAGAAGAGCGCGCCGCGAAAATACATTGTATGTATACGCGCGCGGCAATTCTAATCGTCGTGACGGTGGCTGATGTTTATAAAAGCATCAAATGTCAAGCCACCGTCCAACGAAAAATATTCTGGACTTGTTTAATCAATTCCAGAATAAATGAAAATTTTCTCAGGGTGAAAATGCAACTATGCATTTTTTACCCTGAACGAGGGCTCTTGATCGCGACGAAAGTTATCAAGAGCCGAGTTGGTTTTTGAATCTCTTGGAGTACGCGGCAGTCGAATTATAAAAGCGAACGGAGTTGAATTTTAGATTGAAAAAGAGAAAAGTTGAATTAAAAAAGTTTGTAAAAAACGAGTTGGTTTTGTAAATCTTAATTGAAAAGGTGACAGTCGAATTTGGAAACGAAGAAGTTGTGATTTAAAAAATATCATACGCGGCAGTCGAGTTTTAAAGAAAATTAGAGTTGGTTTTTGAAATTCTTTTGGAAAAAATCGGGTGGATCGGTCTCGGTCGCGTTGATAACGGAAATTAGCGTAAAACTACAAAAGTTTCTATATAAGGAAAAGTGGTGGAGTTATCAAAAAGTTTCCAATAAAGTGCAAAAAAAAAATAAATAAAATAAATAAAGTTTATACAAAAAATAAAAGGGTGTTTTGGATTAACTCCGCTGCCAGAGCCCCGCTAAAGGTATTTATACAACAAATTGGCGCAGCCGGTAGGATAGAGGAAGCCTACTTTGAAAAACAAAAAAAAAAGTATAAGCGCTCGAAAACCCTCTATCCTACGAATCTAAAAGGAGTTTAGGACGAGATCGAATACTGGGCAAGACACCCTACCCTTCGCCTGAAATTGAGTCTGGCTTCAGGAGTATTTCGATCTTGTCGGCTCCCAACGCTCGGGGTCGGACAGCTTTAACTGCCTCTGTTTGTAAAACACGCAGCCACCCCCTCATCAAAGCACAAAGTGCCAACGTGGGACAATAGCGGGCTTCATACCAGCCCAGGATATCAGAAGTTCACAACCAAAAGTGCTAAAGCTACACTTGAAGGAAGGAAGTTTGCAAACCATCCGCTATCTGCGATCCAGAGCTGAAAGGGACTTCGAAGTAGGCAACGCGCCCCCCTTTCAGCTTTTATCCAGGGGAATTTAAGTAGGCCACGGGCCCCCCCGGCAGCAAAAGAACTTCAAGAAACCGAACCAACGATCCTGAATTGAGAGGGACCTCGAAGAAGGCAATAAGCCCCCCTCTCAATTTGAACCAAGGGAATTAAGACGGCAGAAGCCCCCCTAGCTGCAAATTTCACACACGGTGGTCCATGAGCGAGGAAAGCTCCCACCAAGAAATACCGCCGGAAATCGAACTTCCATCAACTCCTCAACAATCTTCCTCCCGGTACGAAGGAGGCAACGCGGGAGCAACATCCGCAACAGAGGGTGCTAATCAAACACCCCCAACAAATTCAACAAAAAAAGGGGTAACACTCAGGAGTGGGACAATCCTTACAGGTCCCCAACAAGTAAGACCTTCCCATTTAAATTTAGAAAGTTATTTAAAATATCTAGAGGAGAAAGTGCGAGACTCCTCCGAACTTTCTGTTATACAGTGCGATTCTATCGATAAACAGCTCAAAAAGTCCCGTGAACGGCGGCTTGAGCAAATCGCGCAATTCAAAGAAAGTACGGAAAAATTTAAAGAAAGCTTAAAGCAGTTTGGAGAACTCTCGCACTCTCTCGAAACAGAAATTACAAATAATAGTGTAGAATTAAGAGAAGGTGCCATTGAAGACAGTGTCAGTGATTCCACCGTGAGCGAAATCCTATTGAATTGGCTGGGCGACTCCCTTTTGGAAACCAGCGTAGAAGAAACTAGCTCCCCAAAAGTGTCAAACTTTAGCTTCAGAATCCCCAATATAAACATGGCAGATTACGCGAAAATCGCCAAACTGACTGCTCAGCTGGTTCCCCTATTCTCGGGAGAGCAGCACCCAAAATTGAGCCTTGAGCTCCAAACGTTCCTAGGATGCTGCAGGCAGGTAATCCAGTGCATTTCGGTGGATGAACTAACAGCATTTCTGCAAATCTTCCCCACCAGGCTTCGAGGCGAAGCTTATCAGCTTTTTGCCTCAAATATGCCCACTACTTTCAAAGAAGTAGAAGAACGGCTAAATCGCACACACCTGCCTAGAGAAACTTACCAGGAACTGGTAAATAAATTAATCACTACAAGGCAGTATCCTTTAGAGAATCTCACAGCCTTCACGACACGAGTAAAACAAATGCTGGCACTCTGCAATGAAGCAGCAGAATCCAAATACGGAGCCACAGCAGCACCAGCTGTTAAAACGCAGTTGGAAGATTTCGCGAAAAACGCACTGAAAACAGGCGTAAATAACCCATATATGTGCCAATACCTTCTGACCATGACAGACGGCACGGTGGATGACCTCGTACAAAGAGCACTCGACATGGAACGTCTCCAGCAAAGTGCTCTATTCCTGCAACCTTCAGGGCAATTTCAGCCAAATGTGATGCAAAATCCGATACCCCATTCAATAAGTGCAACAACACCAAATAACGCACATTTTAACCAACTTAACTCATCCGCTAATCACAGCGTATTTACTCCCGGCATAATGCCATTCGCTCAAGTTCCTCAGACCCTGCCAAACCCAAGCAGTCACATACCAACGTCACAGTTCACACAGGCCGGCACAGCATATATTAAACAGGAACCCAGATCGCCAGATAAAAATTATAATGTAAAAAATAAAAATAATTATTTAAATAAAATTACTTGTAGTTTTTGTAATTTAAGAGGCCACACATACGCAGATTGCCCCAAACGTAAAAATACTCCGTACTGTGTGAACTGCAAAATATACAACCACGATATACGTGACTGCAGGAGGAACAACAACAATATTCAAAGATCAAGCAACAATGGTGGACCATCGAATCAACGCCCTAGAGAGCCGCAGAATCCCAATAACAACTCAAGAGTATATAATGTGCGAAAAAAGTGCGAATTTTGTGGTCGTTCTGGACATGCAGTAAATAACTGCCAACAAAAACGTAAATGGGAAGCCCGGAGTCAGGGAAACGACGTACAGTCGACCCACAACTCCCCGGCTCGACTATAAATCTCCCATCTAATAAATTAGGGTCTCCTCAGCAGCCCGATTCCAGTGTCGCTACAGTAAAACTTCCTTTAGACATAGGCCTGAACGGACAAACTAAACTAATAGTAGACACAGGCGCTGAGGTAAGTATAATAAAGAAAGGGTCATTAAAAGACCTCAAAGAAATTAACCACAATGAGGCATGTACACTTCAGACCCCATTTGGTACGGGAAAGACGCTGGGAAATTGCCAGGGAAACTTCGTTTTCAAAAACAAAATTCCCTGCAAGTTTCAAGTCGTAAAGAACTTGCCTGGCCTTTCCGATGATGGACTTCTAGGAAATGATTTCCTAGCAAAAAACTGCAACGTTGAGGGTCCTAATAAGGCACTAAGGTTTCCTCGCACGGAAACTAATCCAGACGAATTTGCTTTGCCATTAGAGTTTGACACGGACAAGCTACATTCTGAAAAAGCAGTCGAAGTAAGAACACTTGCAGAAGAGGTAGAGTCTAAACAGGCTGAACTATCCACCTGCAGTGTCTTCAAGGCTTCTCAAACGAGAAAAGCTGGCTGCCAAGCTCCAAAAGGGCCCAAGGAATGTGAAAAAAGCTGTCTGGGCGAGCACGAGACCGATGATGGCAGGCAGCAATTGGTTACCTTTAAGGAACCAATCTGCATACCTGCGCGCTCTCAAATTGTGGCCCCAGTGCCGTTACAAACTCAAGAAGAAATGCTCTGTTTATCCCAAGAGATAAGCGATGGAGTCTTCTTGGCAAACAGTTTGCTGTCATCTGGAGAAGAATTAGTGCTGGTCAGTATTCTCAACGCTAATAGTCATAAAGTAGTCATACATAGCTTAAAGTTACAGCTATTTCCAATAAACGACTACACACTAGTCCCATTGACGCACACAAAAGACCACAACCAAACGCACATTCCCACACCAAACAAAGAGGCAATATCAAACAACACAAGAGACGGAACTGAGTGTCTAAAGCCTGCCAAAAAGGTGCATATAACTCTTCCGTCCAAAATCCCGAGGCATAAATCACTATTAAACAAACAACGGCCGTACAAGAACGGTAGCGAGTCGCTAAAGCCTATACTAAAGGTGCATATTACTCCACCGTCTTCTAGCATAAAAAATCCCACATGGCCAAAAAATACTAGCATCGGCGCGCATGAGTATTCCACACAACCTAAGGCAAAGACCGCACAGGTGTATCAAACTCAGCCGTCAACAAAGCAGGAAGCAAGTACCCTGTTACATGCTAAATACAACAAAATAAAGCCTCATAAGGAATTAACTAAATTCAATCCAACTTCAGGACACAAATTTACAAGGAATAGGAAGTCAAACCAAGGTTCAGCCGACAAGACGGCGATATTACAACATATACGATATCTATACCCGGATAATGCGACTCCGGACGATCCAAAACAATACCCGCGTATTTCTAGGCTAGAGCAAGAACTCAGCCTAGACCCTAATTTAACCGCGGAAGAAAAAATGTCGATATCAGAACTCTGCGAAGAGTATAACGATATCTTCTTCCTCAAAGGTGACAAACTCACCTATACAAATGCGATAACGCATAATATTCCATTTGTGCAAGATCAAGCACCAAACACAGCGGAAAGTTATTAACGAGCAGCTAAAAGAAATGCTAGACAGCGGGATAGTCCAGTCTAGTAAAAGCCCTTGGAATTCACCTCTACTAGTTGTCCCCAAGAAAGCGGGACCTGACGGTGAAAAAAGGTGGCGCGTCGTTGTCGATTTTCGTAAATTAAACGAAAAGACAATTGGAGACGCATTCCCGCTACCCCGAATCGAGGATATTCTCGACCAGCTAGGTCACGCAAGGTATTTCACCACACTCGATTTGGCCAACGGCTATCACCAAGTTCTTGTCGACAAAAAAGATCGACATAAAACTGCTTTCAGCACAAGTTATGGGCACTACGAGTTCAAGCGTATGACATTCGGGCTCAAAGGAGCCCCCGCCACATTTCAACGCCTAATGAATTTCGTCTTAACAGGCCTACAAGGCCTCGAATGTTTTGTCTACCTACATGACATTGTCATCTATGGAAAAAATTTAAATGACCACAACGAAAAGTTGAGGAAAGTCTTCAATAAGTTGAGAGAGAACAACTTGAAACTGCAGCCAGAGAAGTGCCAGTTTCTACGAAGAGAAGTTGTTTACCTAGGACATAAATGTTCTAGCGAAGGAGCCCTACCAGACCCAAGTAAGACGGCTTGCGTCCAAACATTTCCTGTTCCAAAAACAGTAAGGCAAGTTCAGTCATTTTTAGGACTTGCCAATTACTACAGGAAATTCATTCCAGACTTCTGTAAAATTGTACGCCCAATTACGAATTTACTCCGAAAGGATGTAAAATTCACTTGGACAGAGAAATGCCAAGAAGCATTTCAGAGCATAAAAAGTGCTTTAATTTCTCCACCACTTTTGATTTACCCCGATTTTACAAAATCATTTAATCTTACTACTGACGCAAGTAACGAGGCTCTAGGAGCTGTTCTTTCTCAAGGAGAAGTCGGAAAGGACCAGCCCATTGCCTATGCAAGCCGCACATTAAACAAAGCCGAAAGAAATTACTCTACTATAGAGAAAGAGTTATTGGCTATTGTTTGGGCTACCAAGAATTTCAGGTGCTATCTTCAAGGCCGGAAATTCACGGTCTACACTGACCATAAACCTCTCAAAGGTGTCTTCAATGTGAAAGACCCTACTTCCCGTTTGGTGAGATTTCACCACAAATTATCTGAATTCGATTACAACATCGAATATAAACCGGGGAAGTACAACACTAATGCAGATGCACTAAGTCGCATCCCTCAAGCATCAAAGGACGACAGTTTAGGCAATACCTTAACGATAGAAGCCCTAGTCCACCACACGATGGACTCAGATGTGGAGGAAGACAACCCCACAAATAACACAAAGAAAAAGAAATCCGCTCATTGTTTCGTCGTGACTCGAGCTCAGAAGCAGAAGGCTCAAGAGACAATAAATAGCTCCAGTGTGGAGACAGAAGAGCACACGACAGCCGACCAAAACGAAATTCAACACACGGAGGCGGAAAAACTAAACCCAGCATCGCTTGAGCAAAAAGTAAGTACTGGCAAGACACCCGAAGTTATCACGAGCCCTACGGAAATCCGAACAATCTTAAAAGATTATCACGATTCTCCATTTGGTGGCCATCAAGGTGTCATAAAAACTTACAAACGTATAAGACGCAAGTATTGGTGGAGACACATGCTTAGCGACATCAAGAAATACATAAAAAAATGCCCAAAGTGCCAGACGATGAAAGCTTCTCCACAATATAAAATGCCAATGGTTATCACGGACATCGCAGAACAACCGTTCGACAAAGTCTACCTCGATATTGTAGGTCCATTAGAAGAGACCACGTCAGGTAACAAATATATCTTGACCTTCCAAGATAATCTAACAAAATTTGTCGACTGGTATGCAATACCTAATGCCGAAGCAGTCACAGTAGCGCAAGTTTTCTTTGATGAAATCGTTACGCGCTATCGCATACCCAAAAGAATACTCACCGATCAGGGAACAAATTTCCTGAGTGAATTATTCAAAAGAGTATGTAAGCTTCTAAAGGTAAAGAAGTTACAGACTTCGGCATACCACCCGCAGTCTAACGGAGCACTAGCGCGTGCCCACAGACCCCTGATTGAATACCTGCGAACAATCGTAGACGAAAATCCCAAAACATGGGACCAATTCCTACGAACCGCTGCATTCGTGTATAATAATAGTGTACACGAGGGTACTAAACTTACCCCAATGGACTGCCTATACGGCTTCACAGCGGATGTGCCATCAAATTTAAAACGGGATCCCGAACCCGTTTACAATCATGAGAGCTATTATCATATACTGAAGTATAAGCTCCAAAAATCATATGCCACGGCAAGAAAGAACTTATTGGATAAGACAGTACGGCCCCTAACTTTCCATGTAGGAGACAAGGTCCTCATCAAGAACGAAAGCAGGAAACATAAGCTTTCTCAAATCTGGGTAGGACCTTATCAGGTAATAGCAATCCCAAGTGATGTGAATACCACAATCAAAATTGGTAAGCGAATGGTGACGGTACATAATAATCGTTTAAAACCATATTTCGAATAAAAGCATGCTGTACAACAATGAACCAGGTTGACTTGAAATTCCTACTTCAATGTCCATTAAACGTCATTTCAATACCTCCCCAGAAACATTTGCGGTGGAGTCACTCCACTGCCCAGTTTAAAACGGCACAATGCAAGTACAAATAAACTTAAAGAATTGTTTCCTTCCTCCGAATTGTCCACAGAAATGGCACTAAAATTCATCGTATTTGCCCTCCTCATCCAATACACAACAGGAGAAATCGCTGACAAACCCTATATAAGGACCCAACTAAAGGGCTCGGGTATATTTTTCGAGGACCTGGGAAGCCTCATGGTATATCATGACACCTGGAATGTCCTCACCGAAATAGATTTGGATGAATTAGATGCCCAGATAAAGCTAGCAGAATATGCGGAGCACTTAGTGCATAAACTCTGCATAAATGTAACCAACCCAGAAGACCTGTGTAACGTGCAGCAACTACACATACACGCTATAATAGACAGCGTACGAAAGCGCACGGAAACTATAAAGGAACTAGCACCAGCAAAACGCAAGGCCAGATCGCTATTTGATGGAATAGGCAATGCCATGCACTATTTGTTTGGCACTATGGACAGCAATAACGAAAAAGAAATTTACAGCAGGTTAGAAGAACTTGAATCGAATACACAAGCCCTAGCCGAGCTAGAGAAACAACAAATCAGTGTTGTTAAAACAACCTTGGAAAAGATTCAAAAACCGCTGGCCATGTTAATAGACAGACAACAAAAAATAGCACACCAGATAAACGATCTCCACCATGTAGCCGATGATTTAACTAAAAGGCAGCTAAGACAAGAGATTATATCAAGCTTATTGCTCCAAATCATCGAAGTTGAATATCGACAACAAGCCCTTCTGGATATAATAATGGCTAGTAGGACCAATCATATTCAGCCACTCCTAATGTCTCCCAAAAATCTACTGGAGATATATCGCAAAACAACTTCGTATTGCCCTAACGATCAGAATTGTTTAGCCATCCTCTACCAAACAGCAGGAGCCCAATCACTCCTTATGCGGAACAAATTGGTGGTGAGAATTACTCTCCCAATTTTTAATCTGCCAAAAATGAGGCTACAACAGATTCAATGCTATCCCGTACCCAAGTCAGCAAATTATTCATTAATTCCAGACCCTGGTTATTCATACATAGCCAATAGCGAAAAAACTCAGGAATTTCTCTTATTAAAAGGCGAGGACATGAAAATTTTCAAGAAAATAACAAGTAATTTGGAAGAAAACACGTATGTAGGCCGGCTGAACACGCCTATAATCAAAGCGGCAACGTCCAACGAATGTGCCATTAAATTACTATATAATCCTTTAAATGAAGTGCCCAAATGCAGCACCAGAGTACAAGCTCCCCAAAAGGACATGTTGATTAAACTAAACAAGCCAAATACGTGGCTATTTTCATTTATCACCTCAACGGTGCTACACATCACATGTCCAGATCACTTTCTGATCTCGAAACTGGAAGGACAAGGGATATTAGAGATAACGCAACCATGTCAAGTGCAAATAAGTGACAAGGTGCTCAAATACGAAGGTCAAAGTAAACGCCCGCTGAATATAATTCAACCCAAACAATTTCCACAATTCAATCATTCCTTATTGAATTTGAGTCTGGTCGACATATTACCAGAACCTCAAAACCAAACGCAAGTTTCAATGGAAATTTTAACGGGGGAAGATATCCACAAATCAGTCTATAAAGGCACACATTCATTGGAAGAGATCCAAAACAAAATCAGCAAATATCAAGAAAAGGTATCGAGAAAAAACTCCCATATCCTGTCCACAACCTCTCTATCATTTACGAGCCTACTAGTTCTGGCCATAATGATCGTTGTGGCAGTAAAATATCTTAACCCTGTTGTCATCAAGATGAGACAACAGAGGAATCAACCACAAGGTAACCCCGAAATTTCACCAGAGGGAATTCCTTTAGAGGAGCGAATTAATGCTCCAAAACCCAGTTTAAGGCGAGCCAGAAGCCTCCCGAAACCAATATCAGTCAAATCGTTTAAAAATGGAACACGGACACTGTCAACATGAGCCACTTAATCAAAGTAGAATTTATAGGAAAGGTAGACCTGGTAAAGCACTCAAAGCAAATCTATGTATATATATATATAACAACCTATGTATATGAAACGATTTAACAAAAACAAAACCCAGCAATTATGCATATAGTATAAAGTATAATTAACTATAGAGCAAAATACAGATGTTATAGAGCATCATGGGCTAAATAGTTTTTAATTAGGCTAGATATAGGCTTTACATATATATATAAGGAAAAGAAGTACATAATAAACATAAAACCAAAAGTTTACCATGCTATCAAATATAAACATAAAACTAGAAAAGATTAAAAGAACTTGTATAAGCGTATACATAAAAGGAAAGCAGGCCCAAAAATAAACTAATAAACTTAGAAAGAAAGGCATAAAATAAAGAAATTAAAACTAAAATTACTTCACAGAAACTATAGAATTAAAGGAAAATGTCCTAGAATTAAATATGAAATAGAAAAATGAAAAAAAAAAAGCACAGTACCTACTCGAACAGTGGAGGTAACACAAAAAAAAAACAAAAAATTAAAGATCAAGTACACAAAAAAAAAAAAAAAAAAAATGCATAATACCACAAAATAAAATCAAAAAGTCAGAATTATGACCAGAATATGAAGTATAATAGTTTAACTAAAAAGGAAAATACCTTAAAAGTATAACTAAATAATTAGAACATAAAAACAAAAATTTACCAGGCTACTGCAAATTAAAAGACATAAGTAGACGAGTAGTACAATAAATAAGATAAATAAATAGCGATTAAAAATGTCTAACCGAAACCGGAATAGCATAGAGCATCATATGCCAAATAGTTTTTAATTAGGCTAGAAAAAAAAAAAAGGGGGCAACAACTCTCAACAACCAAAATTTTATAGGATCACGACCAAGGAATAGCTATAGAATTAAAATTAAACTAGTAAACAATAATAATAAATATGTAAGGAAAACAAACAAAAACAAAATAGTTGTTAGCCCAATATAATTTTGTAAGGCCCCACCAGGCCAACAATAAGAAAAGAAAGGTAAGAACCTTTCAAAGAAAAAATAGCTAAATCAAAAATGTTGTAAACCTCGACCGAGACCCGATCCGCCAAATTAGTACCAACCTAACCAGATCTAAAAGCAAAACAAATTCGAGAAAGAATAAAATAATAAAATTAAAGTAGCACTAATGATCTATAAGGTACTACACCGGTAACGTAAAATATACTAAATAAATTCGGAAATAATAAAACTCAAATCAAAAGTAATTAGCATATAACAAAAAAAAGAGAGTAAAATAATACAAATTAGTACAACGACAACTTCCCCTGAGAATTATTCCTCTTCAAAGAATAATTCTCTTTTTCTCAGGGGGAAGGATTGTTATGTACGTAAATTTAATACCCTGGAAAAGTATAAAAAGGGAATAATTTTACATGCATACATACATGTTGGAACATGATTAGCTTACCTTCAAAAACATTTGAAGAAAGCGAATCAGTTCCTAAAATTCCTAAAAACCCTAAAATTTATAAAACATTAAAAATTCCAAAAATCACTAAAATTCACATAAGCTAACCATGCCTAAAACATGGTTAGCTTATCTATTCAATCAGTGAAGAAAATTGCATCAGCAATTTTCTTCACATTCCATGAATTAAAATAAAATTATTCCCATGGCAAATTTTGCCTTCAGCAAAATTTGCCAGTAGAAATATTTACTTTTAAAAAACAAAGCAAAAGACAAATCGTACCTTCAGTACGATTTGTCGTGAAAATTACAATATGTATGTACGAATGTACATACATATCACAAAAAAGCTTTCGCGATAAGAAGAGCGCGCCGCGAAAATACATTGTATGTATACGCGCGCGGCAATTCTAATCGTCGTGACGGTGGCTGATGTTTATAAAAGCATCAAATGTCAAGCCACCGTCCAACGAAAAATATTCTGGACTTGTTTAATCAAGTCCAGAATAAATGAAAATTTTCTCAGGGTGAAAATGCAACTATGCATTTTTTACCCTGAACGAGGGCTCTTGATCGCGACGAAAGTTATCAAGAGCCGAGTTGGTTTTTGAATCTCTTGGAGTACGCGGCAGTCGAATTATAAAAGCGAACGGAGTTGAATTTTAGATTGAAAAAGAGAAAAGTTGAATTAAAAAAGTTTGTAAAAAACGAGTTGGTTTTGTAAATCTTAATTGAAAAGGTGACAGTCGAATTTGGAAACGAAGAAGTTGTGATTTAAAAAATATCATACGCGGCAGTCGAGTTTTAAAGAAAATTAGAGTTGGTTTTTGAAATTCTTTTGGAAAAAATCGGGTGGATCGGTCTCGGTCGCGTTGATAACGGAAATTAGCGTAAAACTACAAAAGTTTCTATATAAGGAAAAGTGGTGGAGTTATCAAAAAGTTTCCAATAAAGTGCAAAAAAAAAAAATAAATAAAATAAATAAAGTTTATACAAAAAATAAAAGGGTGTTTTGGATTAACTCCGCTGCCAGAGCCCCGCTAAAGGTATTTATACAACACTTAGTAGGCTAGTGACAAAGTAACAAATTGATAAATGCAACAGGAAAATCATCTGTCTCGTTAGCTCAGTGGTAAGAGTAGTCGCCCAGAAAGCGGAATGTCCAGGTTTCAAACCCCGGATGAAGCGGTTGTTTTCTCTTCTTGCATTTATAAATTTGATTTAGAATCATTAAAAATAAATGTTCTTAAAGTTCTTCTTTCTCCATCATTGACCAATTCTAACAAGGGTAGGTTCGATTCCCGTCCGCAAGAAAAATAAATAAAATTGAATTTACAATTTACTTGTGCGCTTTCAACGTTACTGGTTAATGCCAGCTGAAAGCAATACGTGGCTTAGTAGGCTAGTGACAAAAGTAACAAATTGATAAATGCAAGAGGGAAAATCATCTCTCTCGTTAGCTCAGTGGTAAGAGCAGTCGCCCGGCGAACGGAAGGTCCCGGTTTCAAACCGCGGATGAGGCGGTTGTTTTCTCTTCTTGCATTTATAAATTTGATTTAGAATCATTAAAAATAAAAGTTCTTAAAGTTCTTCTTTCTCCATCATTGACCGATTCTAGCAAGTGTAGGATCGATTCCCGTCCGCGGGAAAAATAAATAAAACTGAATTTACAATTTATTTGGGCGCTCTCATCGTTACTGTTTAATGCAGCGGAAAGCAAAACGTGGCTTAGTAGGCTAGTGACAAAAGTAACAAATTGATAAATGCAACAGGAAAATCATCTGTCTGGTTAGCTCAGTGGTAAGAGCAGTCGCAGGGAAAGCGGAATGTCCCGGTTTCAAACCCCGGATGAGGCGGTTGTTTTCTCTTCTTGCATTTATAAATTTGATTTAGGATCATTAAAAATAAAAGTTCTTAAAGCTCTTCTTTCTCCATCATTGACCGATTCTAACAAGGGTAGTTTCGATTCCCGTCCGCGGGAAAAATAAATAAAATTGAATTTACGATTTATTTGTGCGCTTTTATCGTACTGGTTAATGCCAGCTGAAAGCAAAACGTGGCATAGTAGGCTATTGACAAAAGTAACAAATTGATAAATGCAAGATGGAAAATCGTCTGTCTCGTTAGCTCAGTGGTAAGAGCACTATCCCGGCAAGGGGAAGGTCCCGGTTTCAAACCCCGGACTAGGCAGTTGTTTTTTCTTCCTGCATTTATAAATTTGATTTAGAATCATTAAAAATAAAAGTTGTTAAAGTTCTTCTTTCTCCATCAATGACCGATTCTAAAATGTTTTGTTTCGATTCCCGTCCGCGGGAAAAATAAATAAAAATGAATTTACGATTTATTTGTTCGCTTTCATCGTACTGGTTAATGCCAGCTGAAAGCAAAACGTTGCTTAGTAGGATAGTGACAAAAGTAACAAATTCATAAATGCAAGAGGGAAAATCATCTGTCTCGTTAGCTCAGTGGTAAGAGCATTATCCCGGCAAA
Source organism: Dioctria rufipes (assembly GCA_963924295.1). Classification (NCBI taxonomy): domain Eukaryota; kingdom Metazoa; phylum Arthropoda; class Insecta; order Diptera; family Asilidae; genus Dioctria; species Dioctria rufipes. The sequence continues at coordinate 122,054,110 of OZ002740.1, forward strand.
GGGAAGGTTCCGGTTTCAAACCCCGGACGAGGCGGTTGTTTTTTCTTCCTGCATTTGTAAATCTGCTTTAGAATCATTAAAAATAAAAGTTCTTAAAGTTCTTCTTTCTCCATCATTGACCGATTCTAACAAGGGTAGTTTCGATTCCCGTCCCCGGGAAAAATAAATAAAATTGAATTTACAATTTATTTGTGCGCTTTCATCGGTACTGGTTAATGCCAGCTGAAAGCAAAACGTGGCTTAGTAGGCTAGTGACAAAAGTAACAAATTGATAAATGCAAGAGGCAAAATCATCTGTCTCGTTAGCTCAGTGGTAAGAGCAGTCGCCCGGCAAACGGAAGGTCCCGGTTTCAAACCTCGGATGACGCGGTTATTTTCTCTTCTTGCATTTATAAATTTGATTTAGAATCATTAAAAATAAAAGTTCTTAAAGTTCTTCTTTCTCCATCATTGACCGATTCTAACAAGGGTAGGTTCGATTCCCGTCCGCGGGAAAAATAAATAAAATTGAATTTACAATTTATTTGTGCGCTTTCATCGTTACTGGTTAATGCCAGCTGAAGCAAAACGTGGCTTAATAGGCTAGTGAAAAAAGTAACAAATTGATAAATGCAAGATGGAAAATCGTCTGTCTCGTTAGCTCAGTGGTAAGAGCACTATCCCGGCAAGGGGAAGGTCCCGGTTTCAAACCCCGGACTAGGCAGTTGTTTTTTCTTCCTGCATTTATAAATTTGATTTAGAATCATTAAAAATAAAAGTTGTTAAAGTTCTTTTTTCTCCATCAATGACCGATTCTAAAATGTTTTGTTTCGATTCCCGTCCGCGGGAAAAATAAATAAAAACGAATTTACGATTTATTTGTGCGCTTTCATCGTACTGGTTAATGCCAGCTGAAAGCAAAACGTTGCTTAGTAGGATAGTGACAAAAGTAACAAATTGATAAATGCAAGAGGCAAAATCATCTGTCTCGTTAGCTCAGTGGTAAGAGCATTATCCCGGCAAAGGGAAGGTCCCGGTTTCAAACCCCGGACGAGGCGGTTGTTTTTTCTTCCTGCATTTGTAAATCTGCTTTAGAATCATTAAAAATAAAAGTTCTTAAAGTTCTTCTTTCTCCATCATTGACCGATTCTAACAAGGGTAGTTTCGATTCCCGTCCGCGGGAAAAATAAATAAAATTGAATTTACAATTTATTTGTGCGCTTTCATCGGTACTGGTTAATGCCAGCTGAAAGCAAAACGTGGCTTAGTAGGCTAGTGACAAAAGTAACAAATTGATAAATGCAACAGGAAAATCATCTGCCTGGTTAACTCAGTGGTAAGAGCAGTCGCCCAGAAAGCGGAATGTCCAGGTTTCAAACCACGGATGAGGCGGTTGTTTTCTCTTCTTGCATTTATAAATTTAATTTAGTATCATTAAAAATAAAAGTTCTTAAAGTTCTTCTTTCTCCATCATTGACCAATTCTAACAAGTGTAGGTTCGATTCCCATCCGCGGTAAAAATATATGAAATTGAATTTAGAGTTTATTTGTGCGCTCTCATCGTTACTGTTTAAGGCCAGCTGAAAGCACACGTGGCTTAGTAGGCTAGTGACAAAAGTAAAAAATTGATAAATGCAAGAGGGAAAATCGTCCGTCTCGTGAGCTCAGTGGTAAGAGCATTATCCAGGCAAGGGGAAGGTCCCGGTTTCAAACCCCGGACTAGGCAGTTGTTTTTTCTTCCTGCATTTATAAATTTGATTTAGAATCATTAAAAATAAAAGTTGTTAAAATTCTTCTTTCTCCATCATTGACTGATTCTAACAAGGGTAGTTTCGATTCCCGTCCGCGGGAAAAATAAATAAAACTGAATTTACAATTTATTTGTGCGCTTTCATCGGTACTGGTTAATGCCAGCTGAAAGCAAAACGTGGCTTAGTAGGCTAGTGACAAAAGTAACAAATTAATAAATGCAAGAGGGAAAATCATCTCTCTCGTTAGCTCAGTGGTAAGAGCAGTCGCCCGGCAAACGGAAGGTCCCGGTTTCAAACCCCGGATGAGGCGGTTGTTTTCTCTTCTTGCATTTATAAATTTGATTTAGAATCATTAAAAATAAAAGTTTTTAAAGTTCTTCTTTCTCCATCATTGACCGATTCTAACAAGGGTAGTTTCGATTCCCGTCCGCGGGAAAAATAAATAAAATTGAATTTACAATTTATTTGTGCGCTGTCATCGGTACTGTTTAATGCCAGCTTAAAGCAACACGTGGCTTAGTAGGCTAGTGACAAAAGTAACAAATTAATAAATGCAAGAGGGAAAATCATCTCTCTCGTTAGCTCAGTGGTAAGAGCAGTCGCCCGGCAAACGAAAGGTCCCGGTTTCAAACCCAGGATGAGGCGGTTGTTTTCTCTTCTTGCATTTATAAATTTGATTTAGAATCTTTAAAAATAAAATTTCTTAAAGTTCTTCTTTCTCCATCATTGACCGATTCTAACAAGGGTAGTTTCGATTGCACTGAAACAACGCCAACGGCGGACGCATCGGCACGACATATAAGGTTCATGCCCGACGGTTCAACAAGATTCCCAGTGCGAACCACTCGAGCTGGACGAACCACTAGACTTCCACAATGATATAGGTAACGTTAAAACCGATGGTTTTACTAGTAGGGGAGTATCTGTGGAGACGCGTCAGTGCGCCTTCATCATTTCCTTTCTGAACGCGTGACCAGCCATCAGTAAATCGGGCAATTCTTTTTTCTATATTGTCGGCCATTAATACTTAGCTAAGCGTGGAAAGTTGTAGTTAGGTAGGCGTTGATTGACAACGAAAATTAATTAAATTTAAGAACATTCATTCTGATGTCAGACTTGATAAAATAAGGATGTATTGTTACAAACTTTAAGTATTATAACGTCGAGACATTTTTGCCGGAATAAAAAGATAAAGATTAAATACCACAGCAACAAGAGGCTTTTGATCTGTCTGGATTCCTCAGGAGAGTTGCGTTTTTGCCCGCTCCAGTAGCGGCCCCGTATTTTGTTTTACTTTCAGGCTCTTCCTTTTAGGACGGCTCGAACTCCGCTGTACTTCTCTAACACTACAGCTAATAGTGCTATAGGTGTTTTGAACGGACAGGGTCCACAACGCTGCAATTACCGTTGTGCGGGAAGAATATTCAACGAGGCCACAACGTTGCACTTATCGTTGTCCATGAAGAATATTCGACGAAGTCCATAATACATGACATCGGCGCATCAAGATTGAAGCTACCTATCGCAACGGTAGAAGTCGATTTCGCCATATATAATTGCTGCAGTTGCTTCAAATCGACAACACTAATAATGTCTTAACTAACTATTCAACAACGAAGAGTATTAGCGGGAGACTGCGATACATTGTAGCTGCCTGCGGAAACTGTTTTAACCTACCACAACGATAGAAGTGTTCACTTGACTTTATCAGTTTGACATAGGGTCAACTGGTCAACTACAACCTTTGGTCATTTATGCCCTTTATGAATGTTACAGCTTCTTTTTCAGACGAACAACCCGAACAGGATAGCGACACGACACTTGTCGTACTCGCACTCTCCCTATTCCGTTGTTATACAGAAGATAACGACACTCATCGTAATATCCTAATCAAGATTTCTTAATCCAACTGTTGTTCCAACAACTGTGTTGTTGCTCTCACTCTGGTTTGGACAACTGTCGTGATGTATCCAGTGTAGTCAAACCACACTACAACCCTTCATCAACATCTACCCGCTACATCAAGATAGCTAAGACGTACTGAGGACTTCTGACTGGAAATAACCCAACACAATTCTTTCTGAATCAAGTCAAGGCTACTAACGAACGCCAGGAGTCAGGCTATAACTTTGTGGTACCTAAAAACCACTAAAAATTCATTAATAAAAAAAAGAAACCATTAGAAAAATGGGACAACTTATGGAACCTGAAAGAAATTCATATATAGTTACACAGGCACGTCTTTAAATTAATCTTCTTCAAGTGACTTTCTTTCTCTAGATTTTCATGTTATTGTTGCTTCCAATTAGGGTAGGGCCGTTGGCATTTCCGCCCGCGAACGCGATTAATTAGCTCGAGATGGCCGGCCCATCCTAACTCAGGATCTAGAGGGTAACGAGGCGCCTCTACTCGCCTATTGCTGCCCGATCGTAGATAATAATTTCGCGCGGCGATTTACTGCTGTTAATTGCAGGTTAGTGATAGGGTGCTAAGCGATTGCGGTGGATTACGAGTGGCTTTCTGAGACATTCTTTATCAACTTTATACGTAACATCACTTAGATGCTCCAGTACAGTATACGGACCTTCCCAGTTCCTCTGTAACTTTGGGCATTATCCTCTCCGCCTCTTGGGAAAGTAGAGCCAGACCAAGTCTCCAATTTTAAAAGGATTGGCTCGGCAGGATAAGTGGTATCGAAATTTCATTTTTGCACTATTCTTTTCCAGCATTTCACAATTATTCCTATGCACAAGCTCTAAGCGTTCTTTTAAGTTATTCACGTAGTCAGCAGTTGTTAGTGGCTGCTCAGATGGAGGTAGTCCGGTGTATAGCTCTACTGGTAGTCGCAGTTCTCTTCCGAAGTTAAGCATGGCTGGTGTTTGTCGAGTAGTTTCATGCACTGCTGATCGATATGCAAGAAGGAGAAAATGTAAATGTCCATCCCAGTCCCTTTGGTGTTCTGCTACATGTTTCGCGAGAGAGTCTAGAATCGTGCGGTTAAATCGCTCCACCATTCCGTCTGACTGCGGGTGTAAAGGAGTCGTGCGAGTCTTTTCAACACCAAATCTTCGTAGCACTTCCCGAAAAATGCCTGATTCGAAGTTTCTACCCTGATCTGAATGGATTTGCAGGGGTAGTCCAAATCGAGAGAAGATGTATTCTATTAAAGCTTCCACAACGGTGCCTGCGGTTTGTTCCTATATGGCGATAGCTTCTGGCCACTTTGTGAAGTAGTCTATTACAACTAGGATACACCGATTACCTATCGTAGTAGTTGGTAATGGTCCTAAAATGTCTACTCCTAGTCTTTCGAAAGGAGCGCCTATATTATAGACTTGTAGCGGTGCCATTGTCCTAGGCATCGGGCCCTTGCGCTCCTGACATATTTTGCATTGCTGGTACCATTTCCTAATATCCTCGGTATAATTCACCCAATAGTATCCGCCTTTAACTTTGGAAATTGTTTTGTCAATGCCTAGATGGCCGCCTGTGGCACTGTTGTGCAGGTGTTGGAGGATTTCTTCTTTTCTCGAGTTAGGCAAAATAATTTGGTAACTGATGCCGGTCGCAGTCACGAAGTTTCGACATAACACATCATCTTTAATGATTAATGATGGCCACAGTACCAGTACGCCTTGATAATTGGATGAAGATGGGTAATTTCCTCACGCGTCGGTCGCTTATCCTCTTTCAACCAATTTTTTATTATTTTCAGATGTTCGTCTTCCTCTTGATGGGTAGCGATTAAATCCTAAATAACGGCTATCCTTACTGTTACCACGTTTTTTTCCTCTAAAAGAGCACAATAACGGCAGTTGGAGCTTAGGCACGGACGACGCGGAAGGGCGTCAGGTCCTTCACCTTCATCCAGAAATGTGTCCTGAAGGCTATAACCTTGATTCGCTATATTCAAGCATGTCACAGGGTGACTCCACATTGCTTTTCAAAACAGGCCTGATAACTGCTTAACAGCTTTTAAACAGATCAAGTAATAGCTGAACAGCTTTTCAGGATTGGTCTGATAGCTGCTTAACAGCTTTTGAAGAGGTCAGATAACAGCTACACAGCTTTTCGGACAGCTCTGATAACAGAATAACCCCTTTTTAAAAAGGTCAGACAACAGCTTAGCAGCTTTTTAAACGTGTCTGATAACAGCTTAACAGCTTTTCAAACAGGTCTAATAACAGCTTAACAGGTTTTAAACAGGTTTGATAACAGCTTAACAGCTTTTAAACAGGTCTGATAACAGCTTAACAGCTTTTCAAGCAGGTCAGATAACTGCTTAACAGCTTTTAAACAGGTCGGATAACAGATAAAAAGTTTTCAAGCTGGACTGCTCGCCAGACGGAGTCGCGGTGACATGATCGATTATAGGGAATCAAGGTTGTAGCCTTCAAGACACACTACTGGATGAAGGTCAAGAACCTGACGTCCTTCCGGTTTCAAACGTGATGTCAGGGGTCAAGGATGAGCCCACGTTTATCCGTTTCATCCGCCGATTATGAGCTCGCTCTAGTTGGCAAATATTATTCGGGAGCACTGGACTTAGTAGGGAAATTGAATAAAAAAATACCATATATAAAATATAATTTATTAAAAATATTAGCATTTAATTCTTAGTGTATCATTCTATGGTTTTATTTACAATACATATCTTAGACTAGCCTTAGACTACGTTTTCTGCGTCTGCTCCTTGCTGTAAAGCCCCATGGGAGAGTATCCGTTGTCCCACTCATAATATACCGCTTGATATCATATGGATTCAATGCAGTTTGGCTGATCGTGTAAATATTATGGTTATGCGATCGTATCGAGCTCTGATTAGTAGTTAATACTCGCTTGTTATTCAAATATTCGATGTAGTCTTCGAAATTGATATGCCTCTGGACTACATTAGTCTTTATTCCTTTTGCTTTCTTTACAGTTTTACCATCGTTTATACGCAAACTGTACATTTTCGAGCGCAAGCTTACAAATTCGCTCATGATTTTCCCATTCAGCCCATGCTTCATTAGACCAGGAATTTTTTTATTCATGAGCGGTAAATTGAATTGGTTATCCTCTGGGTTATCAGTTGTATCAAATTTGTTTATATTTCCGGCCACAAACTCATACTGATCCATCCGTTGCATCATCTCTTGCCCAAGTCCAAAGTGCTCATAATATTTTGACTCGACTTTATCAATATTTTTATATAATTTTAAAAACTTATAGCATTCTTGAATTTGTTTCTTATGCTCATCAAGAAAAATGTTATTATATTCTCTTATAAGCTCCTCAATATTCATCTTAGCAGTCCCACATTTAAGAAGACACTAACAACTAAGCAAATTCTCATGCAATTCGTTTTGGGTAAAGCTATAGCCTATATCCATACAGTATAAGGTCACCCTATTCTAGGTTCCTGGTCACATGGAAATCTAGAGTAATGAAACAGCTGCTGAGCTATGTGAAAAAAGCTTACCAAATAGATAACTCTGCACTACTATCATTTATTTGAGGATCCCATTCGAAAGTTTAAAAAGAGTGATTACCAGGGAAACATGTGAAAAATCAAGTCTCCTGTGGTTCAATAGAGACACCCAGATTTTTATAAAATTTCTTCTGCCTGTTAGATTTTGTATGGAACCTCTTACCAGATTCTTATACAATTTCCTTCTGCTTATTAGATTTTTTTTATAGAACATACTATTACCAAATTGTTATAAACTTGCATTTTGTTGCCAACTAGAACATCGCATTCTTTCATCAAAGCTTTAAATTTAACCCCCTCTCAACCTGATAAGAAAATTCTCCAATATCGCTGCAGTTTCACGTGATCTATTTTCAGATATATATTCACCCAGCCCAGCTAAACACACGATGACCCCTGACAGCCAGAGCATATAAAGAACACTACTGATAACAACAAGCTCCAAGCTGGCATGTAGGCGATCATGTCTACCTCAAGCATGTATGTTAGAGCGAGGCAGATATTGTGTGTTCGAGCGATATGGTTGAAAGGTATGGTATTCACTAAAACTTCCTGCTAGATTATGCGCACCCGCCGCACATAAAAGAAACTTCAAGCATCACCAAGCTTAATCCATTTTCAAAGTATTTGTTAACGCCAGACCCGAAAAATATAACGAATTGTAAACAATAATTGTGGAATTCCTCATTGACCAATATCAATAAGATAATTTCAAGCTATCATA